>CP092873.1:88341424-88391090 GCA_030710605.1 Cordylochernes scorpioides | reverse complement strand
ATCAGCAACTTTTAGTTCCAAAATCAGGAGAGATGCCTTTTTCCCCCTCTAATGTTGTTGTTGTTGTTTCTTATCCCCTTGTGTAAAGATTACACGAATTCCATGAGTTCATGCTCCTCGAGCTGGGGTGTAGGGGTGCAGCTTTCGTTGATCATGGCACTATGATCCAGGCACACTTTGGTGAAAGTCTGACTTTGCCTGTAGTTTGAGGCCGTTCCTAACATGGAAGCAGATTCCTTTGCTGCCGACTCTAACATGAGTACAGACGCAGCTCCTCCGTATCCCTGAAGTGGGACCTTGTTGAGGTCTATCAACTGGGTCAGTTGAAGTCAGGATTTTTAAAGAGGTCTACTCCTCTTCTAACAATGCTGCTGTTGTGTGTGTGTGTGGTCCGCGATTGCTTATTTGTCAGAGTTATTCTGCTTGTTTCGCAGCTGGCCTTCATATCTGAAGGTCGTTCCCCTATCCGCCACCTGGGGACGCGCCCTATAGCAGTCAGCTCTGCCAAGGGTTCCCCTCTAATAAAGATTAAAGAGTCTAACTCTGCAGCAGTGGCAGAGATGCCATGTACATAGTTGTATATTTTAATCATTTTTGTTATAACCATCATCCTCATTGTAAATTTGTCATTATCACATAAATAGTGCGGAGGACTGTGACATGTATTGACAAGATGTCAATAAAAATATGTTAAATTGTTAAATTGTCTAATAAAGAGTTTTGCTCCTACAGCTGACAGCCAGGAGAGAGAGAGAGAGAAGATTAGGGAGAATAAAAGGTCAAATCCATTAGCCACAGGTCCCCAAAGACGAATGCTGCTTTGGTTCTTCATCTTCTATCCAGGGATTTGCTTGGGTGTGCAAAGCTGGATCGTGAAGATTTTATCTTGGGCATCTGTAGAATTTTGGGGGGAGCTCCACCGTTTGAGGTGTTAATCCGAGGAATTTTGAAGAGAATGAAAAAGAAAAAAAGAGAGAGAATGCTCACCAACATTATCCAGCTTGTGTAGATGCGGCAACAACCTCAGCACAGCTATCCTGTAATTGGCCACCTCCGCGCAGGGGTTATCTGCCAGCCACAAGTTGCGCAGGTGGGGCAGGTCGCACAGGTATTGAACCTCCCTCAGGTCTCTGATGTCATTCTTCCTGATGTACAACTCCTGGAGCTGCTTGCAGAAACTGAAGTCTTTCAAGGTGGAGATACTGTTTACACTGCAACATACAGCAAAGGTTTGCTAGGAAGTCAAAAACTGGGGATACAACAGCTTACTTTCATATCAGCAACTTGAAACACAAGACCAAATAAATACCTGATGATGGTAACACCATTTGTTACCAATATTATACCATATACAAGGGTCACTCCAAAAGTTTTTGCAATCAATATTAAATAATTAAAATATTAAAATATACCATTAAAATATTAACTCCTTAAGCGTAGCACTTGAGTTATTTGACGCTGTGATTAAATCAATGTTATTATATACAGCACCGGTTTGGGCTTGTGATAACAACAAAATAATTGACCAAATACAAAATAGTTTTATACAAATTTTTCTCAAATTACCTAGATACATCCCAGGACATAAGATTATAAACTGGCAGAGTATGACTCATATCAAATTCTTCCAAATTAACCTTGAAATATTTTCTCAGAATGCAGAATCCAGTTTTCTCGTTTAGAACCAAGTTCTCCAGATACAACTTGATTAAATTGATTTTGGATTCTCCTATGATAGCAATGTCATACATGAGTAGATGTGGACATCCAAAGTCCAGTAGATAGAATCCTAAAAGTGATGGATTGTTGTAAAATTCTATTAGCTCCGCCATATAAAGTATAAATAAGAGAGGGGAAAGTGGTTTTCCTTGTAAAAAACTCCCCCATTGATTTTTAAATATTTGGAGTATTGTCTTTCCATCTAAGCGTCATCTTTGCTGCTTCGTAATAATGTTTTATTAAAGATATAAATTTGGTACTTATATGCACAGTTTCTGTAGTTTTTGTCAGAATAATACCTGTGGGACTGTATTGAATGCTTTGGTTAGGTCGACAAAGAAAACATATAAATTAGTATAAAGCAATAACGCGCCATCCATATACAACAAACGAAGACATTAAGACGTGAATGTTTCTTTTACACATCAATCAAATCTCTACTGTCCCCAATGCGATGAAAAAAATATTGGGAGGGCTTGGCTCATCAGTGGTGAACCCTCCCAGCAGTTTCGCCAATTTAATTTAAATTTGTTTAATTTAAATTCATTCGTTAAAACATATAGTATCATATAAAAAATAAAACTATTAAGCACAATTATTTTTTTTTTCAATAAACTTCCAACTATATCTTTACTGCAATGAAAAATATTGGGATGGTCTGTCTCATCAGTGGGGAATCTTCTCTGTGGTTTTGACAGTTTAATCTACACAAAGGTATGGTAGGTAGCTTATTATATAATTGAAAAAGAACAAACATGTGCACTAAATAGTTTCATTTTTTGTAGATAGATGGTGTGCTTATCTTCAGAGATTTATATCCCTAGTTCTATTATTTTATACCTGGGAATAACTCTGTAACACCTCCTGTGAGAAACTACACTACTATATATAACCTCTTTAATTTAAACTACTATAACTCAACAGAGTTTTTTTTTTTGGCCTCCCATGCTTACCCCTTTGTACTTGGCCTCTGGTGCAGTGGACATTGTTGGGAGGTACCCTCTACACAATCAAGTCTTGTTCTGGTAGACTTGATGCTGTAACCAGGAGGGACATTCCCTCTTTAAATATCCTGAGTTCAACTGACTGGGTACTTCAGGAATACGGAGGAGCTGTGTCTGTACTTATGTTAGAGTCGGCAGCAAAGGTTTCCATGCTAGGAACAGTCTCAAACTACAGGCAAAGTCAGACTTTCATGGTGCCATGATCAATGAAAGCTGCACCCCTATACCCCCATTCCATGAGTTCATGAACTCATGGAATTTGTGTAATCTTTACACAAGGGGATAAGAAACAACAACAGAGTTTATTTTTTAATCCCAATCATTCAATTTGCTTTAAATTAACCAACTATAATTCAACAGACTTTAATTCAACCATTTTTTTCAAACCCCAATACAGTAGAACCTCCCTGTAAAGGACAACACCTAATTGCAGAGCTAAACTGTCCTTTAGGGAGAGGTGTCCTCTTACCGGAGAGTTGCTAAATAGTAAAATTGGTATTTTTGCAAATTAAAACTGTCCTTTATAGAAAGGTGTCCACTAAAGAGAGGTACTACTGTAACCCTATTTACTTCAAATTAACTGGCTATAATTCAACACCTACTTTAATTAAAAACAAAAATAACATGTCCAGTCCAACAACCTCCAATATAAGAAACCATCTCTAGAGAGCTAGGAGTATCCTTGTCTTCTTCTTCTTTCTAATCTCCACTCAATCATATTAGGTTATCAAGTTGTGACCCTTGATGGTGTCTGTTTGACAACCATCATGACTGGGTGAAGTAGAATGCCTTTGTCATTAAGACTGGGAGCACTACTCAATGGCAGGTCGACTTAGCTCTAAAAGAAATAGCCGCCTCTGACATGAAGAACAGATGCCATGTGCAGCTGTTCCTAACATGGAGTACAAACGCTGCTCATCCTGTATCCCTGGATCAGGAGCCCTTACAGGGTACTATCAGCCGGGCCAGCTGAGCCCAGGTTTTTTAGTGAGCTTGTTACTGCTCCCCCTCCTTTTTCATCCGGGCTTGGGACCGGCAAGTTGTTTTTGTTGTTTCTATAAATGTATGGAGTTCTTGGCCTCCCTGAAGCCAGGGAATCTACCACCCAACTAGACGAA
Source organism: Cordylochernes scorpioides (assembly GCA_030710605.1). Lineage (NCBI taxonomy): Eukaryota > Metazoa > Arthropoda > Arachnida > Pseudoscorpiones > Chernetidae > Cordylochernes > Cordylochernes scorpioides. The sequence goes on along the minus strand of CP092873.1, from coordinate 88,387,249 downwards.
AGAGAGCTCCTCTGTACCATCAAAACCCAATGCCTGCAGGAATTGAAATCTAATGCTGCACGTGACTGGTACAGAGTAGTAGCGACAAGCACCGGTTCTGTCCTCCCAAGAGAACAACAGTTTTGATTTCCAGACTTAATTCTGCTCATCTATGGACAATGACTTTCCAGAATGGTTGCAAGGTTTTCCCACTATGTACTAAGTGTCAACCTACAACCCAAACTACATTATAGACTGTATTGACTCATCCATTGATGAACTCTACTCATCCCCAGCAGACACTATCAACAAGCTCTACAGGCATGATACCCTAATATAATTGTTGAGTGGAGATAAGAAAGAAGAAGAAGAAGGATGGCAGGTGTTCTATCTACAGTATCTATACAGCAACAATGTGGAGAGAGTGAGATTATGAAAAGAATTCCAGCAATTAAGGAAAGATGAGACACCATTCACAGAGAGAACAATGGGTCAAAAGTAAAAAAAAAGGGATTCCCATTCAGTGACTAAGCCACTACTCAGTGAGTCATATAATTAACAGCATCAATTGACTTTCTCCTCCCAGCAGAGAGAGCCAAACTATTGAACCTTGGCTCTTGTTCAAGAGAATAATTCAACAAAATAATCCCTTGTACAGTAGAACAACCTCCATGAGAGAACACTTCCGCTAGAAGACACCCCTTTACAAAGGACAGTTTTCATTTGTAAAATTACCATTTTTACTATATTGTAACAAAGTATTTATTATTTTATTAGAAATTATTTTTTATGTTTATATTTTGCTATACTTTGTACACTTCCCTCTTTTGCTTATCTTTTGTTTACCATTCATAGTTTGTCCTTCCCTGAAATAAATTTTGTTTCCTCCTGAAGTTTTTGTCTTCCCTAATTTTCCACGTGGCATTTTGGTGGAGATGCTAGGTAAGTTAGGGAAGACAAACTGAAGACCTCCGAGACCTCGAATCCATGGGTGCTGTGATCTACATTTTCGGAGACTAACTCCAGGATTCCACCGCCGTGCTAAAGCCAAGACTTCCCTCGAAGATGACGATGTCCCTATAGACGATACGATGACAAAGCTGCTCTTCAGGCCGAAAGAAAAAGGACTCAAGGGTACTAGGGACAAAGTTCCAAGACTTCGATGGAATCCTTGGCAGAAGCACGTCAGATCCATGTCAGTAACTACAATAATTGCTAGCTGTGGGTCACAGCTCCCATAGGGAAGGAGCTATGTAACAAAGTATTTATTATTTTATTAGCAAAGTATTATTTTTTTGTTTATATTTTGCTATACTCTGTACACTTCCCTCTTTTGCTTATCTTTTGTTTACCATTTATAGTTTGTCCTTGCCTGAAATAAATTGTTGTCTCCTCCTGAAGTTTTTGTCTTCCCTAATTTTCCACGTGGCAATATAGCAACTCTCTGGTAAGAGGACACCTCTCACTAAAAGGAAACTTTGGGTTTGCAGTTAGATGTTGTCCTTTAACAGGGAGATTCTACTGTATATATATATATTAAGGTTAACAAATATATCAGGCTTCCGAGAACAAGTTTTTTTTTTTTAAATAAATGTATTTATCAAATTTCTAGCTTTCATATATACACAAGGTAATACGACCAAATCCAAATAAATAAATAGTGTGTGACGTTTAGGTAACAGCGTTGTTACCATCTTCAGACAAACAGTACTGAATGGCATTAGTTGGCATACTGAAGCATTCAGTACTTTTGTCTGAAGATGGTAACAACGCTGTTGCCAAAACATCACACACTATTTAGATTTGGTCGTATTACCTTGTGTATATAATCTATAATTCAAATTGTACCTTATCAGCTTTCAGATATGAAAGCCCTTAGTTCTTCTACATTTTGTTTTGTCCTGTAGAAGGGGTTTGAAAGCTAGAGATTTGTGAATTAAAATGTTTTAAAAAAAGAAACTTATTCCTGGAAGCTCCTGATATATTTTCATCTTGACAAAGATAACAGTTAAAATCTTGTTGCAATTAACACCATATAATTATATTTGTGATAAGGCACAATTTGGATTATAGATTAGAAACACAAAAGATTAAAATAAGACCAAATCCAAATAAATAAATAGTGTGTGACATTTTGGTAACAGCGTTGTTACCATGATCAAACAAATCATTCAGTATAAACACAAGGTAATAAGACCAAATCCAAATAAATAAATAGTGTGTGACCTTTCAGTAACAGCATTGTTACCATCATAAAACAAATCATTCAGTATAAATACAAGGTAATAAGACCAAATCCAAATAAATAAATAGTGTTTGACGTTTCGGTAACAGCGTTGTTACCATCTTCAGACAAAAGTACTGAATGAGAAATTTTACCACAGCATGTTTTAAATAGTTACTGTTATCAAGTGTGTAAACAAGATAACAGATAAGAAGAAGATAATTTTCTGAGATACACAGAATATTATTCTTTGAATTAAAAGTGGAAAAAAAAACCGCCTTTTTTTTTTTTTTTTTTTTTTAAGATATAATTAAAAGCATATCTATAAATATCATTTATATTTCCTCTTTCTTCCATTCTGTTAATTGTAGCACATTTCTTTGAAAGGCTTCTTTAAGTTACCGAAACGTCACACACTATTTGGATTTGGTCTTATTACCTTGTGTTACCATGTAATTATTAATGAACCTGCTTATAAAGACCAGATTTGGTCATGGAGATGTGGGAGATAAAAGGTTAAAGATATGTTGTAAGGGCAAAGGGGGAGCTTTTTATTTGTTTATTATTATTCCCCTTAGTACCTATGGCACAGACCATGACAATCATGTTGGGTAGTATTTAGCAACTTCTTTTATTGCAAGTGCACTACATGTATGCAACTGTAGAAAGCAGTTTGACTTTTGCACTTAAGAGTATTGGTTGGACTCTTGCAAAAGTCAGGGGCCATTGAGAACATTTTTTTCTTTTTTTTTTTTAAAGTGGCCAATATGGAATTCAATCCTAGATTGGACCAGAATTGAATCCCTGTGCTGTGTCTATTGAACATTGAGGGTTCATACCAATTCTCCACCAACCCCCGCAGAAGGCAAAATCATTTTTCCTACCTAGGTGAGTCTCAGATGTTTTCATGAATAAGAAATATGCCCTGTTGCTTATTAGGAGATGGCCATCAATGCCACCATAGATCATCTATTTGGTCATGAGCCTATGTGCATTGTAAACATACAATTCCAATAATACACAAGGTTAAATTCAAAAGACAAAAAACCTCTCGCAATCAGTATCTTTTATAATAATCAATATATCAATATAAGATATCAATAAAAGATACTGATTGCGAGAGGTTTTTTGTCTTTTGAATTTAATTTTATGCGCAAGTTCTTTGATCTTAGAATACACAAGGTAAAAAGACCAAATCCAAATAAATAAATAATGTGTGACATTTCGGCAACAGCGTTGTTACCATCTTCAGACAAAAGTAACAACGCTGTTACCGAAACGTCACACACTATTTATTTATTAGGATTTGGTCTTATTACCTTGTGTTTATAATCTATAATCCAAATTGTGCTTTATCAATTCCAATAATAATAATGTATTTGGAACTCATCTTAAACCTCAACAGTGATTCTCCAGAGACATCTCTCTGTCATTGAAGCAGAAAACTATGGCGAGAGAGATTGGACTTACCTTAAGGATAGAACTTCCACGTTGGGGAGATTCCGGATTATCTCCACGTTGGACAGCTCACATCCCCTGGGATGCCACACCCAGTGAGGTCTAAGGATAGTACTTAGCAACAAGTACAAATTCATAGAGTAAAACTGGGGGAGAACTACAATACCAAATAACTAAGGGTGATAAGGCAAAATATAAATATTCAAGATGCAAAAAGATCAAATACATATCGTCAAGGAACAACAATAAATATTCCAAATTGTCAAGGAGCAATAATGTTAAATCCAAATTGTAAAATAAGCAACAACAACAACTCCAAATTCTCAAGGAGCAGCAATGAAAAATCCAAACAGTAAAGGAGGCAAATTTCAAATTACCAAGGAGCAACAATGGTATATCCAAATTGTCAAGAAGCAACAATGGCAAATCAAAACTATCAAGGAGCAACAATGGCGAATCCTGATTGGCAAATATCAACAATGGCAAATCCAAATTGTCAAGAAGCAACAATGAATAATCCAAATTGTCAAGGAGCAACAATGAATAATCCAAATTGTCAAGGAGCAACAATGGCAAATCCTGATTGGCAAATTTCAACAATGGCAAATCCAAATTGTCAAGAAGCAACAATGGCAAATCTAAACTATCAAGGTGCAACAATGGCAAATTCTGATTGGCAAATATTAACAATGATAAATCCAAATTGTCAAATATCAACAATGGCAAATACAAATTTTCAAAGAGCAACAATGACAAATCCAAATTTTCAAAGAGCAACAATGGCAAATCTAAATTTTCAAAGAGCAACAATGGCAAATCTAAACTGTCAAGGAGCAATAATGGCAAATCTAAATTTTCAAAGAGCAACAATGGCAAATCTAAACTGTCAAGGAGCAACAATGACAAATCCAACTTGTCAAGGAGCAACAATGGCAAATCTAAACTGTCAAGGAGCAACAATGACAAATCCAAATTGTCAAGGAGCAACAATGGCAAATCTAAACTGTCAAGGAGCAACAATGGCAAATCCAAATTGTCAAGGAGCAACAATGGCAAATCTAAACTGTCAAGGAGCAACAATGACAAATACAAATTGTCAAGGAGCAACAATGGCAAATCCTGATTGGCAAATATCAACAATAGCAAATCCAAATTTTTAAAGAGCAAAAATGGCATATCCAAAGAGTAAAAGCGAACTACAATAACAAATCCAAATGATAAAGCAAGGAGCAATATTAACTCCTCCAACTGATCAAAGGGCAACAAAGATAAATTCAAATTTTAAAAGGAACAATAATAGCAAATGCAAATTGTCAAGGAGCAACAATGACAAATCCAAATTATTGTCAAGGGGTAACAATGAAAAATTCAAAGAGTAAAAGAGGGAACAATAGCAAATCCAAATTGTCAAGGATCAACAATGAAAATTTCTAATTATGGTTAAGGAGCAACAATTAAGGTTCCTAATTATTGTCAAGGGGCAACAATGAAAAATCCAAAAAGTAAAAGAGGGAACAATAGTAAATCCAAATTGTCAAGGATCAACAATGAAAGTTCCTAATTATTGTCAAGGATCAACAATTAAGGTTCCTAATTATTGTTAAGGATCAACAAGGACAAATCCAAATAGAAAGAAGAGATATTTAAAACCAAGGAAGGGTATTGGCTCAATAATCTACTAGAATGTTGTGGAATTAGAAGAGGTGTGAAGAAAATTGCTCAGAACAGAGTGAAATGGTATGATGGCAAATCTCTTTAGCGAATATGGCACTACCTGAGAGGATGGTATTGTTGCCTTTTTGTCACAAATAGGTCTCTTTTTTAAAAATCAATTAGTAAACACTCATTAATTAGGAGACTCTCCGTTATCTTCACATAGTGCCATCAGCTATCATGGAACTCCGCCTTTTCCGGTCCCAGGATGAAAAAGGAGGAAGAGGAGCAGTAACAAGCTTGCTAAAAACCTGGGTTCAGCTGGCCCGGCTGATAGTACCTTGTAAGGGCTTCTAATCCAGGGATACAGGATGAGTCTGTACTCCATGTTAGGAGCGGCTGCACATGGCGTCTGTTCCTCATGTCAGAGGCGGCCATTTCTTTTGGAGTTAAGTCAGCCTGCCACTGAGTAGTGCTCCTAGTCTTAATGACAAAGGTAAACGTATTCTACTTCACCCAGTCATGATGAAGCTTTACAAGCTTGATACCCTAATATGATTGAGTGGAGATAAGAAAGAAGAAGAGCTATCATGGAACTCCTGTACATGTGCTTTGATACCCTAATATGATTGAGTGGAGATAAGAAAGAAGAAGATTAGTTTAGCAGGGAAAATGAGAGTTCTTGAGTAAATGGTTCCTATGGGGAGAGAATTGAATATTGTTATTGAGATAAAAGGTTGTTTAAAAAAAAAAAGATCAACATTGATTTGCTCCTTACAGTCATGTGACTTCACAATTAGTAGTTTGTTAATGAAAGATATTATCAGGGAAAAATCACAGAAGAAATATGAAAAGGGGAGAAATAGTAAGTGGAAATGGATTGGTAAAGAGATTTCTGGTGGGTGAAATGAATGGAAAGAAAATTGTAGGTGGAATTGTACTGGATGGAAAACCATGAAGAAATAAAGAGAACACGCTTGTTCGGCGGTACATATACTAAAATAGGAACGATACAGAGAAGATTAGCATGGCCCCTGCGCAAGGATGACACGCAAAATCGTGAAGCGTTCCTGCACACAATTCACCAATTCCAGGCTATTCTATTATTGAACCAATCCTTCCTTAGGCTACTTCTCATTCTTCAAGGCGTAGCATCCTTCCAGTATGGTTGGTCAGTAGACGATGCAGTACATGTTCCAAGCTCTATGATAAAGCAGAAATGAGTTCCTATATTGGCAGTCTTCTTCAGTTTCTATGCTCTTGAGCACATTCTGGTCTCCAGTTATTCTTGCTTCTCTTTGATAAAGCACAATTTGGATTATAGATTATAATACAATATGTATCAAAATGTACAAAATTGTATCTTGCTTCTCTTTATTTCTTTATGGCTTTCCATCCAGTACAATTCCACCTACAGTTCTCTTTCCATTCATTTCATCCACCAGAAATCTCTTTCCATTCATTTCATTCACCAGAAATCTCTTTCCATTCATTTCATCCACCAGAAATCTCTTTCCATTCATTTCATCCACCAGAAATCTCTTTCCATTCATTCATCCACCAGAAATCTCTTTCCATTCATTTCATCCACCAGAAATCTCTTTCCATTCATTTCATCCACCAGAAATCTCTTTACCAATCCATTTCCACTTACTATTTCTCCCCTTTTCATATTTCTTCTGTGATTTTTTCCCTGGTAATATCTTTCATTAACAAACTACTATTGTGAAGTACATGACTGTAAGGAGCAAATCAATGTTGATCTTTTTTTTTTTTAAACAACCTTTTATCTCAATAACAATATTCAGTTCTCTCCCCATTGGAACCATTTACTCAAGAACTCTGTTTTTCCTGCTAAACTAATCTTCTTCTTTCTTATCCCCACTCAATCATATTAAGGTATCAAAGCCTGTGGAGTTAAACTAATGAAAGAGTTGAACTAAACACAAAAATATATTTAATTAAAAAGGTATATATTGGATCAAAATATCCTTTATTTTACCAATATTTCAGTTGGCTGAATGCCAACCTTTATCAGCTAACTGAAATATTGGTAAAATAAATGATATTTTGATCCAATATATGCCTTTTTAATTAAAGATTTATCTATGGATTGCTCTATTTTCAAAACAAAAATATATACAGTAGAACCTCTCTGTAAAGGACATCTAGTTGCAGAGCCAAAGTGGCCTTTAGGGAGAGGTGTCCTCTTATACTAGAGAGTTACTAAAAAGTAAAAATTGTTAATTTTAGAATTGAAAGCTGTCCTTTATAAAGAGGTGTCTTCTAGTGAGAGTGTCCTCTCATGGATGTTCTACTGTAGCTTGACCCCCCTGCATTCAATTTTAGAAAGTAGGAAACAAAAGTCTTCAGAAAAAAAGGGAACATCAACACTCTAAACAGATTGTCCTCTTATGAAGCTTCTCTCTACTGATATAGAAAATAAGATTAACATCTTGTATATACAGTAGAACCTCCCTGTAAAGGACAACATCTAATTGCAGGGTCAAACTGTCCTTTAGGGAAAGTTGTCCTCTTACCGGAGAGTTACTAAATAGTAAAAATGGTCATTTTGTAAATGAAAACTGTCCTTTGTAGAGAGGTGTCCTCTTACTGGAGAGTTACTAAATAGTGAAAATGGTCATTTTGTAAATGAAAACTGTCCTTTGTAGAGAGGTGTCCTCTTACTGGAGAGTTACTAAATAGTAAAAATGGTCATTTTGTAAATGAAAACTGTCCTTTGTAGAGAGGTGTCCTCTTACTGGAGAGTTACTAAATAGTGAAAATGGTCATTTTGTAAATGAAAACTGTCCTTTGTAGAGAGGTGTCCTCTTACTGGAGAGTTACTAAATAGTAAAAATGGTCATTTTGTAAATGAAAACTGTCCTTTGTAGAGAGGTGTCCTCTTACTGGAGAGTTACTAAATAGTGAAAATGGTCATTTTGTAAATGAAAACTGTCCTTTGTAGAGAGGTGTCCTCTTACTGGAGAGTTACTAAATAGTAAAAATGGTCATTTTGTAAATGAAAACTGTCCTTCGTAGAGAGCTATACTCTAGAGGGTTGTCTGCTCTAAAGGGAGGTTCTACTGTATATATATTTATAGATAAAATAAAAATTGAGATAATGAGACAAGGCAGTAAGTTGGCATCCGTGACTTGGCACAGGAAGTGGGGAGAGAGAAAAAATCCATAATTTGAATCAATGAGAGAGATTTAAAAATAGATGTCTAGCCTAGTAGTTGGATCAATGGTATGCCAACACGGAAATAGATCCGGTTAAAGGGCAGTTGAAACACCGGGTTTAATTGGGACTATTAACTCTCATGATTTGGGGGGGGAACTTGTTAATTTAGGATTAGTTAAAACCAAAAAAAATTACATCCCAATTAAAAAATAAATTTCAATTTAAAATACTCAAATCTTACTAAATTGTCCATTAAGGTATTTTTAATTGGGAATAAGTACGACTATGAATAAATGGGACTGCTCATAATTAGGATTACTGAACTCCGCCTTTGCCGGTCCCAAGCCCGGATGAAAAAGGAAGAGGGGGAGCAGTAACAAGCTCACTAAAAAACCTGGGCTTAGCTGGCCTGGCTGATAGTACCCTGTAAGGGCTCCTGATCCAGGGATACAGGATGAGCAGCGTTTGTACTCCATGTTAGGAGCGGCTGCACATGGTGTCTGTTCCTCATGTCAGAGGCGGCCATTTCTTTTGGAGCTAAGTCGGCCTGCCACTGAGTAGTGCTCCCAGTCTTAATGACAAAGGCAGACACATTCTACTTCACCCAGTCATGATGGTTGTCAAGCTTTACAAGCTTGATACCCTAATATGATTGAGTGGAGATAAGAAAGAAGAAGATCTGTCCCCAGGACTGGGATCTATGCTAAATTTATGAAATCCACAGATTGGGCCAAAGAGGTATTTAGCTGGCAAAGTAGCTAGGCCAATTCTATGGCCTAAAAAATGCAGCAAAAATTTAACTGAGAGGATATATTTTTATCTATATAATATATAAATATTATGATGCATTAGCGCCCCATCTGTTAATAAAATTCTAAACTATTATAGACACGTAAGATTCTTTTTAAAATTAAACAATTTCTACTGCCCTTACTGCAATGGAAAAATTAATGGGAGGGCCTGGCTCATCAGTGGTCAACCCTCCCAGCAGTTTCGCCAATTTAATCTACCATACCGCAACATAGAATACCATACAAAGAGTCTAGCAACAGTATCACTATAAAAGGAAGATCGAAAAATACAATATAACAGTGGTATGGTAGATTAAACTGGCGAAACTGCTGGGAGGATTCACCATTGATGAGCCAGGCTCTCCCATTAATTTTTATATTGCACAGTAAGGGCAGTAGATATTATTTTATTTTAAAAAGAATCATACGCGTCTATAATAGTTTCAAATTTTCAATATATAAATATGTTTTTAAAAATAAAGAAGGCATTTCCTGACCACGAGTACATGTGCTTTTTATATGACAGAGTGCCATCTAGTGGAGCAAAAATAAACTAAACGTTTATTTAACTTGCTCCGTGATATTTGGCCAACCCAAATATGTTTTTATGGAAGAGGGGTGACATTTCTGTTTATATAATAATTTTTTTATTGTTAATTTATAATGTTTTTTATTATGACAAAATAAGCAAGCTTCAAGGACTCTTATGCTAGTAAACTAGAGTTAGTAAACTAAAGAATTAGTCTACTGATTACTGATAAGGCACAATTTGGATCATAGATTATAAACACAAGGTAATAAGTCCAATTCCAAATAAATAGTGTGTGACGTTTTGGTAACAGTGTTGTTACCATCTTCAGACAAAAGTACTGAATGAGAAATTTTACCACAGCATGTTTTAAATAGTTACTTTTATCAAGTGTGTAAACAGAAAACTATCTGTTTATCAGAAAACTATCTTCTTCTTATCTGCTATCTTGTTTACACAATTGATAACAGTAACTATTTAAAACATGCTGTGGTAAAATTTCTCATTCAATACTTTTGTCTGAAGATGGTAACAATGCTGTTACCGAAACGTCACACACTATTTATTTATTTGGTCTATTACCTTGTATTGATTACTGATAATTTAAAATTATGGATAAATCTGGATAAAATTAGGTTGTCCTAACCTGAACCTATCCTAAATTAATCACCCAAGATCCCCCAAAGCTGCTTTGGAATGTTACACATTGCCAGAATGCAAAGTCTTAATAGCCTTGATAAGGCACAATTTGGATTATAGATTAGAAATACAAGGTAATAAGACCAAATCCAAATAAATAAACTGTGTGACATTTTGGTAACAATGCTGTTACTGAAATATCACACACTATTTATTTATTTGTATTTGGTCTTATTACCTTGTATTCTTATTTTATTATTATATTTTTTAATATACTAGTCATAGAGTTTCAATGAAAGTTTCCTCTCCTCTATGAACATAAATACAGTATAATTCCTCTGATTACATTTCAACTTTTTTTTTTCAATCTCTAAAGATAAATAGGCTTTTTTATTATGATTATTTCATTATTTTGGCAGCAAAAATGGGGTTTTACTGTACTAAAATAGTTGTGCTATTTTGTTTACAGACGGAAAAAAAAAAACGAACAAATTAAAACAGTAAGATTGCATTAAATAAATGTAAAGGTTTGAGTAATCTGTTATTTTTCTAATATAATTTTGATGTTATATATTTGGCAAGTTGCATGAAAAGTGGGCATTTAAAATATACCGAAAGTATCGAAACTAGTTTAAAATAGAATTAAAATGCTATATACTTTGACATTAGTATACTAAACAACCAGTTATCAGTGAATAATATGCTTCCTAATCATTTATTAAAAAATATTAATATAGAATTTCAAAATTAAGGTCAACCTAGGCTAGGATAAAGAAAAACATGTCATGTTTAAATGTCAAAATCAAAACATACCAACAGTTTAGTTTTCTGACACTGGCTAAATCTTGAGCCCTTGTTCTTGCTAGAACAGTATTCTCTGTTAAAATATTCATGATTTAGTATTTGAAAAAATTGCTAAAATGTAAAGACCTGGCTAAGACAACTATCCCCAAATTTTCATCTTTTATTTGTTTTTTCAATATTGAACATGCGCAATGTTGATTGCGTGTCACGTGTTACATAGAATTTTATTGGCCTAAAAATCAGAAAATTTGTTAATTGCAAATTAAATTTGATGTTAGCCATGTATTTTTTAAAAATAAATAATTTCAGAGGCATATTATTTACTTTTTTAAATTATAATTTATCACTATAGCATTATTTATAAAATATTGACAGGGAAGTTGCCAGAAACCCCCTAACAGTTATAAAAATCTCGTTCTCTCTTTATAAAATAAGGTAAAATGTTTGGTTAACTAAATTTAACTATTTTTATTTTAAAGAAGGGAGTGATAGATATTTTATTGAAACTTTTACTGTGGCTTTATCAAATATCAGAGTTGTGCTATTCTTTTAATGGAAATTTCTAATGTAAATATAGTTCATATATTAATTGCTTATTATTTTGTTAACACAAGTTCAAGGAGCGTGCCTAAGTCTCCCTATATTAATTGTATGCGTGGAATAGTTACTAGAATTTCTAAAGATGATAATTCTTGTCATATTTGTTATTAGCCAAGAGAATAGCAAGTTGCTCAAAAACTTGCATCATATCAAAAGATATACTTTATTCAACAGCCAAATATTTTTGTATATTGTTTAAATTAATTTTGTGAGGTGGTTGCTAGTATAAGCAAAGGTTTTATTTTTTATTTTTTAGAGAAAGAGCATTCTCTGAGAGAGCGCGAAACTGAAAGTCGTTGATGGCTTACACCATCTGTCAGAGAATCGTTTCTCTTGATTTATCAACCTAGTCCCAGTACAATTTCACTTTTGTACTATTTTCTTCAACTCGTTATTAATTATTTAAGGTTTAAGTTTGTTTAAGTTGTAATTTTCTATAAGTATATAAGCTAATAACTTCAAATGTTTATACAAAGCGAAATAATATAGCACTATGTTGCATAAAACAAGAATATATATTGAATTATCATAAATTCCTTAATTTCAATCGATTTGAATACTTTGAGGGTCAGTAGTAAACTCCTATATTATTTGAAGAAATAGAATGAGTCTGGGTTTCTGGATCGAATATTGTCAAATAAACCACATAGCATTTTATTATATCACACACATACATCGCCTTAATTAAAAACGTGCATAGTCTTTCTATTAAAAAATGTGATCAGAAGTTTTTCTTGCTAAAAACTCCTAGCATAACAAACTCTATCTCTATTTGGCTCAAGATATTTTAATTGAAAAAATCGAATTTTGAAACTTTGATTAAATATATTTTGCTTTTTTTCTCATTGCGATCTTCTATCTTCATAAAAACAAATTCTCATTTTTGAACTTATTCTTTATAGTTTTTTTTTTAAATATGCATATTGCAAATTTGTTAAATTTTAGCTTTAAAATATATCAATAAAATATATTCATAATTTTAAAATATATTGACCTGTCACATATTATCAAGTGATTAACAACAACAAAAACTATTTATTAAACAATTCTTTACTGTTTATCTTAACCCTGTATTTCCTTTTTAATGCATTAGACTTATAAAGTGTTTTATACGTATCTGATGAGTTGAACTATATTTAATGACTCATAAGGGTCATGACCCATGAAGACGATCCATTTTTTGTAGTTAAAGAGTATGTATTAATCATTGTTTATATTTTTACGCCTTTAAAAAAATTTAGAACTTTTGTTGTTGCCAACAAATACCTTACTTTTTATTTAATGTGATATTAACATTCAAAATTTATCTCTTTGTTTATTTATAGTTTAATTTCGTTATTACAATATGGATAAATAAGTTGGAAATTTACCACTGTATTATAATACAATTCAAGAATTATACAAGAATTAAAGCCAAACGATCAAAAGATCAAAGCAGATATAAATATTCCAATATCATTTCAATTAATATTTAATACTTTTAATGAACAATGTATGAAAATAATACTACACTTTTGTTTTTATATATTGGTATATTTTAAAAGAGAAATATATTTATTTAATGCATTGGAATTGCATGTCAGAAATGTCTTGTAGAATGTTGTTTAATACTTCAGTGTATGGTTAATTGTTATTTTAGTTTCTACCATGGTGTGTTTAGAACATTTGATACATTACAAAAACCCAACTCTAAAAGTTTATTCAGTACAACATTATTCTATTATTCACTTATTGTTTGCATCACTGATTTTTTTTAGGTTATGTTCTGGTTAGGTTGAAGTTTTTTCATGTAAACATTGAGTGGAGCTGGATTCTATTTATCTGCTTGTATATTCTATTCCAATCCTTCAAACCTAAAACTAATCCTTCTAATTTTTTTTTCTATCCCTAGTACACACGTGGTACAGGCCATGATAATCATGGTGGGTAGAATATAAGCGACTGCTTTTACTGTAAGTACACCACATGTCTACGCATGTGAAAAGCAGTTCGACTTTGCAATTACAAATGTGTGAGATCCCCATTTGGTTACTTGCATTCGCTTGCATTTGTGGTGAATCTGCGGTAAATCCATGTATAATAAATTTATTTTCCTCTTGTATACTTGCAATCGCTGCTGGATTTGGACTTTTACAAGAATAGGGGGGCCATTGGAGCATTTTTTTTATCAGAAAAAAAGTGCCCAATGCAGGAATTGAACCTGGGTTGTAGCGGTCGAAAAACAATGGTTTAGAATATCCTTTAACCAATCCCCAATCCCTCTAAATGAATATGTAAACCTAATCTTTTTCTAGCTTAACCTATTCCTTCCAAGTCAACAACAATGAAAAAAAAGGCTTTATTAAGAACACTCATCCCATACAGGATTCTCCCAGATACAGAAGTAAACATAACAGTTTTCTACACAAAGTGTGGAGATTAACATCGACCTTTCTTCAAGTTGGATCCATCATCTGTGTTACGTCTATTGTCTGTGCTGTTTTCCAAAAATTGTGAAAATATAATGCATTGGGTTTGATTTTAACTATTGCCATTAGAACATATGGTGAATTGTTTTCATAACCAATCTTTTAATGGAGAATTTGTCTCTCCTCCTCCAGTGTCGGACAATAAAACATGTAATGTGTACTGGCTAAATTCACTATTGCACAGAGTGCACTTTAACTTCTCCAGATTTCAATAATAAAACATGATTATATTTAAATAGTGAACAAAATAATTTTCACTTTGGCAACGCATCGCTTTAGCCATCATTGGAATATCACAGTTGAGATTAAGACTCCTTTTCAAGTCAATATGCTAATCTTATATCTTTCTATAACAGTAGCAAATCTAAACCTGAAAAGATTTGATTAGGTTAATGTTAATTGTGTGAATGGCACCATTTGGATTATTCTATATACAGTTACGAGCGTCATTCCTCATCTCCTAATCAACTCTGTCACCGTTTGCTTTTTTTTTTTGGAATGGCGCCCTCCTATTGGTTGGCTACGATCACGCCACCTTTGCCCACCCACTCACATTTTTCGTTTTTGTAACTATTGTGTTGGAGCGGGTCGCTCCTTAAATAAATGCATATATTAGTTAATAACTAAATGGAATCCTCTCTTTCTTTTTCCCAGTATGAGACGCCTACGGAAGCCAACAGTACATAGACAGATAAAGCACATAGGCTATAGTTATAAATATAGTATAAATATGCATTTATTTAAGGCGCCAATTTATAATTGTAACAAATAGTATTTGAATCAAAACATTCAATCGGGTAAAACACGGGCGTTGCCCGGGTCATTCGGCTAGTAGATTATAACTACAAGAAAATAGACCAAATCCAAATAAATAAATAGTGTTTGACATTTCGGCGTTGTTACCAGCATCAGACAAAAGTACTGAATGAATGAAAATATGACAGCATGTTTACTTGATAACAGTCTTATTTAAAAACATGCTATGATATTTTTTCTTCATTCAGTACTTTTGTCTGATGATGGTAACAATGCTGTTACCTAAAACGTCACACACTATTAATTTATTTGGATTTGGTCTTATTACCTTGTAGTTTAATTGTGTGGATTTGCATACAAAGGGAAGCAGAATCCTACCAGACAAGTTCCAAGGTTAGAGGAACAGCTATATGGAGGTGGTGAGCTGACAATATGTAACATGGAACTGTCCCAGACTGATGGCTATCCACAGATTGGGGTGATGGACTATAGACCTATAAAAAGTATTGTTACACATTTTCAGGGCTTACTATTTGATTTTCCAAAAAAAAAAAGAAAAGAAAAAAAAAGCCTCTCCCTCTTTTTGGGAAATACTCCCGAAAATTAATATTTCTTCAAATAAAAGACACTTCGGCCAGTAAATCTTTTTATTGTCTCGACGTTTCGACAAAAATCCTTGTCAAAATTGTCCTCGTCAGGAGCGAACAAAAATTAAAACATTAGGCAAATTGTTAGAAATTATTCTAAGGCTGCGAGGGCGTTCTCACGCGGTATTTGAAATTTTGTACATCTAAAGCACAAGTCGAAAAATAAATATTTAACTCACAATTTTTGACTCGTGCTTTAGATGTTGTACAAAATTTGAAATACAGTGTGAGAACGCCCTTGCACCCTTAGAATAATTTCTAACGCTTTGCCTAATGTTTTAATTTTTGTTCGCTCCTGACGAGGACAAAAGATTTTTGTCGAAACGTCGAGACAACAAAAAGATTTACTGGCCGAAGTGTCTTTTATTTGAAGAAATATGAATGCTGGCCAGGCAGCCTCTATCGTTAAGAAAATTAATAGTCATGACCATGTATTAATTTCCACATTTAACACCTTTTTTAAAAAGAAAATTGTTCCAATAGCCCCCGATTCTTGCAAAAGTCCAACTCCACCAGTGAGGTATTTCCATTTGGGGTGGTTTAAAACCAGGGTTTGTTAGCCCTTATTGAACCTACACTGGACAAACTTGAAGAAAATTGTTGTTAACCAACATTGTATTTTCCCTGAGGCACAATGGTAGGAGATCAAAAAGAAGAAAGTGTTTCCTCATTGCCCTAATAAACAACAAAAGAAGCTATTGATGTGTGTGTTGGTGGTCACACAAGGAAATTATTGAGCGGGTCTCTCTTTCCGTATCTTGATGGGAGGAATTCTGCCGATATTTTCTCTTCTTCTTTCTTATCTCCATACTGGGTGAAGTAGAATGCGTCTGCCTTTGTCATTAAGACTGGGAGCACTACTCAGTGGCAGGCCGACTTAGCTTCAAAATAAATGGCCACCTCTGACATGAGGAACAGACGCTATGTGCAGCCACTCCTAACAAGGAGTACAAACGCTGCTCATCCTGTATACCTGTAGCCCTTACAGGGTACTATCAGCCAGGCCATCTGAGCCCAGGTTTTTTAGTGAGCTTGTTACTGCTCCCCCTCCTCCTTTTTCGTCCGGGCTTGGGACCGGCAAGGGCGGAGTTAGACATTTTCTGAAGGCAATAAGTTCCACACATTATTTTTTCTTTAAAAAGACAATGTTAAAAAAATTGAAAATACAGTAGAACCTCCATGAGAGGAAGACACTCATTCTAGAGGACATCTCTCTAAAAACAACACATTTCAATACCAAAGACCATCATTTTTACTAATTTGCTACTCACCAGCAAAGGTTTCTCTAAAGAACACTTTGACTCTTCAGCCAGGTGTTGTCCTTTAGTTTTACTATACTGATGAAATATACTTTGATCATTTAATAAATTCCTTATATTGGAATTGAGTCTTTCTATGATGAAAAAATAAAATAATGGAAGGGGCCTGACTCATCAGTGGTGAAACCTCCCAGAGAATTCACCAGTTTAATCCTCCATTTATATATACTCCTACCATCTTATGTCTATAGTGTATCTACTTATATAATTGCCTTATTCTGTCTGTGTGAAGTTCACGGATAGATTTTGGTCAGAATGGATAAAATAAAAAAAGTGTCAAGGGATGGGAATCGAACCCACAACCTTCCGCTTACCGGGCAGATGCCATGACCACTAGGCCACATGACCACAATTTATAATTGTAACAAATAGTATTTGAATCAAAACATTCAATCGGGTAAAACGCGGGCGTTGCCCAGGTCATTCGGCTAGTTTTCCTATAAGCACCAAGCATTCCTCTAAGGTGCCAGATACAGTTGAACCTCCATGAGAGGACACTCACACTAGAGGACACCTCTCTATAAAGGACAGTTTTCATAGCCAAAATTACCATTTTTACTATTTAGTAACTCTCCGGTAAGAAGACATTTCTCCCTAAAGGACACTTTGGCTCTGTAATTAGGTGTTGTCCTTTACAGAGAGGTGCTACTGTATGTAAGTAGAAATAGAATCTGTGAGCCACAAGGTTTACTAAACAGAAGAAACTGCTGAGAATTTCGCACCTGATGAACCTCTCAAGTATTTTTGACCTTCTATTTTGAGGTTGTGGAAAATTGTTATTTAAGAACAAAGATAATTAAAGGGCAAATAATCACGATAGGTGACCCATCTTCAATGCCTGAAGTTTTCATCTTTCTCTCAACTTTATAATAACTTGGTTTTTTTTTTTAAGTCCACCAACCCCTGGTTAGTGGCTCTTACATTTAATGGCGGAGCATAATTTCACCATTTACCCATTATCATTAGTGAGGTTTTGTGGCCTTTTTAATAAGTCTAATGGGATCTAGCATTTTGCAACTTTGATGTGGAAGCCTTACACTTTCTCTCTATCCTGCTGTTGTTATATGCCAGTAAACTGCCTTTATTATATCTTTGATGAGTGGAACTATGTATTTACTTTTCTCTTTCTTTGTTATAAATAAAATAATGTCCTTATATAACTGTTGAGAGGAGATATTGGTAGGGCTTGGCACATCAGTAGTGAAACCTCCCTGTGGTTGTGTCAGTCCCCTCTACTACCGTATTGCTCTAATAAACAGCACTCTGGAGTACTATAATCCATTGAAGCTGTCTGGTAGATGACAAAAACTGCTGGGAGAGTTTCCCACACCAGGGATCTGGCACGTTGTAAGTGCGAAAGTCAAGCTGCATTCCATATGTGTTGACATATGGTGGGTCCACTTGCGGTTAAAGTAGTCATCAACTACTACTCACCATGATTATCATGGCCTGTACCATGTGTACTAAGGATATAATATTGATAATAATAAAACATTGATTATAGCTGGGTCCTCCTATTATTTTCTATCATCGCAGTAAGGACAGTACTAAGTTATTTTATGTATTAGAAAGAAAAAATTCACCTGCTAAATAGTTTCAATTGACCTATTCAGACGGCATACAGAGAGAAAAATATATTAAATATAATTTTATATATACAGTAGAACCTCCACATGAGAAGACATTCATACTAGAGGACACCTCTCTGTAAAGGACAGTTTTCATTTACAAAATAACCATTTTTAATAAGGCACAATTTGGATTATAGATTATAAACATAAGGTAATAAGACCAAATCCAAATAAATAAATAGTGTATATATGTTATATAAAAAATAATGAGCTTTCTGTTGATTTTTGATCATCTTGAGGATTATGTTATGGTAATGCAGTCGTGGTTAAAAATCTTGAAAGTATAATAATAAAAATAGTAATAATTAGAAATAGCTTTAATTGAGATTATAGAATATAGAAAAACATAATTTGATAAAAGTACTGCCTGACTTAAGGCGTAAGAATAAAAAAATGGAAAACTTATTTACATAATTTACAGAAAGTTTGAGCCGGC
The DNA here is from genome assembly GCA_030710605.1 of Cordylochernes scorpioides. Classification (NCBI taxonomy): domain Eukaryota; kingdom Metazoa; phylum Arthropoda; class Arachnida; order Pseudoscorpiones; family Chernetidae; genus Cordylochernes; species Cordylochernes scorpioides. The sequence continues at coordinate 88,368,131 of CP092873.1, read as the reverse complement.
CATCAAGAAACAACAACAATCGGTTTTATATAGGGAAAGTCCAGACATCTGGTGGTAGATATAAACAGAATATTTGAATCTTTGAAATATAATTTTAAATAAAATAATATTTTTATATAACATATCCACTATTTATTTATTTGGATTTTGTCTTATTACCTTGTGTTTATAACCATTTTTAATATTTAGCAACTCTCCGGTAAAGAGGACACCTCTCCCTAAAAGACACTTTGGCTCTGTAATTAGGTGTTGTCCTTTACAAGGAGGTTCTACTGTGTATCTAAAACTTGGATACCAGTTAATTTTGCCCCTTTTACTGGTTGTCATTATACTGAGAGCCCCAGGTAGTTTCACTGAATTACTCACTCACCGTTTCCTCGTTGCATCATTTGATAACTGCTACCACAAGCCAATATAAAACATTAACCAGCTCGTAAAAAAAAACATGGTCTTCAAGATGACTCAACTGCGCTAACCACCTTGAGAGCTCCTGATTGAGGGACATTTTTTTTTTTAGCTTATCTCTAGTACACGTGGTACAGGCCATGATAATCATGGTGGGTATAAGTAGACGACTACTTTTACTGTAAGTGCACCACATGTCTACACATGTGAAAAGCAGTCCGACTTTGCACTTACAAATGTGCCAGAGACCTGTTTGGTTACTTGCACTCGCAGGTGGGTTTGGATTTTTGCAAGAATCGAGGGCCATTGGAACATTTTTTTTATCAGAAAAAATTGCCAAATGCGGGAATCGAACCCGAGTCGTAGCAGTCGAAAATCAACGGTTTAGATCATCCTTCCATCGACCCCATTGAGGAACATGGCAACACCTGGTATCCATCTCAAGAGGCTGTACATGGTGTGTCTGTTCCTCAATGGCATCCATTCAACTATGGAACTGACTGGCCATCACAGAGAACTGATCCTTATCTACATTAACTCTCAATGTCAGGCACTTGTACACAGAACCACTTTCTTGATACGGCAAAATTTGGATTAGAGATTAGAAACACTAGGTAAGAATTAAGAAAAAAGACATCTCCTGATTGTGCAACTAAAATTTGTTAATGGCTTGCACCATCAGAATAAATAGCAACCAATCGAGGATTTTTTAATTTTTTCCAGAAGTTCATATTTATTTCAATAGATGAAACAAGCCATCAGCAACTTCAAGTTGCCTGATCAGATGCCTTTTTTCTTTATTTATATACCTGATCCAAGTACAATTTCACTTTCATACTATTTTTCAATAGGTAATAATACCAAGTAAATAAATACATGTATATTTATAATTATAGGAGCTGATATATATTTAGATCTTATTGAACCAGGTTTGATTAAGGGTCCAAGAAATACACCCTCAGCTATGAATTCAAAGTTAGGTTGGATCATTTCAGGTAGATCCAAAATGGCCAATAGCAGTACTAGTACATCCTTTCAACAAATACATGTTAATCATTGTTCAGCTGAACTGGATTATATTGTTAGAAAGTAGTGTGTGATATATGTTACAGTAACAGTATTATAAGAAATTTGATCTATTTTTGATGAGTATGTTTCATTTTACAAATAAATCAATTTTCTACTGCCCTTACTGCAATGATAAAAAATGGGGGAGAGCCTGGTTCATCAGTATTTTTTTTTTATCATTGCAGTTAGGGCAATAGAAAATATATTTATTTTTAATGTGAGCATCAAATATTGTTCAAATATCTTGTAACAGATAACATAATAATGTATTGTATAGTAACAGCATTGTTACCATCATCAGACAAAAGTACTGAAACTTTTGTCTAATGATGGTAACAAATCTTTTACAGAAAGGTCATACACTATTTATTTATATTTGTGGTCTTCTTTACCTTGTGTTTCTAACCACTTTGAAAATTCTGAAGCATGTATGTAGTGTAACTTGAATGTCACTATGCTCCAATCCTAGTTTTCAGGGTTATTGTGAACTCTCATCACCTATGTATGAAGGTAAGGAAGGTATAGAGAAGAACATGCGGGGCTGTATGGCGCGCCATAGTGGCACATGGCTGTGGTGTGCCCAGTGAAGTTGTAGAGGCGGTCTCCAAGACCAAGCAACTCTACAGACAGTGGTGCGAGTGTCAGGACTCAAAGATCTACACCAGGGAGGAGGTTGAGTGGACCTCCAACGAATTGCGCAACAGTTTGCGCAGCATTGAGTGGGACTTGGAAGATCTAGAGGAGACTGTGTGTATCCTTCCCCCCTCACCTGCTTTTTTCCTTCTTCTATTCTAGCTTTCCTTGTTTGTACCATCACCACCCTTGTTCACCATCCTTGTTCCCCACCCTTGTTCACCATACTTGTTTCCCACCTTGTTTCCCTTGTTCACCTTGTTAATACCTCGCTCTTATTTAACTTCTTGCATTTAGCTTGTTATTTTTAATCATACTTATCTCCCTCATTGATTGAAATTAGCCGGGGGAGAGAGCCAAAAGTATTCCCAATTATAAATACATTAAGTCCCATGAGAGACTATTGCTTAAAAACATGGCTAAGTGCGGTATCTCCTGGAAATGGTCTTTTATCAGAAACTTTGTTTCAGTTAAAAGATGCCTTATTTTTTTGGCTTGAATTGAAACAGTGTTTCTCTGGTGAGGACCATCTCCAGGAAAGACTGAGTTTATCACTATGTTTTTAGTCAAAGGCAGGGGTCAGCAACCTTTTGAGTCTGAAGAGTCCAAAAATGACAATTTACAAAATTTTAAAGTTTTTAAAGAGTCACAACATTTTTTCTTGGCAACAGTAAATATCACTCATATAAATGATAAGGCACACAATTTGGATTATAGATTATAAACACAAGGTAATAAGACCAAATCCAAATAAATAAATAGTGTGTGACGTTTCGGTAACAGTGTTGTTACGACGTTTCTCATTCAGTACTTTTGTCTGAAGATGGTAACAACGCTGAAACGTCACACACTATTTATTTATTTGGATTTGGTCTTATTACCTTGTGTTTATAATCTACTAGCCGAATGACCCGGGTGTTACCCGATTAAATGTTTTTACTTTGTGAGTACTCGTATACATAAAAACTTTATTTGAAAAAGTAAAAATTAAAACAGGTAAATAGTTTCTTTTTATTTATATTTGCTAGCTTTCGAGCAATTAAACTGCTCTTCAACGGGCGGATATTCTGTGTACAAACTCAAAATAATATATGTCATAATTTGTATAGTTAATGCCAAAAGATATAATTTATTTCCGTCAAACTAAGTATGTAAATATGTTACCATTGTGTTAAAACGTAAATATGTAAATTCCTCCATGTATAAAAGCTGGACAAAAAATAAAGGTGGCAGACATCGCGGGTGCGCTGTTCGCTAGGCATAACGGCTGCGCCTCTTCATTTAGCTACGACATATATATACAGTAAAATTGAATAATTTCCGGGTAACTATTGCTTACATAAAAACTTTATTGTTTATGCTAAGTACTATACGCAGCTCCATATTCAAAGAGTCGCATGTGGTTCGCAAGCCACAGGTTGCCAATCCCTGTTCTAGGGTCTCTGATGGAAGAGTCTCCTGTACTTGCTCTAATCCATTTTAACAGTATGCATTAGCACCCAATCTGTTATGATAATTTAAAACTATTTTTGATGCTTATGATTCTTTTTATAGATAAAGAATTCTTCCTGGATTGAATTTAGACGATAAAAACATGGCGAAGGAAGACGAGTTTCTTTTATTGATGCACTAGCTTTTGCCTGAAAGCTTGCTCTAGTGCATCAATAAAAGAAACTCGTCTTCCTTCGCCATGTTTTTATCGTCTAAATGATTCTTTTTGGAAATAATTTTCTACCATCTCCTTACTATAATGATAAATTATTGAGAGGGCGGGCCTGGCTCATCAGTGGTAAACCCTCCCAGCGGTTTCGCCAGTTTAATATACCCCCCCCCCCCTCCAATACCGTACTTACTGCAATGAAAAATTAATGAAAAGGCTTGACTCATTGATGTTGTTGTTGTTGTTGTTTCTTATCCCCTTGTGTAAAGATTACATGAAATCAATGAGTTCATGATCTCATGGAATGGGGTGCAGCTCTCGTTGATCATGGCACCATGATCCAGGCACACTTTGGTGAAAGTCTGACTTTTGCCTGTAGTTTGAGGACGTTCCTAACATGGAAGCCTTTGCTGCCGACTCTAACATGAGTACAGACGTAATTCCTCCGTATTCCTGGAGTACCCGGTCAATTGAACTCAGGATTTTTAAATGACTCATTGATTAAACTGATGAAACTACCGCAGGGAAGGTTCACCACTGATGAGCCAGGCTCTCCCATTAATTTATAATTGCAGTATGGGCACTAGAAAATAGTTTTATTTCTTTTTTACTTATCCTTTTAGTCTAAATTAGACAAGATCTTGGAGGTCGTGCTCGTAAAGAAGCTCAAGAACTCTTTTTGGTTCTCTGTACAGGGATCTTTTGTCCTTTCCAATGCAATTTAGTATATGTTGGGGAGTGGCCTCTTTGGTTTTGCACCTAGTGCACATGGGGAAGCTTTTGGCTCCCTCTTTATTTTTTTTATTTCTAAAAAGAATCAAACATGTCAAAAATAGTTGAAATTATCCATTTTGATCAATGTGTGGAGATCATTTTTCTCTTGCTATTTACCATAACAATCCCATATGTAACAACACATAAAGTTTCACCGCATAAGTTTCTTTTCTGTGAAAAATCAATATTTATTTCAAAGAGAAATATTTACTATTTCTAACTTTTCTCTTTGAAATAAATATTGATTTTTCACAGAAAAGAAACTTATGCGGTGAAACTTTAAGTGTTGTTTTATAATCATACGCCGCAGTCCTTTATAATCCCATATGTATATACAAAGAAACGGCGCCTCTTCTGTCATAATTTTGAAGGGAGTGGTGACCTTTCTTTATATAGACCACATACACTCATAGACAAAACTTAAGGAAGTGGAAACTCTTCTATTTTATCGCCAGTCATATATATATATATATATTTAAAGAGACAATGTTTACACTTGGTTATCTTGTGTGCCTTCAATAAAGGTTACTGTAATATATTTCAGAGTTATTGTCTCAATATACATGCTAAAAGGTACAACTTCTTTAAGTTTTGTCTCCATGAGTGTAGGTAGACTGCTGTAGTTCCTCCTTTTGTCCCACCAATGCCAACAGGAACAGGGGAACCAACTCACGAATGGTTCACAGCAAAAACAGTTCTCCAAAGAAGACAGAAGTCCAGGATTTTTCCCGGACTTTAGTCCATTCATTTATGGACAATGACTTCTCCGAGTGGTTTGCAAGATTCTCCCACTCTGTGCAATGATACAGCTCCCAACCTACAAAACCTAATCAAGCAATCATCAACTACATTAATTTCATCCATTCAATCAACTTTACTTGTAAACACAAGGTAATAAGACCAAATCCAAATGAATAAATAGTATGCAACATTTCAGCATTGTTACCATCTTCAGACAAAAGTACTGAATGAGAAAAAAAATATCACAGCATATTTTTTAAATAGTTACTGTTATCAAGTGTGTAAACAAGATAGCAGATAAAGAATGAGCCACAACACCAGTTATGACAAATTCAGACAAAAGCCAACAACCTGTATACCATGGTTTCAGGCTTTGGTCCTCATTACAGGGGCGGCTTCAATTTCATAACATCTTATCAGAGGAGTTATGAAATCAGTCTAATTTACCAAACTGATGTTTTAAGCTGGTGAAGTGGAAAGAGCTGATATTTTCTGGCTAGAATACAACATTCTATATACAGTTACGAGCGTCTTTCCTAATCCGTCATCCTTCTCTGTCATCGTTTGCTTTTATTGGTTGGCTACGGTCACGCCACCTTTGGCCCCCCCCCTGCCGGCGGCGCACGCCCATTGGCTGCCGGCGAGCACATGACTTCCCTGTGCGCGCGCATGGCGGGCGGTAGGCTATAGTTATTCTATATACAGTTACGAGCGTCTTTCCTACGGAAGCCAACAGTACATAGGCAGATAAAGCACATAGGCTATAGTTATTAACTAATATATGCATTTAAGGCGCCAATTTATAATTGTAACAAATAGTATTTGAATCAAAACATTCAATCGGGTAAAACACGGGCGTTGCCCGGGTCATTCGGCTAGTCTATATATATAAATATCAATGTTTGTATGTTTGTTTGTATGGCCGGTATACAAATTCGCAGTAGATCACTAATTCAAACCAAAATTTCCATACATAGGTAAAAAAATATACGGGGGAGAAGACGATAGGCTATTTTAAAAAATATATAAATCAATTATTAAAACTATATATTCAAATTATTCTACTTAGCTCACGAACAGCGCCCTCTATCAAAGATTAGATTAAATTATGCTGATGCAAACAAATAGATAATGCTAATAACAAACAATTATAAAAAAAAATATTATCTAAATATATATCACTCGGGTAGATATGCACACGGGTCAATCCCGGGGCGAAGCCCGGGTCACCCGTCTAGTAAAGTTCTATATTTTAAAAAGTTAGTTGATCTTAAAATTTTGCAAAGCTATCCTCTTTAAACCCCTGGATCCAAAGTGTTGACCCTTCCTTTAAAACAGTACTTTAGTCTGAAGATGGTAACAATGCTGTTATTGAAATGTCACACACTATTTATTTATTAGGATTAGGTCTTATTACTGATAAGGCACAATTTGGATTATAGATTATAAACACAAGGTAATAAGACCAAATCCAAATAAATAAATAGTGTGTGACGTTTCGGTAACAGCGTTGTTACCCTCTTCAGACAAAAGTTCAGACTTCAGTACTTTTGTCTGAAGATGGTAACAACGCTGTTACCGAAATGTCACACACTATTTATTTATTTGAATTTGGTCTTTTTACCTCGTGTTTAGGTCTTATTACCTTGTGTTTATAATCCAAATTGTACCATATCAAGATCTACCTGTCTTCAGCAGATACAATTGAAAAGAAGATTCCCAGACACCATTATATAGGATTGAGAGAGAAGTGAAAACAAAAAGAAGATTAACAATACAAACAACAAATGTATATTTAAAAATACTTCAATCTCACCACTTTGCATTTAAAAATAGATATAATTGATAATTGGGTCTAATTTTTTTGCCAATTACTGAAAGAGTTGAATGAAATTGAAAGTTTATTAGATTGTATATGGAGTTGAAAAAATGCATAAAGTTTGAAAAAAAAAGGAGGCAAAAAATAAATAGTTGTTCCAGTTTAGATTTTAAAAGAGAACTCTCCAATATGTAAATAGAGACTAATTTGTATATGTTTATAGGTGTAAGATTCATAAGAAGAAGAGAGCACATGTCTTTTTGTTTATGTAATCCACAAAAAGAGTACGTAATAAACAAAAAAATTGCTAAGAGTTTCATTTTATTATATTTAAGAGGCAATCTCATGTGCAGTCACACTGCTTTGGGCTAATGGATCTTTATTAAGAAAAAAAAAAAGGCATCTCCTTATCATGCAACTGAAATTTGCTGATGGCTTGTGCCATCTATCAGAATAAATATCAACTATTTGTTGATTTTTAAATATTTCCTGAAATGATAAAGCACAATTTGGATTATAGATTATAGATACAAGAAAATAAGACCTAATCCAAATAATTTAATAGTGTGCGACATTTCGGTAACAGCATTGTTTTCTTTTGTTTGACGATGGTAACAATGCTGTTACTGAAACGTCACACACTATTAAATTATTTGGATTTGGTCTTATTTTCTTGTAAATATTTCCAGAATTGGCCAAATACCCATTCTTGATTAATCAAGAAAAGCTAACCGCGTATGTGTTACGGGATGTTGGCCCTCGTCAGAGTGGTGCAAGCTGTACCTCAACAACCAATCCTGAAAAATCAGGAAAAGGGTAGTTAAGGCCAGAATTGCATGAGAATGCAAAACAATGTGAAAAAAAAAATAGTACAAATGTTATATTGTACTGGGATAAAAGGTGCATAAATTAAGAAGAAAATGAAGGACCTTTATTAGCCTGAAGTAAGTGTGACTGTATGAGTGAGAGCTTGTCTCTTAAGTCAATTAGAAACTCTTTGTAAATATTCATGTACCTAGGGAAGCATTTCTCTAATATAATTGCCTTATTCTGTCTGTGTGAAGTTCACTGTGTGAAGTTCACGGATAGATTTTGGTCAGAATGGATAAAATAAAAAAAAGTGTCAAGGGATGGGAATCGAACCCACGACCTTCCGCTTACCGGGCAGATGCCATGACTACTAGGCCACATGACCACAATTTATAATTGTAACAAATAGTATTTGAATCAAAACATTCAATCGGGTAAAACACGGGCGTTGCCCGGGTCATTCGGCTAGTTTCTCTATAATTATATATCAGAATGAAGCATTATGTTCATCCCCCCCCAGTAAAAAACTTTAGCAATGATGATGAGGAATGAGCCCCAACACCAGTTTTGACAAATCCAGACAAAGAGACAACAACCTGTATACCATGGTTTCAGGCTATGTCCCTCATCAGTACAGGGACGGCTTCGATTTAATAACATTCTACAAGAAGGATTATGAAATCGGTCAATTTTACCAAACAGGTGTTGTATGCTGATAAAGAGGCAAGGGTCGATATATTCAGACTAGAATACAACATAAAGTTATATTTTTTAGAAAGTTAGTCGATATTAAAATTTTGCAAATCTATCCTCTTTTAAACCATGGTACAAAAGTGTTGTCCCTTCCTTAACCTGACCTGTGTTCAGCCATTGTAGAAAACAATCCCAAGAAATTCAAGTTAGAAGACGAAGAGATCAGCAAGAGAAAGGCTTTCATTGGCCAGACCAAGTTAGATATTAAGGTAATTGTTGTTTGTTGTTGTTATCTAGTATATGTTCTTCTCTTCTCCTTCTTTCTTATCTCCACTCAATCACACTAAGGTATCTAGCTTGTAAAGATTGAGACTATATGTTGTTCTGAACTGTTATAGCTTCAAAAGATACTCACTAACAAATCAGATTGGAGAATATTGGTTCATAGAGTCACCAAAAGTCAAACTCTTACATGCTGAACACTAATAACAAGTTATTTCTAACTTTAAGGATGAAAAAAAAGTATGAAAGGACACTTTATTTTTCTCTTCATCATTACTCTTCACAATTCATCCTTTCATACTTCATCACTAAGGAAAGAAATAGTCGTTATTTCTCCTTATTTAAAATTACGATTTTTTGTTCAAAAGAAACATTTGCAGTAAAATTTGTCAAAGTCGTTCTACAATCATAAGCTGTATTATATCATATTACTAATAACAAGAAGAGTAGGAACCTGTTTCATTTCTAAAGACAAAAAAAAATTAAGCGATGTGATGGTGTATCATTTCTTGTTCATTGTGAGTGTTTGGGTGTGTGGCAGCACATCAAGGAGAGGATGTTTGACAGCAAGGAGAAGAAGACGAGGCAGGTGGGTAGATGGCATCCATCCCCAGGTGTGCTGCTGCTATTGTACAATTGTTTCTCTTTTGTTGGGTTCCTCTCTCAATAAACAACCTCCTCTACACTGTTAAGAAAATTTTTCCATGTCTGTGCCTACGTTAGGAAACACCCTCGGCAGAGCTGACTGCTACAGGGCACATCCCCAGGTGGTGGATAATGGAACAACCTTCAGATATGAGAAACAAGCAGAATAACTCTGATGAATAAGCAGTCGCAGACCAACAACAACATTGTTAGAAAAGGAGAAAGATCTCTTTAAAAATCCTGAGTTCAACTGACTCAGTTGATAGACCTCAGCAAGGGTCCCTCTCCAGGGATATGAATTAGCTGCGTCTGTGCTCATGTACTCATGTTAGAGTCAGCAGCAAAAGGCTTTCAGTGTTAGGAACTGGCCTCAAACTACAGGCAAAGTCAGACTTCACCAAAGTGTGCCTGGATCATGGTGCCATGATCAACGAAAGCTGCACCCCTATACCCCACTCCATGAGATAACTTATGGAATTTGTGTAATCTTTACACAAGGGGACAAGAATAATGTTAGGAAACATCATATTCTTCTGTGGATGAGTGGTTTAAACTGTTGATTTTCAACAGCCTACAAATAACTGAGATTGAATCCTGCATTGGGCTTTTTTCTCTGAATAAAAATATCCCCAATGGCCATCTATATTTCCAAAAGTCCAACCCCACCAGTGTGTGCAAATAACCAAACGGGGTTCTGGCATATTTGTAACTGCAAAAGTCGAACTGCTTTCTACACATGTGTAGACATGTTTTGCACTTACAGTAAAAGCATTCACCAACTACTAGCCACCATGATTATCATGGCATGTATCACATGTATATATATATATATATATACTATGGATAAATAAAAAATATACTTGGCAAATATTACTCAATAGAATTTCTCTACTAACGGACAATACCACCTAGTTGCAAAAGCAAAGTTTCCTTTAAAGACTTTTTTACATAAATTGTTTTGTTCACTACTATATATTTATAGATTGGATGTGTGAACCACTCTCTGATGATTGTTGTCCACAGAGTCTACTGGGCGGAGGCTCAGGTCAGGCCAAGTACACCAGGTTGGAGAATGAGGTGGAAACTCCCAATAACTTCTTCGAGGACAACGTGGAAAGGCAACATGTAAGTCCCTTAATTTGTGTTTTACATAACTTCTCCTTAGCTTTGGCCACAGTGCATTTAACTTAGAGGCCAATACTGTAGAGCCTCTCTCTCAAATTGAACCTAGTTGCAGAACCAAAGTTTTCTTTAGGGAGAAGTTTCCTCTACTGGAGAGCAGCTACAGTAGAAATCTACACCTAGTTGCAGAACCAAAGTTTCCTTTAGGGAGAAGTGTCATCTTACTGGAGAGCAGCTACAGTAGAAATCTACACCTAGTTGCAGAACCAAAGTTTCCTTTAGGGAGAAGTGTCATCTTACTGGAGAGCAACTACAGTAGAAATCTACACCTAGTTGCAGAACCAAAGTTTCCTTTAGGGAGAAGTGTCATCTTACTGGAGAGCAGCTACAGTAGAAATCTACACCTAGTTGCAGAACCAAAGTTTCCTTTAGGGAGAAGTGTCATCTTACTGGAGAGCAGCTACAGTAGAAATCTACACCTAGTTGCAGAACCAAAGTTTCCTTTAGGGAGAAGTTTCCTCTTACTGTTTTAAATAAATATTAAATATCATAAGAATATTTTGAATAAATGTAGGGTGCATTAAAATTGATGCAACACTTCCCCCCTCTCCAGAGGTTGTCACGTCCTCGTGAATGACCTTATCCATTCTCTCATAATAAGGCTTGAGTCTTGAAACATGAACTTTCAGAGGGACTTGGCCCAGAACCAAAGTGTCCTTTAGGGAGAAGTGTCATCTTACTGGAGAGCAGCTACAATAGAACCTCTATGTAAAACAACAACACCTAGTTGCAGAAACAAAGTGTCCTTTATGGAAAAGTTTCCTCTTACTGGAGAGCAGCTACAGTAAAATTGCACGAATTATTATGTAATTAATTTATATTGTGCAATAAATTGATAAAGAGGGAGCAATCCCTTGAAATATTTTAAGATTTTTTTTTTCTTTCACATATTCAGATATGTCACTTTTTTCTATAAACAAGGTTTAGTTCTCTCACTAACAAGATTTAGAACAGGCCATCTCAAGCCATTGAAGATACAAAATAACCAAATCTACCCCACTTGCCCAAGACGTAGCTTGGCACCTGCAGCTCCAGAAGACATTTTGGCTTGTATTAGATGCACTAAACAGGACCTTTGGGAGAGGCCACTGCTTATCATAAAACAGCTTGAGGGGCATGGACTCATAGAATTAGTATAAGCTTTGCACAAGGGGATAAGAAACCAACAACATAAATGATCTTAATCAGCCAATCAGTGTGTTACATGTAATTTTTTTTACTTATTCTTTTATTAGTCTAAATTAGACAAGATCTTGGAGGTCGTGCTCATAAAGAAGTTCAAGAACTCTTCTTGGTTCTCTGTACAGGGATCCTCTGTCCTTTCCAATACAATTTAGTATATGTTGGGGAGTGGCCTCTTCAGTTTTGCACCTAGTGCACATGGGGAAGCTTTTGGCTCCCTCTTTATAGACTAGAGGGCGCAGGTGACCAGATTTCCATCTGGCCAACTGTGTCGATTCCCTTCTGTTTAGTTGGAGGGTCTGTTTTTTGGGGTTTTCTACCTGGTACCAAGAATGATGGAAACTATCTCTATGGTTCCTTATCAGTTGTAGGTAACATGTAATGAAACTGATAAAGCACAATTTGGATTATAGATTATAAACACAAGGTAATAAGACCAAATCTTAATAAATAAATAGTGTGTGACGTTTTGGTAACAGCGTTGTTATCATCTTCAAATAAAACTACTCAATCAGTACTTTTGTCCGAAGATGGTAACAACACTGTTACCGAAATGTCACACACTATTTATTTGGATTTGGTTTTATTACCTTCTTCTTCTTTCTTATCTCTACTCAATCATATTAGGGTATCAAGTTGTGACCCTTGATGGTGTCTGTTTGACAACCATCATGACTGGATGAAGTAGAATGTGTCTGCCTTTGTCATTAAGACTGGGAGCACTACTCAGTGGCAGGCTGTCTCAGCTCCAAAAGAAATGGCCACCTCTGACATGAGGAACAGACACCATGTGCAGCTGCTCCTAACATGGAGTACAAACACTGCTCATCCTGTATTCCTGGATTAGGAGCCTTTACAGGGTACTATCAGCCGGGCCAGCTGAGCCCAGGTTTTTTAGTGAGATTGTTAGTGCTCCCCCTCCTCCTTTTTCATCCAGGCTTGGGACTGGCAAAGGCGGAGTTATATTACCTTGTATATGTAATGAAACCTATCTCTAACGTATTATGATTGTCAGCACCTCTCTATAGATAAAAGGAGAAAAGAGACGGAGGGAAAGTAAAAGAAGGATTGTGTACAGATGCTGATCAAGAACCAGGATGAAGAGCTGGGTCTCATAGAAGACAGCGTAGGGACCTTGAAGACCATCAGCCGGCACATTGGCTCTGAGCTGGACCAACAGACAGTGTAAGTAGCTGTACCTTGTTGCCACATAGTGTGCTCTTTGTTTGATTGTGTTCTTTTCGTGGGCACAACCATTGTCACAGTTTTATATAGAAAAAATGGTTAGAACAAAAACTTTTTTCTTGGGAGGTTACGATGGAGAATCAAGAAAAAGGCATCTCCTTATCGTGCAACTGAAATTTGCTGATGGCTTGCGCCATCTATCGGAATAAATATCAACTATTCTCGTTGATTTTTAATTATTCCAGAATTGGCCAAATACCCATTGGACGGAGAATCAGTATAAACTTTCAGTTTTAGACAGCAAACAATCAGGATTAAATCCAGCATTGGGCACTTTTTTTTTTTTGAAATAAAAAAAATGCTTCAATGGCTCCTGATTCTGATTAAAGTCCAACCCCACTAGTGAGTACAGGTAACTAAACAGAGCTCTGGCACATTTGTAAGGTTAAAAGTCAAACAGCTTTCTACAGGTGTAGACATGTGGTGGACTTACAGTAGAAGTAGTCACTAACTACCCACCATGATGATCATGGCATACTTGGGATGAATCCCACCACTACCATTGGTGTCAGTGTAGGTTTTACTGTTAAAATGGGGTAACAGACTAAAACTTAGGTCTGTAAAATCTTGACACAAGGTTTTGGTCCAGTGTTATACCCATCAATTTTTTAAAGTGTTGAAGCCAAAATATAATAAATGATTGATGGGAGATCTCTTCATTATACAAACAATACACTCATTGAAACAAAAATGGTTGTCTATTTTTTTTTTGAAGGAGACAGAGATTATTCACACTTAGTTATCTCGTGTGTCTTCAATAAAAGTCACTTTAATATCTTTCAGAGTTATTGTCTGAATACAGATATACATGGTAAAAGGTACAACTTCCTTAAGTTTTGTCCATGAGTGTAGTTATCTCGTGTGTCTTCAATAAAGGTCACTGTAATATCTTTCAGAGTTATTGTCTGAATCTCGATATATATGTTAAAAGGTACAACTTCCTTAAGTTTTGTCCATGTGTAGTTATCTCTTATGTCTTCAATAAAGGTCACTGTAATATCTTTCAGAGTTATTGTCTGAATCCCGATATACATGCTAAAAGGTACAACTTCCTTAAGTTTTGTCCATGAGTGTAGTTATCTCGTGTGTCTTCAATAAAGATCACTGTAATATCTTTCAGACTTATTGTCTGAATCCTGATATACATGTAAAAGGTACAACTTCCTTAAGTTTTGTCCATGAGTGTAGTTATCTCGTGTGTCTTCAATAAAGATCACTGTAATATCTTTCAGAGTTATTGTCTGAATCCCGATATACATGGTAAAAGGTACAACTTCCTTAAGTTTTGTCCATGAGTGTAGTTATCTTGTGTATCTTCAATAAAGGTCACTGTAATATCTTTCAGAGTTATTGTCTGAATCCCGATATACATGGTAAAAGGTACAACTTCCTTAAGTTTTGTCCATGAGTGTAGTTATCTCGTGTATCTTCAATAAAGTTCACTGTAATATCTTTCAGAGTTATTGTCTGAATCCCGATATACATGGTAAAAGGTACAACTTCCTTAAGTTTTGTCCATGAGTGTAGTTATCTCATGTATCTTCAATAAAGTTCACTGTAATATCTTTCAGAGTTATTGTCTGAATCCCGATATACATGGTAAAAGTTACAACTTCCTTAAGTTTTGTCCATATGTTTCAACCTCTGGAAAACTGAGATTCTTTCTCAATAATTCTCCACAGCCAACTCTTTATCAAACAGGAACCTCTGAATAAACTGTAATTCTCTCCTCCTCTTGAAACAAAAAGTTTTCAGGGAAATGATTTTATCTTTTATAAAAAGAATTAACAGAAACTTTTCTCATGAAACTTCTAGTTTGATCAGAAAAGGAATCTCACTTTATTGGGACCAGAATGAACTGAAATGTGTGTCAGATACGGAACTATTTCACACAAAGAGATAAGTGATGTGTCATACTTAGTGATAGCACAGTGTGAGCAACACATCTGTGATTAACAAACATCCTTTGGAACTCTTGGCTCAGTAGTTTATCCACATTCTTCTATAAACACAAGGTAATAAGACCAAATAAATAAATAGTGTGTGACGTTTCGGTAACAGCGTTGTTACCATCTTCAGACAAAAGTACTGAATGATTCAGTATTTCAGAATTTATCATTCAATACTTTTGTCTGAAGATGGTAACAAAGCTGTTACACCGAAACGTCACACACTATTTATTTATTTGGATTTGGTCTTATTACCTTGTGTTTATAATCTATAATCCAAATTGTGCCTTATCAACAACAACAACAACAAAGCCTTTATTTAGGGCCTCTCGCCCTATACAGGATTCGCCAGTTCACAAGGGATGGGGAGAACACTGTGTTCCGGGATATAATCCTGTGGAATATCGCCACCGCTATATACCTATTCTTTGATATTTCATTAATTAGTGCCGGAAATGAAGGACAAAGTTAACCCGTTTTATCATTTAGTTTTCGTCTTTCCTCAGACAGAGCAGCACAATCAAATAAGTAGTGCAACATCTCCATTGTTATTCCTGATCCACAGAAAGTGCATTAATTGTGCCTTATCACATAGTTCTGGAAGTTGGTGACTTTACTGATGACCTCTCTCCTTTTTGTTTCTTTGAGGATTTGTTTAATTGGGTCAGTCCATCACAAGGTAACAAGTCAAGGGGGTCAGTGGATGGTCTAAACTATTGGTTGTCGACCGCTACGACCCGGGTTCAATTCCTGCATTGGGCACTTATTTCTGATTTAAAAAAAAAAAAAATGTTCTAATGACCCCTGATTCTTGCAAAAGTCCAAACCCCATCAGCGAGTGCAAGTAACCAAATGGGGCTCTGGCATTTTGTAAGTGCAAATTCAAACTGCTTTTCAAATATGTAGATATGTGGTGCACTTACAGTAAAAGCAGTCGCCATCTTCTACACATCATGATTATCATGGCCTGCCTGTACCACGTGTACTAAGGATAAGCAAAAAAAAAAAAACAACAACCTTTGAAACTCTTTCTAAATGACTTGATCATTCTTAGTAGTTTATCCATTCTTCCATATTTCTACAAGTTGGTGACCTTATTAATGTCCTCTCTCCTTCATGTGTTTCGTACACGCTTGTTTGGCGGTACATATACTAAAATTGGAACGATACAGAGAAGATTAGCATGGCCCCTGCGCAAGGATGACACGCAAAATTGTGAAGCGTTCCTTCATGTGTTTCTTTCAGGATTTGTTTAATGGGGTCAGTCCATCACAAGGTAACAAGCCAATAGTAATACATTTTATTTGGAAAATGATAAAGCACAATTTGGATTATAGATTATAATACAAGAAAATAAGACTAGAATATTTCAAGTTGTCTTAAAAAACTATTTTTCCCTATCTGTTATCTTGTTTAAACACTTGATAACAGTACTATTTAAGAACTTGCTGTGAACATTTATTCTTTTGTCTGATAATATGGTAACAATGTTGTTGCTGAAACGTCACACACTAATAAATTAATTGTATTAGGTCTTATTTTCTTGTATTTATTTGGAAAAGAAAAATGTGTGCTTAATAATTTTAGTTCTTTAATATAAATGACTCCTTATTGCCTTTGGTGTTGTATAGCCTTAGTCTCTGACATTCGTTATATACAGAGGGTGTTCCTTTTTTTTAATAATGATTTTAGTTCTTTATTAAAAATAGTTTATTAATGTTTGTACAACTTAGTGTTTTTTCTATGTATAAGCTTTGACGTTTAGCAACAGCCCTGCATCGATGTTTCCAGGAAATAAGGCTTCGTCTTAGAATATTTTGATCAAGACCATCCCAACAGTCCTTAACAACTTTCCAGAGACCCTCTAGTGTCTTCGGTTTTCTAGATCTAAGAGCAGTTTTTCATCCATCCATAGGGGCCAAATCTGGAGATTTTGCAGGGATGTGCTTAAAAGGGATGTACAAAATGCCAGTTTCATCCATCTTTTCATCCAGGTATTGACATGTTGAACGTGATGTATGACTCGTGGCTTTATCCTGGTGCAGCCATATGGATCTTGAGTCACTTGGATACAAAAACGGGCCCATTGTCGAATAATGGTCTAAGACAAGTGTTTGGTAGATTTTTGCGAATTTATCTTGACATTTGGGTCCACCTTCTTTATTGGGAGCTTCCCATTGTAGCAGAAACCTGCAACGATCATGAAGCCCTTTGAGAAACTTTCCTTGCATTGCTTGACCCAGTTCTGAAAGATGTTTATTTGAGAGTTAGCAGGGTAAATGGCACGGGGTTGGTTTCTATCATTGAGGTAAACCCATGCCTCGTCCAGTGTAACAACATTCTTCCATTTACACCTGCCAAGTACTTTTCATAAAGGGCCCTGCTGCAGGTCTATTTTAACCGGAGAAGTATTATTCCTTTATACACTTTCATCAATGACACCAGAAAGTGGTCTATTTGAGAATTAGCGTAGTAAATGGCACGGGTTGGTTGCTATCACTGAGGTAAACCCATGCCTCGCCCAGTGTAACAACATTCTTCCATTTTCACTTGCCAGGTACATTTCATAAAGGGCCCTGCTGCAGGTCTATTTTAACCGGAGAAGTAATATTCCTTTATACACTTTCATCAATCTTCTTCTTTTTTCTTATCTCCACTCAATCACACTAAGGTATCAAGCTTGTAAAGCTTGAGACTTTTGATGGTGTCTGCCGGGGAAGAGTAGAGCTCATCAATGGATGAGTCAATACAGACTTTCATCAATGACACCAGAAAGTGGTTGTGATGGTATTGTGGAGGTGGCAATCCCAACCCTACCACTGTATGTGTTCTTACCTTACGCTGTCTGTGAGTGCAACTATACCAGGTTGAACAGCTTCTAACTATATTCACCTCATTGTTTCCCTTGTTTTGTACCTAAACTTCAATGTTCTATAAAAGCAAAGGTTCCTCTTTTCCGTCAAAACTAGACGCCATCTATTGACTGTCGTCGTAAACTAGCGGCCTCGGGTCGGTGACAAAATCACAACACCAGCTTTGGGTCCACCTTCGTTATAGAAAGCTTCCCATTGTAGTTAAAATCTGCAACGATCATGAAGTCCTTTGAGAAATTTTCCTTGCATTGCTTGACCCAGTTCTAAAACGTCCACCTAGAGACCATGGTCAGCCTAGGGCAGACTTTATTCCATGAAATCGACATGAGATCTAATGGAATCTTGACAATCTGCCAAAAGAGGTGTTTAGCTGGCAAAGTGGCTGGGCCAAATCTATGGCCAAAATATAAATGGCATCTAGTTTTGACAAGAGATGCGACCTTTATATTTGTATATTTCAATTTTTCCTCCCGGCAAAATTTCCAACTTCAATGTTCCACAGAATCCTGGACGACCTAGGCCATGATATGGACAAGACGGAATCCAAGCTGGAAGCCACCATGAAGAAAATGTCCAAGACACTTCACCTCTCCAGCGGTACGTATTTCCACCAAGTCTTGTGTACACCCTCTGACAACATACTTGTTTGCGTTTAGATCGCAGGCAGTGGGCGGCCATCTTTGCACTCTCCGGACTCCTCATCATTCTCATCATGCTCTTCTTCTTCCTCTAGATTTATGTTTTTCTGTTGCGTTGTCGGTCGCGCAAGATATCCGCGGTTTGTTTAAACCTTTCTCTCTCTCTCCCAGTAGAGTCTCTTTCTTAGTCGGAGATAGCCGGACTTCTAACCCGGACTTTCTTTCTTTTGGCTGTTCCTCGATGTCAATTTTACTCAATTCTCTTTGGTTTTAATGCCAATTTGACGGGTTTAATTCTTCCCGGCTTATGTTGTTCCTCCTCCTACTCCATTTTTCCTAATGGAAGTTTTTTTTTTTTTGTGATTGATTGATCGACCTTTTTCCATACAGCAGGTAAATCTCTTCTAGCTGTGCCTTGGTCACAGACACTATCGAATTTAGAGAAAAAACAAAACACCAATCTGTATAAATCTATTTGCATATAGATTTGTGATCTCTCATTTTACATATTCAGCATTTTTTGGTTGGTTTTTGACTTTTTGGACTCATTATTGACCCCTCATTTTTTTTGTTGAGGCTTTTTTTTTTCAGTGGGGTCAAAAAAAAGCATTTATTTTTTAAATGAATACACCAATGAATCCAAGCAAGCTCTTTTGGTGGTATTTTCCCTTTTTTTTTTTGTGGATGAATGCCAATAGCTTGGGTGTATTATTATTTTTTTTTTTTTCAATCTGGACAAAAAAAAAAAATTTTTTTTTTGAAGATTTTTTTTCTTTTTTTTTTTGTCCTATCTTGTTGTATCTGGTCATTATATTTATCTCATATAAAAAAGTTTTTCATCTTTTATTTTTCAAGATATAGAAATTTAAGGAAGTAGTCTTTTTAAATCTTTGTTAAATATATTTTTCAAATCTGTGTGTATCGATGTTGTTGTACCATTATGAATTGTATAATGAAGTTATATAAAGAAATGCAATGGGCAGCTCTATATATATATATTTTGGAAAAAAAGAAAGATTTTTTTTTTAATATAGATTTCATTCGATGTAAAATTTATTTATTTACAATTTTTTTTCCACCTCGTTGTATATAGATATTCTTATATATTTTCCAATTTTTTTTTTTTTCATTACTAAAATAATTTATCAATGAATATTTAAAATATTGTTTTTGACCAGTTTTTTCGAGTGTTTACTTATTCCTAGCCTTACTATATACATTCATCACATATCATATAAAATAAGTGAAGCTTCCAGGGTTAAGTTTCTTGTACCACTTTTTATTTTCAAGCTTTCGGACTTGTCAGTCCTTCAATAGGATTATCACATTAACAATTTAATAATAAATACATTAAATTGATAATCCTGTTGAAGGATTGACAAGTCCGAAAGCTTGAAATAAAAAGTTGGAAGCTTCATTTATTTTATAATATTATAAATCAGGGAAAAAGGTTTATTTATCATATATTGTCATGCGGGGAGAAGCTGACCCCTGTACCATATAGGATCACTGGCGGTGGGTCAGCCAAGAGTGTTGTACTCTTGGGTCTTCGCTCTGTGTGTGTGCGATTAGAAGCGTCCTTGCTGGATGCACCATGAAATACCAAGGTGTACACAGTAGTACCACCCCCCTGCCTTCGCGAGGTTCCTCTTATCAACCTCGTGCCTCAGAGATCCCTGATTCGTAGGCAGATTCAGGGAGTACTGGGAACTAAGGGCACAAGGGCCAAATGGGGGGGGGGGGGGGAAGTCCTGCGTAGGACGGGTTTTTCCAAGTCCGAATGAGAGGGCCTGGACGGCAACCTGGCTATGTAACTCGAAGACACCTGTGGGTGCCTGGTCAACTCCACTGAGCTAGACCATAAAGGTGGGCACGAGGGGCCATACAAATGGTCGCTTGGTGCATGCAGAATGTATCATTTCTTTGGCTGGGTGACTGGAGGAAGTAACCGGGATGCAAGGACCTTGGAATCATATCATCCCTGGCTCTGCTTTTGCAGGCCGAATCTCTTTTCTTTCCATATATTGTCATCTCTAATACAGTAGAATACTCCTGCTAGAGGACACCTCTCTACAAAGGACACTTTACATCAAAGTTGGTATTTTTACTAATTAGCTGCTTTCCAGTTAAAAGACACCTTTCTCTAAAGAATACTTGGCTCTGCTACTAGTTGTCCTAGGGGGTCGGTGGAAGGCTGGTTAAACCGTTTGGGTTTCGACCGCTACGACCCGGGTTCGATTCCCGCATTGGACAGTTTTTTCTGTTAAAAAAAAAATGCTCCAATGGCCCCTGATTCTTGCAAAAGTCCAACCCAACCAGCGAGTGCAAGTAACCAAACGGGGGCTCTGGCACATTTGTAAATCCAAAGTCGAATTGCTTTTCACATGTGTAGCCATGTGGTGCGCTTACAGTAAAACCAGTCACTAACTACCCACCATGATTATCATGGCCTGTACCACGTGTACTAGGGATAAGCAAAAAAAAAAAAACTAGTTGTCCTTTACAGAGAGGTTCTACTATATGGAGGACAGCCATCATGGAACATCACCCTCAAGTAAGACAACTTTCCATGATGGGACTTAGGGACTGATACTGTATAAGTGTCCCTAGAACCTAATATCATCATATAGTACCATCTCTGATACAAAGGTCATGGAACATCACCCTCAAGTAAGACAACTTTCCATGATGGGACTTAGGGGCTGATACTGTATAAGTGTCCCTAGAACCTAATATCATCATATAGTACCATCTCTGATACAGAGGTCATGGAACATCACCCTCAAGTAAGACAACTTTCCATGATGGGACTTAGGGACTGATACTGTATAAGTGTCCCTAGAACCTAATATCATCATATAGTACCATCTCTGATACAGAGGTCATGGAACATCACCCTCAAGTAAGACAACTTTCCATGATGGGACTTAGGGACTGATACTGTATAAGTGTCCCTAGAACCTAATATCATCATATAGTACCATCTCTGATACAGAGGTCATGGAACATCACCCTCAAGTAAGACAACTTTCCATGATGGGACTTAGGGACTGATACTGTATAAGTGTCCCTAGAACCTAATATCATCATATAGTACCATCTCTGATACAGAGGTCATGGAACATCACCCTCAAGTAAGACAACTTTCCATGATGGGACTTGGGGACTGATACTGTATAAGTGTCCCTAGAACCTAATATCATCATATAGTACCATCTCTGATACAGAGGTCATGGAACATCACCCTCAAGTAAGACAACTTTCCATGATGGGACTTGGGGACTGATACTGTATAAGTGTCCCTAGAACCTAATATCATCATATAGTACCATCTCTGATACAGAGGTCATGGAACATCACCCTCAAGTAAGACAACTTTCCATGATGGGACTTGGGGACTGATACTGTATAAGTGTCCCTAGAACCTAATATCATCATATAGTACCATCTCTGATACAGAGGTCATGGAACATCACCCTCAAGTAAGACAACTTTCCATGATGGGACTTGGGGACTGATACTGTATAAGTGTCCCTAGAACCTAATATCATCATATAGTACCATCTCTGATACAGAGGTCATGGAACATCACCCTCAAGTAAGACAACTTTCCATGATGGGACTTGGGGACTGATACTGTATAAGTGTCCCTAGAACCTAATATCATCATATAGTACCATCTCTGATACAGAGGTCATGGAACATCACCCTCAAGTAAGACAACTTTCCATGATGGGACTTGGGGACTGATACTGTATAAGTGTCCCTAGAACCTAATATCATCATATAGTACCATCTCTGATACAGAGGTCATGGAACATCACCCTCAAGTAAGACAACTTTCCATGATGGGACTTGGGGACTGATACTGTATAAGTGTCCCTAGAACCTAATATCATCATATAGTACCATCTCTGATACAGAGGTCATGGAACATCACCCTCAAGTAAGACAACTTTCCATGATGGGACTTAGGGACTGATACTGTATAAGTGTCCCTAGAACCTAATATCATCATATAGTACCATCTCTGATACAGAGGTCATGGAACATCACCCTCAAGTAAGACAACTTTCCATGATGGGACTTGGGGACTGATACTGTATAAGTGTCCCTAGAACCTAATATCATCATATAGTACCATCTCTGATACAGAGGTCATGGAACATCACCCTCAAGTAAGACAACTTTCCATGATGGGACTTGGGGACTGATACTGTATAAGTGTCCCTAGAACCTAATATCATCATATAGTACCATCTCTGATACAGAGGTCATGGAACATCACCCTCAAGTAAGACAACTTTCCATGATGGGACTTAGGGACTGATACTGTATAAATTTACCCTAGAACCAAATACAGCTATATCATAAAGAGGTTGAGTACTTCAGGTGTTGTAGGCTCACCTGGCATTAACCCCACCACAGGGCTCTGGCACACTTGAAAGTGAAAAGTCAAACTGTTTTCTACATGATTTAGACATGTGGTACACTTATAGTGAAAGCAGTTATTAACTACTCGCCATGATATTCGCATAACCTATGCAATGTGTACCAATGCTCTATTTAAAAAAAAAATAATTTGATGTTTTCTTGAGACTTGATTCAATCCAGGTATTGTACAATAGACGACAAGACCTAACAGGACCTTTGGGAGACCACCACTACTTATCATCAAACAGCTTGAGAAGCATGGACTCCAGGAATGTGTACAAGGGGATAAGAAACAACAACAACAATTTGTGTATAATAATAGAGACTTTATTGAGGCAAACAAACAAGGAGGCTGTGCCAGACTTATTCTACAAAGGCTCAATATATGATCCCTATATATCGATATAGAAGATTGTCTTTTTTATTTCAACATTTATATATATATTAATATATATGATACATTTGAGACATTGTTTTTCCCCGGGAAAAGAGTAAACCTGGAAACAACAACAACACATATATTAGAGTACATAGATAGAACCACAATTCTAATATTAATTACAATCCCTTCTAATATCACTTCAGAAACAAGAGGGTCGGTGGAACTCCACCTTTGCCGGTCCCAAGCCCGGATGAAAAAGGAGGAGGGGGAGCAGTAACAAGCTCACTAAAAAACCTGGACTCAGCTGGCCCAGGCTGATAGTACCCTGTAAGGACTCCTAATCCAGAGGATACAGGATGAGCAGCGTTTGTACTCCATGTTAGGAGCGGCTGACACATGACGTCTGTTCCTTGTCAGAGGCGGCCATTTATTTTGGAGCTAAGTCAGGCCTGCCACTGAGTAGTGCTCCCAGTCTTAATGACAAAGGCAGACGCATTCTACTTCACCCAGTCATGATGGTTGTCAAGTCTCAAGCTTCACAAGCTTGATACCCTAATATGATTGAGTGGAGATAAGAAAGAAGTGGAAGGGTGGTCTAGACCATTGGTTTTCGACTGCTACAACCCAGAATTGAATCCTGCATTGGGCACTTTTTTTCTAATTGAAAAAAAAAAATAAAAATGCTCAAATGGCCTCAAATTTTTCCAAAAATCCAACCCCACAAGCAAGCGCAAGTAACCATACGGGGCTCTGGCACATTTGTAAGTGCAAAAGTTGAACAGATTCTCACAGTGTGGCACCTACAGTAAAAGCAATTGCTAACTACCTACCATGATTATCATGGCCTGAAACACGTGTACTAGGGATAATTTTTTAAAAAACTTGAGAGACAAACTTCCCATCTAGGGAAGAGCTTCTGGCAATAAATCAATTTCATAAATTAACTCAAGCTTTTGGGCCTTGGAGACTTTCTAAAGGAGAAATATTAACTGTAACACCTTACTTCTGTAGAAGGGCTCCGAGGACTGAAAGCTAGTGTCAATTATAAAATAAATTTAGTGCATAGAAACTCTTTCCTTGATGGGAGAGAGAGAATTTTGTCTCTCAAGTTGATATAACCATAATTAAAATGATATAGTGCTTGGAACCTTTGAAATATACATATATCTTAAAAATAAATTAGGCATATCCTGACTACTAAAATGAGCGTTTTTTAGATGGCAGAGCGACGTACCTTTTTTATTTTTCAAATTATTTTGTTTTACAAAATTTATAAATATTTGTGTATATACAGTTAAACCTGTCTATAGCGCCCTCCCTTGGGACTCACCAAAATAGGGTGTTATAGAGAGGGGGTGCTATAGACAGGTCACTTTTAATGTAAATCGCATCGTACTACGTATTTAAAATCGGGCGTTATAGAGAGGAAGGTGCTATTTAGAGGGGGTGCTATAGACAGGTGTGTTTAACTGTATATAATAATAATATATTCATTCATTTTAAAGGGAGAGGTGCCTATTTTTGATACAAGAATACTCACAATACTATGGTTTAAAAATCAGCCCACACCCCTACCACTTCTTCTGATAAATCACAATTTTTTAGCCAAGATTCCAGAACTTCTCTGGTAGAATGTTAGGAAAATGTAGCCGCTCCTATTTTGGTGAGAAGCTAGAATTTTAAACTAAAAAGAAACTTGTTGTGAGAAAATATTTTGAAACAGCACAATTAACCTATTTACATTACACTCCCGGTGTAGAGGATACATGGGACATTGAGGGGGTTATATTGCCACGTGGAAAATTAGGAAAGACAAACTTCAGGATTTATTTAAGGCAAAGAACAAAGCCTGACACCTCAGTCAACAGGATGATGACATTTGTCAATTGTACCAAAGTTGGTGGTCTGGAACTGTGATCTCAGCATTGAGAAGTTAAGTAAATACAAATTTCAATGTATCTTAAAGAGGAGTGGTGCCCATTTTTGGTACATTAATACCATCCTCCAGCAATGATAAGGTACAATTTGGATTTATGGATTAGAAATAAAAGATAATAAGACCAAATAAATAGTGTGTGATGTTTCGGTAACACATCGCTGTTACCTTTTAATTCTTCAGCATTATGATAAAGCATAATTTGGATTATAGATTATAATACAAGAAAATAAGACCTAATCCAAATAATTTATTAGTGTGTGACGTTTCGGCAACAACATTGTCACCATCATCAGACATTTGTCAGACATCATTCTTTTATCTGATGATGGTGACAATGTTGTTTCTGAAACGTCACACACTAATAAATTATTTGGATTAGGTCTTATTTTCTTTTATTCTTCAGCATTATTATTATTATATATTTGATTCTTGACCAAGAGAGCCGGAGGGAACCAGAAATTATTACAGTATATATACTGCTGAAATATTTTAAAAAATAAAGTTCACAGTATAAATTTTTCGTTGGTAGTTTGTTTGGGATAGATACACCTACATCAACCAATTTTTTGTACTTAATTCTTGACATTCCAGTGGCTCTCTGTCATTATTCTCAAGGGAATGATTGGGAAATCATTCTACTAAGGCGATTAAAAATCACACACTATTTATTTATTGGTATTTTTAGTCTAATTACATTGTGTTTTTAATCTATAATCCAAATTTATATCTAATCATTCGCTTCTATCTAATTTTTGGTCTTGTGTTACATATACCTTAAGAAATTTTATATTTTTATTTAAGAAAAAAAAAATTAAAGAAACAAGGAGATACATAGGCATTCTTGAGATAAGTAAACAAACATGGGGGTTATAAACCAACAATTGAAAAACACAAGGTAATAAGACCAAATCCAAATAAATAAATAGTGTGTGACGTTTCAGTAACAAAAGATTGTCTGATGATGGTAACAATGCTGTTACTGAAACGTCGCACACTATTTATTTGGATTTGGTCTTATTACCTTATGAAAAAATAGTACAAATGTGATATTGTACTGGGATAAGGTACATAAATTAAGAAAAAGGCATCTCCTTATCGTGCAACTGAAAGTTGCTGATGGCTTGCGCCATCTATCGGCGCAATGATATGGCGCAAGCCATCAGCAACTTTCAGTTGCACGATAAGGAGGTGCCTTTTTCTTAATTTATTACCTTATGTTTTTAATCTATAATCCAAACTGTGTCTTATCAACAATTAAAAAAATATATATAAAAACATGTCTCTACCTCAACCTAGCTAGGGTTCAGAAGGTAAGAGAGATTTCTCAGCTGCTGCGGCCACCTTGCGTCCCAT
>CP092873.1:88328681-88341324 GCA_030710605.1 Cordylochernes scorpioides | reverse complement strand
GATCTGTACTGCAGACATCTTGGCTCGATGGTAGGCCACCAGGAGGTTGAATCCCAGAAGTCTGCAACAATTACATAAATCTCTATTCATCATAAAATTATGAAAAACGTTTAAAAGTACAAAAATATATTTCTCACAATAAGTTCCAGCAAACAATCAATGATTTTTTTTTACCCCTGCTAGATCTGCACATCACACCAACTACCTAATCAAATCCACTTTCATTAGGACTGTACACTCAAGAAACATAGGATAGACATCAGCCACTTCCATGGTCAACAGCATCACCAGCAAACAATCAATCTTTTTATTTTAAAAATGCAAGCTTTTAAGGGATAATCACCTTTGGCCTTATCACATTTGGCCAAATCTTTGGCGATAACCACCAACGGGCTTAATAAAAAAATATCAACTATATCTTACAAGAAATATTTACTTGAAAGCTAGCATTTTAAACTAAAAAGAAACTTGTTGTGAGAAAATATTTTGAAACAGCACAATTAACCTATTTACATAACACTCCCGGTGTAGAGGATACATGGGACATTGAGGGGGTTATATTGATGTGAGGGGGAGAGGATTCAACTAAAGATTTAATTTTAGAATATTCTTTATCTGACAAACAATCATTTGGAATTTCTGATATTTGGTGGAGTTACTGATAAGTGGGACAGCTGCTAATTGGAATTACTGATAATTAGGAATGCTGAGAATTGGAACTACTGATAATTATGACTGCAGATAATTATAATTAGTGATAATTAAGAACACTGAGAATTGTGAATCTAACATGAGGTTTTTACCAAGTTTGGACCACACACAAATAGATAAATTATGCTTGATAACAATATTTATTTATTATAATAATTGGGACTGTTAAAAATCAGGATTACTGATAATTGCAACAACTGATAATTGGGACTGTTAAAAATCAGGATTACTGATAATTGCAACAACTGATAATTGGGACTATTAACAATTAGGATTACTGATAATTGGGACTGTTAAAAATCAGGATTACTGATAATTGGGACTGTTGATAATCAGGATTACTGATAATTGGGACTGTTAAAAATCAGCATTACTGATAATTGGGACTGTTAAAATCAGCATTACTGATAATTGCAACAACTGATAATTGGACTATTAACAATTAGGATTACTGATAATTGGGACTGTTAAAAAATCAGTATTACTGATAATTGGGACTGTTAAAAATCAGGATTACTGATAATTGGGACTGTTAAAAATCAGGATTACTGATAATTGGGACTGTTAAAAAATCAGGAAATTACCAAGAATATTACTGATATTTGAGAGATTGGGCTATTTATCAGGTGAGGGACGTACTTGAGTCCTATGTACTGGATGAGCAGGGCGGCCCCCACAGCTAGAGTCCGCAGTCCCACGGAGTCCCACATGCGAACCACGAGGCAGGCCCCACCCAGAGCCCCTGTCATGACAGTGAGGGTGGAGGCAGTCTGGCACCAGTGCTGGGAGCCCAGCTTCCACACCGCCGCCCCCTGCTGGGAGGTCACCTGGTATCGCTGGTTGCACACCTTGCAGCGCGGGCCCTTCCCCGCCTTGGTGCTGGATGGCTGACTGCACAACACTCTCTTCTTTTCTTGTAACAAAGTGGTGGGGGAATTTTTTTTTTTTGCTTATCCCTAGTACACGTGGTACAGGCCATGATAATCATGGTGGGTAGAGGTTGATGACTGCTTTTACTGTAAGTGCACCACATGTCTACACATGTGAAAAGCAGTTCGACAGGAGGAAATTGATCTAAAGAAGCATAGGCCAGCTCTCCTGTCAAATTAAATGTCAAAGCTAGATGCCATCTATTGACCGCCGCCGCAAACTAGTTACCTCGGGTCGGTGACAAAGCCACAACACCAGCTTTGGAAGAATTAGAAGTGATTAGATCGATTTCTATCTATATTTTAGCCAAAAATTTGGCACAGCCACTTTGCCAGCTAAACATTTCTTTAGCAGAGTGTGAAGATTCCATTAGATCCCTTGTGCATCTCATGGAATAAAGTCCGCCCTGAGCTGACGAGGGCCATTAGCCCGAAACCATAGCTTATAAGTGTACGCTTCTCAGTTTGCCAAAGCTGGTGTTGTGGCTTTGTCACTGACCTGAGGATGCTATTTTGCGTTGACTGTCAATAGATGGCGTCTAGTTTTGACGTTTAAATTGACGGGAGAGGAGCCCTAGGCTTCTTTAGAAAGTGATGGGACTTATCCCAGGCCATGATTATCATGGTGGGTAGTAAATGACTGCTTTTATTGTAAATACATGTCTAAACATGTAGAAAGCTGTTAAGACTTTTGCACTTACAAGTTTACCAGAGGCCCTGTTGGTTTACTTGCACTCACTGGTGAGTTTGAACTTTTACATGAATTGGTGGCCATTGAAGCAATTATTTTTTCCAGAAAATATTAATATGATTCGGGGATTTGATAAGCAGTTACTAATTTCTGCCCACCATGATTATACTGGCCTGTATTACGTGTACCCTAGAGATAATTAAAAAAAATAAATATTCAAACACATGTGGAGTTGAAATAGTATTAAAACAAAAAAAAAAGACCTAATCCAAATAATTTATTAGTGTGCGACGTTCCGGCAACAACATTGTCACCATCATCAGACAAAAGAATAAAATGTAGATATACTCTTTTGTCTGATGATGGTGACAATGTTGTTGCTGAAACGTCACATACTAATAAATTATTTGGATTAGGTCTTATTTTCTTTTTTTATTATAATCTATAATCCAAATTGTACTTTATCATTTTTGAAATAGTATTGAAAGATGAATTTTATAAGGAGTGATCTTGAGTTTGAAGATTGATCTAGAATTGAAGAAGAGAACAGTTCCCACCTCAATGAGCCAGGTCTTTAGACAGTCATGGTGGACCGCTGACATATCTCCCTTGCATTGACATGGCTGGATGAGGGGTCCGGCATCTGTCCGCTCCATGTCGTAGCAGATCCAGCATTCCAGGCTGGAGTCTGTGGAAGCTAGACTCTCTGCTGGCTGCTCCGACTGAGGTTTCAGTTTGTCCGTCTCCTCTTCGGCAGCTTCCCCTCCACTGGGCTGCTCCAGTCTCTTTAGGAGCTTCTTGGGGTTGAGTATCCACAGTTGTTCTGGCCTGTACATCCCTGCTTGTCACTTGGGTATAAAGTATAGGTAAATGGAAATGTTAAACTACATTCTGTAGGTATACTCTATAAAAACAAAGGTTACCCCTTGACGGTAAATGCAAACTAACAAGGCTAAGATCTGTGACAAAACCATAACATTAGGTATGGCAAATTCTGGAGACCAAGGTTTCAGCCTAATAGTCCTTGTTAGTCCAGAATGGGCTTAGCCACAAGGGATCAAATGATGTTGAACTCATGGAATTCGTGTAATCTTTACACAAAGGGATAAGAAACAACAACAAATGATGTTATTGTGGCTTTATCACCGGCCCAAGTCCACCAAGATGGTCACTAGTAGGCGCTTAGTTCTAGCATTTGTTTTGACAAAAGAGGCATCCTATATTTTTATAGATCAACTAGACGAATGGCCCGGGCAACGCCCGGGGTTTACCCGAGTGCGAATATATTTTAAAAACATTGTCTTGGGTGGCCGCTATTGACAGGGTGGTCTGTATAGACAGGTGGATGTATCACACAGCTGATAACAGGGTTGTCTAGAGTGGTCGCTATAGACAGGGTGGTCTGTATAGACAGGTGGATGTATCACACTGCTGATAACAGGGTCGCCTAAGGTGACCGCTATAGACAGGGTGGTCTGTATAGACAGGTGAATGTAACACACTGATGATAACAGGGTTGCCTAAGGTGACCGCTATAGACAGGGTGGTCTGTATAGACAGGCAGCTGATAACAGGGTTGTCTAGAGTGGTCGCTATAGACAGGGTGGTCTGTATAGACAGGTGGATGTATCACACTGCTGATAACAGGGTCGCCTAAGGTGACCGCTATAGACAGGGTGGTCTGTATAGACAGGTGAATGTAACACACTGGTGGTAACAGGGTTGCCTAAGGTGACCGCTATAGACAGGGTGGTCTATATAGACAGGCAGCTGATAACAGGGTTGTCTAGAGTGGTCGCTATAGTCAGGGTGGTCTGTATTGACAGGTGTATGTATCACACTGCTGTTAACAGGGTTGCCTAGAGTGACCGCTATAGACAGGGTGGTCTGTATAGACAGGTGAATGTAACACACTGGTGATAACAGGGTTGTCTAGAGTGGCCGCTATAGACAGAGTGGTCTGTTTAGACAGGTGGATGTAGCACACTGCTGATAACAGGGTTGTCTGGAGTGGCCGCTATAGACAGGTGTATGTATCGCACAGCTGATAACAGGGTTGTCTAGAGGGGGGCAGGGAGGCCACGTGTTCGCAGGCAGCCAATGGGCGCGGATTCTATCCGTGAGCTTCAGACATACAGACAAACAGACAGAATAAGGCAAATATATAAGTAGATATCCTCTCAGCAAAATTTCCATCATTATTTTTAGCAGCTATCCGGGAAGAGGACACCTCTCTCTAGGATATTTTGGGTTTGCAACTAGTCCCTTAGAGAAAGTTTCTACTGTACAACTGATACAATAGAACCTCAATGAGAGGGGATCTCTTAAAATGGAAAGCTTTCATCACCAAAATGACCATTTTTTTACTAATTTACAGCTCTCCGGTAAGAGAACACCTCAAAACACTTTGGTTCTACAACTAGGAGTTGTCATTTAGAGATAGGTTCTACTGTACATATAAGTTTGAATTTATAGTGTCAAATTTCACAAACACATTCCCATTTAATTATTGGCCCATTGAAGAGATCATGAATGGACTTGCCAGTTCAAAGATGCAATAAGGAGCTTTATTGGCTGCCATTTTAATTATTCGAATTATATACAGTAGAACAAACTCCCTGTAAAGGACACCTAGTTGCAGAGTTAAAGTGTCCTTTACGGAGAGGTGTCCTCTTACTGGAGAGTTGCTAAATAGTAAAAATGGTAATTTTGCAAATGTAAACTGTCTTTTGTAGAGAGGTGTCCTCTAGCGCGAGTGTCCTCTCATGGAGGTTCTACTGTACTCACAATTTTAACAACAAACAACAACAAAAAAGCCTTTATTTAGGGTCACTGACCCTATACAGGATTCACCAGAGGTATGCATAAGAACAAAGCAGTGAGACAAAGGAAATAACGATATATACAGAGTAAAAAGAGAAAGAAAAAAAAAAACAAGAAAAGGAAAAAATAATAATAATAAGAAAGAGGAAAGCAAGAAATCAACACAAAAAGAGTAGCAGTAAGAAAGTGGGGAGTGAGTATCACTTGGCCTTCTTCTGAGATATGGACTTGTGGAAACCATAAAACGCTGTAGCAATATACTTATTCTGGGTCATATTGTCAATTATTGATGGAAGTGAAGCACAGAGTTGCCCAGTTTTGAGCATAAGGGTTCTTCTTTCTTCTTTCAGAGCAGAGCAATCAAAAATATAGTGAGTGATTTCATTTTTTAGTTTTGAATTACAGAAGGTACAAGTCGGGTCCTCACCGCAGAGCATCTTGGTGTGGTTTTCTCTAAAAAAACTTGAAAGTATTCTAACTTGTGCGAGTAGTCTTACAACCGGGAAAGGAAAATCCCCTAAAAGGTATCCCTCCGTCATGAAAGATATGTGAATGTCTTTGTAGTGAGAGTATAGCTTAGATTTATCCATTCTTGTAAGGTCGTTTTGTATAGATTGGTCTGCCGCTGTTTTTAAGAGCCCTGTAATCGCGCTCCTCAGCGTTTCAGGGTCATCACAGGAAACAAGTGCAGGGGATCCATTATTGTTAAGCAGATTGGTGAGCTTTTTAATGAAACCGATGGGTGTGCCCGAAGCATTAGACAGTTCCCGTGTTCTATTAAAACATATACGTGGCAATCTGTCACTGCTCATATTCAACACCCGCAGCCAATACTTCAGGGTTAATTTTAAGGCTGTTACACTCAATGAGATACGACCGGTTTCTAATCTGATTAGGTAACCTGGAGTGTATCTGGGCAGATTCAGGAACCTACGGATAAATATGTCTTGTATATTGTCCAGTAAGTCTTTATGCTCTGTTGCCCACACAATTTTAACATGTATACAGCAGAAGCTTTCTGGAAGAACAACATCTAATTGCAGAGCCAAAGTTTTCTTTAAGGAGAGCTGTCGTCCTCTTACCATTGAGTTTCTAATTAGTAAAAAATGATCATTTTGGCGATGGAAGCTCTTCTCTGTAGAGAGGAGACCTATAGAGGGAGTGTCCTCTCATGGAGGTTATTCGACTGTATATTGAACCAGAGCAATTACTCTCTAAACTCTCTCTATAGTGCTCCTATACCTGGGGGGAGAAAAGAGTTCAATTTTGACACTTTGCCAGAGAATGCAGGTTGCTCAGACTCACTTGAAATAGGCAAGAATGTAGTCCATCCTCTAGTATAACAAATGTCGGTCATGTACCTCACAAACTAATTGACATAATAGTTCTTAAATTTAAAGATACTTCGGTTAGTAAATTTTTTAATTATCTCGACATTTTGACCAAAAAAAAAAAACTTTTTTCCTCGTTAAATTTTATTTGCTCCTGACGAAGACATAAGATTTTTGCCAAAACATTGAGATAATAAAAAGATTTACAAGTCGAAGTATCTTTAATTTTAAGAAATATGAATGTTGGCCAGGCAGCCTCTATCTTTATGATTGACATAATAAACATGGAGTACTGATAGAAACCATGCTGTTCCCAAAACACCACACACATAATTTAGTAATTTGGATTGAGTCTTATCACTTTATGTTTCTAATCTATGATCAATAAAAATGTGTACATTTTATCTGATAATCAATATTCTAAGGAGTGCTGGTGGTGACAACAGAAGTTGGGAACAAAAAGATCAAAGCAGCAGTATAACAAACAACAAAAGAAGCCATCCCACCTACATTTTAGAAGCTATTGACCACAATGCAAGCTGTTATCTATCTTTAGCATGACCAATTAGAAGATGTCTAAGGCTGATATAAGTTAAAATAGATGAGATTGAAGAATTTGATAAGTTGATTCAATCTTCAATGACACAAGCTAATTTTTTTAAAACAAATTTTCCTAGTAATTTCTATTGATTTATTATCAATGGATTTTTTAAAACCAAGTTTTTTTCTGGTTAGTGAGTAACTCAATTCTGGCAATTGGAATAAATTCATTGGTATGGAAACCTAATCTCATTTAAGGCCAATATTTCTTGTTCCAAATAAAATACTGTTTATGAAATCTGTTGTTTCTTATCCCCTTGTGCAAAGATTACACGAATTCCATGAGTTCATGCTCCTCGAGCTGTTTTATGATAAGAAGTAGCCTTTCCCAAAGGTCCTGTTTAGTGCATCTAATGCAAGCCAAAATGTGTTCTGGAGCTGAAGGTGCCAAGCTATATGTTTATAAAAACTAAATAGAAGGAGGACCTAATTATACTTAAGATTAAGAATTTCTGGCCTCTGAATAAATAATTCTGGTATGATAACTAATTTGTGTGAATGAAAGCTCTCTTCCTTGATAAAGCAAAATTTGGATTATAGATACAAGAAAATAAGACCTAATCCAAATAATTTAATAGTGTGTGACGTTTCGGTAACAGCATTGTTGCCATCATCAGACAAAAGAATAAATGGAATAACTTCTTAGGTCCATTGAAGTCTAACAAAAATGATAAAGAACAATATGGATTATAGATTGTGCGAATTGTGCTTTATCATTTTTGATAGACTTCAATGGACCTAAAAAGCTATTTCAATTATTCTTTTGTCTGATGATGGTAACAATGCTGTTACTGAAACGGCACACACTATTAAATTATTTGGATTAGGTCTTATTTTCTTGTATCTAAAGCTATCTTCCATTTGAGACAGGGTCCCAAACTTTGGTGCTACCACTCTAATTCAGTAATTTCCAATCAGATACAGAAACAAAGGAGGAGAAATGCAGCGAGCTGAGTGTTGAAAAGACCAACAAAGCCTGGATAGAGAAGAGACAATATTTTCACAACAAACCTCAAGAGAGATTCCTAAGAACTATATAAGAGTTTAAAAGACAAAGTTCGCCTCTTCCGTCAAAATAGACATCAAAGCTAGACGGTCTCGGGTCGATGACAAAGCCACAACACCAGCTTTGGCAAACTGAAAAGTGTCCACCTAGAGACCATGGTTTTGGGCTGATGATGGGAGAGGCGACCTTTGTCTTTTAGATCAATATCTTCCCGGCAAGATTTCCATCTATATATATGAGTTATGAAACATAAGGTAGTAACAAGACGGCATTCTAATAAATAAAAGTATGCGGGACATTTCAGTAACAGCATTTCCATATATAATACATTTAGTACTTTTTAAACACCATCAAAAATCTCAAGCTTGATACCCTAATATGATTGAGTGAAGATTTAAAAAAAAAAAAAAAAGTACTTTTTAAAGATGGCAACAACACTTATTACTGAAAAATTACAAATAATTTATTCATTTGGAGAGAGAGAAGTGGTCTTATTACTTTATGATTTTATTCTATAATTCAAATTGTAAACTAATCGTATAGTTTCTCACAGAGTTGGTCTCTCAGAAGCTATAGATCTTTGTAGAGTTACATTTGGTGTTGGCCAGAGGAGCTGGAAGTAATTCTTAGCAGTAATAGGACTACATGGTTTCACTCTCCTTATCTAGAAGAAGAAGCTAAAACAAAAATAAACAACAACTGGAGGATCCCACCTAAGCACAGCTGGTACAGTAAAGTGGACCCAGGAGGAGCTCTGAACCTCAGACAGCATCAAACAACACTAACAAGAGGTAAAAGAAAATGAGACCTAATCCAAATAATTTATTAGTGTGTGACGTTTTGGCAACAACATTGTCACCATCATCAGACAATTTATTCTTTTGTCTGATGATGGTGACAATGTTGTTGCCGAAACGTCACACACTAATAAATTATTTGGATTAGGTCTTATTTTCTTTTATTATAATCTATTATCCAAATTGTGCTTTATCACTAACAAGAGGTAATAAGATCAAATCCAAATAAATAAAGTGTGTGACGTTTCGGTAACACGTTGTTACCATCTTCAGACAAAAGTACTGAATGAGAAATTTGACCACATTTTAAACCATGCTGTGGTAAAATTTCTCATTCAGTACTTTTGTCTGAAGATGGTAACAACGCTGTTGCTGAAACATCACACACTATTTATTTATTTGGATTTGGTGTTATTACCTTGTGTTTAAAATCTATAATCCAAATTGTGCCTTATCAACACTAACAAGATTTATAACAAGCCATCTCAAGCCATTAAAGATAGAAAATAATAACAAAATCTACCCCACTTGCCCAAAATATAGCTTGGCACCTACAGCTCCAGAACTCATTTTGGTTTGTATTAGATGTACTAAACAGGACCTTTGGGAGAGGCTGCTACTTATCATAAAACAGATGGAGGAGCATGAACTCATGGAATTCATGTAATCTTTACACAAGGGGATAGGAAACAACAACAACAGGAGAAGGAGAGTGTGTAGTCCTATAGATGCCAAGAATCACTTCCAGCTCTTCTGGCCAACAGCTAGTTCACGGGGTTTACAGCATTGGTAATTCAGTCATTTCCATTCTGATAGAGTGGGGGTAAATTGTGTGTTTAATTTTGAAGCCTATAAAGGGACCTCCTGGATGATAATCACCTGAAACAGTTCCAGAGCACGCAGGGGAACCAGAGCGCCGCACCCAGCTCCGCCACCCGGAAGAGAACATGGTGGGTATTGCGGGAGAGCACGGGGACCTTGTCTTTCCAACGGGAGCCCAGGACATCGGAGAGGATGAATCCCGTGGTGAGGAGCAGGATGAGAGCCTGAGACACCAGCCCCAGTCTGGACTGCTGCAGCTGGGAGAAGTTGAGTCCAGGTTGATCCCCGCTCAGACGGAATGCTCCTCGGACCTATCACACACCCCAGCTCCTTGTCTGTGGTACATTGCTAGATGTCAGGAAATTGATCAGCTATCAAAGCCTCCCATAGTTTTAGAGTACATAGGAACCATTTGTACATAGTAAAAAGACATGACCTTGCTATGTTCCTGTGGTGTTCACATTTTTAAAAAAGCTTTTAATAAAAAAAGCAATTAAAAAGAAGGAGAATAAATATTTCCACTACCGTCACATTGAATTTATAAGAGTGCAAATAAAAGTGGGGGACCATTGTATATTGAGTGAAGAGATTCAAAATTTCAGTGCGACATAAAACTAGGATAATGGAATCCGACAAGAGAGAACAGACCAGTCTACAGTACTTACCTTGAAGAAAACCTCCACACCATAAAATAGGAAGAACACCAGCACCACTAGCATGAGCAAAGCATAGACACTCTTGAAAATGCTTGTGAAATAATTCTGGAACAAACACATTGAGATAGATGCTATGGAGGGACTGGAGCAGACTTACAATCTGGGAGAGTTGTCAGTGGAGTGCATGAGCACCAGCTCTGTGGCCAAAACGGAATAGGTGACCAGGTTGAAGGCCACAAACCCCACGATGGACTTGCTCAGGAAGCCTGGCTTCTCAAACGTGAGGTTAGAGAGGTGGAACACCTCGGCCCAGAAGCACACCAAGATGGAAGCTCCCGTCAGCAGGATAGGGTAGTAAGCACTCATCAACCCGGCCGTCCATTGGAATGTCATTGCATGGCTCTGCAACATGTCACCTAAGTATAGGCTCTGACAATCTACAGCCACTTTGGCCTCAAATTACAGGCAAAGTCAGACTTTCACCAAAGTGTGCCTGATTATGATGCCATGATTAACGAAAGCTGCACCCCTACACCCCATTCCATTGAACTCATGAAATTCATGTAATCTTTGTACAAGGGAATAAAAAACAACAACAACTTTACTTTTTATATATATATAAATCAAAGTTTTATTTTATTAAAAAACAGTATTCTATTCAAATAGGTACTTAATGATTCATGTTTCAATAATAACAATTGAGCTGGCTCAAAATAATAGCACAAGAGTTACCCTGGGCAGGATGGGAGGCCAAGTAAGTCTTGTATTCAACACAACAAAACTGATAGTCAAAGAAGGTTGCACAATTTGGATTATAGATTAGAACTACTAGGTAATAAGAACAAATCCAAATATATAAATAGTGTGAAGTTTTGGTAACAATGCAGTTACTAAAATGTCACACGCTATTTACTTATTCGTTTGGAGAGAGATTTGGTCTTAATACCTTATAGTTTATTGATATTCAAAGAAGTAAACTAAGCCTCACGTTTCAGTAATACCAAGTGCTTACTCCACCTTTGCCGGTCCCAAGCCCGGATGAAAAAGGAGGAGGGAGAGCAGTAACAAGCTCACTAAAAAACCTGGGCACAGCTGACCAGGCTGATAATACCCTGTAAGGGCTCCTAATCCAGGAATACAGGATGAGCAGTGTTTGTACTCCATGTTAGGAATGGCTGCACATGGCCTCTGTTCATATCAGAGATGGTCATTTCTTTTAGAACTAAGTCAGCCTGCCACTGAGTAGTGCTCCCAGTCTTAATGACAAAGGCAGACACCTTTTATTTCACCCAATCATGATGGTTGTCAAGCTACGATACCCTAATATGATTGAGTGGAGATAAGAAAGAAGAAGAAAATCCTTCCAAGTCCTGAGCTGCCTGTATCATTCAGGATGCAAGAGTCCCCCTGGATGGGCCAAGTATATCAAGAATCCTTACAACTGGCAGGACCCAAGACATGAAGGTCATCCCACTGGACCCAGCAGACAACAGGCAGATGATCTCATCACCTGAAAATATGCTTCATCACTTTGCAACAAAGACCACTCCCTTCTATTGTAATCGCATGGTGAAACAGGACAAAATAAGATAAAGTACAATTTAAATTAAAATTAGAACTACAAGATAATAAGACCAAATAAATAAATAGTGGGCTACATTTCAGTGTGTGTAACAATGCTGTAACCAAATCCTGACTTCAACTGACCCGGTTGATAGACCTCAGCAAGGGTCCCACTCCAGATATACGGAGGAGCTGCATCTGTACTCATGTTAGAGTCGGCAGCAAAGGCTTCTGCTTCCATGTTAGGAACGGCCTCAAACTACAGGCAAAGTCAGACTTTCACCAAAGTGTGCCTGGATCATGGTGCCATGATCAACGAAAGCTGCACCCCTACACCCCACTCATGGAATTCGTGTAATCTTTACACAGGGGGATGAGAAACAACAACAACAAAATGTGGCATTACCGAAACATCACATACTATTTATTTGGATTTGTTCTTATTACCTTGAAGACCCAATAATGGGATTATAGGTGATACTGTGGTGTAACAACATTGCTACCATCTTCAGTTAAAAGTACTGAACCTGAATATTGTATAATGTAGATAAGAGAACGGCCACTGGAAAGCTGTGTACTAGTACTGTGTACTAGAAGTAAGCTCAACACCATAGTTACCAATGGCACCAAATTATCTACCAAAAATGATACCAAATCAGAATTATTTGGTTTAGTTACCTTGCAGAGGTTTAGCAGCGATTCTGAAATGTGCAA
>CP092873.1:88217786-88328581 GCA_030710605.1 Cordylochernes scorpioides | reverse complement strand
GATCCAGTGTTACCAGAGGGTTCATGGTAGCCCTCCGATGGATCAAAATCTTATTTTATCTGCCACACACCACGGTGGTTGTCAACATGTACTCTGCAGAACATAATATTTCAAGGCATATTAGAATCCAACAAGTAATGACATTTCTCACAATCAGTATTACCAGTAGAACTCTGCCTTTGCCGGTCCCAAGCCCGGAGGAAAAAGGAGGAGGGGGAGCAGCAACAAGCTCACTAAAAAACCTGGGTTCAGCTGGCCCGGCTGATAGTATCCTGTAAGGGCTCCTAATCCAGGGATACAGGATGAGCAGCGTTTGTACTCCATATTAGGAGTGGCTGCACATGGCATCTGTTCCTCATGTCAGAGGCAGACATTTCTTTTGGAGCTAGGTCAGCCTGCCACTGAGTAGTGCTCCCAGTCTTTAAGACAAAGACAGATGCATTCTACTTCACCCAGTCATGATGGTTGTCAAACATATTATTGACTCATCCATTGATGAGCTCTACTCTTCCCCGGCAGACACCATCAACAAGCTTTACAAGCTTGATACCCTAATATGATTGAGTGAAGATAAGAAAGAAGAAGAGTATTACCAAACTTGGGAGAAGGCTGTAATGAAGTAAAAGGAAACCATTAGGAGAATAACACAAGTTATTATATAAAATTAACCAGCTTTGAAGAATAAAAACTACAAACAAAATGTCCTGTTATCTATCCGATTGTATTTATATGGAGGAGGAAATGGAAAAATTGATGTTTTGATTGATCAGATATAAGTTGAACTAATTCACTGATTGTAATGGCATCAGGAAAGAAAAATATGGCTATAGAACTATCTTGAAGCAGTCTTGAGAAAAATACCCTCACAAAATAAAAGCCAAAACATGCATATATACAAACTCTCTTCTCATACCTTTAATTATGTAAATATTTGGCTTCATTTTTCCTTCTTTTTTTGTATGGCAAATCATTATAAGGCAGAATGCCATAATAAAGCTTTTGTTGTTGTATATAGTTATCTCTCTTTCACTAATTGGGTGACCCATTATCCCATTTATCAGTAGTCCCAATTATCAATAGTGCCCGAAAAAAAATGTATACCAGTAATCTCAATATTGGACTTTAATTAACTTTATTAACATCATGAAACGCGATATCCCAAACTCAGGGATATTTGCGCCAATACATTTCACTGCATTACAGCAATACGGCTATATACAATCCTGTTCAATTCATTATTTTACATAAATTAACTAAAGAAAATTGTCCAAAGAGAAAAACAAACAACAAAGCAAAACACACAGAGCAAGCATCGCAGTTCTTTTTTTTTTTTTTTTCTAAGATTCCTTCTCTTTTTTCCAATTCAAGAGAAAGTTGTATATGTATTTACAAAATTGATCAAAATTTTTATACTTTTCTTTTTTGTCTACAAATTCATCAAGCTGTCCAATACGACCAAATCTATTTTCCCTAAAATCCCGGAAAATTGGGCACTCCA
Organism: Cordylochernes scorpioides; assembly: GCA_030710605.1. Classification (NCBI taxonomy): domain Eukaryota; kingdom Metazoa; phylum Arthropoda; class Arachnida; order Pseudoscorpiones; family Chernetidae; genus Cordylochernes; species Cordylochernes scorpioides. The sequence continues at coordinate 88,327,083 of CP092873.1, read as the reverse complement.
GAAGTAGATGTCTCGCGTCTTGAATTTCACCTCCGCAGAAGCATCCTGGTTCCTTCACGGCGCCGATAGTTGCCAAAAATTTCCCAAAATTGCCATGATCTGTAATGAATTGGATATTATAAAAATTTGGACGGAAAAATCTTGGAATTCCTAATACGAAAAAGCTTCTGAAAATTTCATTAGTGTTCTCAAAAATTTCATTCATTTTTGCGTGTAAGAATGATTTGACTATACTTGGAGCATGGGGTTCGTAAGTAATTAGATCTTCAATGGACATTTGAGCTAGATCAAATTTGATTATTCTGGATTCTATATAATCTGTTAGGAGTGGAATTTTTGCCAAGCTATGCACACAGTTTGATGAAGTGGTTTTGTATGCTCTAACTGCCCATAAAATGATCTGGTACTGCATGGAGTTCAGTTTTTGTTTACAACGATTGTTTAAATATTTGAACCAAATTTCAGAACCGTATGTAAGTACAGGCCTAATGATTGTTTTGAATAAAGTTAACCTCTTTTCAGTGTCTAAACCCCACATATTGCCACTTAGTGAACATAATAAATTTTTCATACGTCCTGCCTTACACAGAATATCATTAACATGCGGTGTAAAGTTAACTTTGTTTTTCCATTTGTGATTAGAAAATTTCATTCCCAGAATTTTTACTTGCTTGACCGGCATTATTATATTGTTATTAACCTTAATAGGTATTTTTTGTCTGTTATGTAGGTATAGCATATTAGTCTTCTCTGTACTGATCGTTAATTTATTTCTATTACACCATTGGATCACATAATTTAAGGTGTATTCACTTGCGGTTTTTAGTCCTTCAATAGTCTTATTCCAGCAAATTATTGTAACGTCGTCTGCATAACATATAATATCTGCATTCATTGAATCAAAATTTATCAACAAATCATTTAGCAAAATATTCCATAGAAGTGGAGATAAAGGTCCACCCTGTGGACATCCTTTAGTTAGTTTCTTATAAAAAGTTTCTGATTCGTATGTAAATTTCACCTCCCTTTCATTATTCAAATAAGATTTTATGATCCGTATTAAATCTGAAGGAACATCATCATTATCCATTCTTTTTATAATAGCAGGCCACCATGCATTGTCGAATGCACCCGCAATATCTATAGCTATCAAGGAAGTCAATTCTTTTTTGTTTATGTTTCAATATAGTTTCTATAATTTTATCCATTCCAGTAATTGTTGATCTAGATTTCATAAAACCATGCTGCCTTGAGCTCATTAAATTATTCTCTAAATAATAGTTACTTAATTTATTTTTTATTATATTCTCAAATGTTTTAGATAGATTAGATGTCAATGATATAGGTCTATAACTTTATTTATTTCATAATTCGTTTTGCCTGGTTTTGGAATTATTTTTAAGAATGATTTTTTCCATTCATCCGGATAATATCCCATTTCTATACATTTATTGAATAATTTATGCAGAATTGGGATTATTTTTATTTTAGCCTGTCTAATCATATTGTTACTAATGTAATCGGGGCCCGGTGCTTTTTTAATATTTGTAACAAACAAAATGTCCTGTTATCTATCCGATTGTATTTATATGGAGGAGGAAATGGAAAAATTGATGTTTTGATTGATCAGATATAAGTTGAACTAATTCACTGATTGTAATGGCATCAGGAAAGAAAAATATGGCTATAGAACTATCTTGAAGCAGTCTTGAGAAAAATACCCTCACAAAATAAAAGCCAAAACATGCATATATACAAACTCTCTTCTCATACCTTTAATTATGTAAATATTTGGCTTCATTTTTCCTTCTTTTTTTGTATGGCAAATCATTATAAGGCAGAATGCCTTAATAAAGCTTTTGTTGTTGTATATAGTTATCTCTCTTTCACTAATTGGGTGACCCATTATCCCATTTATCAGTAGTCCCAATTATCAATAGTGCCCGAAAAAAAATGTATACCAGTAATCTCAATATTGGACTAATTTGCATATTCCATAAATTGAAATTTAATCCAGTTAGGGCAAATATTGTGGAAAACAGAGGCGGAACAAATGGAATATGCAAATTAGTGAGTTACCATACTAATTTGCATATGTGATAAAGCACAATTTGGACTATAGATTATAATCAAAGAAAATAAGACCTAATCCAAATAATTTATTTGTGTGTGACGTTTCAGCAACAACGGTGTCACCATCATCAGACAAAAGAATAAATGAAAACTTTAAGAACTTGCTGTGATATTTTTTCTCATTTATTCTTATGTCTGATGATGGTGACAATGTTGTTGCCGAACCGTCACGCACTAATAAATTATTTGGATTAGGTCTTATTTTCTTTTATAATTTGCATATATTCCTAAGGTTTTGAAACGTGTGGTATCAAAAGTTTCATTAAAATAGGTCAAAAAATATTGTAGACATAAGCTGAACAAATATACAAACACTTTTCTACTTTATTTATAGAGATTTGTTAGAAGTGAAGTGAGAAAGTCCAAAAATGGCCTTGTTACAATAAGAAAAGTTGTGGTAGAGTACCAGTTCAACAGCAATGCTCTAATTGAAAATAAGAAGAAATGTCTATATAATAATATAAAGATGGAATATCCAAGCCTTTCACACATTCCCTCAACTCTACTTGTGATAGGAGATAGGGACTACCATGACGATATGTAAAAGTAGACAGGCCGCAGCCATTAAATTACACTGACACAAGTTTTGTTTTTTGTGTGTCGTACTTTTTTAAAATTAAAATACAAGAGAGACAAGGTAAGAACAGGTAATTGCTGGCGGTGTGGCAATATTTATTGGCCACTCACTTCCTCCAATATCCAATTGTTATGCAACTCCTGCTGGCAACTCCACCAGATGGACACTAGGCATTAACACAGTAGCACAGTAGGGAACTTTTCTCTTTCTCAATCTACTGTCTTGGTGTGTGTGCTGGAAATTGGTCAACTCTTCATGATGGCAGGAATGTCTCCAGGGCATTTGCTTTTGTTTCAAAGAATTTGGCACACATACAATTGAACTAACTCTAACACTTGGGACCAAGATACACTCATGGACAAAACTTAAGGAAGTTGTACCTTTTAGCATGTATATCAGGATTCAGACAATAACTCTGAAAGATATTACAGTGACCTTTATTGTAGACACACGAGATAACTACACTCATGAACAAAACTTAAGGAAGTTGTACCTTTTAGCATGTATATCGGGATTCAGACAATAACTCTGAAAGATATTACAATGACCTTTATTGAAGACACACGAGATAACTACACTCATGGACAAAACTTAAGGAAATTGTACCTTTTAGCATGTATATCGGGATTCAGACAATAACTCTAATATGGCATAATTTGGATTATAGATTATAAATATGAGGTAATAAGACTAAATACAAATAAATAAATAGTGTGTGACATTTCAGTAACAGCATTGTTGCCATCTTCAGACAAAGTGCAGGATGCAGAAAGTTTCAGCACTTTTGTCTGAAGATGGTAACAACGTTGTTACTGAAAGGTCATAGACTATTTATTTATTTAGATTTGGTCTTATTTTACCTTGTGTAGACAATAACTCTGAAAGATATTACAGTGACCTTTATTGAAGTCACAAGAGATAACCAAGTATGAAAAAAAATTGCCTCTGTCTCTTTAAAAAAAAAATAGATAACAGGCAACATCAGACTTTCCATTTCCTTAAGTTTTGTTCATGCGTGTAAATTGATGGGAAAACAAATGGTTACCATCATAAAGTCATCTATATTTTATTTGTTTGGGTATGGCCTTGTTACCTTTATGATTCTATCTATAATCCAAATTGTGAACTTTATCAAATGGTCACCGCTAAAAAATGAACACTAAGACAAGGGAAAAAAATCCCTAGACAGGTGAAGACAGGCTTTACTGTACTTTAAATTCACTACACTGACTGTCTTGCAACACTATAATATTTTTAAAACATTGCTTCTACAAATATGTTTTGTTCATGAATGTATTATGTTGTTATAATTATATGTTGTTGTGTTATAAAGACAGTTAAAACTTTGGGATTTTAATAATTAATGGTGTTGCTGTTATAAAAGAGGCTGTTAGAACAAGTTCCACTGCCCTGGCTCAGCTTCAGGTGATGTTGTTCCAAACAAGGACACATTTGGTGCCGAACGTGACAAGACACAGCTGTTAGGGCTTACTTTTAATGGGCGCCACATAATTTCTCCATTCATCCAACATTATCATTTAGTACATGGGTCTAGCTCTAGAACTCTCTGTGGAAGACTGTTGGCCTGGGATTGCTTTTAGCAGTTCTCAGATCAGAGCTGTTCCCCTATCTGATGATCCTTACTGGTTAGGATTCGGCTCATCCCAGTAGAGGAGAAAACACAGAGTAAAATGGAGAATGACACAAGTTAACAAGTCCAAATAAATAGTGTGTGACATTTAGGTAACAGCATTGTTACCATCACATCATTGCCACCCACCCAGAAGTCCAACCCCTCCTCTACGCGGCAGGCGGGAGAAGCAGCACAAGTAAGGGACTGCCCTGTAGGGTGAAGTATGGTGAGGACTTCATGAGCTTCGAGCCACTGTGACTGTGAAGGCCTACAAGGAACTCTGAAATGTGGCTGACTAACGGGGCAATGGCACTCCTCCTTTCCATGGAGGGACAAGATATCACCACCATCACACCAGACAAAAGTACTGAATGTAGATCAGAAACACTAGGTAATATGACAAAATCCAAATAAATAAATAGTGTGTGACATTTCGGTAATAGTGTTGTTACTGAAACATCACACACTATTTATTTATTTGTATTTGGTCTTATTACATTATGTTTCTAATCTACAATACAAACTGTAATTTATCTCACAGAAGTAAAGGAGTTTAAGAATGTTGAATTGAAGTCTTAGTTTAATCATGTAGCTAAAAGTAACAAGAGATGGAGAGAGAGGGTGTATTGTACCTTCCATTGGAACAAAGCTATCAACTAAATACAGTAGAACCTCCCTGTAAAGGACAACACCTAGTTGCAGAGCCTATAGTGTCCTTTAGGGAGGGGTGTCCTCTTACCAGAGAGTTCCTAAATAGTAAAAATTATATTTTTTCAAATAAAAACTGTTCTTTGTAGAGAGATGTTCTCTAGCAAGAGTGTCCTCTCATGGAGGTTCTAGTGTATAGGTAATTTTCAAGATCAGACAGATAGGGTATGAGAGTCAAAGGGAAGAAGGTTTAGTGGGGAGAGAGAGCCTTCAAAATGGAGATATCCACATGAAAAGGAGGACTAGAGGGCATGTACTCCAAGAATCAGCATTAAGTGACCATACTGGATGTATATACCTTTAAAAAATGAAGGCAGGATTGGTTTGATAATCTAGTAGAATGGCATCTAGAATTATGTGAAAAAAATAATACAAAAGTGACATTGTATTGGGATAAGGTGCATAAATGATTTTGCCAATTCTGGAATAATTAAAATACATTGTTTCGCGTTCTCACACAATTCTTTTTTTTTGCTTATCCCTAGTACACGTGGTACAGGCCATGATAATCATGGTGGGTAGTTAGCGACTGCTTTTTACTGTAAGCGCACCACATGTGAAAGCAGTTCGACTTTGCACTTACCAGAGCCAGAGCCCCGTTTGGTTACTTGCACTCGCTGGCCTTTACTACCTGTTTTCATGATTTTTCAGAATGCCTGAATGATCAGGTTTTTAGTCGTTCAGGTACAGCTTGAAACACACTGACAAGGGCCAACAGCCCAAAACGCATACATGGTTAACATTTCTTGATTAATCAAGAAAAGGTATTTGGCCAATTCTGGAATAATTAAAAATCAATGATTAGTTGATATTTATTCCGATAGATGCCAATAAGCTATCAGCAACTTTCATTTGCACGATTAGGAGATGCCCCCCCCCCCCCCTTTCTTTTTTTTTTTTTCTTAATCTAGAATTATGTTTGATGAAAAATGTATAGAAGAGAGAATTTCTAGTCCATGTGTTTCCCTTAGAGCAGATTGCACCTAACTAATGCACAGCACTTTCCTGGAATCCTACTTAGAAATCTCTACTGAAGGAATCATTGAGAGAAAGGAGTCACAAAGAGCAATGTGAAACTTGGAGATGTTCCAACTTGGGGGAAAAAGGAACTTAGAAATAAAGAACATCATAATGTGAGTAATAGCCTGATAGCTTTCTAAGAAGAGATAAAAGTCAACGAAGTTTAATGAAAAGGTATAAGTTAGGCGAGCTTATGGACAATAGCATCCTTCAACAGACTGTAATATGGATACTTCAACCTTTTCAATAAACAAATTAGTTGCTTATGAAATGAACCAGGCGATAAGGAAGATGGGTGTCTTTTTTATATAAAACGAGCACAAGCTTTCGGGTAAAAACCCTTCTACAGGTGGCTATCACATAGCAAGATGGATACCAATGGCAAGAGCTTCTCAAATATATATAGCAGAGGTAATTTGTATAACAGCGTGAAAAGAAAAAAGATGCAAAGTAGACAAAAAAGCTATTAAATACATATATATGAGGTAATTTGTATAACAGCGTGAAAAGAAAAAAGATGCAAAGTAGACAAAAAAGCTATAAATAAATATATATGAGATAATTTGTATAACAGCGTGAAAAGAAAAAAGATGCAAAGTAGACAAAAAAGCTATTAAATACATATATATGAGGTAATTTGTATAACAGCGTGAAAAGAAAAAAGATGCAAAGTAGACAAAAAAGCTATTAAATAAATATATATGAGGTAATTTGTATAACAGCGTGAAAAGAAAAAAGATGCAAAGTAGACAAAAAAGCTATAAATAAATATATATGAGATAATTTGTATAACAGCGTGAAAAGAAAAAAGATGCAAAGTAGACAAAAAAGCTATTAAATACATATATATGAGGTAATTTGTATAACAGCGTGAAAAGAAAAAAGATGCAAAGTAGACAAAAAAGCTATTAAATACATATATATGAGGTAATTTGTATAACAGCGTAAAAAGATGCAAAGTAGACAAAAAAGCTATTAAATAGATATATATGAGGTAATTTGTATAACAGCGTGAAAAGAAAAAAAGATGCAAAGTAGACAAAAAAGCTATTAAATAGATATATATGAGGTAATTTGTATAACAGCGTAAAAAGATGCAAAGTAGACAAAAAAAGCTATTAAATAGATATATATGAGGTAATTTGTATAACAGCGTGAAAAGAAAAAAGATGCAAAGTAGACAAAAAAGCTATTAAATAAATATATATGAGGCAATTTGTATAACAGCGTGAAAAGAAAAAAGATGCAAAGTAGACAAAAAAAGCTATTAAATAAATATATATGAGGTAATTTGTATAACAGCGTGAAAAGAAAAAAGATGCAAAGTAGACAAAAAAGCTATTAAATAAATATATATGGAGAAAAGGCTCGAGATAACATAGAAACTATTACATTAAAGCTTTAAGAGATACCAGGAACCTGTTAGCTTTAATCTCTTCTTAGAAAAAATGATCATCATCATGTAGTGTCATTTTGGATAAGGTAGGCCATCATGGAACATCATTTCTTTTATGTTTTTCTTTATCTCTTCATAATTCCAGACCATTTTACAGTAGAACCTCCATGTAAAGGATAGCGGTGGTTACATTGGCCAATAACAACAACAACAACAGCTTTATTAGGACATTTCCGTCCTGTAAGGACTCGCCATACATCATTTTCATGAAGAAAGGAATAAAAAAGAAACATAAACAAAGAAGAGAAGGGAAAATGAAAAGGAAATCAAAGTATTCAACATAATTATACAAATTAACTATGGAAGGAAATTGATCTATAATTTTAGTTCTTAGAGATTACCTTGTTCTCTAACACTTTATGAAAGTTAAACAATTCTATCGCTATATTTTTTTTTTCTCAGACATTATTCTGATTAGCTGAACTGGGTTCACGTAGACTTGGATTATGTTCTTTAAGATCTTATTCCGTTCCTCGTTAACAATAGTGTATTCAGAGATGTAGTGGGTCATTTCTTCTATGCTTTCAGTTTTGCAGAATTTACAAATTACAGGGGGTCGGTGGAAGGCTGGTTAAACCGTTTGGTTTTCGACCACTACGACCCGGGTTCGATTCCCGCATTGGACACTTTTTTTATGTTTAAAAAAAAAAAAAAAAAAAAAAGCTCCAATAGCCCCCGATTCTTGCAAAAGTCCAACCCCACCAGCGAGTGCAAGTAACCAAATGGGGCTCTGGCACATTTGTAAGTGCAAAGTCGAACTGCTTCTCACATGTGTAGACATGTGGTGCGCTTACAGTAAAAGCAGTCGCTAACTACCCACCATGATTATCATGGCCTGTACCATGTGTACTAGGGATAAGCAAAAAAAAATTCACTGTGCAATAAATTGATAAAGAGGGAGCAATCTCTCAGAATATTTTGAGAAAAATATATATATTTTACAGATCCAGGTACATCCTTTTATATAATCACATGATTATCATGGCTTTGAGATAAGAAAGAAGAAGACAAATTACATCATTGGCCAACAACAAAGTATAATTGATAAATAGACGGACAGAGAAGATATGTTTTTCTCCTGTAGAAGGGCATTCGTGCCCCAAAGTTAGAGATTAAGAGTTTGAAAAGAAACTTTTCCCTGAAAGCCTGATATTTTTACTCAATATTGAAATACATGGGATTATTTTATTGAAGAGATAGAATATGGAACTAAAATTAGAGGATAAGAAGTGTCTTATCATGGCTAACGGTAAGATAACCTGAAAGATAACGGGACACATGTGGGATAACACTACAAGTAGTGTGTAGAGATAACCTATCAAATGGTCTCACATTGAACTCTACCAGGCACGTGTCTACAGTCTTCTTCTTTCTTATCTCTACACTGGGTGAAGTAGAATGCCTTTGTCATTAAGACTGGGAGCACTACTCAGTGGCAGGCCGACTTAGCTCCTAAAGAAATGGCCGTCTCTGACATGAGGAACAGATGCCATGTGTAGCCGCTCCTAACATGGAGTACAAAGCTGCTCATCCTGTATCACTGGATTAGGAGCCCTTACAGGGTACTATTAGCCGGGCCAGCTGAACCCTGGTTTTTTAGTGAGCTTGTTACTGCTCTCCCTCCTCCTTTTTCATCTGGGCTTGTGACTGGCAAAGGCGGAGTTTACAGTTAAACCCCTCTTTTAAACATTCAATAAAACTATGAAAAAGGCATCTCCTTATCGTGCAACTGAAAGTGCGCCATCTATCGGAATAAATATCAACTATTCTCTTTGATTTTTAATTATTCCAAAATTGGCCAAATACCCATTCTTGATTAATCAAGAAAAGCTAACCACATACGCGTTTCGGGCTGTTGGCCCTCATCAGCATGGTGCAATCTGTACCTCAACGACCAAAAAACTTGTCCTTCAGGCATCTTGAAAAATCATGAAACGGGTAGTTAAGGAAAGAATTGCGTGAGACCGCGACACAATGTGAAAAAAAATAGTACAAATGTGATATTGTACTGGAATTTTTCACATTCAATAAAACTGTTTGTGTGGCAAAGTAATGTATAGCAAAGTGATTATTATTTTAGATAACAGATTATCAATTTTGATATATTTATAGTTTTCTACTCTGTGTAAACTTTCTTTATTGCTTCTCAAATATTTTATATTCTTAAATAAAATTGCTGGGTCATCCCTGAAGTTTGTCTTTCCTAATTTTCTAGGTAACAATATGAATTGATACCATATTGGGGACCTTTTGTTTCTCATCTACAGTCTAACCTAGATACAAGAAAATAAGACCTAATAATTTAACAGTATTTAACAGCATTGTTACTGAAACGTCACACACTATTAAACTATTTGGATTAAGTCTTATTTTCTTGTAGCTATAATCTATAATCCAAATTGTGCTTTATCATACACACACACACACATACACAAACCTTTATTAAGACACACTGGTCTTACAGAGGATTCTCCTTGGGGTTACAAGACTGAGAAACCTATGAAAGTGGGAAATATGTGCTTTATTATACAGTCTAACTTCTTTAATTCAACATCATCCCAAGGGATTAGAAGAGCTTTCAGTTGAATTAAAGATGGTGTTGAATTATAGTATATATTAAGATGATAAGAGTAAAACTGTTATCCATATGTGTAGACACATTGAGTGCTTGCAGTAAAATCAGCTGTTAACTACAGTTACCATAATTATCATGGCCTGTTCCACATATATACTAGAGGAATAATATATTCCATTCTATTCTATTCCAAAATAGCTTTACTCTAGGTGCCACTCAGCAACCTAGTTTATGATATTTACAACAATGAATAATACATGTGAAGGTTATTCACATATAAAAAACAAAGTGTCCAATGCGGGATTCAATCCCGGTTCATGGCTGTCAGGAATCGAGGGTTTCAACCACTTGTCCACCAACTTCTTATATAGAGGAATAATAATAAACTTGTGTTAACACAACATAGGACTCCCGTCATTAAATCAATGTCTGGAGAAAGGAGTTTGCATCGTTTCCCAGTCTCCTTAACTCCGCCTTTGCCGGTCCCAAGCCTGGATGAAAAAGGAGGAGGGGGAGCAGTAACAAGCTCGCTAAAAAACCTGGGCTCAGGTGGCCTGGCTGATAGTACCCTTTAAGGGCTCCTAATCCAGGGATACAGGATGAGCAGCGTTTGTACTCCATGTTAGGAGTTGATGCACATGTCAGAGGCAGCCATTTCTTTTGGAGCTAAGTCAGTGGCCTGCCACTGAGTAGTGCTCCCAGTCTTAATGACAAAGGCAGACGCATTATACTTCACCCAGTCATGATGGTTGTCAACTTTACAGACTTGATACCTTAATATGATTGAGTGGAGATAAGAAAGAAAGAATAGAAGACAGTCTCCTTGAAATGAGTAAAGGCATAGCAGCTAGGTCAATGGTCCAGTTTTTAATATATTAATCGTATTCTCCTGGAAGGGACTCTTAGATTAGTAGTTCCATTAAAAGAAAGAAAGAAAATCCAAAGGGATTAAGAAGAGGAGGAAAAATTACGTGACCAAAATAGAGGATCTAAAAGGAAGTGGTCACATGTTCTTAATTTGACCAATCACAGGCAATTAGACAGCGTAACTCCAAACTTCCTTTATTTACTTCTTTTTTTCAAACCCAGAATTGATCTGAAGGGATTCAACTTGGCTCAATTGATATGACTTGATCACATGGACAGATGATGAGATATAGACCATTTGACAATTCAAACAATGCTATTGATTCTTCTAATCAAATTTTACAAAGGTGGAAAGAATATATAATAAAATAGTAAATAAAGGGTAGATGTAGGGGATATATATAGTTGTGTATGTGTACACATTTCTTCAGCAAGGAAGGTTTCCCCACCTTGATGAGATATAGAGGGGGGGAAGTGTTTTTTAGTTTATTTAAATTGTCTCTATAGCAAGTCACACATTGGAAATGTGGAGACAAAGTCAAGGATATCTTGAACAGGAATGTCAAAATTTGCTTGAAACTTTTATGAAAATTTATCTCACTAGGTAATAAGACCAAATAAATAAATCGTGTGTAACGTTTCGGTAACAACGTTGTTACCATCTTCAGACAAAAGTACTGAATGAGAAATTTTACCACAATACTGACATTTAGTATTTTTGTCTGAAGATGATAACAACGCTGAAACGTCACACACTATTTATTTATTTGGATTTGGTCTTATTACCTTGTGTTTATAATCTATAATCCAAATTGTGCCTTATCAGAAAAGGCATCTCCTTATCGTGCAACTGAAAGTTGCTGATGGCTTGCACCATCTATCGGAATAAATATCAACTATTCATTGATTTTTTAATTATTTCAGAATTGGCCAAATTTCCATTATAGGATTAATCAAGAAAAGCTAATCGCATACACGTTTCGGGCTGTTGGTCCTCGTCAGCGTTATGATTACACACCAAACTTCATAGGGGAATTAAAAAATGAAATATGATTTGATAAGTTTTCTAATATATATATATACATATTAAAAAACAAAAGAAATAACATGAAATAAACAAAATAACAATGCTGTTACCGAAACGTCACACACTATTAATTTATTCGTGGATGGCTTTTCTTGATTTATCAAGAAATTGGGTTGGCCAAATATCAGGGAACAGGCTAAATCAATGTTTAGTTGATTTCTGTTCCACCAGATGGCGCTCTGCCTTCTGTAAAGCACATGTGCTCCTGGTCAGGATATGCCATTTTTAATATATATATACATATTGTAGCGTAGAAGTCTTTGTATATCTGAATATGTCAAACTATTTATTGATGACGTCAGTACGACTAGTCGACAATTATCAACAACACTATCTACAGCTAGAGAATATTGAGTAAGCAAGCTAGGTAACTAAATGATTTTACAAATATAAAGTAATAAATCTGTTTTAAATATTTTCATTGAATAATTACATAATAAAATATAAATTATTTCTTCGCCAGAATTTAATTATAAAATTTAATATTATTAATATTATTAAATTAAATTTTATTGCCCTCTATCGTTAAAATTTTACACAAATAAATTTACTGGCAATACGTTTCTTTTTTTTTAAATCTCTACAGACCTTACTGCAATGATATGATTTAATGAATGAATGTTAGAGATTAATTTGGCGAAACCGCTGAGAGGGTTCACTACTGATGAGCCAAGCCCTCTCATTCATTAAATCATATCATTGCAGTAAGGTCTGTAGAGATTTAATAAATAAAAAAAAAGAAACGTATTGCCAGTAAATTTATTTGTGTAAAATTAATATTATTCAAATAGATGGTGCAAGCCATCAGCAACTTTAAGTTGCACGATCAGATGATGCCTTTTTTTCTTAATATACTTATATGATAAAGCACAATTTGGATTATAGATTATAGCTACAAGAAAATAAAAGGCTTAAATTTATTAATAATTATTATTTTATTTATAAAAGAATAAAATTATTTTGTCTGATGACGGTAACAATGCTGTTACCGAAACGTCACACACTATTAATTTATTTGAATTAGGTCTTATTTTCTTGTAGTTAATATATATATATTATATAATCTAAATTTATTTTCATCATTGACTATTATTTTATTTTTGACCATAGATTTAGAACACTTTGAATATTGTTGTAAATATGTATATAGTTAACCAACCTATTTTTTAATTCACGAATATAGGATTCATTTTATGAATTCTATATTGCAGTGAAAAATAAATTTATGTGTAATTTTCTTCAAGTAATTTAAAATAAAAACTACTTGATGGGTAAATAATTATCTTTCCTATTTTTATGACTGCACCTTCAATTCTCTATCTTTTTCAACAACAAAACAAAATATTCATAACATATATAATTGAAAATTGATATTTATTTTGATAAGGTACAATTTGGATTATAGATTAGAAACAAAGCAACAAGACCAAATGCAAATAAATGAAATGCTTGTAATTAAATGACTTGGTCTTGTTATCTTATGTTTGTAAACATTTTTAAATAACTATAAAATAAACACTAAGTATTCAATTAAAAAAAAAAAAGAACAATAAATTACCATAAAAATTAAAAATAAATATATAATTTACATTAGAATATTTTACTATATAGAAAAAATATGTTTAAAACTTTTTTTTGTAGGCATTTAACTTGTTAGTGGGGAGAAAATACAAAAAGTGGATATTTGAAAAGGTGAAATGAAAATGTGATATACTGAAAAATTTTTAAATATTAAATATCTAATCATATATATGAAAATATATATATACCATACATATATGACAAAAAAAAAAGTAATGTCCATATGCGCGATTCCTTATTAATAAGAACCAAATTATTCTTTGACATTTATAAAGTTGTCTTTTGGACATTTAAAAAAAAAAATAGTTTTAATTTTGATATCATATTATTAAATATTTAAATATTATTTTGGATTTATGTGTGCATTCTTTCAAATTATTAAAGGTTTAGCATTTATTTATATAGTGACTACTTGACATCGATTCACGTTATTATAATGACCTAGTCTGTCGAACATTAATATATAATACTGATCAAAATATATGACTATACAATTGAAAATAATGTAAGGAGGTGTATTTTAGTAATAATAATTTAATTAAAACCTACCTTTGACAGACATTTATGTTTATATACGAAGTAAAATATTATTACAGATGATCACAACAATAACCAGCAAGAGTGCCACAGAAAAAGAACAAATATTCTTGTTTGTTTATTTATTTATTTATTTATTTATAGCGGTAATTGTGGAATTACATACGAAAAAAAAATTAAACCAGGATAATCTCTCTTATAGGCTTTTAACTTTTAATTAGACATTTTAAATGTACAACGACATTTGAAGTTACACCGCATGAGTTTCTTTTCAACGAAATATCAAAATTTTTTTCAAGGTAAAATATCGACTATTTCTAACCTTTTTGGATGAGGTATGAAAGGGTGAATTATGAAGAGTAATGACGAACGAAATAAAATTTATTTTTCCGTTCGTCATTACTCTTCATAATTCACCCTTTCATACCTCATCCAAAAAGGTTAGAAATAGTCGATATTTTACCTTGAAAAAAATTTTGATATTTCGTTGAAAAGAAACTCATGCGGTGTAACTTCATGTTGGATAACTGAATGCTACGACAGCTAGCGCCACACTGGACCTATCATCATCACAACTGTTTGTTTACCTTTCTTCTCTATATTACAATAACTGTTCGCTACCATAACTTTGTCTTTCTTGCTAAATGGATAATAAAGATTATTATCGTATAATCCTCAACGTCCTCATGCCTTCCTACAAGCTGTAAGTACCTAAATCTTACAACAATTAGATTATGAGACTGAATATTGCATGAAATTCAACTAACGAGTTAAGACAAAGAAAAAAAAAAAGGCTTAGCAAAAATGGCGTCACTCCCGAGCCACGATGTAACCCTAGATAAGCTCGACGGCCATAACTACTCACTATGGTCTTTCAAAATTGAAATGATCTTGCAAAAGGAAGATCTTTGGGAAGTTGTCACCGAAAATATTCCAGATGAACCTAAAATCGAATGGAAAAAGAAAGACTCAAAAGCTAGAGCTATCATTAATCTAAGCATCGCCGACTCACAAATAGTGCATGTCAAAAACCTACTAACAGCCAAAGCTACCTGGGACACTCTTAAAAATATCTATGAAAGAAAAACACTCTCAGGAAAAATTTATTTGCTAAGGAAACTATACAGCTTAAAACTCGAAGAAGACAAAGACATGCAACAGCATATCACTACCATGATGGAACTTGTTGACAAACTGCGAACCATTGGCGAAACACTAAGGGACTCTCACATCACGGCTATACTGCTTTGCTCGCTTCCAAAGAGCTACTCCAATCTCATCACGATGTTGGAATCAAGACCTGATGACGAGCTAACGCTTGAATTCACCAAGAACAAACTCCTTGATGAACACACACGCAGAGTAGAAAGCTCGAAAGACGAAAGCACCGCATCAAAAGCCTTAAAAAGCCTCCACGGAGCTTCAAGCCAAAGAAGAGAAAAAGAGAAGAAATTCTGTTCTTTCTGCCACAAACCAAACCACTCCAAAGAAGAATGTTGGCACTATCAAAAGCGAAACAACAGCAACAAAGAGTACAAATATGAAAACTTCAGAAGAGGAAACGTACCAAAGTACACAAATCAGTCGAGTGTCACCCAAGAACAATCAACAAATCAGAGAACAACAAAAGGACCTAACCCAAAAGCTCTCAATTGCACTCAACGAGAAGCAAGTGTACACAACTGGTTCGTCGACTCTGGAGCCACATCTCATACGACGAAAGCTTCTTCACTGAACTTAACATAGAACAAACACAACATGTTGTGGTTGCTAACGGCAATAAGCTGCAGGTCAAAGGGATAGGACAAGGAGAAATCAAAGTCATCACACCCCAAGGAAAGACTGACACCTTACTTCTCACAAAAGTTCTCTACATCCCGGAACTAACAGACAACCTTCTGTCAGTGAGTGCGGCCACCTCCAACGGATGTAAAGTGACGTTCAACAGAGATTGGTGTACCATCGAAAGAGACAACACAGCCCTCGCGAACGGTATACTTGACAATGGCATGTACCGACTCCACCTGGATGATAACCCCCAAACTCGCACATTCAAAGTGAATGTAGCAAAACAAAACCACTGCAAGAACAAAAATTGCCTCATGCTCTGGCACGACAGACTAGGACACAGAAATATAGAATCAATTAAGAAGATTCGAAATGAGAACCTAGCAAGAGGACTAAGTCTAAATAACTGTTCGCACAGCACAGACTGCGTTCAGTGCATTCAAGGAAAACTCACCGAAACCCCATTTCCAAAGAAGACAGAGTACAGAGCAACTGAAACGCTTCAACTTGTCCACAGTGATATCTGCGGTCCATTACCAACTAACTCTCTCAGCGGTAAGAGATACTTCATCACCTTCACCGATGACTACAGCAGATACACAAAGGTCTACCTCCTGAAAGGAAAAGACGAAGCCTATGAAAAAATAAAAGACTACGTCATCTCAGCACACACGGAATTTGGAAAAAATATCCAAACCATACGGACAGACAACGGTCGTGAGTACGTAAACCGACAAGTCGAAGATTTCCTGAACCAAAGCGGAATCAAACATCAGCTAACAGTCCCCTACTCACCAGCCCAGAACGGAGTAGCAGAAAGGAAAAATCGATCACTAATGGAGATGACAAGATGCATGCTGTTTGACTCAGGACTCCCACAGTCTCTATGGGCGGAAGCGGTTACCACAGCTAATTACCTACACAACCGAATACCCTCGAAAGCTACAGACAAGACTCCTTTTGAACTATGGACCAACAGGAAGCCCAGTCTGAAGCATCTAAAAAGATTCGGATGTAAAGCCTTCGCCTATATTCCCAAGATAAAAAGAAACAAGTTGGATAGCAAGGTTATCGAAGGGATCTTTCTTGGATACGATGATCGAAGCAAAGGATACAGAATCCTGCACGACACCGACAACATCACAATCAGCAGATCCGTAAAATTTCTAGAAAAAGAAAATGGGTTTCACCTCGCTTCCACAAAAACAACTTCACCACAAGTACTAAGTACAGATCTAACTTCCTCCAATCATATTGGAAATGCAGAGGAAAGTCAGGAACCAGGAACACAATCCGAAAACCTTGAGGACTCAGAAACCGAGGATTACATTCAACCCGGTACAAGCACAGGAACACAAGTGGTCACACAAAGAAGATCCACGAGACCAACAAAGGGAATACCTCCCATAAGAAATGACTACATGCTGTACAAAACTGAAGCTCAAGACATTCAGACACCCACCAGCTACTCGGAAGTCCTACAATTACCAAAAATAGAAAGAGAAAAATGGCTACAAGCAATGAACGAAGAACTAAATTCTCTTGAGAAGAACAATGTATGGGAACTAACGCCTCTACCTAAGGACAAAAAGATCATAGGATGTAAATGGACCTATAAACAAAAACTCAATTCCAAAGGAGAAATAGAGCGGTACAAAGCCAGACTCGTAGCAAAAGGGTTCAATCAGAAATTTGGCCGAGACTACGAAGAAACCTTTGCACCAATTGTGAAGCATTCTACAATTAGAGCCTTTCTAGCTGCATCAGTCTACAAAGGGATGAAAGTGAACCACCTCGATGTCAAGACAGCGTTCCTACACGGCGACCTAGATAAAGAACTCTACATGGAACTTCCAGAAGGACTCCATACAAAACAAACAAACGAAGTCTGCAAACTAAAGAAGGCAATTTACGGTCTAAAACAAGCTGGAAGATCTTGGAACACAAAAATTGCAAGCACTCTAATTAAAAATAACTTCAAACAGAGCACTGTAGACCCGTGCCTATTCACCAAGAATGAAGAAAACCATTCCATCTACTTGATTCTATATGTGGATGACATGCTCCTTGCAAGCGATTCCGAAATAATCATCCAAAACACTGTAAAAACTCTCGAAAAAGAATTCGAAATAAAGAACCTTGGAGACCCCACTCAATTCATTGGTATAGAAATCTCCAGGAACAGAGAAGGTGAACTCCTACTGAGCCAAAAGAGTAAAATCCAAGAATTAGTTGAAAGGTACAATCTCCAAGAAGCGAAACCTACTTTCACTCCCATGGAAAGCGGATACCCCGGTATATCTGATGAAAAACTTCTACCAAACAACGTCCAATACCAACAACTGATAGGCTCACTATTGTACCTAAGCGTAGTATCCAGACCAGATATCGCAGCTCCAGTCTGCATACTCAGCAGCAGAAACCAGAATCCTAGAAATTGTGACTGGAATGCAGCAAAAAGAATCGTAAGATATCTAAAAACTACTAAAGAACTCGAGCTACGCATATCTAACCAAAAACCTCCCACACTGGAAGCATACAGTGATGCCACATGGGCAAGCGACAACACCGACAGAAAATCACTAAGCGGAAACTTGTTCCTACTGGGATCAAACCCCATCTCATGGATGACCGGGAAACAAGGTTGCGTATCTCTCTCATCCACCGAAGCGGAACTAATCTCCGCAGCTGAAGCCTCACAAGAACTGTTATGGCTTCTCGACTTGCTAAAGGATCTCGAACTGGAACAGAAAGCTCCAATCTACTTCCACCAAGACAATCAATCATGTCTCAAGATATGTTCATCCGAAAAAGTGTCTTCTAGAACCAAGCACATCGCAACCAAGATCCATCACCTGAAGGATCTTCAGAAGAAGACAGTGATAAAAATGATCTACTGCCCAACTGGCGACATGAAGGCGGACATTCTGACCAAGCCGCTACCAAGGCCGACATTTGAGAAGTTACGCTACAACCTCGTGATGTCTCCACATTCATGCCGGGGATTTGTTGGATAACTGAATGCTACGACAGCTAGCGCCACACTGGACCTATCATCATCACAACTGTTTGTTTACCTTTCTTCTCTATATTACAATAACTGTTCGCTACCATAACTTTGTCTTTCTTGCTAAATGGATAATAAAGATTATTATCGTATAATCCTCAACGTCCTCATGCCTTCCTACAAGCTGTAAGTACCTAAATCTTACAACACTTCAAATGTCGTTTTACAATCACAGGCCGCAGTGTATTATATTTTAAATGTATGCTTAGACTTTTTTCATTTTTATTCAGACACTTTTATTTTTAATCTATACACATGGACTTTTTTTTATAAAAGCTTTATTTAAAAAAAAAAACTCTTTAAAACAACTCTGGGGCAACAATAAATATAATATTAATCAATATTTATAGTTCTCAAAATTCGAAACTATTTTAAAGGCGTAAGATTCTTTTTGAAATTAAACAATTTCTACTGCCCTTACTGCAATGGAAAAATTAAAGGGGGGGCCTGGCTCATCAGTGGTGAACCCTCCCAGCGGTTTCGCCAGTTTACCATACCGCTGTTATATTGCATTTTTGGAACTTCCTTTTATAGTGATACTGTTGGTAGACTCTTGGAATGGGTATTTTAAAAGAACTATGGACATAAGCTTTGTGAGGACAGTAGAATTACATACATTTATAAATATATAATATGTTTCGAGCAATCGCTCTTCCGCAAATATCAAATTGTGCCTTTTATTAGAACATTTATAATATGATGCACTAGGGCGCCATCTGTTATCAAAATTCGAAACTATTTTAAAGGCGTAAGATTCTTTTTGAAATTAAACAATTTCTACTGCCCTTACTGCAATGTTTCCAGACAAAAGACTTGAAAATAGTATATAATTTTTTTAATGCCAAGAAACAAACAAAGTTAACACAATTACATATTAGAAAAATAACTGACTTCTAAAAACACAAACACTATATATATCCATATATACACAATTATCATCATCAACTCTGTGACAACAAATAAATAAAAACAAATATTAAACTAATCCGCCAATACATCACACCATCTTCCCCCTACATGCTTTGATATCGCACAGGAGGTCTCCGATCCCTTGGAGGGTTTCTTCTTGGCAGGGGCCTTTCCTCCGTCAGGGCTTCTTTGTCTGAGGAACACGCAGATTCCCTTGGGCTGCTTTCAATCTCCACACCTTGGTCCCCCGGACACTGGATCCTGCGGCAGTCCAGCTGTTTCCGACGAAAACGATTATCTGTCCCTCCGGCTGTTCATACTCTCAGGAGCCATCCATATTGGGTCATCTTCCTCCTCTCTTTTCTCTCTGGCCTCATCTCCATCTTCACCACTAGTCCATCTTCTCCTTATCTGATCTCGGTGGTAGGTCTTCACATGTCCATTTATCAAAACTGTATAGACTCTGCTCCCCTTTCTGCCCACTATTCTTCCTGGGATCCATCCGACACCTCTAAAATTCTTACACCACACCTTATCGTCACCTCGAACTCCTCTTGGCCTCTTCCTCGATCATACCTAATCTGCCTGGCCTGTCGTTCCCTCACCCTATTGTCCAGGCTCTGGTGTATTAATGTCAGTCTGGTCCGCAGAGACCGACCCATAAACAGCTCTGATGGGGTTTTCCCAGTTGTCTCATGCGGCGTGCATCGATACGTGAGGAGAATTCTTGACAGTGTATCTTGAATGGTATCTTCAAACTTCCTTTTATTTTTTTCCAAGGCCATCTTTATCAATTGAACCGCTCTTTCTGCTAAACCATTACTCTGTGGATGGTATGCTGGAATCAGAGTTTGCTTGACTCCATTTCTTTCGAAAAAACTCTTCATCTCTACCCCTGTAAACTGTGGGCCATTATCCGACACCACTTCCTCTGGTAACCCATGCGCTGAAAACAATCTTCTTAACTGCTCAATCGACTTTCTTGCGGTTATCTCTCTCATCGGTATCGCCTCGACCCATTTTGAGTGGCTATCCACCACAATTAACAAATTCACTCCATCTTTAAATGCAAAATCCATATGGATCCGTTGCCAGGGCCTGGTTGCCCACACCCATGGTCTCCAGTTTACTTTACTTGGGCCTGTCTGAGTTTGCTGGCAATTTTTACACCCATTTACTATGCATTCAATCTGGTTGTCAAGATTCGGCCACCAAAAATGCGACCTAGCAACCGCCTTCATTTTGCCCATCCCCGAATGGGTCTCGTGTAGACAACTCAACATATTTTTCCTAAGAGAAGACGGGATGATCACTCGCATTCCCCACAATAAGCATTCCCCATCCATAGTTAACTCCAACTTTCTCTGAAAGTAGGGTCTGAGGTATTCCCCAACTCTTTCAGGCCAGCCTTGCTGCGTATAGCGCTTCACCACTGACAATACTTCATCTTTTTTAGTTTCCACACCTATTTCTGCTGCTGTAACCGGCAAATCTTCCACGTATGATAATATGAACGCTTGATTCAAAACCGGTTTTTCGTCACTCTCTACTGGCAACCGTGAGAGAAGGTCTGCGTTTCCATGATCTTGAGTTCTTCGGAACTTAATTTCATATGTATAAGCCGCCAAAGTCAGTCCCCATCTCTGCAATCTTGAAGTAGACAAAGTGGGAATCCCTGCTCTCGGCCCCAAAATAGACACCAAGGGTTTATGATCTGTAATCAGGGTAAATTGTCTTCCATAGATAAACTGGTGGAACTTAGTCACGCCATATATTATTGCTAGAGCTTCTCTTTCTATTTGTGAATAATTACGTTCGGCCCCGGAAAGTGTTCGTGAGGCAAACATGATTGGTTTCTCTTGGCCCTCGATAACATGGGACAGCACCGCCCCCACTCCAATCTGAGATGCGTCCGTGGCCAAAGATAAAGGTAACGTGGCATCATCATATGGCACCAGCACTTTCTCGGAGGTAATTTTTTTTTTACACTCCGCGATCGCCTCCTCACACTCCCCTGTCCACTTCCAATAACTATTCTTTTTCAGCAGCTTGTGAAGTGGCTCCAACAGCTCTGGTAAATTCGGAATAAACTTTCCATAATAGTTCACCAATCCCAGAAAAGATCTCAATTCCGAGACATTTGTCGGGCTTTTGGCTTTCTGTAGCCCTTGTATCTTGTCCTCTAAAGGCCGAATACCATCTTCTTTGATTTGATGTCCCAAATACTGTATTTCTCTTCGCAGAAATTCACATTTTTCCCTTTTTAATTTTATGTTGTGCTTCTGCAACCGAACAAAAATAGTTTTTAATACCGCTATATGTTCCTCCACTGACGCCGTGGATACGAGTACATCGTCAATGTAACAAATAACCCCATTAATTCCCGCCAATATTCTATCCATAACTGACTGAAAAAAACTAGGGGCATTTGCCAATCCAAAAGGCATTCTTTTAAACCTAAAAAGCCCCTTATCTGTATTAATAGTCAGGAGTGGCTGGGTGCTAGGGTTTACCTCTAATTGAAGGTATGCATTGCTCAAATCTAGTTTAGAGAAATACTTCCCTCTAGCCAAGACGGAAAACAGGTCCTGCTGAGTAGGCAGCGGATAGGCCGCAGTATCCAAGAACCTATTTAAAGTTACTTTGAAATCACAGCAAATCCTAAACTCTTTATTCTTCTTGGGCACAACCACCACTGGAGTTGCCCACTTGCTACTGGGTACTTGATACAAGTAGTCCTTCTCCACCATTCTTTCTAGTACCTCGTTTACCGCCGTTCTAATCGCAAAGGGAACTGGTCGGGCCTTATGAAATATGTGGGTTTACATCCTGAATATTCACTGCAAATGTGAATCCCTTTATTGGATCTGTTGTCTCCCCGAACACAACCTGGTGTTCACTCAATAATTCCGCCAACCTGTCCTCCAAAGGCATCTGATTCACAGAATAATTTCCAAATTTCAAAACATTGATCCGTTCTCTTCCCAACAAGGCCTTCCTTTCTCCTCTCACCACGACAGCTCTAAGCATAGCGATCGTTCCCCGAAAATCGACCTTGACATCTATTTCACCCAGAATCGGTACCACAGTTCCGTCATAGGTCTTAACAATTATTCCCGCTTCTTTTACCTGCACGTCTGGTAGGTATCTTTTGAAATCCTTCTCCGAGATATTAAAGTCAGACAGCTACCCGTATCGATTTCAAAAGTCATCAAAGTGTCCTCTACTCTCACCTTAATCACATAGGGAGGGTCATTCGTAGCATACTTGACTCTATAATCATACGTCCTCATGAAGACCATTCTTTGAACGGATTCTTCCTCCTCCTCCTCTTGATCCTCGATTTGATTAATCTTTCTCTGGTTCCGAAACAGGCTCACCTGTCTTTCGCTTGTATGTTCCCCACGGCTCCTGCAGATGGTTGCCAAGTGACCTCTTTTCCCGCATCTGAAACAGGTCGCCTCTCTAAATCTGCATAAGTCTTTATGCAACCTCCCGCAATGTATGCACTTTCTCTTTTGTTCTCTATCATATCTATTCCTGACTTCTGCGCGTATTTTGTCCACGCTATCTGCAGGCTCATTGACATGGAATATTCTGGTATTTTTTTCTGCTGCCTCCATCGAAAACGCAATTTCCACTACTCTTGCCAACGGCACATCTCCTTCAGACAAGATCCTCCTCTGAATTTTCGCATTTCTCAATCCGCACACCATTTTGTCTCTTAAGGATTCCTTCAAAAATTCGCCAAATCCACACGTTGAGGCTAGCCGCTTGATTTCCACCAGATATTCTGAAACACTTTCCGTTTCCTTTTGTATTCTTCCAAAAAACATGAATCTCTCTACGATTATAGATCGCCTTGGGGAAAAATATTCAACCAGTTTCTCAATCAATTCTTCATATTTATACTCTTTAGGCAACTTCGGGCTACATAAATTTTTCAATGTATCATACGCCTTCCCGCCAATTAGAGTCAACAAATAGGCTTTTTTCTTTTCTTCACTAGCCTCTTCTAGAATTAGAAACTGCTCCAAACGCTCGATAAATGAGCAAAAATTTTCATTTTTTTCTTCAAATTCCCTAAAATGGTAATGAGCCATCATGAAACAAATTTTTCTTATGTAAATTTCCAATAACTTATTTCTTCTTTAAATTTAAACAAAATTCTTCATATTACCTTATACCATCGCTTGGGCACTTACTCTTAAATCCTCGTCGCCAATGCAATGTTTCCAGACAAAAGACTTGAAAATAGTATATAATTTTTTTAATGCCAAGAAACAAACAAAGTTAACACAATTACATATTAGAAAAATAACTGACTTCTAAAAACACAAACACTATATATATCCATATATACACAATTATCATCATCAACTCTGTGACAACAAATAAATAAAAACAAATATTAAACTAATCCGCCAATACATCACACTTACTGCAATGGAAAAATTAAAGGGTGGGCCTGGCTCATCAGTGGTGAACCATTCCAGCGGTTTCGCCAGTTTAATCTACCATACCGCTGTTATATTGCATTTTTGGAACTTCCTTTTATAGTGATACTGTTGGTAGACTCTTGGAATGGGTATTTTAGAAGAACTGTGGACATAAGCTTTTAGGACAGTAGAATTACATACATTTATAAATATATAATATGCTTCGAGCAATCGCAAGGGCAGTATAAATTGTTTAATTTCAAAAAGAATCTTACGCCTTTAAAATAGTTTCGAATTTTGATAACAGATGGCGCGCTAGTGCATCATATTATAAATGTTCTAATAAAAGACACAATTCATTCAAGACACAAGAAGAGCCAAATCGGTTTTTGTTATTCATCTCCTCCAAAGGTAATGAAAATATAGTGAAATTCTTCAGATAATAAAAAAACATAAAGCTATTGAGATTATAATTCCTTTTCTAATTTATGAAACTTTCTGCTCAGAAAACCAATAATCAACACAGTTATTATGTGATATCCTGATAACATTACTATTGACTGCTTTCTCAGCAATAAGTTGTCAAGATCAATAATAATCCCCATTTGCGGTTTAATATTGTAGCGTAGAAATCAAGCCTTGAAATATCCTAAGATGTAAAAGTATTTATTGATGACGTCACAGCGACGAGTCGACAATTATTAACAGGTCAGCCAAAACTATTTACAGCTAGAGAATCTTAAGCAAACAAGCAAAGAAATATTTAAAAGATGATTTCACAAATACAGATTAATATATATATTTTTAATCTGTTGAATATATTTTCATTGAATAATATTAAATTAAATAATAAAATATTTCTTAGTCACATAGCCTCCTCCTATAGAGAGCATCGACCCGATGCTCAGCAGGCTTACGTCGTCAGTCTTAAGAACTAGTATTATGGCCAGGGATATTTTCAGGTGACTGCGGTGGATGTCTTCTTTCAGTTGAGATATCTTCTTCATGAGGACTTGGTAGGTCTATGTTTACGTCAAGGTAGCTTTTTCTCATTTCTACTGTGGTCGGTAAGGGGGGATTTTATAACTTTGCGGCCTCACCTCCAATGTGGTCTATCATCTAGTTTTAATGGCGGGGCGTCCAGCTAGATCTTCTAGCAGGTGAGAAATGTTGTCTGTTTCGACCGCGATATGAAGTAGGGCTTCGGTAGCGAGTGAAAGTTTTCCTCGATGATTCGTCATTGGGGTCCTGAGATTCAGCTCGAGAGTTGTTGGATACCATTGCGTCTTGCTTTCTTTGGAAATAAACATTTCTCCTTTCCTCATTGTGTCTCTTCCTGTCACGGCAATAGCGGACGACGTGACCTGGGCGTCCGCAGTAGAAACAGATTGGCCTTCCCTCAGTTGTACGCCAATCATTGGTGTCGCGTCTTCCTCCTTGTTTAGGGTATCGAGGTTCAGGGTACGGTCTTATCGTTTCGGCCTCATATCTAGTATTTAAAAACTGTCGGGGTCTTTCCTTATGAGGGGGACTTCTCCTAGACTTTGAGATTGGCGCCAGGGTTCTTCCAATCTCCTCCTTCACAATTTCTTCGATTGTAGCATTTTTTGGTTCCTCCCGAGGAGAGCCTAATGCCCGCTGTACCTCCTCACGAACAATTTGCCTAATCATAGATGACAGATCTTCTCCGTCATCCTGGTCACAGAGAGAGGCTACATTTGGTAGGCGCTCGTACCTGGTTGGGGTAACTCGCCTACAACGGAGCGCCTCAACACGGCGACATTCTGTAATGAATTGCTCGGTGCTCTGTACATCCCTCGGTAGGAGTGCTTGATAAAGCTCCTCAGCTATCCCCTTCATGAGGTGGGAGATTTTATCTTCCTCGCTCATTTGAGGATCAACCTCTTTGCACAAGCACAGGACATCCTGGATGTAAAATTCGGTACTTTCACCTTTTAATTGTGCCTGTGTTTTAAGTTTATTCTCCGCTTGCAATTTTGAATTTTCTTTTTTTCCAAACACATTCTCTAATTGAGATGTGAATTCCTTCCAAGTCTGTATGCTTTCTTCGTTGTTCTCAAACCATTTGAGAGCAGTTCCAGACAGATAAAAATAAACTTTAGTAAGACAAAGGGTTTCGTCCCAATGGTTGTACCCTGCCACACGTGCATACCCTTTTAACCATTTTTGAAGATCTTCACCATCCTCCCCGGAGAGAATGGAAGGGTTCCTTGGCAGATGTTGAACAACGTAGTTGCTTACCTGAGTACCTTCCTTCTTTACATTCATAGAAGTTTCTTCTGGTTCAACAGAATCAATTTTTCTTTTATTTCTTAACTAGACGAATGGCCCGGGTCGGGTAGTGCGTATATATTTTAAAAACGTTTTAATTCAAATACTATTCGTTACAATTATAAATTGGCGCCATGGATGTCACTCTTGTGAAACGTCCCGTTCCAAACTGTGTGTTTTTAAAATGTTTTAATTAAAATACTATTCGTTACAATTATAAATTGGCGCCGTGGATGTCTCTCTTGTGAAACGCCCCAAACTGTGTGTGTCTTGAAAATATAAAAATAAAAATGTGAATTTTCATAAAGATTTCATCATGTCGATTTTTTTTTTTTTGCATTTCACCTACTAAATCGATAGAGATAATTACATTTGCAACATGAACTTAGGTATATTGACTAAATAGAAAACTGCATAGTAATAAAGATCATTTTTTAAAGGCACCATATCGTTTTTTTTTTCAATAAAATCGAAACAAAAATTAACGATAAATAACGATAATTGCCTTAAAAAGAAATTTCCTTAAAAAAAGAAACATTCGCGGTGATTTTGTCTTGCATTCGTTTATACAATTATTATATACAAATGACCGGGTTTTACCCAATTAAATGCTATTCGTTACAATTATAAATTGGCGCCGTGGATGTCATTCTTGTATAATATATAAATGAGTTTTAAAAATTGTAAAAAAAAAAAAAAAAATGCATCGGCCGGGAATCGAACCCGGGCCGCCCGCGTGGCAGGCGAGCATTCTACCACTGAACCACTGATGGTTATGAAAATTCCCATCCGTGAGCTTCAGACAAACAAACAGACAGAATAAGGCAAATATATAAGTAGATATGAATGACCCTGGCAACGCCCGGGTTTTACCCGATTAAATGCTTTTATTCAAATACTATTCGTTACAATTATAAATTGGCGCCGTGGATGTCATTCTTGTATAATATATAAATGAGTTTTAAAAATTGTAAAAAAAAAAAAAAAATGCATCGGCCGGGAATCGAACCCGGGCCGCCCGCGTGGCAGGCGAGCATTCTACCACTGAACCACCGATGGTTATGATCCCATCCGTGAGCTTCAGACAAACAGACAAACAGACAGAATAAGGCAAATATATAAGTAGATGGGTATCGGTCCAGTCTCTCCACCAGTTGTAGCGTAGAAATCAAGCCTTGAAATATCCTAAGATGTAAAAGTATTTATTGATGACGTCACAGCGACGAGTCGACAATTATTAACAGGTCAGCCAAAACTATTTACAGCTAGAGAATCTTAAGCAAGCAAGCAAAGAAATATTTAAAAGATGATTTCACAAATACAGATTAATATATATATTTTTAATCTGTTGAATATATTTTCATTGAATAATATTAAATTAAATAATAAAATATTTCTTCGTCACAATATATTATTATTAAATTATACTCTTTTTTATTGTTTTTGTTTTATAGTGTAAAATTTTAATAAATCTGGAAATGTTTATGATTAAAAAAAAACGGTAAATTTGGTTTATCAAATCAAATATGTTTTTTTTTATTATAAAAATATAGCTCACAAAAAATAACTTGAAACAATAATTTAATAAATAGTTTCATAGATAATCAAACGAGAACGCTCTAAAATATATTTTTTAAATATTTCTTGAGTAACACTGTATGTTTATTTATATTATATTCAAATTTGCCGCGATTTGTTATGATAAGTTCTTAAAGTTAGAAATGGAGGAAGAAATCCAATATTTAAAAAAGGAGTTAAGAGATGTAAATGAAGATCTAGAAAAAGCTGCAACTTTTGGAAAGCAGTTGCTCGAACAAAACACTACTCTTATTCGTAAAGTTGACAATCTTGAACAATTAAAATATTCCTTAGAACTTAAGGTAAAAAGTTTAAAACAAAACGAAGCATCCTTACAGCAAGATAATATAAATCTTAGAACGGATTTGGACGACGCGCAAGCACAGCTGGTAACCTTGAAACCACAAAATGAAGATCTTCAATTAAAAGTAAGGCGATTAGAAAATGAAAAAGAAAGTATAAATAATCATATGGATAATGAATTACGCGAAAAAAATGATTTAACAGAAAAGATTAAGTTACTTGAAGTACAAATTTGTCAACTTCAGGATACATTGAAATGTACCCAAGAGCCACAAATAAATTTAGAAGAAATAGATGAATTAAAAGCCAATTACAATAACCTATTTGTTGTTAAACAAAATTTAGAACTTCAACTTTCAGTGCAAAAAGAATTAATTAATAAGAATCAAATAGAAAATGAAAAATTGAAAGTCCATTGCCAAAACCTTGAAGAGGAAAATACAGGTAAAGATGCTGAAATCTCAGAATTGATACAATCTCTACAAAAAATCAGAGAAACTGAAGAAGAACTACGAGGAGAAATTGAAATGATGAAAATCGAACAATTTGATCCAAAGAAACGTGGAAATTCCTTATTTGCAGAAGTAGACGACTACAGACAAGAAGTTGAACAGGAATGCTTGTTAGTAAAGGAAGAATACTCACAACTAAAGGAACGATATGATTTTGCAACAAGTCAAATCAACATGTTAAAACATCAAGCAGCAATTCTTCTTTCATTAACTCAACGTACCATTGATTCCAAATATCTGGAATATTTGCACGAGCAGATCAACATATGCAAAAATGAAAACAAAGAACTGAGTGCCGAACTTAAAAATCTTTATCAAAATAAAGATGAGTATAAACCAGAAGAAAATGGTGTAACTATAGGCCTTATAGAATACCAACTTGATTCTCTGAAGAAACAAAATGAACATCTTCTACTCAAATGTTCATCACAAATGGACGAACTTTTTGAATGCCAAAGGAAACTATACCAATCAGAAACAAAGTTTGCACAATATCGTAATCTAGCTTTAGAATTACATTTCAAATTGGATGAAGTTATCCCTAATTTCAGCACAGATTCCCTTAATCTTAAAATCAGCAACATTAATCTCTTAGATAAAGATAGCATAAGAGAATATGCAAAAAAGAAACATCATGCCAAAGTTGAAGAAAGCCATGCTGAAACTAAAATAGCTAATATCAAAAATGAATATTTGGAACACAAAAAATTATGGGATAATCAACAAGCAGAAACAAAATCTGAAGAGAAATACTCATTTTATACCATATCAAAAGATTCTAATAGCAATTTAAAAAATGAAACTTTGGAATATAAAAAGGTTTTGAATAACCAAATAAAAGAGAAATTACCTTTAGGATCATTGATAAATCAATCTAAAGATACGAAAAGTATGAAAACAGATCAGAAGTTGGATATACAAAAGAAAGAAATTGGGAAAGGGAAATGTGTGAGTATTGCGGACAAAGTGGAAGTTAAAAGTGAAAATGGAATCATTACTTCTGAGCCTCTCAAAGAGGAAGGTTCAGGAGAGAAGAAAAAGCAACCTCAAGGCAGAAAAGTAACAGCCCCAACTTATAAAGTAAGCGAAGCTACTCAATCCTGTGCACAACAGTGACATTTGTTCTTAATATCTTTTATATTATTATGTTTGTTTGTTTCATTAAAGTATATACATTTTTCTTTTTTTCTGTAAAATTATTATCATTTTTTTCCCAGGAAGATGAAAAGACCAAATCCTAACAAATAATTTCATTATTTATATTTGTTATTTTGACCTTGATAAAGCACAATTTGGATTATAGATTATAAACACAAGGTAGATTATTATTTTCATCTTGTAATTATTATCTATAATCCAAATTGTTTTTTTTGCTTATCCCTAGTACACATGGTTGTTGTTGTTGTCGTGTCCAAAAAAGAGTCTCAGATGTCTCCATGCATCTCTCTATCACAGCAGCAGCAATATCCACTATCTTGGAATAAACATGGTACAGCCCATGATAATCATGGTGGGTAGAAGTAGGCAACTGCTTTTACTGTAAGTGCATCACATGTCTACCCATGTGAAAAGCAGTTCGACTTTGCACATACAAATGTGCCAGAGCCCTGTTTGGTTACTTGCACTCGCTGGTGGGGTTGAACTTTTGCAAGAATCGGGGGCCATTGGAGCAAATGATCCAAATTGTACCTCACATCAACCCTCATTTACATTCGTGGACAAAACTTAAGGAAGTTGTACCTTTTACCATGTATATCGGGATTGAGATAATAACTCTGAAAGATACACTCATGGACAAAACTTAAGGAAGTTGTACCTTTTACCATGTATATCGGGATTGAGATAATAACTCTGAAAGATACACTCATGGACAAAACTTAAGGAAGTTGTACCTTTGACCATGTATATTGGGATTGAGATAATAACTCTGAAAGATACACTCATGGACAAAACTTAAGGAAGTTGTACCTTTTACCATGTATATCGGGATTGAGATAATAACTCTGAAAGATACACTCATGGACAAAACTTAAGGAAGTTGTACCTTTTACCATGTATATTGGGATTGAGATAATAACTCTGAAAGATACACTCATGGACAAAACTTAAGGAAGTTGTACCTTTTACCATGTATATTGGGATTGAGATAATAACTCTGAAAGATACACTCATGGACAAAACTTAAGGAAGTTATACCTTTTACCATGTATATTGGGATTGAGATAATAACTCTGAAAGATACACTCATGGACAAAACTTAAGGAAGTTGTACCTTTTACCATGTATATTGGGATTGAGATAATAACTCTGAAAGATACACTCATGGACAAAACTTAAGGAAGTTGTACCTTTTACCATGTATATCGGGATTGAGATAATATAACTCTGAAAGATACACTCATGGACAAAACTTAAGGAAGTTATACCTTTTACCATGTATATTGGGATTGAGATAATAACTCTGAAAGATACACTCATGGACAAAACTTAAGGAAGTTATACCTTTTACCATGTATATTGGGATTGAGATAATAACTCTGAAAGATACACTCATGGACAAAACTTAAGGAAGTTGTACCTTTTAGCATGTATATCGGGATTCAGACAATAACTCTGAAATATATTATAGTGACTTTTATTGTGAAGATACACAAGACAACCAAGTGTGAACAGCCTCTGTCTACTAATAAATAAAAAATAGACGACCAGCGCGACAAAAAATAATTTCCACTTCCTTAAGTTTTGTCCATTAGTGTGTGTTTCATATCTAAGAGTTTGAAAGGTATTTGAAATTAATATATTTTGGTGTCAAATTAAAATATATTATAAACACAAAGTAATAAGACCGAATAAATAAATAGTGTGTGACATTTCAGTAACAGCATTGTTACCATCACCCAGTAGTAATACTGTATCCGAGTACTATACAGAACTTTTGTCTGAAGATGGTAACTATGCTGTTACTGAAACTGTCACATACTATTTATTTATTTCAATTTGGTCTTATTACTTTGTGTTCATAATTTATAATCCAAATTGTGTGTCTTATCATAAAATATGTGATATAAATATTTATAATACAATATAATGCGGCGCTTATGATTATAAAATGACGTTTGGCAAGTTTTACCGCAATGTTTCTTTTGAATGAAAAATCGTAATTTATTTTAAGGAGAAATAACGACTATTTCTATCCTTAGGGATGAAGTATGAAAAGATGAATTGTGAAGAGTAATGATAAACAGAAAAATAAAGTGTCCAGGATGGGGATTCCGTTTATCATTACTCTTCACAATTCATCCTTTCATATTTCATCCCTAAGGATAGAAATAGTCGTTATTTCTCCTTAAAATAAATTATGATTTTTCATTCAAAAGAAACATTGCGGTAAAACTTGCCAAACGTTGATATATATTTTCATTTGTACCCCAAGGTACAATAATAGAGAAACAAGAAGAGATATTTAAAAATTCATTAAAAATCTCTCTTTCTCTCTTTAAAAATCCCGAGTTCAACTGACCCGGTTGATAGACCTCAGCAAGGATCACACTCCAGGGATACGGAGGAGCTGTGTTTGTCCCCATGTTAGAGTCAGCAGCAAATGTTAGGAACAGCCTCAAACTACAGGCAAAGTCAGACTTTCACCAAAGTGTGCCTGGATCATGGTGCTATGATCGACAAAAGCTGCACTCCTACAGCCCAATCCATGAGATCATGAACTCTTGGAATTTGTGTAATCTTTACACAAGGAGATAAGAAAAAATAAGAAGAGATGTCAATGTGTTATTAAATATACTTACTAGAGATATTTAATAAAATATTTACAGTCAAATACCCCAAAAGATGGTCCATTCCTGTTGAATTAAAGTTAGTGTTTTAATTATAAATGGTTGTTGTTGTTGTTGTTTCTTATCCCCTTGTGTAAAGATTACACGAATTCCATGAGTGATCTCATGGAATGGGGTAATTAATTTGTTGATAATTAAATAATATACACATGTACATAAGTGCAATTTAATAATATACACACTATTTATTCATTAAGACTAGGTCTTATTACCTTTTGTTTATAATCAATCTATAATCCAAATTGTACCTTATCATTGGGAATTTGAAGAATGACTGAAACATAAGGTAATAAGACCAAATCCAAATAAATACATAGGGTGTGATGTTTCAGTAACAGTGTTGTTACCATCATCAGACAAAAGTACTGAATGCTATGATGTTAACAATGCTGTTACCGAAACATCACACACTATTTATTTGGATTTAGTCTTATTACTATGTCTTTCACACACAACCATTTTTAAAATTCACAATTTAATTACTTAACCATTTATTATTAAACACCAACTTTAATTTAACAGGAAAACTCCGCCTTTGCCAGTCCCAAGCCCGGATGAAAAGGAGGAGGGGGAGCAGTAACAAGCTCACTAATAAACCTGGGCTCAGCTGGCCCGGCTGATAGTACCCTGTAAGGACTCCTGATCCAGGGATACAAAATGAGCAGCATTTGTACTCCATGTTAGGAGCAGCTGCACATGGCGTCTATTCCTCATCTCAGAGGCGGCCATTTATTTTGGAGCTAAGTCGCCCTGCCCCTGAGTAGTGCTCCCAGTCTTAATGACGAAGGCATTCTACTTCACCCAGTGTGGAGATAAGAAAGAAGAAGATTTAACAGGAATGGCCTTTTTAAGGGTATTGAATTTTTTAATTTGAGGTTTGTCAATTTTTTAATCTATTGTTAAGATACAATTTAGATTATAGATTTAAAATAAGGTAATAAGACCAAATCTAAATAAAGAAATAGTGTGACATTTCGGTAACAGCATTGTTACCATCTTCAGACAAAAGACTAAATGAGAAAAAAAGAAAAAGCAGTCTTTTTGATGGTAGCAATGCTGTTACCAAAATGTCACACACTATTTATTTGGTTTTATTACCTCATGTTTATAATCTATGATCCAAATTATGCCTTAACATTTTTTTTATAAATCAAATTGTAACTTATCATTATTTGATCTTGTTCTTGAGAGTTTAAAGTTTTGAAATGTGTGACGATGCGATTTATCAACACATACTTCACTGTATGCGAGGGTTCACCACTGATGAGCCAAGCCCTCCCAATATTTTTTCATCGCAGTAAGAACAGTAAAAGTTTGATTTATTTTTGAAAAGAAACATTGGCATCTTAATGTTTTAATTTGTTATTTATAGATGATGCTTTGTATACTCTCTGTACAAACAGTCACTACACATATGCAAAACTTCTTATAACAATTGGGACTTTTATAACCATGTTTGGGGGTCGGTGGAAGGCTGGTTAAACCATTTGGTTTTCGACCACTAAGACACGGGTTCGATTCCCGCATCGGACACTTTTTTCTGTTTAAAAAAAAAAATGCTCCAATGGCCCCGATTCTTGCAAAAGTCCAACCCCACCAGCGAGTGCAAGTAACCAAACGGGGCTCTGGCACATTTGTAAGTGCAAAGTCGAACTGCTTTTCACATGTGTAGACATGTGGTGCTCTTTCAGTAAAAGCAGTCGCTAACTACCCTCCTTGATTATCATGGCCTGTACCACGTGTACTGGGGATAAGCAAAAAAAATTTAAAACCCCCATTCTGCAGTTAAACGCAACTGATCTTGATAAAGGCTAATATATCTTCTTTCTTATCTTCATTCAATCATATTTGGGTATCAAGCTTGTAGAGTTGACAACCATCATGACTGGGTGAAGTAGTATGCCTTTGTCATTAAGACTGGGAGCACTACTCAGTAGCAGTCCATTGACTTAGCTCCAATATGAAATGACTGTCTCTGACAAGAGGAACAGATGCCTTGTACAGCCACTCCTAACACGGAGTACAGACTCATCCTGTATCCCTGCATTTGGAGCCCTTACAGGGTACTATCAGCCGGGCCAGCTGAGCCCAGGTTTTTTAGCGAGCTTGTTACTGCTTACCCTCCTCCTTTTTCATCCGGGCTTGGGACCGGCAAAGGTGGAGTTGGCTAATAAATGCATATATCCTATATAAAAAAATAGTAGAAACTCCATTAAAAGAAACTCCTCTAGAAAACCTCTCTACAAAGGACAGCTTTGATTGACAAAATTACTATTTTTACTAATTAACAACTCTCCGGTAAGAGAACACCTCTCTTTCTCTCTAAAGGACACTTTTGGCTCTGTAATTAGGTGTTGTCCATCACACAGAGGTTCTACTGTAACACAAGATAATAAAGACCAAATCTAAATGAATAAATATACACTATAAGGTACAGCTTGCACCACGCTGATGAGGGCCAACAGCCCGAAACGCGTCCGTGGTTAGCTTTTCTTGATTAATAAAGAATGGGTATTTGGCCAATTCTGGAATAATTAAAAATCAATGAGAATAATTGATATTTATTCCGATAGATGGTGTAAGCAATCAGCAACTTTCAGTTTCATGATAAGGAGATGCCTTTTTCATAATACACTATTTAGTTGATTTGGTCTTTTAATACCTTGTGTTTCTCATCTAAAGTGACTTAAACACAAGGTAATAAGACCAAATCCAAATAAATAAATAGTGTGCGACGTTTCTGTATCCGCATTGTTACCATCTTCAGCACTTTTGTCTGATGATGGTATAACAACGCTGTTACCAAAACGTCACACACTATTTATTTGGATTTGGTCATATTACCTTGTGTTCATAATCTATAATCCAAATTGTGCCTTATCATTAAGTGACTTAAATTCAATGGAAAATTCTGTTCCATTGTGTGGTGTAGAATTGAAGATTTTAGTTGTTTCTTTCCTTCCAGTCTACAACAATTTCAAACCACAGATTTCCCATAATTTCTGTTTTCATACAGGACTAGTTACCTAGAGCTGTGTTGTTAGTGACCATCAAGTCAACTTTTGGTGACACTATGGACAAATATTATCCAATTTAATCTGTCAGTGACAATCACTCGCAGCTCACCTAGTGACCTTCTGGTAGTTTTCGTGACCCTTTCTAGCCAGCTCATTGCAGTTCTTCCTCTCTTTTCCTTCAATTTTTTCAACATCAACGTTGTTTCTAATCCATTTTCTTTCATTATATGTCTGAATTAGGTCAGTCTTTGTTACATTATTTTGGATTCTAGGGATCTACCAGGATTAATTTCCGTGTGACCTTCTGGTAGCTTTCTTACCCCTTTCTAGCCAGCTCATTGCAGTTCTTCCTCTCTTTTCCTTCAATTTTTTTCAACATCAAAGTTGTTTCTAATCTATTTTCTTTCATTATGTGTCTGAATTAGGTCAGTCTTTGTTACATTATTTTGGATTCTAGGGATCTACCAGGATTAATTTCCGTGTGACCTTCTGGTAGCTTTCTTACCCCTTTCTAGCCAGCTCATTACAGGTCTTCCTCTCTTTTCCTTCAATTTTTTCAACATCAAAGTTGTTTCTAATCTATTTTCTTTCATTATGTGTCTGAATTAGGTCAGTCTTTGTTACATTATTTTGGATTCTAGGGATCTACCAGGATTAATTTCTGTGTGACCTTCCGGTAACTTTCTTGACCCCTTCTAGCCAGCTCATTGCAGTTCTTCCTCTCTTTTCCTTCAATTTTTTCAAAATCAACGTTGTTTCTAATCCATTTTCTTTCATTATGTGTTCTAAATTAGGTCAGTCTTTGTTACATTATTTTGGATTCTAGGGATCTACCAGGATTAATTTCCGTGTGACCTTCTGGTAGCTTTCTTAGCCCTTTCTAACCAGCTCATTGCAGGTCTTCCTTCAAAGTAGGTGATAAGATTAAAATAAATAGATATATTGCAGTTTTCTTTATTCTAAACTTTACAATCTTTCAGTTGATACCTCTTTCTTAGGTATGGTTTATTAATAAGGTACAATTTGGATTATAGATTATAAACACAAGGTAATAAGACCAAATCCAAATAAATAAATAGTGTGTGACGTTTCGGTAACAGTGTTGTTACCATCTTCAGACAAATTCAGTACTTTTGTCTGAAGATGATAACAACGCTGTTACCGAAATGTCACACACTATTTATTTATTTGGATTTGGTCTTATTACCTTGTGTTTAGGTATGGTTTATATTTGTAGGAAACTGTATTTCAAGACCCGCCAACCATAACTTAGTATTCTTTGTTTTTCATAACAATTGATTTAAAACTCCTGGATATAAATAATTAAAAAGGTTTCTGGAGATGTGGGTTTATTTTTATTTTATTAAAGCAGCCTCTGGTGCACTATTGGTTTGTATGTATATAAATATATAGAACTCTTACCCATAGTAATCCTGGTATATCCATAGAATCCCAAATATGTAAACAAAGAATGACTTCTAGAAAGGATCAAGAAAACTACTGGAAACTTTGTTTTGAGAAAGAACTCACTTTAAACATTGGTAGTTGAATCTAGGACCTTGTGGCATTTAGATCCATCATTGGATAGAGACAAAGAATTAAATAATTAAAAAGGTTTCTGGAGATGTGGGTTTATTTTTATTTTATTAAAGTAGTCTCAAGCTTTCAGGTATCTCTGTCCTTTTACAGGAGAACTTATATAATGAATAAAACGCCGCCTGATGCCAAACAAGCAGCGTTTAATTCATTTATTTATAAACACATGGTAATAAGACCAAATAAATAAATAGTGTGTGACATTTCGGTAACAGCGTTGTTACCATCTTCAGACAAAAGTACTGATTGGTCTTATTACCTTGTGTTTATAATCTACTAGACGGATGACCCGGGCTTCGCCCCGGGATTGACCCGTGTGCATATCTACCCGAGTGATATATATTTAGATAAGATTTTTTTAATAATTGTTTGTTATTAGCATTATCTATTTGTTTGCATCAGCATAATTTAATCTAATCTTTGTTAGAAGGCACTGTTCGTGAGCTAAGTAGAATAATTTGAATATATAGTTTTAATAATCGATTTATATATTTTTTAAAATAGCCTATCGTCTTCCCCGTATTTTTTTTACCTATGTATGGAAATTTTGGTTTGAATTAGTGAACTACTGCGAATTTGTATACCGGACATACAAACAAACAAATATACAAACATTGATTTTTATATATATAGATAATCCAAACTGTGCCTTACCTTCATTTATTTATGTTCTCCTGTAGAAGGGCAGAGAAAGCTTGAGAATACATTTAATAAAACAAAAATAAACCCATCTCTAGAAATCTTTTTAATTATTTAATTCTTTGTTTCTATCCAATGGTGGATCTAAATGCCACAAGGTCCTAGATATCAAATACTAATATTTAAAGTGAGTTCTTTCTCAAAACATAAGTTTCCAATAGTTTTCTTGATCCCTTCTAGAAGTCACTCTTTGTTTACATATTTGGGATTCTAGGGATCTACCAGGATTACTATGGTAAGAGTTCTATATACAGTTAAACCTGTCTATAGCGCCTCCCTCTCTATTAGCGCCCGATTTTATATACATAGTACGATGCGATTTACATTAAAAGTGACCTGTCTATAGCACCCTATTTTGGTGAGTCCCAAGAGCTATAGACAGGTTTAACTGTGTTGTTGTTGTTGTTGTTTCTTATCCCCTTGTGTAAAGATTACACGAATTCCATGAGTTCATGCTCCTCGAGCTGTTTTATGATGAGCAGCGGCCTCTCCCAAAGGTCCTGTTTAGTGCATCTAATGCAAGCCAAAATGTGTTCTGGAGCTGCAGGTACCAAACTACATTTTGGGCAAGTGGGATAAATTTTGTTATTATTTTCTATCTTCAATGGCTTGAGATGGCCTGTTCTAAATCTTGTTAGTGTTGTTTGATGCTGTCTATTTCTGATGTTCAGAGCTCCTCCTGGGTTCACTCCACTGTACCAACTGTGCTTAGGTGGGATCCTCCAGTTCTTGTTTATTTTTGTTTTGGCTATTGTTTCTATTTCTTTAAAAGTAAGTTTATTTTTCTGTGGCAAGTGTTCTTTTGTGCCTTTTTTCGCTAGCACATCAGCAGCTTCATTGCCTTCAATGCCAACATGTGAGGGTATCCATTGAAGGTGAATTTTTGAGGTTTTTGAGAGTTTTTGGAGATAACCAATTATGTTCCTGCTTACTTTGTCTCTGAGTTCCCCTGTGTGACTCAAGTGTTGTATGGCACTTCTACTATCAGTAAGAATCCAGATATCTTGATAATTAGTATTTCTGATGGATTTTAAGGCTTCATAGATGGCTATAAGTTCTGATCTGAAGACTGAGCAAAAATCTGGGTTTCTTCTGTTCATTTTCTCAATGCCATTTGTGGTTTTGATGAGACAGCCACTGCCAGTGTGTCCTAGCTCGTCTCTGCTACCATCGGTATAGATAGTTATTGCATTTTTAGGAATGTTATTAATTATTTCTAATGATAATTGTTTTAAGTATTCTGGATTTTGGTATTGTTTGTTGGTGGGTTCATTTAAAGTGGCATTAAAAATAACATTTTGTAGTGGTTTGCATGGAGAAATTTTTTCTGCTAAATAATTTTTTTCCACTTTATATTTTAAAAATTCATTTCTTTTGGCCAGGTGTAGAGGGCCTTCTTTTTTGAGTCTTAAATTGGATTCCCAATTAAGTATGTACTTGGAAGTTCTGTGTTTGTTTCCATAACTCTTGATTTTGTTTATATATTTTGGCAGATTGTAGCTTCTTCTATCCTTTAAGGGCATAATGTCTGCTTCGTAAAGTACAATATCATTAGGGCAGGTATTTCGAAGACCTGTAATAATTCTAGCTGCACTTAGTTGTATCCTTTCCAGTGATTTTAGATTTGTTTCAGATGCTGTACCATAGATTTGATATCCATATTCCAGGATAGGTCTAATTAGAGATGTGTAAGTTAATTTTAGTGTGGTTGCATCGGCTCCCCACTCTCTTCCTGAAATATATTTCAGGATTTTTAGTCGGTCTCTTCCTTTTCTAATAACTTCTTCAATATGTTTACTGGAGTTAATTTCTGGATCCAGGGTGTAGCCAAGATATTTAGGATGTTTATTATATTGCAATTGTTGTTCTTTGAGAATAATTTTTGGTCTTATTTTGTATAGTTTCTTATCGGTAGTAAAAAGACAGGATTCAGATTTTTGGGGGTTAAATTCTAATTTATGTTTATTAGCAAATTTTTCTAGGTGGAAAAGAGTCTTGTTCAAATCTCTTTCAGCTTTTTTCCAGTTAGTATTGCTGCTCCATAGAATTATGTCATCAGCGAAAAGTCCAATATTGGTTTTATGTGAAATTTTTTCTTCTATGCCTGCAATAAATAGGGTGAAGAGAGTTGGGCTAAGGACTGATCCTTGTGGTAATCCTTGGTACAATTTGAAGGTTTTAGATAGAGTGCCATTATATTTGACCCTGATGTATCTATTTTTAAGGAAATCATTTATCCAAGTGATAGCTTTTCCATCAATTTTGAAGTGTTTGTATAATTTTGTAATTAACTTGTTTTTCCATACTTTATCAAAAGCTTGTGTAAGGTCTAAAAAAGCAGCTATTGTGTGGTTAGTTGGTTTTCTGTTTTGTGCATCTTTTACCTTTTGTGTAAAAAATAAGAGTTGGTCTATTGTCCCATGTCCCTTCCTAAATCCATATTGTTCTTCTGGTAAGAGATTTCTTATGTCAAGGTGGTAGGTAAGTCGTCTGAGTATAATTTTTTCCATTAATTTGCAGCAAATACTTGTGAGGGAGATAGGTCGGTAGTTTTTTGGGTCATCAGCAGATTTGTCAAGTTTTTTAATAGGAATTATTGTTGCAGTTTTCCAGTCTTGAGGCAATTTTCCAGTTTTCCAGGAGTTATTGAAAATATCAAGAAGTTTTTCTTTGCCATTTTTGCCCAAGTTTGATATCATTTGGCCATGGATTCCATCTGGCCCAGGAGTCTTGTTCAGGTCAGTGTTTTCTAATGCATAATCTAGCTCTTTCATATTGATTTTTTCATGGAAAATATTATGAGTGCTAGTGACGTTTTTACAGTCATGGATAATCTTGCGGGCCTTTTTTTCAACTTTCTTATCTTTTATTTCAAATTTGATTTTACTACTTATTTGATATGAATTACCTAAAAGATTAGCAGCATTTTTGTCATTAGTTGCTGGGGTACCATCTATATTCTTAATCATATTTGTGTTTTCAGTTTGTGGCTGGGCTCTGTCAATTTGTTTTGCCAAATGCCAAAGTTTTGTATTTGGGTTTCTTGGGTTCAGGTTTTCACAAGTTTGTTTCCATTTTTCCCTTTTCATATTTACGTATAATCTTTTTATTTTTGCATTCACAATGTTCAGTTCAGTTCTACAATTTGTTTGGTTTTGGGTGTACTTTTTTTGTAGTTCATTTCTTTTAGTTATAAGTGTTTGAATATCTTTTGCCTGGTGTGTATAATTTGGAATCCATTTCTTAATATTACCTCTTGGTATTGAAACTTTGGCTGCTTTAATAATGGTGTTTTTGAAAGATATCCAATTTTGTTCCAGATCTTTTATTCTAGTGGGTGCTTTTCTAAAGTCTTCATTGGTGTTTTGCTGGTAAAGATTCCAATTAGCCTTTTTGAAGTTCCAGAATTTTTCTTTAATTGAGCTGGTTTTGGTCTTGGTGCTAATTTCTATCAAAATAGGCAAATGATCACTTCCAATACTTTTTAATATTTGCCATTTGCATTTGTGGAAAATGTCAGGACTGGAGAAACTTATATCAAGGGCTTGTGCGGTATTATAACTGTAGGAATGGTGGGTAGGATTCCCATCATTTAAGCACATGAAGGCATTGTCGTCAAATAAGTTTGAAAGTATTTGCCTCTTGGGTTTGGCGTGGAACATCCCCATAGTTGATGTTTGGCATTAAGGTCACCTACAATAATAGTGTTGTCTGTAAGAAATTGAGCCATTGTTCCATCGTCAATAAGTTTATTGTTTGGTGGGTGATACATATTGAATATGTTGATGGTTTTGTTTTGATTGAGGTAGACTTTGATACCTTGGGCTTCGAGGTCTGATGTGTTTGGAATATTAATAGCTATGTCTTCATAGTACAAATTCTTGATTAAAAATGCAAGGCCACCCCCTTCTTTATTTCTGTCTTTTCTGAGGATATTGTAGTTTTTATATTTGAGATTGTACTTTTCATTTAATTTGGTTTCCTGTAGGGCTATAATTTGTATCTTTTGTTTTTCAGCTATTTCCATTATTTCTTCTAATTTTATTTTTGTTGCTGTTGAGCACAATCCATTTATGTTGCACTGCAGAATGCTCAATTGCTTGGAAGTTGCAAAGTGTGAAGTTTGTGGAGACTGTATTATACTTATCGGACAGAACCCTCTACCTAAGTCCTGAACGCGCCCCTGTTTATTCTGCGCGACGGGCGATGCAGCATGCAAATCAACATCTGATCTCATGGAATGGGGTATAGGGGTGCAGCTTTCGTTGATCATGGCACCATGATCCAGGCACACTTTGGTGAAAGTCTGACTTTGCCTGTAGTTTGAGGCCGTTCCTAACATGGAAGCAGACGCCTGGTTTAACTGGTTTAACTGTATATATATATAGAAAACAATAACACACCATCTCTATATATAACAAATAAATACATTTGCGTTAATGTTTTCATTTGTTATATATAGATGGTGTGTTATTGTTTTGTATTAATTCACGCCTAACTGGCCTTGTCCTTATTGTTTGTGGAAGAACATTGCTCGATACAAATATTTATATAGATGGAAAATTTGCCGGGAGGAAATTAATCCATGGAAGCAATGGTCACCTCTCCCGTCAAAATTATCGTCAGAATCTGACGCCATCTATTGACCGTCGCCGCAATAGATGGCGTCAGATTCTGACGTTAATTTTGACGGGAGAGGCGACCATTGCTTCCATGGAATATTTATATGTAATTCTACTGTCATAAAAGCTTATGTCCATAGTTTGCTTGAATACCATTTCTAAGATTCCACCCTTCAGTGTAGCATATAAAAAAGCAGAATGATCCAATACAGTATTAGAGCTCTAAGAAGAGGTCTGGTAGATTAAATTGGCGAAACTGCTGGGAGGGTTCACCACTGATGAACCAAGCCTTCCCAATATATTTTTTCATCGCAGTAAGGACAGGAGAGGTTTGATTTATTTGTGGAACGAAACATTTGTGTCTTTATGTCTTCATTTATTAAATACAGTTAAACCTGTCTATAGCGCCTCCTCTTGGGACTCATCAAAATAGGGTGCTATAGACAGGTCACTTTTAATGTAAATCGCATCGTACTACGTATTTAAAATCGGGCGCTATAGAGAGGAAGGCGCTATTTAGAGGGGGCGCTATAGACAGGTTTAACTGTATATTGTATGAACTAAACAGGACCTTTGGGAGAGGCTGCTGCTTATCATAAAACAGCTCTAGGAGCATGAACTCATGGAATTCATGTAATCTTCACACAAGGGGGTAAGAAACAACAAA
Source organism: Cordylochernes scorpioides (assembly GCA_030710605.1). Taxonomy (NCBI): domain Eukaryota; kingdom Metazoa; phylum Arthropoda; class Arachnida; order Pseudoscorpiones; family Chernetidae; genus Cordylochernes; species Cordylochernes scorpioides. The sequence goes on along the minus strand of CP092873.1, from coordinate 88,283,572 downwards.
TATATATTGTGAAAAAATAATAGAAAAAAATAAAAAGGACAGGTGTTGATAATAAAAATAAAATCCTGGTAAGGATATGCCTTATTTATTTTTAATATATTTATATTAAAAAACGAAAGAAAAAAGATAAAAAGATTAGGTGTTGAAATCAATATACCATTTTTTAATATATATTTACATATAACTACAATGATATGTTTACTATGACAAGTATTACACTTGAGTAAAACCCTTTCCCCTTCAAAAAAAAAACTACACACACATAAATATATTTTTAAAATTAGATTTATTTATATGGAGATTTTTTTAATAATAACAAACAAGAAGAAAAAAAGAGATATAAAACAAGTAAAAAACAAACAAACAAAAATATAAGAAAATATTTCAAAAAATAATATAAAAGAGAAAAAGGGAAATTTAAGAAAGAGCTAGAAGAAGAGAGAGAGAGAGAGAAATGTGGAGATTTTGATGAAATGGTCAACTGTCAAGGAGATCAGCAGCGAAGCTTTCCTCCAGGTTGGTCACCACTGTCAGTTCTCTACCCATCCTGGAACACAGATACATACTTTATTATAGACCAAGAACAACTATATATATGTTATAGATTAGAAATTTTTTGTGTATTTGATTGTTGAAAAGAGGTGCAGTCGTGGAAAAATAAAAATAATTATTTACCTTTCAAGCAGATTTTTATTTTGAATCTCTTGAAGTAAAAATATACATAAAATTATTTATATCACAGGAATATAGAATTTATATAATGAATTCTATAATCGTGGATATAAGATAGGTAGGGTTAAATATACATATTTACAACATTATATATTAAAAATAAAGAAGACATCTCCTGACCACGAGCAGAGCACGAGCGCCATCTAGTGGAGCAAAAATAAACTAAATGTTTATTTAACTTGCTCCGTGATATTTATCACACATATATATATATGAAAAAAATAATAGAAAAAAAAAAATTAAAAAGGTCAGGTGTTGATTTTAAAAATAAAGGCATATCCTGACCAGTAACACATGTGCTTTTCAGAAGGCAGAGCACCATCTGGTGGAACAGAAATCAACTAAACAATGATTTAGCCTGTTCCCTGATATTTGGCCAACCCAATTTTTTGATAAATCAAGAGATGCCTTTTTTTGGTACATAAATGAAGAAAGAGGAGACTCACTCTGCGAAGTAGACCACCAGTTCATCCACCTTGGAAGGATTGCAGCAGATGGCACAGCGCGACACCGCAGGATCAAACAGCGGCTGTAGGTACTTCTTCCCCACTTCCAACATGTCCGACATGCTGACCTCTGAGATTAGCTTCAGGAGTTTCCTACAACAACATTCACCCTCTGATTGGTTATCTACTATCACATCAACCAATCAGCATTGAGATCATTAGCCAATCTGTCCAATGTATTTTTGTACAGTAGAACTACCTCCTTGTAAAAGACAACATCTAATTGCAGAGAGCCAAATTGTCCAATAGAGAGAGAGAGAGAGAGAAAGAGGTGTCTTCTTACTTTTTATACAGTTAAACCTGTCTATAGCGCCCCCTCTTTGGGACTCCCCAAAATAGGGTGCTATAGAGAGGGTGTGCTATAGACAGGTCACTTTTAATGTAAATCGCATCGTACTATGTATTTAAAACAGGCGCTATAGAGAGGAAGGCGCTATTTAGAGGGGGTGCTATAGACAGGTTTAACTGTATATATATCTATATATATAAAAATCAATGTTTGTATGTCCGGTATACAAATTCGCAGTAGTTCACTAATTCAAACCAAAATTTCCATACATAGGTAAAAAAATACGTGGAAGACGATAGGCTATTTTAAAAAATATATAAATCAATTATTAAAACTATATATTCAAATTATTCTACTTAGCTCACGAACAGCACCCTCTATCAAATATTAGATTAAATTATGCTGATGCAAACAAATAGATAATGCTAATAACAAACAATTATTAAAAAAAATCTTATCTAAATACAAAGGGGGATCAATAAATAAGGTGAATTATCTTATTTCTTAAAAATTAAAAAAGCAAAAATAATTTAAACCACAGAATACTAAAATATAACATCGAGAGACTATTTAAGGTGTTCTGTTCTTTTTCCCCACGCGCGGCGCGAGACTTATAAATAAACTAAAATGGAAGCTCCCTTGAAGGATTGCACCACGCTTGAACAACGTGCAGTTATTCGTTTCTTGAATGCAGAAGGTATTCAAACATCTCAAATATGCCAAAGAATGAAAAATATCTATGGTGAGTCTTGTTTGTCTCAAAACACATTTATAAATGGGTTAACGAGTTCAAAAATGGACGAATTACATGTTCCTCAGGTCTCAACGTTCGGCCGGTAAAGTTTTGTTAACAATTTTTTGGGATGTTGATGGACCAATCTGTCTTGATTTTTTATCCTCAAGGCAACGTATGAACAGCGACCTTCATTGTGACATTCTTGTAAGCTAAAGCCCGGTATAAGAAACAAAAGAAGAGGGAAGCTTAGTAAAGGTGTTCTCTTCCTTCATGATAATGCAAGGCCGCATACATCATGTAAAACTGTATCTACAATCATTAAATTAGGTTTTAAAGTTTTAGAACATCCTGCATATAGTCCAGACCTAGCCCCCTCTGACTATTTCCTTTTTGGACTACTAAAGAAGGAGTTAAAGGGAAAGCGATTTGACTCGGATGAAGATATCCAGAAAGTGGTGCAAGATTTTTTTCACACGCTTCCTAAGAGTGCCTATAAAGAGGGTATTTATAAGTTGCCAGAACGATGGGGACGATGTATAGAAAGCCAAGGTGATTATTTTGAATAAATCAAGTCCTAATTTTTAATATTGTTCTTTTTTTTTTTTTAATAAATTATAATTCACCTTATTTATTGATCCCACCTTGTATATATCACTCGGGTAGATATGCACACGGGTCAATCCCGGGGCGAAGCCCGGATCACCCGTCTAGTATATATATATATATATAAAACAATAACACGCCATCTATATATAACAAATGAAAATATTAAGACGCTAGTGTTTCTTTCACAAATAAATCAAACCTTACTGTGATGAAAAAATATTGGAAAGGCTTGGCTCATCAGTGATGAACCAGCAGTTTCACCAATTTGTGGAAGAAACACTCGGGTCTTAATGTTTTTCATTTGGGTTATAAATATACATGTAAAACAACATTTAAAAATTATCCTGCATGTGTTTCTTTTAAACGAAAAATCGAAATTTATTTTTAAGGAGAAATAACGATTATTTTTAACCTTAGGGATGAATTGTGAAGAATAATGATAAACAGAAAAATAAAGTGTCCAGGGATGGGTAGCCTGGGTGGACATGGCATCTGCCCGGTAAGCGGAACACTGTGGGTTCGGTTCCCATTCCTTGACACTTTCATTTTACCGTTTATACTCTTCACAATTCATCCTTTATCCCTAAGGTTAGAAATAATCGTTATTTCTCCTTAAAAATAAATTTTGATTTTTCGTTAAAAGAAACACATGCGGGATAATTTTCAAATGTCGTTTTACAATCGTAAGCCGCATTATACACCTATCCCCCCGATTTACACGGTACTTTTTTTACACGTTTTCGCTTTTACACGGTTTTCCAAATAAGTTTTTTTTGTTTTTATCGCACTATACTAAATGCTACTGTGATTGAACACATGCGCTGTGTACGCTTCTCACGAGGAATCCAGAGCTTATGTGCTGACTACATATTTTAACCTATCAATGCATTTTATTTCTGTGTACACCTATCCCCTGATTTACACGTTTTTCTCAGGAACATATCTACCGTGTAAATCGGGGGATAGGTGTATTGTACTATAAGATAAATATATATCTTTCTCCCACATCAAGATACAGACCTGTTGTGTTCCATGTCCACCCTGCGGTAGTATGCCAACAAGGACTGGAGACAAGTGTCTGAGATGCTCTTCTCTTTCTCCACCAGTTCAAAGGCCAGGCTGGACTTGGCGGCAGCCAGTAGCTCTGAGTACCACGGCACAGAGCCGTCCAGGTGGCTCTCTACTATGGCCCTTGCCTCGTGGTAAGCCGTGGCCAGGTGGGTGCACTGGGCCAGCACCAAGTAGAGGGAACCCTTGCTCACTTCCAGTCCCAAGGAGAAATTGTAGGCAAGACCTTGGCCTCGCAGTTGCCTCCATAGTGGACCCTAAATACCACTCTTGTCAGCTGACAGACATAGGTAGGGTCATCCCAGGTATGCAATGATAATCTTCTTTCTTGTCTCCACTCAATCATATTAGGTTAACAAGCTTGTGAAGCTTCAGATCATGACTGGGTGAAGTAGAATGCGTCTGCCTTTGTCATTAAGACTGGGAGCACTACTCAGTGGCAGGCCAACTTAGCTCCAAAAGAAACGGCCGCCTCTGACATGAGGAACAGACGCCATGTGCAGTTACTCCCAACATGAAGTAAAAATGCTGCTCATCCTGTATCCCTGGATTAGGAACCCTTACAGGGTACTATCAGCCGGGCCAGCTGAGCCCAGGTTTTTTAGTGAGCTTGTTACTGCTCCCCCTCCTCCTTTTTCATCCGGGCTTGGGACCAGCAAAGGCGGAGTTATAAATGGTATATAATATAATATAATCCTGGTGGGTAGAAGTAGGCGACTGCTTTTACTGTAAGTGCACCACATGTCTAAACATGTGAAAAGAAGTTCGACTTTGAACTTACAAATGTGCCAGAGCTCTGTTTGGTTACTTGCACTCGCTGGTGGGGCTGGACTTTTGCAAGAATCGGGGGTCCATTGGAGCATTTAGCTGCCAGACATAGATAGGGTGATCCCAAGTATGCCATGATATTCATGGTGGGTAGTTAGCAACTCTTTTTACTGAAAGTACACCACATGTCTATGCATGTTTGTATCCACAGCCAGCAGGAGCAAACTAGCTAAACAAACAAAGATCAAATTTCCCACCCAGAAACTGAAATGAGTCAGCAGTGTCATATTTTAATGGGACAACTACTGAAACTCTTTTATTTGGGTTTCTCTTGTCCAGCTGATACAGTTTGATGACAATAAGACCCTGTCATATCTAGGTAAGAAGCATGGCTAGTATAGTTCATGGCACACTATCCAGATGAAAAAGCAGGAGGGGGAGCAGTAATAAGCTCACTAAAAAAACCTGGGGTCAGCTGATAGTACCCTGTAAGGGCTCCTAATCCAGGTATACAGGATGAGCAGCATTTGTACTCCATGTTAGGAGTGGCTGCACATGGCGTCTGTTCCTCATGTCAGAGGCGGCCATTTTTTTCGGAGCTAAATCAGCCTGCCACTGAGTAGTGTTCCCAGTCTTAATGACAAAGGCATTCTACTTCACACAGTCATGAGGTTGTCAAACAAGCTTGATACCCTAATATGATTAAGTGGAGATAAGAAAGAAGGCATTCTATCCGCTGGAGTCATCACTAGTAGTAACACACAGCAGCGGTAGCTCACCTCCAGCTGAGTGAGATACTGTAGGAGCACTAGGAGAGGGGCCAGCTGTGGATCGTTGTAATCCGTGATGCTGGGAGCATTCTGGGAGAGGTAGAAGGACTCCACAGATCCGACACCCACAATGGCTCCGCTGGGCAGCGGACTGTCCGGGGAGTTCCTCAGTGAGTGGTCCCAGTCTAGTTCCACCTCCCTGGACACAAGGTCAGTCAAACTTGGATGGCCGGCAACATCACCTCATAGATATGGGTAGATCATAGAAATGGGCAACAACTTACCAACCTTTGAATCAAAGGTAATGATAATGATTAGTACAATGTTTTTTTTATTGCTTATCGCTAGTACACGTGGTACAGGCCATGATAATCATGGTAGGTAGAAGAAGGCGACTGTTTTTACTGTAAGTGCCCCACATGTGAAAAGCAGTTCGACTTTTGCACTTACAAATGTACCAGAGCCCCGTTTGGTTACTTGAACTCGCTGGTGGGGTTGGACTTTTGCAAGAATTAGACCATTCGGGTATTTTTTTTTATAAATCAGCAAAAAAGTGCCCAATGCGGGAATTGAACCCGGGTTGTAGCGTTTGAAAGTCAACAGTTTAGACCATCCTTCCATCGACCCCCTTGTGAGACTGTACCTAAGTGGATGTTCAAGAGAAGCCTTAGGGAAGAGCTGCTCCCAGGGTTTGTGGAGGTTTGGGAGGGAATCCACGTTGCAGCACATGTGAACTGTGAGGTTCTCTGGTGCCGTGATGATGCTTCGAATCTCTGACAGCATCTCAATAACCTGCAGCAAACATACTCTGGTTCAACATTTCATCTGGCATGGAGGATGGGTAGGTAGAGGACAAAGTTTTGTAAAATACACCTGGGCAATATCACATTTTTTTTTAACATCACCTTTTATAATTATACAATGGGATGTGCCCGGCTTCGCCCGGGTTTTACCCGAGTGAATGTTTGTCTAACGAACATTTGTTAAAACAATTCTCTTTAAACTTATAAAACGTACTCGGCTTCGCCCGGGGTTTTACCCGAGTAAAGGTTTGTCTAGCGAACATTTGTTAAAACAATTCTCTAAAAACTTATTAAAAAATAAAAAAGATATATTTTGATAATTTGAAACTCGTAAATTTGAATCTCTCGATAAAGTGAACATTTTTTCCCGGTCCCTGTGTGCCTTGTCATCCTGAATTTTGTCTTTCCTAATTTTCTACATTAGAAAATCATAGTTTTATCTAGTGAACATTTTTTCCCGGTCCCTTGAGAAATACTCGATAAGTTGAATAAAATCAATATTAATTGGTTCCCTCGGTAATTGGAAGTTAAAGGAATAGTATCTTCGCCTTGGAATTGTTTCATTATTCTTGTCGCAAATAAATTGCCGTGTCATCCTGAGATAATCTTACTTTTGATAAATAATATTTAAGATAACAAACTTAGTGATAAGAAAACTTGTTATCATCGTCACAATGGGGGCGCTGCTTGCGAGTTAAATCTACAAATCTGCAAATAACTCTAAGGATATTCAAGGTATTCATGAAATTATTTTTCAAAAACCTTCCCGGTGATATACCTAATAATATCCCAAAATTTCACGGCGATTGGATGTATGGTTTTTGAATCTATAGAGTACAGACAGACATTCAATTATATATATATAAGATAATATAAATGAGTTTTAAAAATTGTAAAAATAAAAATGCATCGGCCGGGAATCGAACCCGGGCCGCCCGCGTGGCAGGCGAGCATTCTACCACTGAACCAACGATGCTTAAAAAAATGGCCATATTTAGGTATTCATTCCATTCCGGATTAGTCCGCGTAAAAAAAAGTTCTTCAAATGAAAAAAAGAAATAGCCAAAAATACTAATCAAAATGCAGCCGAAAATTTTCCTCAGGTTTATAAAAAGCGACATGCAAAATTTGGTACCAATTGGTTCAGTAGTTTTTGAGTTTATCGCGAAACAGACAGACAGACAGAAATTGACTTTTATATATATATAGAGACAATGGGATAAAAAAAAAAAACGTTGGAATACTAATCTGAGGCCTGTATACCTTAATTATAAACATCCTTTTAATAAAGAGAAAGGGGGGCACACAGGAGAATCAACTTTTGAGAGATGAGAATCAATGTAAAATAAAATTTTGAAAAAAGCACTCAATATAAATCATTATATTATACAAGTATCAGAGTTATTAACAATTCTGTCACCGTTTGCTTTTGGTTTAGTGGTAGAATGCTCGCCTACCACGCGGGCGCCCCGGGTTCGATTCCCGGCCTATGCATTTTTTTTTTTTTACAATTTTTAAAACTCATTTATATTATTAAAATATATGTGCTTTTCCTGTCTATGTACAGATTTATGGTCTATGTACACAAGTATACAAGTATGTATACAAGTTATTTGCAAATTGCATTGCAAATAATTAAAACGTGTTTTAACAGGACATAAAGAAAAATCTGGAAGAGATATTTTTCGGATTTTTAGTCAAAAAAAAATAAATTGACAGGTTCTGGGAAAAAATAGTTGTTTCTTATTCAGAAAATGATGATGACAATATTGCTGTATCATATTTGATTATCAGATACAAAATTATATCCGGAAAAATTCCAAAAAGCAGAGAACACGGGTGAAGCCAATTCATTTTTAGTATGCAGGAACAAAATTCTAACAGAAAAACATTCATTCGAGCAGAAGGCACAAAGCCAGATCATCTCTTTATAAAAATATCGCTTCTCAGACACAAAGTTTGGAGCGGGACATTTCACAAGAATGACATCCATGGCGCCAATTTATAATTGCAACGAATAGTATTTGAATAAAAGCATTTAATCGGGTAAAACCTGGGCGTTGCCCGGGTCATTCGGCTAGTGATATTATAAGGGTCATTGACTTATATAATAATAATGATATATAAAGAAGGAAGTTTCTTCTTCTTTCTTATCTCCACTCAATCATATGTTGTTGTTGTTGTTTCTTATCCCCTAGTGTAAAGATTACACAAATTCCATGAGTTCATGCTCCTCGAGCTGTTTTATGATGAGCAGCGGCCTCTCCCAAAGGTCCTGTACTCAATCATATTAGGATATCAAGCTTTCTATATTCAAGACTTTCACCAAAGTGTGCCTGTATCATGGTGCCATGATCAACGAAAGCTGCACCCCTATACCCCATTCCATGAGATCATGAACTCATGGAATTCGTGTAATCTTCACACAAGGGGATAAGAAACAACAACAACAGGATATCAAGCTTGACCACCATCATGACTGTGAGTCAAGAAGGAATTTATATATAAAACAAGTTATCAGTCCATGTTAGCTGATGTAATAGTTCCACCACCTTAAAAGAAGCTTCTTATGAATCAGCTCCTCAATTCTTGGACTCAATGCCCAGAGACCTCTCTCTATATAAAAATCCCTGAGATTCAATTATTAATTAAAGTTCAGTTGGCAGAGTGTGGAGAACTATAGATGTTGTTAATGGTCAGATTTTGTTGACTTTGCTTAGAATTTTTAATGAAACTGATTAAAATAATTATTATTTAAACATTATATTTAAAATTTTACACAAATAAATTTACTGGCAATGCGTTTCTTTTAAATATAATCAAATATTATCTCTACAGACCTTACTGCAATGATATGAGTTATTGAATGAGAGGGCTTGGCTCATCAGTAGTGAACCCTCTCAGCGGTTTCGCCAAATTAACCTCTAGACCGCTCTACTATTGTATTGGACTGGTTTTGTTATATACCCTGTATTTTCTATGGAAGGCAGCCAAGCCCTTTCATTCAATAACTCATATCATTGCAGTAAGGTCTGTAGAGATAATATTTGATTATATTTAAAAGAAACGCATTGCCAGTAAATTTATTTGTGTAAAATTTTAACGATAGATGGCAATAAAATTTAATTTACTAAAACATTATATTTATTGATTTACAAGAGAGAAAACAAAATATAAAAGGGAAACTAATATTAAAACAAAAGGAACTTTTTTTTTTCAGTTAGCGCCTATTTTCTGTGAACTTACACAGATTTCTCTTACGATATCTCTACATCATTGTCAGACCTTGGACTCCTTTCCCTTTTGTCCACACCTTATATATCCAGGCTACTGTACTGGGCAACAACTTACCAACCTTTGAATCAAAGGTAATGATAATGATTAATACAATGTTTTTTTATTGCTTATCGCTAGTACACGTGGTACAGGCCATGATAATCATGGTAGGTAGAAGAAGGCGACTGTTTTTACTGTAAGTTCTCCACATTTGAAAAGCAGTTCGACTGGGCCAAGATTCAACTTCTCATCTATAAACAGATAAGACAACACAATTTGAATTATAAATTATTAACACAAGGTAATAAGACCAAATCCAAATAAATAAATAGTGTGTGACATTTTGGTAACAGCTTTGTTACCATCATTCAGCACTTTTGTCTTAAATAGTAACAACATTGTTACCGAAACATCACACACTATTTATTTATCATATATATATTATTTTATATTTATTTGGATTTGGTGTTAATGTGTTTTTGGGGATCTTAGAATGATGATATAACAAACAAGATGTTGATAAGGTACAATTTGGTTTATAGCTTAGATTGGTAATAATACCAAATCCAAATAATGACCTTGTGTTTCTAACCAAGATGTTGTTTCAAAGAGATTCCACTACACCTTGCATGTACTGTGTATGAAAAAGAAAGACAACTCCACCTTTGCCAGTCCCAAGCCCGGATGAAAAAGGAGGAGGGGGAGCAGTAACAAGCTCACTAAAAAACCTGGACTCAGCTGGCCCGGCTGATAGTACCCTGTAAGGGCTCCTAATCCAGGGATACAGGATGAGCAGCGTTTGTACTCCATTGTTAGGAGCGGCTACACATGGCGTCTGTTTCTCATGTCAGAGGCGGCCATTTCTTTTGGAGCTAAGTCGGCCTGCCACTGAGTAGTGCTCCCAGTCTTAATGACAAAGGCCTAGTTACTACATTCATATCTACTTCACCCAGTCATGATGGTTGTCAAGTCTCAAGCTCTACAAGCTTGATACCTTAATATGATTGAGTGGAGATAAGAAAGAAGAAGAGAAAAGAAAGACAATAGAAGAAGAGATCATATATAAAAAGTTCCCACCTTATCAGGAGACTCTGAGAGCTGAGTAGAAAAGCGATGCAGGAATGCCAACTGTCTGAACATGCCAGTGATCCAGTTGTTGCTGCGCGGACTGAACACTAGGGATTTCAACATGGTGCTGGTGACAGGCATTCCCTCGCGTCGGTACTCCGCAACATCCGCGAATCATCTTGTTGGTCATGATGGTGGCGCGCTGTGCAGTAAACTGGGTCTGGAGTAGGAGCTCTTTCACCCAGCGCACTCCGCGCTCGTACCGGTCAAGATCCACCTACACAGACAAGCATAGGAGATTGGGACACAAATGGTCTATGAAAATATAGCATTTCTTTCATTATATAGTTAAACCTGTCTATAGCGCCCCCTCTAAATAGCGCCTCCCTCTCTATAGCGCCCAATTTTGAATATGTAGTACGATGCAATTTACATTAAAAGTGACCTGTCTATAGCACCCCCTCTCTATTGTACCTTATTTTGGTGAGGCCCAAGAGAGGGCGCTATAGACAGGTTTAACTGTATATTTTCTTTGACAAAATCAATAAGGAATCTAGGGGTAGGTTTATTTTTACAATTTTTGATTTCTCGAGTTTTTGGGATAACATGCCCCTCAACATGGAGATCTAGAAGTACAACAACAACAAAAAGCCTTTATTTAGGGTCACTGACCCTATACAGGATTCACCAGAGGTATGCATAAGAACAAAGCAGTGAGACAAAGGAAATAACAATATAGACAGAAGAAAAAGAAAAAAAATAAGAAAGAGAAAGAGGAAAGCAAGAAAAACAACACAAAAAGAGTAGCAGTAAGAAAGTGAGGAGTGAGTGTCACTTGGCCTTCTTCTGAGATATAGACTTGTGGAAACCATAAAACATTGTAGCAATATACTTATTCTGGGTCATATTGTCAATTATTGATGGAAGTGAAGCACAGAGTTGCCCAGTTTTGAGCATAAGGGTTCTTCTTTCTTCTTTCAGAGCAGAGCAATCAAAAATATAGTGAGTGAGATCATTTTTTAGTTTTGAATTACAGAAGGTACAAATCGGGTCCTCACCGCAGAGCATCTTGGTATGGTTTTCTCTAAAAAAACTTGAAAGTATTCTAACTTGTGCGAGTAGTCTTACAACCGGGAAAGGAAAATCCCCTAAAAGGTATCCCTCCGTCATGAAAGATATGTGAATGTCTTTGTAGTGAGAGTATAGCTTAGATTTATCCATTCTTGTAAGGTTGTTTTGTATAGATTGGTCTGCCGCTGTTTTTAAGAGCCCTGTAATTGCGCTCCTCAGCGTTTCAGGATCATCACAGGAAACAAGTGCAGGGGATCCATTATTGTTAAGCAAATTGGTGAGCTTTTTAATGAAACCGATGGGTGTGCCCAAAGCATTAAACAGTTCCCGTGTTCTATTAAAACATATACGCGGCAATCTGTCACTGCTCATATTCAACACCCGCAGCCAATACTTCAGGGTTAATTTTAAAGCTGTTACACTCAATGAGATACGACCGGTTTCTAATCTAATTATGTAGCCTGGAGTGTATCTGGGCAGATTCAGGAACCTACGGATAAATATGTCTTGTATACTGTCCAGTAAGCCTTTATGCTCTGTTGCCCACAATGGAGCGGCATACATCAGGACAGCTCTCACTATTGTATCAAAGAGTTTGGTTGATAAATTTATTGACTTTGCTTTTGATTTTATTAATATTGGGTGTGTGGCGTTAATTGCTGTAAGTGCTTTTCCTTTAAAGTAATTTGCCGGATGAGTAGTTGTTATTGTTGGTGTCAGAGGGAATCCCAAGTATGTATATCTTGAAGTTATTGTTATGGGTTTATCATTCCAGAACCATCTATCCTTATTTGAGGGTTTACCTCCATTACGGAACACCATAATCTTTGACTTGGACTCATTTAGTGTCATTAAGTTCTCATCGAGATATTCTTTCAGTATTATGGATATCTAGAAGTATTACTTCTAGGCAATTACAGTAAAACCCCTCTATAGTGAACCCCAATGGGACAGAGCTTTTGGTTGACTATAGCCACGGTTTGGCCATTTTTTAAAAACTTTTTAAAAAATATTTTGACCATATAATTAAAAAAGAGCCATACAAACAGGAAAAGGCAGCCACTTAATAATAGTCACTTTGTTTTAATTCCCTAAATTGACCTATTTCTTTACAGTAATGCTAAATATCAAAAGAAGTCATTTGATAAAAGGTTCTTCTTATCATTAGCATATAGGTATATATATAAACCTATGTATTATTTAAAAATTAAGCCAAATCCGCTAGGCAAAACATTATTAATTATATATTTAAAAGGTATAAGAGTATTTTAGAACATCTTTCTCAAATAATATAATAGTAAATTTATTTGAAAAAATGTCTAATACCTTGTTTGAAAGTGAAAAGTAAAATTTGAAAATCAGAATTGTCTTAAAATATTGTTATTTCCATCAAAAGAATAAAGCCCTGTAAATTCTGAATCAATTGATTGAATCAAAAGTATCCAATTCAGAAAAATCGGACGCGAAACATGTTGATACGATAGCGCGATCGGCAAAATTGCGAATAAAAAAACGCCAATTTACAAACACAAAATCGGTGGTAAAACGGCCGGCCAGGAGGAATATCCGCGAACCCTAATGAGTCATATACCTAGCAAGAATTCCATTCTAAAAATAGAACTGTAGTGGTAGTTTTTGAGAATTTATAAGTCGATTTGTTTGTGGCCTATTTTTTTCCCTCCTTCTTCTTCCAATTCCAGTTTCCACATATTCTTCTTAAGTGCATATTAAATTTTGTTTTTAACCTTTTATTCAAACCATTTCTGGCTTTAAAATTATTTGGAATTATTCATTAGCTTAGGTTAAACTTGATATAGAACGCTTCTAAAACAGCATGCTGCCACTGTTTTTTTTAGAACACCATTCTTTGTTTCTTTTCTTTATTTTGGAAGCCATTTGTATTTTTCTTCTATTTCAAAATTGTCGAATGCAAAGATATTCTATTAAATAAAAGTATGACGTGTAAAAATTTACACAACATACAACAAGTATAGAATGGAAATGAAAACAAACAATGCCGCTAATTTTTTGTTTTGAAATCGCGATCCATGAGCTGAAACATGCTCAAAATTTTGTTGTTTTATTATTATTTTTTTTAAATCACCATTTTAAGTTCGTTATAAGCCTAGTTTTTTTTAATAGATTTTTATCATTTTGGGACCGAAAATAGGTTTGTTATAGGGGTAGTTCGTTATTTAAAAAATCGCAAAGTTCGTTATAACGATGGTATTTTCAATGGAATGAAATTGGGAATCGCCGTGGGTTCGTTATAAGGGAAGGTTCGCTATTTCCAGGGTTCGTATTAGCGGGGTTTTACTGTATAACAACCCGAATTTAAATACAAGTTTAGATAAATATATTATATAAATACAAAAAATGAGATTTCTGTTGATTTTTGATCATCTCGAGGATTATTCTATGTCAATGCAGTCGTGGTTAAAATCTTGAAAATAAAAGTAGTTAAAATAATGAAGATTAGAAATAGCTTTAATTGAGCTTATGGAATATAGAAAACATAATTTGAGAAAGGTATGCCTGACTTATGGCGTAAGAATCTAAAAAATGAAAAACTTATTTACATAATGTACAAAAGATATGAGCCAGCCAGCGGGAAACAACGACAATGAGTTTTTATAGGGGAAGCTAACAGAGTATTTGAATCTATGAAATATAAATTCAAATAAAATAGAATTTTTATATAGCATAAATATATATACAGTAGAACCTCCCTTTAGTGTGGACACCTCTCTACAAAGGACAGTTTTAATTTGCAAAATTACTATTTTTACTATTTAACAACACTCCGGTAAGAGGATACCTCTCCCTAAAGGACAGTTTGACTGTGCAATTAGGTGTTGTCCTTTACAGGGAGGTAGCTCTACTGTATATTTTAATTTAAAGGAAGTACCAAAGTGACTCCTGTGATGTAACTGTAAATAATTCATAGAATTTAAAAAGATCATGATGATTGTTTATGTTTGAGATAGAGACAGCTCGAGTTAGGCTGTAGAAATATATAATTGATAAATTTACCATAAGTTAGGAAGTTCAAAAAATGAAATCACTCACAATATTTTTGATTGCTCTGCTCTGAAAGAAGAACCCTTATGCTCAAAACTGGGCAACTCTGTTCTTCACTTCCATCAATAATTAACAATATGACCCAGAATAAGTATATTGCTACGGCGTTTTATGGTTTCCACAAGTCCATATCTCAGAAGAAGGCCAAGTGACACTCACTTTCTTACTGCTACTCTTTTTGTGTTGTTTTTCTTGCTTCCCTCTTTCTCTTTCTTGTTTTTTATTCTTTTTCTTCTGTCTATATCGTTGTTTCCTTTGTCTCACTGCTTTGTTCTTATGCATACCTCTGGTGAATCCTGTATAGGGTCAGTGACCCTAAATAAAGGCTTTTTGTTGTTGTTGTAAGTTAGGAAGTTCCCTCTCTTAAAATAAATATAATTGTTCATCTTCGTATCCTGATTTTTAAAGAAAACAAAACAACTCCAGTCTAGGGGGGAACGACAGTTTACCTTAATACACAGAGTAGCCAGCTGTCCGAAAGACCCGCAGGAAAACTGGGAGGTGCCTTCTACACCAAGGCCAGCATCATGGTGCACCAAGTCAGTTGAGAGTTCAGCCACCACTTGTTCATAGGGAATGAGCTCTGAACAAACCATGAAGTGTAGGTGAGATACTGCCTGGACCATGGGGCACATAGTATGCTATCGTTGTTGTTGTTAGAAAAAAAAAAGCAAGATACAATTAATATTTTAATTTTTTTGCTTATCCCTAGTACACGTGGTACAGGCCATGATAACCATGGTGGGTAAAAGTAGGTGACTGCTTTTGCTGTAAGTGCACCACATGTCTACACATGTAAAAAGCAGTTCGACTTTGCATTTACAAATGTGCCAGAGCCCTGTTTGGTTACTTGCACTCGCTGGTGGGGTTGGACTTTTGCAAGAATCGGGGGCCATTGGAGCATTTTTTTTAAAACAGAAAAAAGTGCCCAATATGGGAATCGAACCCGGGTCGTAGCGGTCGAAAACCAACGGTTTAAACCATCCTTCCACCAACCCCCATAAAAGTATTATAAAATTGGAAGCTTCCAGGGTTAAGTATCTTGTACAACTTTTATTTTCAAGTTTTCAGACTTGTCAGTCCTTCAACAGGATTACCACGTTAACAACTTAATAATAAATACAATTTTTATATATACATTATTATATATATATTATTATCATAAAGATAGAGGCTGCCTGGCCGGAATTCATAGTTCTTTAAATTAAAGATACTTATTTTAAATACTTATTAGATTGTAACGAAGATAATGAGCAGGAGATTCCAAGAAGTCAGTTTATTTGCTGTTACAACTCTAACCGCGCTGCACGGTAATGAGTGCCAGCGCGCAGATAAAGAAAAGAAAGAAAAGATTATAATTATGTCAAACAAAAATAGTGGTACAGTCGAACTTGGATAATTCGAACCCCAAGGGACCATAAAAAAATTCAAATTATCCAAAAATTCGAATTAAAGATGTTAAATTATTTATATACGAAATTCTAGGGACCAAGATAAATATTCGAATTAAAGAGGTTTTCGAATTAAAGAAGTTCGAATTATCCAAGTTCTACTGTATATGCAAAAGTTAGTTTTGCATAAAACAGAATAAACAAACAATGTAAACATATTATTTACGAATAACTTTTACAATATATTGAAAGAAAAATATATTACATTATTTATGTTTGAAAAACAAAATTTTGAATATATAAGTGCATGGTGGATGATACGTGCTGGTTGAATGATATCTCGAGACTTCAAATTAAATTTAAAAAACATCAATTAAGGTACAATAATCAACATAGAATCTAGGTGGAGTTTAACACTGTTGTAGCCAGACCCACCTGATCCTCGGAGGACAGGAGACTCCTGCAGGAGACGGAGGAAGATTGGGAGATAAAGCTTTTGCTGCAAGGAGAGGGCGCTGGTGTCCATCATCACATAGATCTAGAACACAAGTGACTGCAGGTTACCAAACAGACGATTTACATTAAAAGTGACCTGTCTATAACACCTCCTCTCTATAGCACCCTATTTTGGTGAGTCCCAAGAGGGGGCGCTATAGACAGGTTTAACTATATATATAAATATCATTTTGATATTGTACAGAAAAAGTAATTGCCCTTTGAAGAGCAGAAAAGTTTGCTTGAAAGATTGTAAAAAATCTAAAATAAATGAAATTTTTACCCGAATTCTATTTTTCCCTTTTCAAATAATTCCTAGGTAACTATAACTCCGCCTTTGCTAGTCCCAAGCCTGGATGAAAAAGGAGGAGAGGGAGCAGTAACAAGCTCGCTAAAAAACCTGGGTTCAGCTGGCCCAGCTGATAGTACCCTGTAAGGACTCCTAATCCAGGGATACAGGATGAGCAGCATTTGTACTCCATGTTAGGAGCGGCTACACATGACGTCTGTTCCTCATGTTAGAGGTGGTCATTTCTTTTGGAGCTAAGTCGGCCTGTCACTGAGTAGTGCTCCCAGTCTTAATGACAAAGACATTCTACTTCACCCAATTATCAAATCTCCCCCTGGGTAACTATGGCTTACATAGGGTTCTTTATAGCTCAATGTTAGAGAGAGGTTCTACTGTATCGGAGAGAGATATCAGCTAGTTGGTAAAACTGGTCATTTTGGGGATATTCCTTTGTAGAGAGATATCAGATGGTGGAGTGATCATTGATGGGAGATCCAATTGAATCTTAGCCAAGTTGTGCATTCTCTGGTTTATAAAGTCAACTTCAATTTGAAAAAGGTAACACACACACACACACACATTTTCAAATTTGATAAAACAATCCCTCGAACCAATATTAAAACAAGAACGTTAAGCCTTCAGGAAAAAGTTTCTTTTAAAAATATTTTTCAATTTAAAAATTTTTCTAGCTTTCCGGTAAGAAAGCCCTTCTACGGGATAAAATATTTTACATTATTAAAACGCCAAAATTTCAAATCTCATTTTATTGGCGTATTAATAATGTAAAATATTTTATCCCCTAGAAGGGCTTTCTTGCCCGAAAGCTTGAGAAATTTTTAAATAAAAAAAATATTTTTAAAAGAAACTTTTTCCTGGATGATAAGGCACAATTTGGATTATAGATTATAAACACAAGGTAATAAGACCAAATCCAAATAAATAAATAGTGTGACATTTTGGTAACAGCGTTGTTACCATCTTCAGATTCCATTCCATTCAGTACTTTTGTCTGAAGATGGTAAAAACGCTGTTAACGAAACGTCACACACTATTTATTTATTTGGATTAGGTCTTATTACCTTGTGTTTTTCCCTGAATGCTTAATATTCTTGTTTTAATATTATCAAATCCAAAAAATCAATGTTATATATGACGTTTAACAGTAACCACATCACTACCATCTAAAGACAATGAAAGACTTGACTATACTGATAAATTCACACAATGCAGTTACTCAAATATCATTCACAATTTATTGAATTTTTGGATTTAGTCTTGTGTTATCCTTATGTGTTCAAATTGGAGTTGACTTAGAAACCAGAATTGTGCTTAACTTATAGCTAAGAGATTAAAATAGAACCTCAGGGAATGGCCACTCCAGCTAGCTGACATCTCTCTACAAAGGATAGTTCTCATTGTCAAAATGACTAGTTTTACCAATTAGCTGCTCTCCGGTACATACAGCGTTTACTTTATAGAAAATAATAACCAAATCTACCCCACTTGCCCAAAATGTAGCTTAGCACCTGCAGCTCCAGAACACATTTTGGCTTGTATTAGATGTACTAAACAGGACCTTTGGGAAAGGCCTATGCTTATCATAAAACAGCTCGAGGAACATGAACTCATGGAATTTGTGTAATATTTACACAAGGGGATAAGAAACAACAGCAACAATTTATTGAATTTTGGATTTGTTCTTGTGTTACCCTTAAATTGTGTTGACTTAGAAACCAGAATTGTGCTTAACTTATGGCTAAGAGATTCAAATAGAACCTCAGGGAATGGCCACTCCAGCTAGCTGACATCTCTCTACAAAGGATAGTTCTCATCGTCAAAATGACCATTTTACCAAGGCTGCTCTCCGGTACTAACAGTGTTTATGTTTTCAATCTTAGATTCCAAATATTATATTCTCCATTTTCTGTACTTGTCTGTACTCATGTTAACAGTCTGTAGCAAAGGTGTCTGCTTTCATGTTGGGAACGGCCTCAAAATACAGGCAAAGTCAGACTTTCACCAAAGTGTGTCTGGATCATGGTAACATGATCAAAGAAAGTTGAACCCCTATACCCCATTCCTAAACTCATGGAATTCATGAAATCTTTACACAAAGGGGATGAGAAACAACAACATTCTCCAATTTCTTTCTGCAGCAAACACTGTGCTCTCATAAGTGTTCCAAACAACAGTATTAGAGCCCTTGTCTTAACAGCAGGTTGTATAGGGGAAGAGTAAATAGAGATAGAAAACAAGTGTCACGGACCTCCACAAAGTTGGAATTGA
Source organism: Cordylochernes scorpioides (assembly GCA_030710605.1). Lineage (NCBI taxonomy): Eukaryota > Metazoa > Arthropoda > Arachnida > Pseudoscorpiones > Chernetidae > Cordylochernes > Cordylochernes scorpioides. Next base: position 88,264,337 of record CP092873.1, on the reverse strand, counting down.
CTGAGTCCAGCTGGAACCTGAATGGCAGCTGGTTGATGAGGGCAGTCCCGGGGTTTGTGGACTGTTGGCAGCGGTAGTTGCAGGTCCGTTTGATGGAGTGGAACTGGATGGACTCTGAGGACGGGACTGGAACGGAGGTGAGTAGCTCCGGTGGAGGTTCAATCTACACATGCGGCACAGTTAGCAGGACTAATTCAGACCTGTAGATGACAAATGATTGGCAGTATACACTACACCCCAAGGGAAATTTGAATTCTCAGTTCAATTAAAATCTGGTGTTTGATTTTTAGTTGAATTAAAAAGTTATATTATGGTTAACTTATTAAAAAAAAAAAGGTACGCTTCAATATGAAACCTAAGTAAGACTCTAGATTCTCTCTTTAGAATTTCTAAGATTTTATTGTCATTACAAGAGAACCTTCATGAGAGGACACCTCTCTACAAGGGACAGTTTTCATTTGCAAAAGGAAAGGGATGCTAAAATGTTTTGTTTTAGTCAGCTTTTCTGAGCAATCCAATTGAGAGAAATGGGATAATGCCTGAATGGCATGGGGGGGATGAGAAAGGAAAAATAACAACTATGCAGCCAAAACTCAACCATTGCTTTGCATTGCATTGAAACTCCGCCTTTGCCGGTCCCAAGCCCGGATGAAAAAGGAGGAGGGGGAGCAGTAACAAGCTCACTAAAAAACCTGGGTTCAGCTGGCCCGGCTGATAGTACCGTGTAAGGACTCCAGGAATACAGGATGAGCAGTGTTTGTATTCCATGTTAGGAGTGGCTATACATGGCGTCTGTTCCTCATGTCAGAGGCGGCCATTAAATTTGGAGCTAAGACAGCCTGCCACTGAGTAGTGCTCCCAGTCTAATGACAAAGGCAGACGCATTCTACTTCACCCAATTATGATGGTTTTCAACTTTACAAGCTTGATACAGTAATATGATTGAGTGGAGATAAGAAAGAAGAAGAAGACCTATTTTACTCATCTTTTTGCTGTCTCTTACACATCTGTGCAGGATACTAAGATGCCACACAAGTACCGGGAGCTTGATTTGAAGCCTTTATACTCTGATGACATTCTACAACTGAGGGCCAAAGTCTGACTGTCATGTGGTGGATAACCAACCAACATCTCCCCATCATGGAGACTAATGGCCTAAGTATTGATATAAATGCTACCGTATCCAGGGAAGGCCGATGTGACCTATGTTCTAGGGATGACAGCAAGGTCGAATAAAAAGGAGTCTCCTTAAAAAAAAAAACAGACCATCGACGACATCAGAGACTTTCCACTTCCTTTTGTTCATATAAGTATAAAACTTTCTCTGTATTTGAAGTATGAAATGTTGTTACCTATTTTTTAATGACTGTGATTTTGACACTTTTTTTTTTTCTACATAAATAGTATTTCATAGATTATAAACACAAGGTAATAAGACCAAATCCAAATAAATAGTGTGTGATGTTTCGGTAACAGCATTGTTACCATCTTTTGTCTGATGAACATAACAACACTGTTACCAAAACATCACACACTATTATTTGGATTAAGTCTTATTCTCATGTAGCTATAATACAAATTGTGCTCAAAACAAATCTTGTTTCTAAATGATAGAGTACTTGACTGTAGAGTACATCCTGAAGTTACATAATGAAGATGGTAACAACGCTGTTACCGAAACGTAACACACTATTTATTTATTTGGATTTGGTCTTATTTATTATTACCTTGTGTTTATAATCTATAATCCAAATTGTGCCCTATTTTTTTATAGATTGTAAAAACTGTGTTAAAAGAGAATGCTGGCACAAGTCTACTCCTAGAGTGCTGGTTAAATGACAGGAACTAGTGCATCTGGCAGGGAGGATTAACTCTGATGTTTACATCTTATACAAACAATCCCCTGTCATTCTACCTCGTTAGCAGCCATGGCTGCCGCCAAGTCCTGTTTCTTCTTCTCCAATCCTTGTTCACCCCAGGATCTTCCTCTGTTCCTCCACACGGTCCTTCTCTTCCTGGGCCAGCTTCTCCATCAGCTCTGGGTCTGGTACTCCCACCGTCTGGACCACATACACATATAGGCCATCTATATTTTGTCCATTGGAGTGGACCCAGGAGGAGCTCTGAACCTCAGACAGCATAAAAAAAAAACAAACACTAAAAATATTTAGAACAGGCCATCTAAAGCCTTGGAAGATAGAAAATAACAAAAAAACTACCCTACTTGCCTAAAATGTAGCTTTGCACCTGCAGCTCCAAAACACATTTTGGCTTGTATTAGATGCACTAAACAGGACCTTTGGGAGAGGCCGCTACTTATCATCAAACAGCTCGAGGAGCATGGACTCATGGAATTCGTGAAATCTTTACACAAGGGGATAAGAAACAACAATATGTTTTGTCCATTGGTTTTAGCCTAACCAGCTTTGCTAGCTAAACACCTATTTGAGAAATGGAAGCATTTAAGCCTGGTTTCAAAATAACTTTACTAGGTGCTGCTCAAAAAAGAGCAATCAAGTTTATGATATTTACAACAATGAATAATACATGTGAAGGTTATTCACATATTAAAACAAAGTGTCCAATGACGGATTAGATCCCGGTTCATGGCTGTTGGGAAGCAAAAAGTTTTAACCACTCGTCCACTGACTTCTAGAAAAAAAAAAAAAGATGGGGACACATGGGTTTGAACCAAGGACATTTAGATTCTCAGTCTGAAGCTTTCACAACTGAGCTATTTCACCAGTTAAACATGAATGTTCCTTTTAAATATAAAACAAAAACTTCTACAGTCCTTACTGTGATGAAAAAATATATTGTGAGGGTTTGGCTCATCAGTGGTGAACCCTCCAAGTAAATTTCAGCAATTTAATCTACCAGACTGCTTACACCAGAGCTCAAATGCTGTATGGGACAATTCTGCTTATATATGCTACGATGAAGGGTGGAATCTTAGAAATGGCATTCAAGCAAACTATGGACATAAGCAATACCTCTTTGGCAGATTGTGAAGATTTTCATTTGATCACTGTGTGGATCTCATGGAATAAAGTCCGCCCTAGATTGACAAGGGCCATATCCTGAAACCATGGACTTCAGATGGGCGCTTCTCAGTTTACCAAAGCTGATGTTGTAGCTTTAAAATACATTTTTATGTACTCCTGAGATGCCAGAAAAAGCTAGAGTATATATTTAATAAAGATAAGAGAAACTCATCATAAACTTTTGTTTGATTGATATCCAAGAGATTTAAATCAATGTACACTAACAACAACAACTCAACTTGTGGAATCAGCAATTATGTTGTTACAAGGTATTAGCACAAAGAAGAAAAATATATATTCTCAGCCTGCAACCCCAAGACATATTATTGACTGTATTGACTCATCCATTGATGAGCTCTACTCTTCCCTGGCAGACACCATCAAAAATCTCAAGCTTTACAAGCTTGATACCTTACTGTGATTGAGGGGAGATAAGAAAGAAGAAGAAGAAGAGAGAAAAAGATACGAGAGGACACTTACAGCCACCATGGGACCATCCACCAAGTAGGTCTTGAGAAGTCCAATCCAGTAATCTGAACCTTCCTTAGCCAGTCCTTCCATGATTGGAACATGAAGGATCCTGGTGCAGACCTGTACACAGGTTGGTCAACATCTCCTCCACAGCTCACAGAGGATGGACAGACAGACTTACTTCATCCACTGAGGTGCCGTACAAGAAATCTCCAATGATATTGAGAGCGACAGAATCATGAGGGGAACACTCCATCTGTGGCAGCAGAATATGTCGTAGTTGGACAAAACAAACAAGGGTTTATAATACTGTCACTGAATAATTATTTTAAATACTCTGTTGTTTATCATCATAAATATTTGAATAGTCATCACCCCTTACCATGCTTGTAAATTACCACTTGAAAAATCCTTTGATACATTTTGCAATATATAAGTTTAATTAATTAATAAATTATTTTTAATTAAGCTTTTGGAATACTTGTCTTCATTACCGTGACAATACAATGTAATGCGGCTTATGATTGTAGAATGACATTTGAAAATTATCAGGTAGGTTACTGGTAACCCTCAGCAGAGCTGACTGCTACAGGGCTGTTCCCAGATGATGGCAGATAGGGGAACAACCTTCAGATATAAAGGCCAGCTGAGAAACAAGCAGAATAACTCTTTGACGAATAAGCAGTCGTGTTAACCTGTTAAACCCTTGTTTGTAGAATGACATTTGAAAATTATCCTGCATGTGCTTCTTTTGAACGAAAAATCAAAATTTATTTTACAGAGAAATAACGAATAGTTCTAACCTTAGGGATGAAGTATGAAAGGATGAATTGTGAAGAGTAATGATAAACAGACCCTGGACACTTTTATTTTTCCGTTTATTGAAAAACTCTTAGAACTCATCACACACAACTCCCCTAAAAAAAAGGTTAATTATCCTGATATTTCGATAACCCACTGTAGCCTTTTTCAAAGATGGAAAGTTTATTAGCAAAGTATTATAAATGCCTCAATATGATAACACTTCGCTAATAACACTTCTGCCCGGTAAGCGGAACACTGTGGGTTCGATTCCCGTCCCTGGACACTTTATTTTCCCGTTTATCATTACTCTTCACAATTCATCCTTTTATACTTCATCCCTTATTCATTCGTTATTTCTCCTTAAAATAAATTTGATTTTTCATTCCAAAGAAACACATGCAAGATAATTTTCAAATGTCATTCTACAAACAAGGGTTTAACAGGTTAACACGACTGCTTATTCGTCAAAGAGTTATTCTGCTTGTTTCACAGCTGGTCTTTATATCAGAAGGTTGTTCCCCTATCCGCAACCTGGGAACGCGCCCTGTAACAGTCAGCTCTGTTGAGGGTTACCAGTAACCTACCTAGGGGTTGGTGGAAGGATGGTCTAAACCATTGGTTTTCAACCACTACGACCCGGGTTCAATTCCTGCATTGGGCAATTTTTTCTGATTTAAAAAAAAAATTATTCAATGGCCCTTGATTCTTGCAAAAGTCCAACCCCACCAGCAAGTACAAGTAACCAAACAGGGCACTGGCACATTTGTAAGTGCAAAAGTCGAACTGCTTTTCACATGTGTAGATATGTGATGCACTTACAGTAAAAGCAGTTGCTTATTTCTACCCACCATGATTATCATGGCCTGTGTGTACTAGGGATAAGCAAAAAAAAAAAGTTACCTACCTGAGAGAGAATGGTGAGTTTCCTTCGTTGAATCACAGACTGCATCCGATCCATGTCAAACGGGAGTTCTCCGGTGGTGATGGTTTTGAGAAGATCCACCAGTCTGTGTGGACACATTTTATTACATATTTGACATCACAATTGAGCAATCCATAGATAAATCTCTGCTTTTAACATGTGTAGACATGTGGTGCACTTACTGTAAAAAGCCGTCGCCAACTTCTACCCACCATGATTATCATGGCCTGTACCATGTCTACACTAGGGATAAAATAAAAAAAATATAATAATAAATAAATCTTCAATTAAATAAGCAAATATTGGATCAAAATATATTTTATTTATAAATATTTCAGTTCGCTGAATGGCAACCATTTTCAAGGTATTACAATATATGTCAACAACAAACTACAAACTAGTTTGTTGTTGACATGAATATGTTGGAATACTTGAAAAAGGTTGGCGTTCAGCCAACTGAAATATTGGTAAATTTATTATATTTTGATCCAATATATGCCTATTTAATTGAAGATTTATTTATATAGATATACATATTGTTGAAAAAATCGAGCAATCCATTTTAAATACTTTGAATGAATATAGCTTATTTTGGATTAAAAATATTGGAAGTTATAATAAATATTTTTGATTCAAAATAAGCGTTAATCATTCAATATATATAGGACATAATTGAGAAATCCATTGGGCAATTATAGTCGGTTAAAACTAAATAGGGAGATTGTGTAATCTTTACACAAGGGGATAAGAAACAACAACAAAAAAAGGCTGAATGGGATTTGTGAGGAAAAAAAAGGTTGAATTCTGAGCTAAGTGTCAAATATTTAGTCGGTTGAATTAAAGAGGGTAATTTGAAAGAGAAATGGCTGGATTTGAAAAATTGTTTGAATTTACTATGGTTGAATTAAGTCGAATTGAAGATGTTCTACTGTGAAGAATAGATATGGAAGGTCACTAAATAAGACGTGAGTAATGATCACTAACATGGGGAATATTTGTCTGTAGAGAGTTACCAAAAAGTTGACTTGATGGACACTAACAACAACACAGTAAGTGCTAAAGTCAAACTGCTTTTCATGTGATAAAACATGTGTTAAAGGCAGTCGCTAAAGAAGGAACAACACAACTGTTTTTTTTTTTTTCTTGTTGTTGTTGTTGTTGTTTCTTATCCCCTTGTGTAAAGATTACACGAATTCCATGAGTTCATGCTCCTCGAGCTGTTTTATGATGAGCAGCGGCCTCTCCCAAAGGTCCCGTTTAGTGCATCTAATGCAAGCCAAAATGTGTTCTGGAGCTGCAGGTGCCAAGCTACATTTTGGGCAAGTGGGGTAGATTTTGTTATTATTTTCTATCTTCAATGGCTTGAGATGGCCTGTTCTAAATCTTGTTAGTGTTGTTTGATGCTGTCTATTTCTGATGTTCAGAGCTCCTCCTGGGTTCACTCCACTGTACCAACTGTGCTTAGGTGGGATCCTCCAGTTCTTGTTTATTTTTGTTTTGGCTACTGTCTCTATTTCTTTAAAAGTAAGTTTATTTTTCTGTGGCAAGGGTTCTTTTGTGCCTTTTTTTCGCTAGCACATCAGCAGCTTCATTGCCTTCAATTCCAACATGTGAGGGTATCCATTGAAGGTGAATTTTTGAGGTATTTGAGAGTTTTTGGAGATAGTCAATTATGTTCCTGCTTACTTTGTCTCTGAGTTCCCCTGTGTGACTCAAGTGTTGTATGGCACTTCTACTATCAGTAAGAATCCAGATATCTTGATAATTAGTATTTCTGATGGATTTTAAGGCTTCATAGATGGCTATAAGTTCTGATCTGAAGACTGAGCAAAAATCTGGGTTTCTTCTGTTCATTTTCTCAATGCCATTTGTGGTTTTGATGAGACAGCCACTGCCAGTGTGTCCTAGCTCGTCTCTGCTACCATCGGTATAAATAGTTATTGCATTTTTAGGAATGTTATTAATTATTTCTAATGATAATTGTTTTAAGTATTCTGGATTTTGGCATTGTTTGTTGGTGGGTTCATTTAAAGAGGCATTAAAAATAACATTTTGTAGTTGTTCGCATGGAGAAATTTTTTCTGCTAAATAATTTTTTTCTACTTTATATTTTAAAAATCCATTTCTTTTGGCCAGGTGGAGAGGGCCTTCTTTTTTGAGTCTTAGATTGGATTCCCAATTAAGTATGTAATTGGAAGTTCTGTGTTTGTTTCCATAACTCTTTTTCTTATCCCTAGTATATGTGGTACCGGCCATGATAATCATGGTGGGTAGAAGTAGGTGACTACTTTTACTGTAAGTGCACCACATGTCTATGTGATGATTTAAGACCATGGAATTGTTGTAAATAGTCTAGATATCTACTACCACATGTTCCACCCCATGACTGTATATAACTTCTTATGTACTGCACATAGAAAGCCTCAACTAACATCAATCTGTACCGCGTAAGAATCTAATAAAGTATAACAACTGTACAGATAGAAGGAAAGGAGACTAACAGGAGAAGATTAAGGTTAAAACTAATCAGGCTTAGGTGAGAGTAGAAGTCAAACCTAAGAAGTAGGCCTAGAAGAGAGCCCGACTATTAATAAAGTCACAGTTAACCTTCTGACCCCGGAAACCCTGCGAGCTAAGTTTAAGCCAATATTTCCTGACAAGGACAGGACGTATCTGATAACGCAGAAGTTATAAAAGTCGAGTAACGCCCCCGTACTTCCTGGCCAAGACCGGACGTATTTTCCATCAAAGAAAGCCGCAAGGCCAATCAGAAGACATCACCTAAATAGGTCAACCAATAGAAAAAGGCCACGTGGCATGGTCCCGCCAATTGGGAAAGAATCACCTAAATAGGTCAGCCAATTAGAAAGAAGCAAGGTCGTGGTGTTAAATCGAGAAGCAAGAATTGTCAGTCTGCGCTTAGATCCCGAAGGTAACACTTGCTCTAAAGCTCTCTCTCTCCTCTCATCCCATTCCTTCTTGACGTCAGACGCTTCTTAGTGGAATCTCTGTTTGTTTATTTCACCTTTGGCCCAGCTGTGTCGCCTTCCACCACGACTGCACGGTAGAGTTGACATCGAGGTTCGTCTAGCATCAGGTAACACTGGTCCCAGAGGTCCCAAGATATCACAGACTCCACCCGTCCCGAAGAGTCGACAGGATAGTGGACGCCAAGGTACAAGTAAGCAAGTAGACCACTGTCTGTACAGAAAGATGGAACAGGGAAGAGAGGAGGATTCAAAGGAGCCCATGAAGTCCGATCCCGACTACGAAAGTGGCGAACACACCACTTTTCCGAAGAAGGAAAACACTCTCGGTAGGACGCAGGAAATTGTCCCCAGCCAGGAAGACGTCACGCCCCCGCCGCCGGTGTCAGATGTCCTGGGGAGGTTGACCAGGACGCCACATCAGCTTTCTGCCGTGACCGGACATCGCGAGAGGTGGAATCGCTACGATGGTTCGTACGAGGCGCAGAGCTGCTTCACCAACTACGACGCCCAAGCAGATCGGGCCCAACTACAATACTCTACAAGACTGAGAAAGCCAGCAAACCTCCTGCAAGCACCCCTCCGAGTTACCCACACGCGAGCGCATGTTACATGCTCCCCCGACCATCTCTAAACCACGAGCCCAGCGCAAGCAGTGAACTCTTAACTGTCCCAAGGCACCGCCAACCACGACACAAGACCAGGACTGTCCCGACATACAAGACCACACAACAGTAGGTTCCTCCTTCTATAATTTTTGTTGAACAATTGCTCGTTCGAGCTGAACTGTCCAATAATGTAGACCTACCCCTACTACTTGATACAGAAGCATCTATCGATATAATTAGTCAGAATACTTTTAAAATAATAGAAATCAGTTTGTAAAATAAAAATACCTGTCCATCCATTTAACTTAACTATTAATGCCATAGCTAACAATATTTTCACCATAGATTATATCTTTTTGATCTTAAAATTAAGTAACATAACGCGGAATCTAAAATTCCATATCATCGATACACCCTTGCCTTTTATCATATTATCCCTTAACTCTATAAAACGATTTCTACTAATTATAAACTGTTCTCAGCTACTCCTGTATCAAGATAATGTACTTCTACCAACTACCTTGTACCAATTCACCTCGTGCAAGCAACACGTGTCCCATGGACAGGTTAATACAACTGTCCCGTTTACTAAATTTTCCCCTCCTGGAACGGGTTGCTCACACGTGGTGAACTCCAACACTCTTATTTGGTTTTATTATAATGTTTCTAATCCCATTTTCAACGCCCCTATGTTTTTTTCTTTCATAGCTTTAGACAGAAATAACCTGTCACAGCCTTCCAAAACTATTCCAATCGTTAAATTCCCACATAACTACACTCCTTCCTTTTACATGCATAGTTAATCAGCGACAAATCACTCTCAACAAAATAAACAACACCCTCTCTCATCACTTTTTCCAATTGGCAACAATTTTCAATGTGCGACTTCGAGCCACACAAGCTTTATCACGTCGCCACACTAAACACACACAAAAAAAAAAATTTCACATTAAACGTGCCATATCCACTAACAATATAAAAATTCTCGATATGTTCGTACAACCAGCACCCATGACTTTAGTAAATTTGTTATTCTTAGTAAAACAGGTTAGATTTTGTACAAAACAAAGACTTCACGTGACACCTTTTCATTTACAATTTTTTTCGCTTCGTGTCACAGCGCCACACCACTAAACTCTTTCAATTTTCAGGCCAAAGACGCCTTCAGCACGCCTGTGACACATTTAACCACACATTGTCCACGTAGATAGTCGCAATTTCATTCAATTCTAACCCGATATCAATGAATAACATTTTTACTAAGTCCGCCAAAAAACCATTCGATTTAATATCAACAGATACAATATCCGAATTTTCGAAATACAAACACAAATCTAACAAATGCTTGAACACACAGGATCATTACAACCTCTGTATCTCCCTATGTCAGTCCCATAACGCTTGTCACCAAACGTGACAAATCAAAACGCTTTTGCGTTTACAATTATAGAATTAATATCTCCGAACGTAGTTCGAATTAACTTCCAATAAGTTGAAAGAAAGCAAGCCCCCTCGCTCCCCCCTTGACCTAAATCCGGAATCGCATTAAAAATAGCTTCGCTCCCTCCTCTTCCGCTGGACACGAGCAAACAAACAGCCGACATCTTGTTACGGCCCGTCACCAGGTCTAGATTCTCTCGCCCTCGATTAACTTGTCCACTTAACATCGACACTTAGATCCAAGGACAACATTTTACCTACAAAAATCACACACACCCACATAAGTTTTAAAAAATCGACAACATTAGCACTCAGTTAGTTTCACAGCTGGAAACAATGTGACCCACGAGTCACATCAAACTTAAAACAAATTCGATAAGTTAGAAAAACTTAGGCCAACAAGACTAAAGATATCAATCGAGGACAATTTAAAGCTCTCTCTACCCATCCAAAAAAAAAAAAAAAAAACACAGGAACATTACGTTTGGCCTACAACTTCCCATTCTTTCACGATATATAATTTCTATGTATAATCTTACTTACTCTTCTTTCTCGATGAACATTTTTAAAAATGTTTCATTTTAATAATCTTGTATATAATCATTATCTAGCTCTTATAATTGTTTTTTTTTTTGACGTCAACCAATCAGTTTAGATTATTGTCATTTTATTTTATTTTTCTTTACCAAAACTTATTTACTTTTGCTTTATGACTCTATTCTATAATCAACTTTATATTTTATCTTTCATATCATATCTAATAATCTCAAGTTTATATTTCATGTTTATATCACTAATTTGCATTTTATCATTTTATATTTTCTCTCACTTTATAAATTAGATGTTATTTACATTGTTTCATCTTCCGCTACCATGTCAATGCTATCGAGTATATTACTGCTCATTTTTAATTTTCATTTAATATTTTCACTTTCTATTACCCCTTATATACTGCTGTAGTGTGTTAATCTTTGTATCATATCATCACTATTTTTACTTTTTTTTTAAAGATTACTTTGCATTTAACTTCGCAATTCTATTTTCGATTTTTCAAATCCTTTAACGCTATATGCAAAGCCTTAATTTCGCAATTTCATATCTCAATGATATATACTTTTATAATTAAACTAAAAATCATGATCTAAAAACAGGGCAATCTTCAATAACCGCTTAAACAACCACTTTAAAGGTTACTTCTTGATAAATACTAACCCTTTTCCGCAGGAACTTTTAACTCCTTCGCAGGCTAGACTTGACCTACTTTGATTTCGTAATTAACAATCTTGACACACCGTCCCCCGGATTCACCTATCCCTACTTCTGGCTTGGATACGTGCAAATTGTATTTTTTTTTTTATTCCAGGGCACTCTCATGCCACACGCTGGCACATTTTTTTTTTATTTTACTCTTTTTCTCGCTAAGCCCCTGACGACTCTAATTAAAACTTTGATTTCTGGTCACTGATCTTCGCCCTCGTTATCCTGCATGCGTACGTCTTAACGACTAATTACTAAAACCCATAACAATCCCCTTATCTTACTTTTCGATTGTGGTACTGTAACTTTATTAGGTCCTTAAATTTACATGTGAAACATGGCCTAGGTTTTCCGCGCCGTGCACATTAAATGGTTTGGGACTTGAGTCAAAGTGACATTGCCTCAACCAAGTAATAACTAACCCCTCAACCCTTTCTAACGCCCATCACGAAGAGATCATGATTTTCCCATCCAATCGTTTTTATTTTTACCTATCATCATTATATGCTCTCTATTAAATATTTTATTCATATTTTTATTTTTACTTGTATGTTTAATATTAGTTGTTTATGCTTTATTATCTCTTATGGATATACAGAAATCAACCCCATGTTATATACCAACTCATTTCAATTAATTTTTAAAAATTACTTCCTTAATAACAGTCTTCCTATTTCCACATCCGGGGCCATCTGTGATGATTTAAGACCATGGAATTGTTGTAAATAGTCTAGATATCTACTACCACATGTTCCACCCCATGACTGTATATAACTTCTTATGTACTGCACATAGAAAGCCTCAACTAACATCAATCTGTACCGCGTAAGAATCTAATAAAGTATAACAACTGTACAGATAGAAGGAAAGGAGACTAACAGGAGAAGATTAAGGTTAAAACTAATCAGGCTTAGGTGAGAGTAGAAGTCAAACCTAAGAAGTAGGCCTAGAAGAGAGCCCGACTATTAATAAAGTCACAGTTAACCTTCTGACCCCGGAAACCCTGCGAGCTAAGTTTAAGCCAATATTTCCTGACAAGACAGGACGTATCTGATAACGCAGAAGTTATAAAAGTCGAGTAACGCCCCGTACTTCCTGGCCAAGACCGGACGTATTTTCCATCAAAGAAAGCCGCAAGGCCAATCAGAAGACATCACCTAAATAGGTCAACCAATAGAAAAAGGCCACGTGGCATGGTCCCGCCAATTGGGAAAGAATCACCTAAATAGGTCAGCCAATTAGAAAGAAGCAAGGTCGTGGTGTTAAATCGAGAAGCAAGAATTGTCAGTCTGCGCTTAGATCCCGAAGGTAACACTTGCTCTAAAGCTCTCTCTCTCCTCTCATCCCATTCCTTCTTGACGTCAGACGCTTCTTAGTGGAATCTCTGTTTGTTTATTTCACCTTTGGCCCAGCTGTGTCGCCTTCCACCACGACTGCACGGTAGAGTTGACATCGAGGTTCGTCTAGCATCAGGTAACACTGGTCCCAGAGGTCCCAAGATATCACATCTACACATGTGAAAAGCAGTTTGACTTTACACTTACAAATGTGCCAAAGCCCCGTTTGGTTTACTTGTATTCGCTTGGTGGGGTTGAAATTTTGCAAGAATCGGAGACTATTGGATCATTCACAACACAATTGTAAAGGTGGTGCTTTCTTTCAAAATATTTCAAAAAGCCACAAACAGACAAACCATAGGAAGGATTAACTAATGCTCCAATGGCACCCGATTATTGCAAAAGTCCAACTCCACCAGCGAGTGCAAGTAACCAAATGGGGCTCTGGCACATTTGTAAGTGCAAAGTGTTGAACTGCTTTTCACATGTATAGACATGTGGTACACTTACAGTAAAAGCAGTCGCCAAATTCTACCCACCAAGATTATCATGGCCCCTGTACCACATGTTGTTGTTGTTTCTTATCCCCTTGTGTAAAGATTACATGAATTCCATGAGTTCATGCTCCTCGAGCTGTTTTATGATAAGCAGTGGCCTCTCCCAAAGGTCCTGTTGTACCACATGTTTTTTTTTTTTGCTTATCCCTAGTACACGTGGTACAGGCCATGATAATCATGGTGGGTAGTTAGCGACTGCTTTTACTGTAAGCGCACCACATGTCTACACATGTGAAAAGCAGTTTGACTTTGCACTTACGAATGCACATGTACTTGGGATAAGCAAAAAACAAAAAGGATTAACTAGGAAGAAGTTGACAGGAGGATATGTGAAACTTACTTGTCCTTGATGAGGTTGAGCTTGTCCTTTGGCACATTGCTGAATGTGAGGTAGATACATGAGACAAAGTTCTCATTGACTGAGAAGCCAATCTGCACACATATTTATGTTTTATGTGAATAAATTGTTGCTTGTTCAATGATATTGGACTTGAGAAAGTCTAACCACACTAGCGAGTGCAAGTAACCAAACGAGAGACTCCGGTACATTTGTAAGTACAAAAGTCTAACTGCTTTTCACATGTGTAGACATGTGGTGCACTTACAGTATCCATCATGATTATCATGGCCTTTACCATGTGTACTAGGGATAATAAATCTATATATATATAGTATATTTTAAACTATGATATTGACACTTTTAGTATATTTCACATATCTTCCAATTAGTTAGAGCCGATACCTTATAATATTATACCCTTCTATTAAAATGTACACTGGTTCTATTTGCTACCACCCCCATATTTTGTATATATGCAATATCTTTATTAATAATACCTGTACACCCCGATTTGTATTTAAACTAAAAATGTTGACGTCAAAATAAAAAGCCAAAGAGTGGTCGGTCAACTGGTGGCAGAGAGAGAGGGAGGAAAATAGCCCCAGATGAGGCCCCCCTCCAGGGACTTTTGATAGACGACCCTTGTCAAGAGGTTTGAGCAGGGGGTCAGCGGCAGAATGCTCCACAGTGTATCCATCGGCAGAATGCTTCTGTCTCGCTCGGTCTATTTCTCCATGTCTTGGTGATAGGCATCCAAGTTTGTGTCATGGCCTCTACCTCTGTCCCGTGGGCTGTCTCCGATCACTCTCGGTGCTAACATCTAGCCCTGCCTCTTGTTGTCCGCATGTGGGAAGACATCAACACTCGCCTCACGTACACGACTGCCAGTTTATCTATACGTCGACAGGATCATTTGAAACAATATTACAAATATATATGTGATAATCTGTATATAGCAATATGTAACCCCACCACAACCTATGCAATGTATCGTAAAAAGATTTAATAAAAGTTAGGCTTCGCGAAAGGGGAACAACAATTAACAGGATTGCATCATCCAGGAAGTAAAGGACACTGCCCTGGACCCATAAAACTAAAGTTCAAAGACCTTCTTCTTCTTGGAAGATTGCAATCATGGCGACAATAGAGGTACTAAGCCAATCACAGTTAAGCATGACAAATCAACAACCAATCACCTTTAAGCATGACCAACTAATAGCGAATCAGAAGAAAACACATGGAAGGATCTCCACCAATGAGAAGCCGAGAGAGTTAATGATGATGATCTTGGACAAGATGTGAGGAGAAGGTAGGTGACCGGGCTAGAAGCAAGGTGTGCTCAACATAGGCTCGAACCAAGGTAGATCCTCTCGATCATGTGAAAGGCAAAGTACCTCCTCCAGTCTCATCACTCTCTACCTTTCGCAAAGTCTATTTTCTACCCCATCCAGGTGTGCTCGTTATTCCCCTGTGGAAAACCACCATTCGACCAAGACTGCGCCACCAATCCAATCAAGTCCACCCAATTCACCAGGATTCAATCGAAATATTATAGAGAGTCGACAGGATTTCAAATCAAAATCTCACAGAGAGTCGACAGGATTCAACCCAAATATTATCCCTATATATAGTCACGACCGTCTTTCCTCATCGGCCTCTGTCACGGATGCGCGCGCACAGGGAGATCACATGCTCGCCGGCAGCCAATAAAAAAAAAATAATAATAAAAAAACTCCCTCGAGCCGGATTTGAACCAGCGACCTAAGGATCACCGTTGTAACATCTACAGTCGGGTAAAACACGGGCGTTGCCCGGGTCATTCGGCTAGTATATATATATTTTTATGACACTAAAGAAATGATGAGAGAGAGCTGTGTCTAGTGTGCACGTACCCTGCTACAGTAGGGGTCGTCTGTCTCCACAAACACCTGGTTGAGTGGTGACACTGATGAATGGGTCAAGTAGTCAAACAGGGTGGACATGGCCATCAGGTCCCGGAATTCCTGCAACCCACAAGTCAGTTACGATACAGAAATTATTCCTATAGAGATGCAAAATCACCAATATAGTTCTCTAAAAGAGAGCCATTGTACAGTTAAAAAGTTCGCTAGAAAATTTACACACACACAAAAAAAAAAATAGAAAACAATTTTCAGTACCATTTTAAATTAAAAATTAGTTGATATTTTTCCAATAAATGGGGCAAGCCATTAGCAACTTTTAATTGCAAGATCAGAAGAAGCCTTTCTCTCAGTATATATAAATACAGTAGAACCTCCCTGTAAAGGACAACACCTAATTTCAGAGCCAAAGTGTCCTTTAGGGAGAGGTGTCCTCTTACCGGAGAGTTGCTAAATTGTAAAAATGGTAATTGTGCAAATGAAAACTGTCCTTTGCGGAGATTGTATGTTCCCTAAATGGAGGTCCTACTGATAAGGCACAATTTGGATTATATATATATATACAGTTACGAGCGTCATTCCTCATCTCCTAATCAACAATCAGTTTTCATCTCTGTCACCGTTTGCTTTTTTTTTGGAATGGTGCCCCTCCTATTGGTTGGCTACGGTCACGCCACCTTTGCCCCCCCCCACTCGCCTTTTCGTTTATGTAATTATTGTGTTGGAGCGGGTCGCTCCTTAAATAAATGCATATATTAGTTAATAACCAAATGGAATCCTCTCTTTCTTTTTCCCTGTAAGAGACGCCTATGGAAGCCAACAGTACATAGACAGATAAAGCACATAGGCTATAGTTATTAACTAATATATGTATTTATTTAAGGCGCCAATTTATAATTGTAACAAATAGCATTTGAATCAAAACATTCAATCGGGTAAAACACGGGCGTTGCCCGGGTCATTCGGCTAGTAGATTATAAACACAAGGTAATAAGACCAAATCAAAATATATAAATAGTGTGTGACGTTTCGGTAACAGCATTTTTACCATCTTCACCTGATTCAGTACTTTTGTCTGAAGATGGTAACAACGCTGTTACCGAAACGTCACACACTTTATTTATTTGGTCTTATCACATGGAGGTTCTACTGTATATATTAAAAATATATTAAGCATATCCTGACCACTAACATTAGCTTTTTAGATGGCAGAGCGCCATCTAGTGGAACAGATATCAACTAAACGTTGATTTAACCTGTTCCCTGATATTTGACCAACCCATTTTCTCGTTGAATCAAGAAAACCAACCATGAACTCATTTCAGGCTGTTGGCACTTGTCAGTGTAGTGCCAGAGACTTCTATAGAAATCAAGAAATGGGTATTTAAGGCCAAACTTCCGGAAATATGCTGAACATGTGAAAAAAATAAAATAAAAAATAAAGTAAAACAAATGTTCATGGTCAGGATATGTCTTTTTTGATTTTAATACCAACACCTGACCTTTTTATATTATTTTCACACATGTCCAGCGTACTTATGCAAGTTTGGCCTTAAAAACCCATTTCTTGATCTCTCAAGAAGCCTCTGGACACAAAAAAAAATTTTGGTAGCAGTGGTATAGACTGCACCACGTTAACAACAGCCCGAAACGCATTTGTTAAAAACAACAACAACAACAAAAAAGGCATCCTAATTGTTCACATGAACATTTTAGCGCTCTGCCATCTAAAATACTCATATGAATTTTCAGGATAAGCCATTTTTTGCCTTTAATATATATATATATATATATATATATATATATATATATATGGTGGTTAATAACGACAATCCACATAAATAAATGTAATTAAAAGTTGATTTTACAATAAATAATTTGTTATATGACTCCACTTATAAATCTATGCCGCCCACATAAATTGGTGAGCCGCGTATTTAAAATATAAACTTTAACGAACATTTGCAAGCAATCAAACAAGAATTTCAATTTGATCAAAAGTGAAAAATAAAATTACTCATAATATCAAATTTTAAATATTTAAAAAATACATATTAAATATTTATATTTAAAACAAAAAATATAACATATTTCGCAATATTTAAAAACAACGAAAACGTACATCGTTTGGTATTTAATTCAAGGCAAATTTTCAACTTAAAACAAAATCGCTATCAAATATAATCTTAAGAAATTATTTATGTGGATTGTCGTTATTAACCACCACATATATATATACAGTTAAACCTGTCTATAGTGCTCCCTCTAAAGAGCGCCTGATTTTAAATACGTAGTACGATGCAATTTACATTAAAAGTGACCTGTCTATAGCACCCTATTTTGGCGAGTCCCAAAAGGGGGCACCATAGACAGGTTTAACTGTATATATCAACAATTGTTTTTGAAACCAAGCATTAGTAGCACCACAAATGTGACAATCTAAGGTGATAGAGAGAGCTGACCTGGGACAGAGGGCCTCTCCAGGCGATGTAGACCAGTCCGTAGAGGTCGTCATCACAGGGGTAGGGCACAATCTGGTAGACTGGCTCTGGGAGGGGGTCGATGGGGGTCTGCCAGGGTCTGACAAACTCTTCTCTGGGGCCCTGTCACAACTCTGGAGTTAGAGGATCCTAGCAATTGTCTACAACTAGGGTAACTCACTACATCTGGAGTATGATAAGACACAATTTGAATTATAGCTACAATAAAATAAGACCTAATCCTAATAAATTAATTAGTGTGACTTTTCAGTAATAGCATTGTTACTAGCATCAGACAAAAGAATTATTTTGTCGCTGTTACCGAAACGACACACACAATTAATTTATTTGGATTAGGTCTTATTTTCTTGTATCTGGAGTAGTTTGGACAACTGGCCTGCCTTCAACTGCCCTACCAATGGTGTTAGGAAAGGAAGAAGACCACCAGTTCCAGATCTCATATCTTAACAGCTATCTACAGTAATATGGATCAATCGGTTCAACAAAAGTCTCCAGATATGCGAGATTCATAGCTTTGTGGCGACCACACTTTGCTTCAGCGAGCGCGAACTGGGACAAAGCTCCAATACACACACGGGCGGTAGAGTGGCGGCCCCACTATGCCTCGGCAAGCACAAGCTGGGAGAACACGTCACTATGCATGCACAGGCGTCATCCAGGACTTTTTATGGCCACGCGCATCTTCAACAACAAGGCTAGGCTACAACGGCCGTTACTTCTTTTCTCTTTATATATTTCTGGCTTTAAATAAATTAATTTATAAAAATAATTATAATTTTATCAGCGGCTTTTCCACAAGCCACACCAACACACACGCAACCATCCCACAGATTTGTTAGACATTCTTTTTTTAAACTCACGACTATTATTTTTTTTAATGTCCACCAAGTTGGCGACTGCTTTTACTGTAAGTGCACCAAATGTCTACACATGTGAAAAGCAGTTTGACTTTTGCACTTACTAATGTGCCAGAGCCCCGTTTTGGTTACTTGCACTCGCTGGTGGGATTGGTCTTTTGCAAGAATCCGGAGCATTTAGGGATTTTTTTTTTTTTTTTTAATTAGAAAAAAAGTGTTCAATGCAGAGTTCAATCCCCGGTTGTAGAAGTCAAAAACCAACAGTTTAGTCCACCCTTCCATTAACCCCTAGTTTGAAAGCCAAATATGAATGAGTGGAGATAAGAAAGAAGACGGTTGTCTTACAGGATCTACCATTCCTTTACCAGATTGTCCAGGAGAGTTTTACCTTAGAAAGAATCTTTTCTTCAATGGGTTGAATAGCCTTGAAGACTTCCTCAGGGGAGCATTGTCCAGTGATGATGACACAGAGGTTCTCTGGGCAGTAAAACTTGTTGTGGTAGGCGTGAATCTGGGAACACACAGAGTAGAACATCAACATCCGTCTACCAAAAGTCTACAGCTACCAAAATCTTATAAACAAGTAATAAGACCAATTCCAAATAAATAAATAGTGTGTGACGTTTCGGTAACAGCGTTGTTACCATCTTCAGACAAAAGTACTGAATGAGAAATTTTACCATTTTACCAATTTTATCCATTTATTTGGATTTGGTCTTATTACTTGTTTATAATCCAAATTGTGCCTTATCAATTATCTACCAAAATCTTCTTTCAATGCCAAGAGTTGAAAGAGGGAAAAAAAGAAAAACATTTTCTTACATGTGTAAAAAGAAACTCATTGCCAAAAATTAATGTTACAAATTTTATCGGTAGATGGCAAAAAAAATTATAAATGTTGTTTCTTATCCCCTTGTGTATAGATTACACGAATTCCATGAGTTCATGATCTCATGGAATGGGGTATAGGGGTGCAGCTTTCATTGATCATGGCACCATGATCCAGCCACATTTTGGTGAAAGTCTGACTTTACCTGTATTTTGAGGCCGTTCCTAACATGGAAGCCTTTGCTGCCGACTCTAACATGAATACAGACACAGCTCCTCCATATCCCTGGACCCTTGCTGAGGACCATCAACCGGGTTAGTTGAACTCAGGATTTTTAGAGAGAATTTTATAAATGTAATTTGCTAATATTAACCTTGTTTTGTGAGAGAGCATTGGTTGATGCAATTTCTTGTAATCATATGTATACACTTCTATAGACCTTTTAGCTTATGTCCATAGGTTCCCTAAACAGCCCTAAATTGTGCCTGCAACATCCCACAATCAATGTCCCATATACTAGATGACTGCCCGCTGTACAAATTCAATGGAGGAATCTCCAATCTCCATTCTGTCACCCCGGAAGCCCTGAACTGGCTGAAGGCCTTGCCTCTCAGACTTTAATGACCGATATGTCCTCACTTCTTTTTTCTAGATTTAATTCATTTTGTCTCCTCTCTAATTGTAAATACGCTGCTGTATCACCTCATAAGCATAAATAAAAACAGCCCTAAGCTGTCTTCCATAGTAAATGTAGGGAGAAATATAAGAAATCCAATCCGATAGCAGAGCGGTCTGGAGATTAATTTGGTGAAACCGCTGAGAGAGTTCACCACTGATGAACCAAGCCTTCTCGTTCAACAACTTTTAATTGCAGTAAAGTCTGTAGAGATGTTTGATGATAGAGGTGAAAAGAAACATATTTCAAAAATATTATTGTTAAAAAATGCAATTCTCAACCTGCAACCCCAAACCACATTACTGATTGTATTGATTCATCCATTGATGAGCTCTACCTATTCCCAGCCTTCAAGCCATTGAAGATAGAAAATAACAACAAAATCTATCCCACTTACCCAAAATGTAGCTTGGCTCCAAAACACATTTTAGTTTGCATTAGATGCACTAAACAGGACTTTTGGGAGAGGTCGCTGCTTATCATAAAACAGCTCGAGGAGCATGAACTCATGGAATTTGTGTAATCTTTACACAAGGGGATAAGAAATAACAACAACAACTCATCCCCAGCAGACATCAGAAACAAGCTCTACAAGCTTGATACCCTAATATGATTGAGTGGAGATAAGAAAAAAGAAGACATCATCAACAAGCTCTACAAGATTGATACTCTAATATGATTGAGTGGAGATAAGAAAGAAGAAGAAAACATCATCAACAAGCTCTACAAGATTGATACTCTAATATGATTGAGTGGAGATAAGAAAGAAGAAGAAGACATCATCAACAAGCTCTACAAGCTTGATACCATAATATGATTGAGTGGAGATAAGAAAGAAGAAGACATCATCAACAAGCTCTATAAGCTTGATATTCTAATATGATTGAGTGGAGATAAGAAAGAAGAAGAAGACATCATCAACAAGCTCTACAAGCTTGATACCATAATATGATTGAGTGGAGATAAGAAAGAAGAAGAAGACATCATCAACAAGCTCTACAAGCTTGATACCATAATATGATTGAGTCGAGATAAGAAAGAAGAAGAAGACATCATCAACAAACTCTACAAGCTTGATACCATAATATGATTGAGTCGAGATAAGAAAGAAGAAGAAGACATCATCAACAAGCTCTACAAGCTTGATACCATAATATGATTGAGTCGAGATAAGAAAGAAGAAGAAGACATCATCAACAAACTCTACAAGCTTGATACCATAATATGATTGAGTCGAGATAAGAAAGAAGAAGAAGACATCATCAACAAGCTTGATACTCTAATATGATTGAGTGGAGATAAAGAAGAAGATTGTTATATAAAAAACCTTTTCGTTTGTGGTAGATTCACGGAGATTCTTCATGATGCCTCCGGTCTCGGACTTGTAGCCGCAGTGTCCGGGGTAGAGAGCCCGTAGGGTCTGGAGGTGGCAGAGGGACTCTCCCATGTTCTCTCGGGACTGCATCTCGCAGTAGACCACTCCGGCATCCTCCCCGCTGCCATTGACGTGGTGGACTTCAGTGATGAAGGCAGCTTCCTGCACACATGGGGGGTGAACATCTTCCTTGATACATGGAGTGGAGACATCTAGTGTGTATCCTCACTATTTACAACTCTCTCTCTAACTTATAATCATCCTTTTTTTTGCTTATTCTTATTACACGTGGTACAGGCCAAGGTAATCATGGTGGGTAGAAGTAGACGACTGCTTTTACTGTAGGTGTACTCAACATGTCTTCACATGTGAAAAGCAGTTCGACTTTGCACTTACAATTGTGCCAGATCCCCGTTTGGTTACTTGCCCTCACTGGTGGGGTTGGACTTTTGCAAGAATCTGGGGCCATTGGAGCATTTTTTTTTTAAACAGAATAAAAGTGCCCAATGCGGGAATCGAACCCGGGTCGTAGCGGTCGAAAAACCAACAGTTTGACCATCCTTCAACCAACCCTCTTAGCTTTCTTTAGCTCAATAAAACTGGGCCACAAGCTTTAAAGCCAAAAGGTTTCTCTTTACAGTCCTAATAAGATTGTTGTTGTTGTTTTCTTGACCAAAGAAGAGCCTCAGATGTCTCCATGCATCTCCATCACAGCAGCAGCAATGTCCACTATCTTGGGCCCTTGGCAGAGCTGACTGCTATAGGGCGCGTCCCCAGGTGGCGGATAGGGGAACGACCTTCAGATATGAAGGCCAGCTGCGAAACAAGCAGAATAACTCTGACGAATAAGCAGTCGCGGACCAACAGCAGCATTGTTAGAAGAGGAGTAGACCTCTTTAAAAATCCTGACTTCAACTGACCCAGTTGATAGACCTCAGCAAGGATCCCACTCCAGGGATACGGAGGAGCTGCGTCTGTACTCATGTTAGAGTCGGCAGCAAAGGCGTCTGCTTCCATGTTAGGAACGGCCTCAAACTACAGGCAAAGTCAGACTTTCACCAAAGTGTGCCTGGATCATGATGCAATGATCAACGAAAGCTGCACCCCTATACCCCATTCCATGAGATTTCATGGAATTTGTGTAATCTTTACACAAGGGGATAAGAAACAACAACAACAACACCACTATCTTGGGTGTGTAAAGCTGCTGCTCTGGGTCTATGTCAATTTTCTGCAAGGCTGCAGCCATTGCTGGACATGAGAATATGTGAGTAGGTGTTGGTTCCACACCAGGACAGTTGTTACATGTCCTATAGGTTCTTGTGCCATCTGGATGTATTGTCATTCCTTTATAATGTTTTGTTCTAAGTCTTTATATAGTTTTTGTCATTTGTTTATTTCGCATAAAGTTGGTCTTATTTGTAAAAGAAACCATCGTTCTTAATATTTTTATTTCTTGTATATCGATTATATAATTTTTTTTTAAATGCTAAAAGTTTATACAATAGAACCTCCCTGTAAAGGAGAGAAATCATCCCAAAAGGCGGAAGATCAAAATTTAATTGGCCAACTGCATAGATGGAAGAAGGCAATGGAAAACCACTTTTGTGTCAAACACTGAAGAGATAACTTTATAAACCAATCAGATAAAATTGGAGAATATTTGTCCATCTGGTCACCAAAAAGTTAAACTCAACTCGATGGATGCTCTAACAACTAAAAAAAATAGATATAATAACAAATGCATTTGATTCAGAGTGAGATTTCCTTGCAGAAGAGTGTGCTGTAAAAAAAAAATGAAGAGAACAAACCTGAAAACAAGAAGAATATTTTAAAAAATGCTCCAATGGCCTCCGATTCTTGCAAAAAGTCCAACCCCACCAGATGATTGCAAGTAACCAAACGGGGCTCTGGCACATTTGTAAGTGCAAAAGATGAACTGCTTTTCACATGTGTAGACATGTAGTGCACTTACAGTAAAAGCAGTCGACTACTTCTACCCACCATGATTATCATGGGTTGTATCACATATACTGAGGATAAGCCAAAAAAATTAAATACAGTTAAACCTGTCTATAGCGCCCCCTCTAAATAGTGCCTCCCTCTCTATAGCGCCCGATTTTAAATACATATTATGTGATTTACATTATAAGTGACCTGTCTATATCACCCCCTCTCTATAGCACCCTATTTTGGTGAGTCCCAAGAGGGGGCGCTATAGACAGGTTTAACTGTATTTACAAATAAAGTGCTGACTTAGCATCATGTGACTGATGGTGATTTGCTGAGTAGGTCATCACAGACCCTTGCACTGAAGAATGGAATCTCAGAAATGGTATTGAAGCTCTAGAATGATATTCAAGTATTAGTGCTCTAAAGAAGCGGTCTGGTAGAATAAAAATTGACGAAACCGCTGGGAGGATTCAAGAGGGGGCGCTATAGACAAGTGGAATATGGTCAGTGGGCGGACTGGGGTGAACTCACTGTCAACATGGGGAAGAGGATGTGATCCAGGTAGATAGGCAGGAGGTTGAGGAACCCCTCAGACCCTGCAGTGACCATGGTGTAGCACGTGTGGTCCGTGTCTGTCCAGGCATTGGTTCCTGATGCCAGGCAGCGATTGGCCAGCATGTCCAGTACACCCTGGACAACCTCTGTTGTAATGGACTCTGGTGTGGAGGCAAACACATTCCTGTTGATGTGTGTACAAGACATTCAAACATCATCCTATTTTAATATAACACAAAAATACAAAAAGAAACAAAGAGAGAGAAATAAAAAAGTTTCCTATTACAAATGAAAACACCAAAACGCCAATGTTTCTTTTCACAAATAAATCAAACTTCTACTGTCCTTACTGTGATGAAAAAATATATTGGGAAGGCTTGGTTCATCAGTGGTGAACCCTCCCAGCGGTTTCGCCAATTTAATCTACCAGACCACTTCTTTAGAGTTCTAATACTGTATTGGATCATTCTGCTTTTATATACAGTATTAGAGCTCTAAAGAAGCGGTCTGTTAGATTAAATTGGCGAAACCGCTGGGAGGGTTCACCACTGATGAACCAAGCCCTCCCAATATTTTTCATCGCAGTAAGGACAGTAGAAGTTTGATTTATTTGTGAAAAGAAACATTCGCGCGTTTTGGTGTTTTCATTTGTATTATATAGATGGCGCATTATTGCTATGTATTAATAAAACTTTCCTGTTTGCTAAATTTTCATCTCTAATTTGGTAAAAAGAATTGGCCTAGATAATTTTCCAGCTAAACATCTCGTTGGCAATACTGAAAGATTTCATGTTGATCTCATGAAATCAAAGCCTGCCTAACTCCGCCTTTACCAGTCCAAAGCCCAGATGAAAAAGGAGGGGGAGCAGTAACAAGCTCACTAAAAAACCTGGGCTCAGCTGGCCCGGCTGATAGTACCCTGTAAGGGCTCCTGATCCAGGGATACAGGATGAGTCTGTACTCTATGTTAGGAGCGGTTGAACATGGCATCTGTTCCTCACGTCAGAGGCGGCCATTTCTTTTGGAGGTAAGTCGGCCTGCCACTGAGTAGTGTTCCCAGTCTTAATGACAAAGGCAGATGCATTCTACTTCACCCAGTCATGATGGTTGTCGCTTGATACCCTAATATGATTGAGTGGAAATATGAAAGAAGAAGAGGCCTGCCTAGAAAAGAAGAGGGTCATAGCCAGAAACCAGTCTCCAGGTGGGTGTTCTAAATTTTCCAAAGCTGTTGTTGTGGCTTTATCATCAACTAGTTTGCAGAAATGGCCAATAGTTACTCAATAGTTTTTGAGTCTCTTTATTTTTTGATACAGGAGAGTTGATTTTTTTTTTTTTAATGGTTGAAAGGTTTACCCACTATGTACTAAGTGAAATTCTGTACCTGCAACCCCAAAACACATTATTGACTGTATTGACTCATCCATTGATGTACTCTACTCATCCCCGGCAGACACCATTAAAAGTCTCAAGTTTACAAGCTTGATACCTTAATATGATTGAGTGAAGATTAGAAAGAAGAGAAGATCTTTTTTTATAGATATAATAGAGTCAACACTTACTGTAATATTTTTTAATCCTAGTCAAAAGTGATAGAGTAGAGCCTCCATGAAAGGACACTCCCACTAGAATCTATAAAAGACAGTTTTCATCACTAAAACTACCATTTTTACTACTTTTTAGTAAGAGGACACCTCTCCCTAAAAGAAAATTTTACTCTGCAACTAGGTATCCTTTACAGAGAAGTTGTACTGTATAATAGAATTTGGATTGATAAGGCACACAATTTGAATTATAGATTATAAACACAATGTAATAAGACAAAATCCAAATAAATAAATAGTGTGTGATGTTTTGGTAACAGCATTGTTACCATCTTCAGACAAAAGTACTGAATGGTGAATGATAAAATCAGTACTTTTGTCTGAAGATGATAACGCTGTTACCAAAACGCCACACACTATTTATTTGGATTAGGTCTTTTTACCTTGTGTTTAGAATTTGGATTATAATATATATATATATATATATTTTTTAATTTAAAGGTTGCCAGGTGTGTGTGATGAATTTGTTAAATCAAAATTAATTATCAAATTTAGTATGATTTTGTAACCTTTTAACTTTGCAAATTATTTATTATTCATAGCCAAATGTACAAAACAAACTTTTTATTATTTATATATGTAAAACAAGAACAAAATTCTATATGAGAGTTCCTTTTCAAACACGAGAGCTCATCTAAAGCCATTGCTACTCTGTGAAATATTCCAACCTAATTAAGTAGGTGTTCAATGAGAGCCAAATTAAAGTAAATAGGCTGATACAACCTCCATGAGAGGACACCTCGCTAGAGGACCACTCACTTCTTCTTCTTTCTTATCTCCACTAAATCATATTAGGGTATCAAGTTGTGACCCTTGATGGTGTCTCTTTGACAACCATCATGACTGGGTGGAGTAGAATCATTAAGACTGGGAGCACTACTCAGTAGCAGGCCAACTTAGCTCCAAAAGAAATGGCCGCCTCTGACATGAGGAACAGACACCATGTGCAGCCGCTCCTAACATGGAGTACAAATGCTGCTCATCCTGTATCCTTGGATTAGGAATCCTTACAGGGTACTATCAGCCAGGCCAGTTGAGCCCAGGTTTTTTAGTGAGCTTGTTACTGCTGCCCCTCCTCCAACACACTACAACTCACTATAAAGGACAAGTTTTCATCACCAGAATTACCATTTTTATTACAGTAGAACCTCCCTATAAAAATACCTAATTGCAGAGCCTAAGTGTCCTTTAGGGAGAGGTGTCCTCTTACCAGAGAGTTACTAAATTATAAAAATGGTAATTTTGAAAATGAAACTGTCCTTTGTGGAGAGGTGTCCGCTAAAGATAGGTTCTACTGTATTTAGCCACTCTCTGGTAAGAGAAAAACCCCTCTCTCCTTAAAAGACACTTTGGCTTTACAACTTGGTACCTTTTACAGAGAGGTTCTACTGCATTGGGATTTTATAAACGGTTGAATTAAAGATGGTAATTTAAATATGAAATGGTTGGGGAAAAAAATGGGTTGATTTATAATTGAATTAAAAGAGGTTACATTATGTATGACACTATACATCCTAATAAAGGCTGCGTGTGAAATTCTGTTGTATTTATATTTTAAGTTTAATCAATTGTTCCCACAGAGTATGTGTGTATAAGATCACATGTAAATAGATACAACACACAAAAGCCTTTATTAAGACACACTGGTCTTATAGAGGATTCTCCCAGAGATTACAAGAGAGATAGGCCTGTGAAAGTGGGGAATATACAGAAGAAGAAAAAGAAAGATTATGTAAGTATGATATATACATACACATACATATATACAACATAACAAAAGCCCCCATTAACCCTTAACTGGACGGGTGGATTTTTCTTACGTAACTGGACGGGTTGGGTAGATTCAACCCACCTATGTAACTTTATGAAATAAGCGTTAAATAATGATTGAAATCAATATTTAAAAAAAATATTTGATTAATATATAGTTAATATACAGATTTTGACTTTAAAAATTCTGAATATAATCTATTTACAGTTTTCAAAAATTATTAAAAAATGTTATTGCAAACGCTTAGTTGACATACAGAGCAAAGGGTTTTTATTTTTTACTGCGCTTTTTGATGGACATTTGTAGCACCTTTTTGGAGTATCAGATTGTTGTGGCATCGTAGATTCACTTGGTTTACTTGAACCATCATTTTTCTTGAATTCTTGTCTGTAATTGCAGTGGTAGAGAATTGAGATTACGTGTGGCCAGGTGTTCATCAGTCAATGTTCTTCCAAGATCAACAATAAAATGACTCCTTTCTTTTTTTTACCTTTTTTATCAATCTGATTACCAATTTTCTTTTTTCTTTTTTGGAACATAGGAGACTAAAGTGGTTGTTCCAGAGAAACCGAAAATAGAGGTTCCTGATTCTCTATTAGGGTGCGGTTGAAATTGTGGTGAACCTAAGGTCAGTTCTTTCTCATCGTTCCTAAATATGTAAGGCCATGTTCTTTCAACTTATCAACTAATTCTACTGAAGTGAATCAATTGTCTGCTGGAATATTTCTTCCAAAGTGTGGTCGACTAATCTCTAAAACATATATATTTTGGGTTGGCAGGGATAGTTCTCTCTGTTTACTTGATTGATTATTCTACTTATCCAAAGAAAGAAGTGTTATTTTATAAAAAGGAAGCTAAAAATAGCATAAGATAGAGACTCAAGTATGAGCCACGAGCTAACACTGACACGAAAAATTATCACGCTTCTGGACGGGCTGGGCGGAATCCGCCCACACATGCAAATTTAACCCCCCTCCCAAAATTGAAATTTATAAACGATGGATGGAAAATGTTTGTATCACTGTAAAATTAGAATACATGAAAGCTGGTAGCTCTAGGTAAACGAAAAATATTTTTTTTTCCTCTATTAAGTTTATGCATGGGCAGAATCTACCCAACCCGTCCAGTTAAGGGTTAAGACCCAAAGTCTTACAAAAGACTCGACTGCAGGATCCAAGAAGCAAAGTAAGAAAGAGATAAAGAAGTGAACAACAACAAAAAAATATATATATATACACATATATACACATTCACTCAATTCAAAGTAACAGTAACAATGCCTTTTTATTCACTGCCTTGTAAAACCCACATAGATCCAATGAAAACTTTCTATCTGTTATGTAGTTTGTTAAGATATCCTCAACTGTGTTTGGGAATCTATTATCCTGTTTCGAAATAAATGTTTTTCTTTCATCTGAAATACTTGTACAGTGGAAAAAAATAGTGAGAAGTAAATGGATACTAACTGTAAGAAGATAAGTTTCCAAACATAAGGTAATAAGACCAAATCCAAATAAATAAATAAGTGTGTGACATTTCGGTATCAACTCTGTTACCATCTTCAGACAAAAGTACTGAATGAAAATTCTTATCTGCTATCTTGTTTAAAACACCTGATAACAGTAACTATTTAAAACATGCTGTGGTAAAATTTCTCATTCAGTACTTTTGTCTGAAGATGGTAACAGTGTTGTTACCGAAACGTCACACATTATTCATTTATTTGGATTTGGTATTATTACCTTGTGTTTATAATCTATAATCCAAATTGTGTCTTATCAAGATAAGTTTGTTTACTTTGTTATATTTTGTTCTCTCTCTTGTAAATCTATATGGTTTGATTGTTCTTCTTGGTATCTGTATCTTTTTTTGCTTATCCCTAGTACACGTGGTACAGGCCATGATAATCATGGTGGGTAGTTAGCGACTGCTTTTACTGTAAGCGCACCACATATCTACACATGTGAAAAGCAGTTCGACTTTGCACTTACAAATGCCAGAGCCCCGTTTGATTACTTGCACTCGCTGGTGGGGTTGGACTTTTGCAAGAATCGGGGGCCATTGGAGCATTTTTTTTTTTTTAAACAGAAAAAAGTGCCCAATGCGGGAATCGAACCCGGGTCCTTGTGGTCGAAAACCAAACCGTTTACCCAGCCTTCCACCGACCCCCATCTGTATCTTTAAAATGTCCAAGCAAAGTCAACACAAAAGCTCTCTTTTCAGATAATAAAAAAAAAAAGGTGTCATCCTAAAGATCTTCCATTTAATCTTATACGCAGAGATAAAACTCTCCTTGGAGAGAAGAGAACAACAATGAAATAAAGTGAGATAGCAAGTATTTTAGGCCCAAAAAATGTGCAAGTCACTTGGAACACTTCCAGAGAGATCTTCAAGCAAAGAAAACATCATCACATTTACCAATGGGACAGAAATAGAAGTTGTTGATGGAAGTAAATGGTTCAGTAGCAGTTGTTGATGTGAAAACAGTGACTCATCACTGTAGATATATGGGCTGTCCCTGAAGTCTTTGTTTGTAGCCTAATAATTTACCTTTGTTACTCTACAACATTCCAAGAGATCAAAACTTTCGGTTTGAAAAAGTCAGGTGTTGAATAACTCCGCCTTCCAAACCCGGATGAAAAAGGAGGAGGGGGAGCAGTAACAAGCTCACTAAAAAACCTGGGCTCAGCTGGCCCGGCTGATAGTACCCTGTAAGGGCTACAGGGATACAGGATGAGCAGCGTTTGTACTCCATGTTAGGAGCGGCTGCATATGGCATCTGTTCCTCATGTCAGAGGCGGCCATTTTTTTTGGAGCTAAGTCGGCCTGCCACTGAGTAGTGCTCCCAAGTCTTAATGACAAAGGCAGACGCATTCTACTTCACCCAGTCATGATGGTTGTCAAACAAGCTTGAAACCCTAATATGATTTATTTATTTATGCTTATGAGGTGATACAGCAACGTCTTTACAATTAGAGAGGAGACAAAATGAATCAAATCTAGAAAAAAGAAGTGAGGACATCTCGGTCATTAAAGTCTGAGAGGCAAGGCCTTCAGCCAGTTCAGGGCTTCCGGGGTGACTGAGTGGAGATTGGAGATTCCTCCATTGAATTTGTACAGCGGACAGTCATCTAGTATATGGGACATTGATTGTGGGACGTTGCAGGCACAATTTGGATCTTTGGTGTAGCCCCATAACTTCATCAGCTCTGCACACCTTCCCTGTCCTGTCCTAAAGCGGTTTAGCAGCACATGATTGAGTGTAGATAAGAAAGAAGAAGACCTTGTGTTATTTAGGAAATAAATATAATAAAAAGGATATTTAGAGGTAATATTTGGTAGGAATTCCTGGCTAGAGATGAAATAGAAGGGCTATATAAGTCCATCCTCACCTTATATGGGTATTCCTCGCTGCCCATGAAGACCAGATGTTCCAAGGTATGGGGTAGTCCATCGTCATCATGAGACTCAGTGGCTGTAACATTCCTCCAGTTACCTCAGGATAACCTGACACTTGATGCAAATCAGTAAATCTACCCCATTTTTCAAATAATGTTTCCTATTTACATACTCCCTATAACATATGAGTTACATATGAACATTTAACTTAACATATTTGCACATACAAGGTGCATTTTGGAGAAGTAGCAACAAATGTGTATATTATATATTCTAAAATGCAATTATTATTTTTTTAAAACAACATATTTTAATTTCAACAACAGAAGCCTTTATTGAGGACCTCTCGTCCTATAAAGGATTCGTCAGTTTACAGAGTAAGAGAAGAGAACTAAGAATACAGAGATATATGTAGTAGGTATAGTATAGTATTTTCTACACTGTGACTATATACAACATCAGCAACAAGCCTTTTACTGGAATCAAAGTCCCATACAGGATTTGTCATTCTAATCCTGACAAAGATTATTTACATATGATTATTTACATCAATTAGATTATGTATATAACTTCCTTTTCTCTTCAGCTGTATTCCAAAATTTGAACAACGCAAACTTTCCAGCTCTGTTTCTCACCACCTCATTCAACATATTTTATTTTCATCATTGACTGTTCTACATTTTTGACCATAGATTTAGAAGATACCACTTTGAATATTTATGTAAATATGTATAGTTAAGCTACCTATAGTATCTCATGTGTTATATATAATAAATTAACATATATAATAATGATCTTTTACTAATAAAGTATTTTAATGGTTGCACTACAGTGATGGAGAAATGAATTAGAAAACTGCCATATTAGAATCAACAAGGTTATTATCTTAAAATTACAAATATATTCTCACAATGAGTATCTTTTTTATTTAAAAAACGCTAGCTTTTTTGTAAATATTTCTGGTGGGATAAAGTAGATATTATAGTAAGCCCGTTGAAGAGAGATTAACGCTTGAAAGCTAGCGTTTTTTAAATAAAAAAGATACTCATTGTGAGAATATATTTGTAATTTTAGGATAATAACCTTGTTGATTCTAATATGGCAGTTTTATAATTCATTTCTACATCACTGTAGTGCAACCATTAAAATACTTTATTAGTAAATGATCATTATTATATATGTTAATTTATTATATATAACACATGAGATTTGCATGAAAATATCGCAGTATTAAAAAATTATTCTTATAACACATTTTTTTAAATTCTATTTTGAAATTATCAGTTAACTATTAAACCATTTGATGTGGTAACCATATGGTAACATGTTAAAAGTTTAAAATATTAAAATATTTAACCAATTTTTAAAATTATTTAGCCGAATATAATTCGACGCGGTTTCCTCTATTATTATTCTATCAATTTATTAAAAATGAACAATACAAACCTAAGCATAAATAGCCAGTCACAATTGGACCTGCAACTTGTGCAATACAGACGGTTAATCCTGTTTTATTAGACTTATATTTTGAAAATGGCACATTTCCATCGGCTTTTGACGAGACAATAAGATCAAAATTTGACATGTTTAAAACATATACCCTAAATAAAAATTACTATATAAATGAGTAAACAAAAAGTAAAGCCGGTCGTAAATTTTAAAATATTTTACACAGATTTTTTCTCCCAAAAATAATCATTAATATATCATTTTAAATATATAATAAAAATAATTGTTTTCATAATCAAAAAATGTTAGAAAATATAATAAAACCGAATATATAAGGAGAGCGTGAGTAGTTTCTTCCACATAAAAAATCATAATATATTTAACTTCTCTCTAAAATCATAGCAAAAATGTGATATTAGTTTTTGCTATTGTAGAGGCCACTTCTGGGGCCTCCACAAAGTCACCCACAGAATCAAGGAAAAGCCGGTGGACAATGAAGCGGACTTCGAGAATTCTTCTCTGTAAAAAACCAGCCCATCTCTTCACCTCCTTTTTTATTTCTAGTTTTTTTTTTTTTAAATAACATATAGTACTATAATAAATTTTCCTTTTATTTTAAATAAGCAGTTATTTTTGGGCTTTCTATTTTTTAATTAATATTTTTAAATTAATATTTCGAAAGATAATTTTTTTATTATAATTTTATTTTTTTTAAATGTCTTTCTTATCACAGATAAAGATTTATTTTAAATTTTTTTAATTTTTGTTTGGTCACCCTGGGAGGAAAAAGTTAGTGGCAAGCAAGTTTTTGGGGGGAGCTAGTCAGTGGTAGATAAGATAGTCACGAGGAAGTTTTAGTGGGGGGCGGTGCTGGTTAGAAAAAGATAAGAGAGTAGGGAAGCTCGTAAAAATGTAGTTCTAAAAGAATTTTTGGGGAGGGGTTTCCAGCCTTCCAGCTGAAGCACTAAAGTTAAGTATTTTCTTTTTATAATGATTTTTTTGTTTAAACAGGTATACATATGTAAACTTTCCCACTCAATCGTCATTGCATATTTATTTATTTTTTCTTATCTTTGTGTTTTTCTTTTGGTCAAAAGAGATAAATAAATATATAATGTAAATTTAACCAGAGTTTATGTCCTTCCTTTTTTTAACCCCAGTGCGTGCAGGATACACGCAAACTATATATCTTTTTATAGCAGGATGAGTTATTTTTGTGAACTCCCTGAGAAAGAAAGAGGCTCATGGATATCTGACAATAGCGTCAGATATTCAGCTCATCACTATATATACAAGTAAACTATCTTTTGTACGCAGATTATCGCCCGAATTCTGACTAAGTAATGCTTATCCAGCGATAAGTGCTTTAAAATGTTAATTTCTATATAATATTAGTGTCTATTATTAGTAGTCATGATAATGGCGGGAGATGGTTGTTGTATTAAATTTTCATTATTTTCATATCTCAAATCATATAAATGAGTTCTTTCATAATTGTTCTAATCTATATTGGCGTTTTGTAAGCTTATATATTTGATTAAATTCATTAAGAAGTAGTTCTGCTTTTCTTGTGTGTGTGCAAAATTGATTGGTGTTTTTTTTTTTTTTTTTTGCAGAGAGAATATAAATTATTTAACCGGTTCGGCACTCTAACATAGTGCACCTGGAAAATATCACGCCGAGTAGGTATACTAATATAAATAAGGATAAAAGAAAGATAGGGAAAATAATTCAGTTGCAAATTGATATTTTAATGGCTTCTGATATGAACACTGTTGTGTATTGTTAATCATTTGATACTATATACTCTGTTTTTATCATCATCCACGTGGTAATCGAAACATGTTTGAGAATAAATTGTTTTGTTATTGTGTGTAAAAAAACAAATGTCATTAATTGAAATATAAAGACATAACAAATACACAGTTTCTTTAATATAAATATATATATAATTATATAAAATTACCTTCATGATAGAGAGAGAGAAAGGAAGTCCTAGCATAGTCTTCCTTTTTGTATTTCGGCAAAACTTCATCTAACTGCACATAAATATTATTATTAGTTAAGAAAAACGTTTGTGATGTTATGCTTTAAAAATGATTTAGGAGTGTGTATCTCTATCACTCTATATTATATATTTATGCAACATTCAGAATATTTACAAAATAAAATTTCTTTAAAAGAAATTTCCTTTAAAATCTCAGTTGAAGATGAAAGTAGTCAAATACACCGCGGAGAAATGCTTTGTCAAATATGTCTTTCAAAAGGAAAGGGGAACCACTTGTGCTTTATCAGATATAAACAGATAATAACAAGGAATTGAGGGTGAAGACTTTTTCTAATTGTGAAGAAGAGGATAGAAGCATGCCTCGTGCCAGTTTTGAAATCACTCATGAGACTGAAAATGTTGCCCTTAAAGCCTTAAGTATGTGGATATGATATCTTATACTCTGCAATATGAGAGTAAATTGAATAGGCCAGACAAAGGGCTGTTGCTTTCCAAGATGAAGATCAAAGGTCTAGTGATATAAATGGTTGCTTTATATAGTGACCTGATCATTAATTACAAGTAATGAAAACCAGATAGTACGCTGTATGAACTAAAAGAAACAGGAATCATACTGCTTTTGCTTAAAGATTACTTGAGCGTTCACGTAGCCGTTTTATGATGTCTGATAGCGTCAAGAAAGTAGTCGCATTAAAACAAAGATAGAACTTATCAAACAGTGCTTGACGAAAATGAACTTTAGCGTGGATTTCTCCTTATAAAGCAAGTTTTTCTCCAAACACCATTTCTCTTTCTTTCTTTCGCATATTGAAATATTATTTCAAATGAAACAATTATATATTTGCTAATTTTAAGCTTATACCTTTCACTCGCAATAACACAATGTAATAATGCTCATGTAATTAAGGAAATAATATTGACTGTGAATAATAAATTAAAGTTTTTAGCATTGACATTTTTTGAAATTTTGCAGGAAATTATTATTTATGTAAAAATGGGACCCCTCGTTTTAAAAATGCCTTTAAAAAGCATTATCTTAAAATTTTATTCTTAATTTAAAATTTTATCTTGAAAAAAAAATAAATATAATATAGTCTAAAAATAAAAATGGCATATCCTTACCAGGAGCACATGTGTTTACTGAAGGCAGAGCGCCATCTGGTGGAACAGAAATCAACTAATCATTGATTTAGCCTTTTCCTTGATATTTGGCCAGCCCAATTCCTTGATAAATCAAGAAAAGCTATCCACAAACGCGTTTCGCGTGGTTGGCGCTCGTCAGCGCGGAGTAGGCTGTACCGCTGCGACCAGAGTCCCAAGGGCTTCTTGAGAAACCAAAGAAATAGGTATTTAAGGCCAAACTTGCCTAAATACGCTTAACATGTGAAAAAAAATAATAGAAAAAATAAAAATAAAAAGGTTTTTTCTATTATTTTTTCACATGCTAAGCGTATTTACGCAAGTTTGGCCTTAAATACCTATTTCTTGGTTTCTTAAGCCTACTTCACTCGCCAACAGTGCGAAACGCGTTCGTGGATGGCTTTTCTTGATTTATCAAAAAATTGGGTTGGCCAAATATCAGGGAACAGGCTAAATCAATGTTTTATTGATTTCTGTTCCACTAGATGGCGCTCTGCCTTCTGTAAAGCACATGTGCTCCTGGTCAGGATATTCCATTTTTATTTTTAATATCAACACCGGACCTTTTTATTTTTCTATTATTTTTTCCACATAATATAGTCTATACAAAAATGTATTTCTAAATAACTTTACAATATTATGCGAATTCAAATTATTTACTCTTTCAATTAACAAAGATATATAGCACCTATTGTTTAGAGAGTGATATCTTAAGATTGGTCTTAATTAATTAAAAATATAAATGATTTAATTACCTGTGTGTTAGCCTTGAAGTTGCCATTATTAACATTGGTCTTCCATCATTATCTTAGAAGATCATTTAATGAAGAATTCATCTGAAAAATGGCACTAGAGCGGATGTACACATTTTCAATGAGACTTGGTAATTTCATTCATTTCAGACTTCATCTCACCAAAAATAGTTCATATGATAGGAGTATAAAATTATTTAAAAAGCCGAAATTAAATATTAAAAAAAAAAGAAAATTTTCATCTAAGAATTTTTTAGGGTATATGCCAATTATTTTCTTTCAAGATTTTGAAGTAGCGTATTTTTATTCCTTTTATTGCGTTTTTAAAAATTATTCATTCTTTCGATAAAAAAGAACATAGGCATCTTTTGTGATGACATTATTTGGATCAATGGAAGTTATTTCTGTATCACTGATGTGATACCATTGTCCAGTTGAGGGATTTCTGCAAGTTGCAGTATAATGGCCTGAGAATTGCTCTTTGCCCACATGGTTTGCAACTGCAAACAAATTATAATTGACATTCTGGCCTGAAGATGAATAGGCATTCATATTTAATTTGAATGGGGCTTCAACTTTTTTATTTATTTTCTCTCCACCGTAGCCATGGAACTTCTTTATATGGAGAATTAAGATCTCTGGCCAAATAGTGATTGTCAACTTTTTAAGAAAACATTTCTTTTTCTTGCATTGAGTGCAATTTACTTTATTCTCGCCTTTTATGTTCTCTTTCTTTGTATAGAGGTCTAGGCACTTATTGAGGGTAACCTTCCCTTTAATTTTAGGAATGGGCAATGATAGCTCCCAGAAAATATCATAGCTATCTGAGTTGGTCTTGCAAGTCTTGCATGTTAGACTGCTCCTCTGTTGGCCAACAAAATTATGGACAAAAAAGCTGTTATCAAGAAGAAGAAAATTATTCCAGCTTTCAATTCCTTTGTCAGTAGAAGATGTGTCGAAGAATGACTCAGATTTGCTATTAATTTCTTCATGAAGACCCAGCAACAAGGAATGTAAGAACTCTTGGGCATCTTGTTGGTCATCTGTTCCAAATTCAGGATTTAAATGGACTATTAATTCCCTGAAGAAGCTTGGGCAGATAATATCTAAACCACTCCAAATTTCTTGAAGAAGGATGATGAAGGCCTGAAGGAATATTCCTCCAATGGGAGTTATTGCGCTGAAACAATTATTTAGAAGTGGCGCAGTATGTCCAAGACATTGGATGATTGTGTTCATGTAGCAGGTGTTGCCCATATTGATGAGGCCAGCAGGTCTTTTAGAATCTGGAGGAGACCAAACTCCTGTTCTGTTACAAACCATTCAAATTTCTTTATATACGCGCGTTCAATATTACTATTAAAATAAGATTAAATATTGTTTTTAATTTTGTACTTAATGACTAATTGTTTGCTAAAAATACTAGGTGGTGAACTCTTCAGTAGTTTGATCTCACAAACATCTAATATTGAATAGAATCATGGACTTAGATGATCCACATATCAAGATTCATGACAAAGATATTGATATGGGACTAATGACATATAGCACAATAGTATGCAAAGAGATAAGGAAGTGAAGGAGGATTAGGGAAAGAAGGGTGTTGTGATATGGCGTGTGATCAAATTTAATTGGGTAAGTATAATTTTTAATATTGCAATAGAATGTCTTATTAAGATATGATAGTAATAATAATTTTCCAATTTTTTTTTCTTTCTTATATATATATTTTTTATTTTTCTTATAATCTGTATATATTTACCATATGTATATAATCTTTCTCCATTTTTATTTCCCACTTTCATAGGTTTCTCCGTCTTGTAACCCCAAGGAGAATCCTCTGTAAGACCTGTGTGTCTTAATAAAGGCTTTTGTGTGTGTGTGTGATAGTAATCATATCAATATTTCGTATCGAAGGCAGTATGTAAAGGTAACATGTAATCCTCCGATCTTTTACTACAATATTTTTAAATTGGTATATGCAGCAAATTTCCACCTATAAAGATCTGTCTGGGAATTGTATCCTAATTAATACCAAGTAATAAATATGTTATATTTTTAATTGAGTTCTGCACACACACACAATCATTGCCATACACTGACATATACTCAAAAAATGATCATACAATAACTTTTTGAGTAGTATTTGCGTAAAAAAGGTTTGTGGACGAGTGGGTAACACCTTTGATTCTTGACAGACATAAGCCGGGATCGAATCCCGTGTTAACATTTTGTTTAATATGTGAATTTCACATATTATTTATTGTTGCAAATATCATAAACTAGGTTGCTCTTTTTGAGCGGTTCTTAATTAAGTGAATTTGGAAAAAGATCAAGAGTATTTGTGTGAGTGAGACATCTTTTTGAATTTAGTAATTTATATGTATGCATGTTTGTGTTTGATTCAAATATATAAATAAATTTATTAATATATATTAAAAATAAAGAAGGCATCTCCTGACCACGAGCACATGTGTTTTTTAAATGGCAGAGCGCCATCTAGTGGAGCAAAAATAAACTAAACGTTTATTTAGCTTGCTCCGTGATATTTGGCCAACCCAATTTCTTGATAAATCAAGAAAAGCCATCCACGAACGCGTTTCGCGCTGTTGGCTGTGGTCAGGAAATGCCTTCTTTATTTTTAATATCAACACCTGACCTACTTATCTTTTATTTTTTTTCTATTATTTTTTCATTAATATATATATATTGTAACGAAATATTTATTATTTTATGAACAGAATATTAATATTGATAATTAATTACTCTGTATACTTCCCTCATTGCTTCTATTGTATTTTATAAATTTAAGTTTGTCTTTCCCAATTTTCTATGTGACAATACAGCTGGGCACGACGTATTTTTAAGTATTATAAAATAAAGAGGTGACATTACATCGACATACAAATGTTTGTTATGACCTAACAATGAAATTAGATATAAAAGAATAAAAGTGACCACATATGCATTTATCAATACTTAGATTGTTTATATGATATGCAAATAGTCTAATAACCTTTTTTATATCTTTGATTCTGGCAGCATAAATAGAATCTGGATGGCAAACCCCAGCAGCATCGTCCTTACATAGGGGCAGATGCTAATATTCTCTATGCATTGTTCCAATTTTAGTATTTGCACTGATTATTCCTTGAGGTGGAGGAAGAACCTCTGGAAGTGTATGAGAGACACTGTCTGTATATATATTGTTTATTGGGATGTGGAGTGTGTTTTTCTTGATTTTCGTTGTTTAATTTCTGTCTAAAGTTGCTTAAAGATTTGACTTTCCTCTTACTCTGTTCCTTTATTTTAGTGTCTTTACCTTCATAATTCTAAACATACCATTGTTGTCTATCTCAAAAATCCTGATAGACTACAACATCTTAATTCACATTACAAAGAACGGTGGATGAGAGGGTAACACGCTCGATTCCCGACAGTCATGAACCGGGATTAAATCCCGTGTTAAAAATTGTTTAATATGTGAATAACCTTCACATATTATTCATTGTTTCAATTATCATGAACTAGGTTTTGATGAGGGGAATATCTGACGCTATTGTCTGATATCCATGAGCCTCTTTCTTTCTCAGGGAGTTCACAAAAATAACACATCCTGCTATAAAAAG
Organism: Cordylochernes scorpioides; assembly: GCA_030710605.1. Taxonomy (NCBI): domain Eukaryota; kingdom Metazoa; phylum Arthropoda; class Arachnida; order Pseudoscorpiones; family Chernetidae; genus Cordylochernes; species Cordylochernes scorpioides. The sequence continues at coordinate 88,224,171 of CP092873.1, read as the reverse complement.
ATATATAGTTTGCGTGTATCCTGCACGCACTGGGGTTAAAAAAGGAAGGACATAAACTCTGGTTAAATTTACATTATATATTTATTTATTCTCTTTTGACCAAAAGAAAAACACAAAGATAAGAAATGAAATAAATAAATATGCAATGACGATTGAGTGGGAAAGTTTACATAGATATATCTGTTTAAAAAAAAATCATTATAAAAAGAAAATACTTAACTTTAGTGCTTCAGCTGGAAGGCTGGAAACCCCTCCCCAAAAATTCTTTTAGGACTACATTTTTACGAGCTTCCCTACTCTCTTATCTTTTTTTCTAACCAGCACCGCCCCCCCCACTAAAACTTCCTCGTGACTATCTTATCTACCACTGACCAGCTCCCCCCAAAAACTTGCTTGCCACTAACTTTTTTTCTCCCAGGGTGACCAAACAAAAATTAAAAAAAATAAAAATAAATCTTTATCTGTGATAAGAAGGACATTTAAAAAAATAAAATTATAATAAAAAAAATTATCTTTCGAAATATTAATTTAAAAATATTAATTAAAAAATAGAAAGCCCAAAATAGCTGCTTATTTAAAATAAAAAGAAAATTTATTATAGTTTATATCTAGTTATTTACAAAAAAACTAGAAATAAAAAAGGAGGTGAAGAGATGGGCTGGTTTTTTACAGAGAAGAATTCTCGAAGTCCGCTTCATTGTCCACCTGCTTTCCCTTGATTCTGTGGGTGACTTTGTGGAGGCCCCAAAAGTGGCCTCTACAATCCTTCCCCGCCAAAACCACGGGTTTTGGGCTTGTGAGGGAGCAGGACTATCTCCGGGGTCAAAAGTGGAGGTCGGGGGGTGCTCTGGCTTGCGAGGGAGCAAGACAAATCTCCGGGGTCAAAAGTGGAGGTCGGGGAATGCTCTGGCTTGCGAGGGAGCAAGGCAAATCTCCGGGGTCAAAAAGCGGAGGTCGGGAATCTCGAAGTCCGCTTCATTGTCCACCGGCTTTTCTTTGATTCTGTGGGTGACTTTGTGGAGGCCCCAGAAGTGGCCTCTACAGTTTCTCTTGCTGAGCGGTACCTATTAATGTGATTTGAACCAGATTCACATTACATATCTGGGTTGTTCTTTTTGAGAGAAGTACCTAATAAAGTTATTTTCAAGTTCCAAATAACTATTAGGTACCACTCAAAAAGAACAACCTAGCTTATGTTTATTACAATAAATAATATGAACAGGTTCTTTACAGAAAAAAAAGTGTACAATGCGGGATTCGATCCCTGTTCATGGCTGTTGGAAATCGTGGGTTTTAACCGCTCCGTCCACCGAATTCTTAATTTTGAACTGGGTTATATTACATCTATTTATTGAAAAAGAGAAGTGTCTTGTATTATTACAAATAATTAATAGAAAGTAAATTGCAGATTAAACTATTTTAAAATAGTAACTCAAGTTATTTGTAAAATAAACGTTGAAAAACATATTGTGAAGAACGCGAATTATTTTATTAAAAAAAAAACCTTCAGAGCGCTACTCTCTCTTTTTTTTTTATCAAAATAAAAATTTTAATAAGTTCTTATTAACACAAAATGAAGATATTTCCATCCAATCTATTTTATCATTGCAATAGGATATGTAGTTTGTTTTAATAATAAAAAGGCACAACTAAAATTTCACTAGAGAGAAAAATTCCATGCAGGAAAGAGTTTTTTTTTTTTTGCAAAAAAAATAATTTGATTGACTTGAGCTATCGGGCCTTGAATACCTTCTTCAGGAATAAGGTTAAAATTGACATTATATTTAACCTTAATCCTATAAAAAGGCTCCTAGTTCCTAAATCTCAAGTCAATTTAATTAATATTTTACATTATAAAGGACTGCGGCGTATGATTATAAAACAACACTTGAAGTTGCACCGCATAAGTTTCTTTTCTGTGAAAAATCAATATTTATTTCAAAGAGAAATATTTACTATTTCTAACTTTTTCACTCTTTCATACTTCATCCAAAAAAGTTAGAAATAGTAAATATTTCTCTTTGAAATAAATATTGATTTTTCACAGAAAAGAAACTTATGCGGTGCAACTTCAAGTGTTGTTTTTAATTAATATTCTTTATAAAAGAAATTCTTCTCTTGATGGATTTTTTCTCAAATTAAATTATACAAGAGATTATTATTTTCGGAACAACTAATATTGACCAAACAAGTTTTTCAAATGTTTCCTATTACCAGTTGATTAAGGTTTTTTTGTTGTTATTTCCTTTGTCTTACTGCTTTGTTCTTATGCATACCTCTGGTGAATCCTGTATAGGGTCAGTGACCCTAAATAAAGGCTTTTTGTTGTTGTTTTATGCTTTGGATAATTATTAAGAATTTAAAGAGTGGAAAAAATAAAACAAAATGTAATTTATATAAGAATTTTTTATTGAAAGTATACAAGTGTTTACATAAAAAAGTATAGTACTTTATACATAGAGAGAGGTTTGAAATTGGTAATGATACAAGGCAAAACTTGATTAAAGATAGTTATAATATTTTCATTAAATATATTTATTTATATTATTTATTTTTCTAATTTTACAATAAGATTTGAGGCAAGAATTTTAAAAAGAAAAAATAATAGGATGGAACAGCTCATCAGAGGCAAACTCTTCCATCATTCTCGCCAATTTATTCTACTAGACAATACATTAATTGTTTATTTTTCCGCTAATATACATTTAGCATATGCTAGTTAATTCTTGGTGATGGTGCAATAACTTTAGTGAAACGAAGAAAGAAAACTTTTATTGTTATATATTTTTATTATTATATATATATATATAATATATTTATATATATTTGAATATTTACTCAAAAGAAATAAACACAAAAATATTAAATTAAATGAATGCAATAAAGAAGAAAATAATGCCAATTATATATATTTAAAACAACTATGATGATAACAACTTGAGAATTACCGAAGCAATAAAATGTTCACAGAATATTTCACGCTGATATATTACAGATGGTGTTTATTAAATGCGTACAGGATTAGAGATAGATATTTTATAACTCAGGTTACTGGAGCGTTGAACGCCAACTACCCTAGAATAGAGGGTTAGACTTAGTTGGTTTACGAGTTATGTTTGAGACTCCAACACTTTAGCTATCTGAAGAAGGCAAAGCATATTAAATAATTGGAAATTAAATAATAAAAAAATAATCCTATTAAAACCGATTGTTGCTTTCACAAATAAAACAAAAATTATACTGTCCTTACTCGATGAAAATACTGGGAGGGCATGGCTAATCAGTAGTGAATCTTCCCAGTAATTTCACAAATTTAATCTACCAGACCACTTCTTTGAGCTCTAATAATGTATTGGACGATTCTGCTTATATATAAGAGACAATGAAGAATGGGATCTTAGTTATGGATTTTAATTAAACTATGGAAATAAGCTTTGAAGGCTTGTAAATTTCGGTCGCAGTAAATGTTGGAATATTGCACAGAGTGGCAATGGCTATAGATGAGCTCGTGTTTGAAAAAGAACTTGTATGTATATAATAATTTTTGTTTTTGTTGTTTTGATGTAGACATATATACCAAGATTTGTTTTGTATAATTGCTATTAATAATAAATAATATGTAAATTGGTTACGTCCTTCTTACTAATTTTAATTACATAACAGTAAAGACAATAAAAAGTTGGTTTTATTTGTAAAAGAAACCATCATTCTTAATATATTTATTTCTTATATAAATATATAGATGGCAAGCTGTTTCCCTAGAATAAATAAAAGTATATACTGATGTTTAGACAGATAATTGACTATAATACTGTTATATATTTTTAATAATGTTAGAAATAGATTCGACAACGTTGTTTTGTAAATATATGATGTAATCCATATGATGTAATCGAATAAGCATTGTTTACCGCTTTCGATGTCACACCTCAAGTATGTACTTTTATTTTTATTATGTGTTATATTATGTAATCTCATTTCAAGATAATTAAAACATTTAAAATCAACCCATACCTTATCATTTCAAATACAAGGTCCACTTTTATACACAACAAAAACAATCCCCAAGAATGGAGAAATTCTCATTACCATTAAGACGTTCATTCTCAATGAGAGGTCTGATTTTTTTTAAGACGGCGTCTGACGTCTGAAAGTAGTCTTGAGGTCTTTTGTTGTCGAGGTTGCCTCTTGCAGAAGATATTATTCCATTTGCGGCGTTTTCGGTTTATTTGAGGAGTGTTGGGAGGGGTCTTCGCTGCGTTTTCTTCCTGGACATACACACACAAAAAAAAAAGGTTTAAAATCTCTAATGTATATGAGTATTATATTGGTAATAATTTTTGTTTAAATAGATGTCATAAATTTTTCAGATATGATAAAAAAACTAAGAATAGAAATAAAAATAAATTTTCAAGGCATAAGGTATCTGAAAAATTATTTTATCAATAAAATATTAAAATATAATGTTATAAAATTTAATATATTTAATATATAAGAAAAATATGAAGAGTAAAAAGAAGGATCCTTTTCCTTTGTTTAATATCTTGAAGATTGATAGTTTATAAATTTGAGAACGTCTGTGATGTAATTGTAAATATTCAGAGAATTTAAATGAAAGAGTAATTATCATCATGTTTGTTTATGTTTGAGATAGAAACAGCTCGAGTTAGGCTGTAAATAAATAAATGATTGCATTTCAAGCAGTTATTTAACATAAAATAACTATAGTGTGGGGATCATTGAAAGGTTGGAAATATAGAAAAAAAAATACCTAGGAATTCTTTTTAAAAACTTATAATCTTCTGGATATTGAAAAAGGAGGAAAGATCCATTTTTATGCAAGAGATATTTACGCCTTTACGGCAATTTAATTTTCTAGTAGAGAAATTCAAATTCATATCATTTTATCCTCAACACACAATATTATTTAAAACCAGTGTATTTCAACTCAAGATTTTTCTGAAAGAGTAAAATGAGAAATTTCACAATATTTTGAAATTGAAAATACCTTTTGTTGACTTTGCTTAGAATTTTTAATGAAACTGATTCCAATAATTATAAATTAAACATTATATTTATTGATTTACAAGAGAGAGAACAAAATATAAAAGGGAAACTAATATTTAAAAAAAAAAAAGATTTTTTTTCGGTTAGCGCCTATTTACCTGTAAGCTTACACACACTCTGTGGTAACAATTAATTAATATATATACAACACCTTTATAAAAATATATAATAATCAAAAATTATATTTTGACTGGGATGACTATTTCAATATTTTCTATGTATTCGCCTTTATAATTCACTGATTAAACCAATTCTCTGAACACTCAGATTTTCCTGGAAAATCTCTTAAAGATTTCTTGAAAAAAGCCATGGTCTACCTGTGCTGTGTGAGCAGAAGAGCTTAAATTGACTTGTTCCATTATATGTATGTTCCATATGTAAATACTTGTTTTCTTTCCTCTTTTCGCTCTCCATTTCTCCCACCCATATTTCTAAAAAAAAAAAAAAATCCAAATCCATATTCTTATTTTCCATAGGATCATTCGAATAATAATCTGTATATATTTACCATGTGTATATAATCTTTCTCCATTTTTACCCCTTTGTATATTTCCCACTTTCATGGGTTTCTCCATCTGGTAATCCAAAGGAGAATCCTCTGTAAGGCCTGTGTGTCTTAATAAAGGTTTTTGTGTGTGTGTGATTAAACCAATTCACGAAGAAAATTTATGTGGGATAAATATAAAATATTTTCACATATATATATCTCCAGTTTAACTTCAATTGTCTCATATTATTTTAAAACCTATAATTCATTGTAAAGCAATTTTATAAGAGGACTAGATGGGTGACCCGGGCTTCGCCCTGGGATTGACCCGTTTGCATATCTACCCGAGTGATATATATTTAGATAAGATTTTTTTTATAATTGTTTGTTATTAGCATTATCTATTTGTTTGCATCAGCATAATTTAATCTCATCTTTGATAGAGGGCGCTGTTCGTGAGCTAAGTAGAATAATTTGAATATGTAGTTTTAATAATTGATTTATATATTTTTTAAAATAGCCTATCGTCTTCCCCGTATTTTTTTACTTATGTATGGAAATTTTGGTTTGAATTAGTGAACTACTGCGAATTTGTATATCGGACATACAAACAAACAAACTTACAAACATTGATTTTTTATATATATAGATATTGAATAATGAAAACTCCTTTCATAGGATATTTTGAATTCAAAGCCGCTCTTGATGATGGTCATATTCCGATAGCCATGGTATGCAGGTTTGGTTATTTGGCTGGATTTTCTGAAGCTGGTATTTTAGGGTGATATGAATTTGGTTTTATGAAAAGTCAAGATGAAATTCTTTAATATC
>CP092873.1:88124834-88217686 GCA_030710605.1 Cordylochernes scorpioides | reverse complement strand
AGAGAGACGGGAGGGTAAGGACCGGCCACTTGACACACCAGCGACATTCCAAGGAGCAACCACTGGGGTCCATCAGTTAACACCTTGGGACTTTGAAGTAGTTGGGGATTGTGGGCGACACGAACGGCCGCCCGGCTTTCTCTCTCTGGTTGCCTGGGTTCCTCTTCCAAATTGTGGGGTGTTTCTTTCCCCACCTACAATACCACATATATATACAGTTAAACCTGTCTATAGCGCCCCCTCTTGGGACTCACCAAAATAGGATGCTATAGAGAGGGGGTGTTATAGACAGGTCACTTTTAATGTAAATCGCATCGTACTACGTATTTAAAACAGGCGCTATAGAGAGGGAGGCGCTATTTAGAGAGGGCACTATAGACAGGTTTAACTGTATATATATATTAAAAGCAAAAAATGGCTTATCCTGAAAATTCATATGAGCATTTTAGATGGCAGAGCGCTAAAATGTTCATGTGAACGATTAGGATATGGCTTTTTTGTTGTTGTTGTTGTTTTTAACAAATGTGTTTCAGGCTGTTGTTAACGTGGTGCAGTCTATACCACTGCAACCAAAATTTTTTTGTGTCCAGAGGCTTCTTGAGAGATCAAGAAATGGGTATTTAAGGCCAAACTTGCATAAGTACGCTGGACATGTGTGAAAAAATAATATAAAAAGGTCAGGTGTTGGTATTAAAATCAAAAAAGACATATCCTGACCATGAGCTATTGTTTTATTTGATTTTTTAAATATATTTTCATATCTTCAGCATATTTACGGAAGTTTGGCCTTAGATACCCATTTCTTGATTTCTCTAGAAGTCTCTGGCATTACACTGACAAGTGCCAACAGCCTGAAATGAGTTTGTGGTTGGCTTTTCTTGATTCAACAAGAAAATGGGTTGGCCAAATATCAGGGAACAGGTTAAATCAACGTTTAGTTGATTTCTGTTCCACTAGATGGCGCTCTGCCATCTAAAAAGTTAATGTTAGTGGTCAGGATATGCTTAATTTATTTTTAATATATACAGTAGAACCTCCAGGTGATAAGACCAAATAAATAAATAGTGTGTGACGTTTCGGTAACAGCGTTGTTACCATCTTCAGACAAAAGTACTGAATCAGGTGAAGATGGTAAAAACGCTGTTACCGAAACGTCACACACTATTTATTTATTTGGATTTGGTCTTATTACCTTGTGTTTATAATCTACTAGCCGAATGACCCGGGCAACGCCCGTGTTTTACCCGATTGAATGTTTTGATTCAAATACTATTTGTTACAATTATAAATTGGCGCCTTAAATAAATGCATATATTAGTTAATAACTATAGCCTATGTGCTTTATCTGTCTATGTACTGTTGGCTTCCGTAGGCGTCTCTTACTGGGAAAAAGAAAGAGAGGATTCCATTTGGTTATTAACTAATATATGCATTTATTTAAGGAGCGACCCGCTCCAACACAATAATTACATAAACGAAAAGGCGAGTGGGGGGGGGCAAAGTCAAAAACAATGTGTCTCGCGTAAGTGGCGGCGCCATCGTAGCCACGTGATCGTAGCCAACCAATAGGAGAGCGCCATTCCAAAAAAAAAAAAAGCAAACGGTGACAGAGATGAAAACTGATGACTGATTGTTGATTAGGAGATGAGGAATGACGCTCGTAACTGTATATATATATATAATCCAAATTGTGCCTTATCAGTAGGACCTCCATTTAGGGAACATACAATCTCCACAAAGGACAGTTTTCATTTGCACAATTACCATTTTTACAATTTAGCAACTCTCCGGTAAGAGGACACCTCTCCCTAAAGGACACTTTGGCTCTGAAATTAGGTGTTATCCTTTACAGGGAGGTTCTACTGTGTTTATATATACTGAGAGAAAGGCTTCTTCTGATCTTGCAATTAAAAGTTGCTAATGACTTGCCCCATCTATTGGAAAAATATCAACTCATTTTTAATTTAAAATGGTACTGAAAATTGTTTTCTATTTTTTTTTTTTTGTGTATGTGTAAATTTTCTAGCGAACTTTTTAACTGTACAATGGCTCTCTTTTAGAGAGCTATATTGGTGATTTTGTATCTCTATAGGAATAATTTCTGTATCGTAACTGACTTGTGGGTTGTAGGAATTCCGGGACCTGATGGCCATGTCCACCCTGTTTGACTACTTGACCCATTCATCAGTGTCACCACTCAACCAGGTGTTTGTGGAGACAGACGACCCCTACTGTAGCAGGGTACGTGCACACTAGACACAGCTCTCTCTCATCATTTCTTTAGTGTCATAAAAATATATCTCTTATATATATATAAAAATGAATGTTTGTCTGTTTGTTTGTTTGTTGGTTTGTATGTCCGGTATACAAATTCGCAGTAGTTCACTAATTCAAACCAAAATCTCCATACATAGGTAAAAAAATACGGGGAAGACGATAGGCTATTTTAAAAAATATATAAATCAATTATTAAAACTATATATTTTTAGTCAGAAAATGATGATGACGATATTGCTGTATCATGTTTGATTATCAGATACAAAATTATATCGGGAAAAATTCCAAAAAGCAGAGACCACGGGTGAAACCAGTTTATTATTTTGTACGCAGGAACAAAATTCTAACAGAAAAACATTCATTCGAGCAGAAAACAAAAGCCAGATCATCTTTATATAAAAATATCGCTTCTCAGACACAAAGTTTGGAGTGGGACGTTTCACAAAAGTGACAACCACGGTGCCAATTTATAATTGTAACGAATATTATTTGAATAAAAACATTTAATCGGGTGAAACCCGGGCGTTGCCCGGGTCATTCGGCTAGTATATAATATTCGGGTTGAATCCTGTCGACTCTCTGTGAGATTTTGATTTGAAATCCTGTCGACTCTATAATATTTCGATTGAATCCTGGTGAATTGGGTGGACTTGATTGGATTGGTGGCGCAGTCTTGGTCGAATGGTGGTTTTCCACAGGGGAATAACGAGCACACCTGGATGGGATAGAAAATAGACTTTGCGAAAGGGAGAGAGTGATGAGACTGGAGGAGGTACTTTGCCTTTCACATGATGGAGAGGATCTACCTTGGTTGGAGCCTATGTTGAGCACACCTTGCTTCTAGCCCGGTCACCTACCTTCTCCTCACTTCTTGTCCGAGATCATCGTCATTAACTCTCTCGGCTTCTCATTGGTGGAGATCCTTCCATGTGTTTTCTTCTGATTCGCTATTAGTTGGTCATGCTTAAAGGTGATTGGTTGTTGATTTGTCATGCTTAACTGTGATTGGCTTAGTTCCTCTATTGTCGCCATGATTGCAATCTTCCAAGAAGAAGAAGGTCTTTGAACTTTAGTTTTATGGGTCCAGGGCAGTGTCCTTTTACTTCCTGGATGATGCAATCCTGTTAATTGTTGTTCCCTTTTCGCGAAGCCTAACTTTTATTAAATCTTTTGACGATACATTGCATAGACTGTGGTGGGGTTACATATTGCTATATGCAGATTATCACATATATATATCGTCCCTACAACTGCAAACTATCGAATGTGAAAAATTCAATTTTGAAGGAGAGAGAAATGAAGAGACCATGTGGCCTACCCTCAGTAGAGGAAGGCATTGAAGGAGGGAGAAATGAAGAGACCATGTCATGGTCTCTTCATTTCTCCCTCCTTCAATGCCTTCCTCTACTGAGGGTAGGCCACATGGTCTCTTCATTTCTCTCTCCTTCAAAATTGAATTTTTCACATTCGATAGTTTGCAGTTGTAGGGACGATATATGTAATATTGTTTCAAATGATCCTGTCGACGTATAGATAAACTGGCAGTCGTGTACACATATTCTTCCCACATGCGGACAACAAGAGGCAGGGCTAGATGTTAGCACCGAGAGTGATCGGAGACAGCCCACAGGACAGAGGTAGAGGCCATGACACAAACTTGGATGCCTATCACCAAGACATGGAGAAATAGACCGAGCGAGACAGAAGCATTCTGCCGATGGACACGCTGTGGAGCATTCTGCCGCTGACCCCCCTGCTCAAACCTCTTGACAAGGGTCGTCTATCAAAAGTCCCTGGAGGGGGCCTCATCTGGGGCTATTTCCTCCCTCTCTCTCTGCCACCAGCTGACCGACCACTCTTTGGCTTTTTATTTTGACGTCAACATTTTTAGTTTAAATACAAATCGGGGTGTACAGGTATGATTAATAAAGATATAGCATATATACAAAATATGGGGGTGGTAGCAAATAGAAACAGTGTACATTTTAATAGAAGGGTATAATATTATAAAGTATAGGCTCTAACTAATTGGAAGATATGTGAAATATACTAAAAGTGTCAATATTATAGTTTAAAATATACTATATATATATTTATTATCCCTAGTACACATGGTAAAGGCCATGATAATCATGATGGGTACTGTAAGTGCACCACATGTCTACACATGTGAAAAGCAGTTTGACTTTTGTACTTTCAAATGTACCGGAGTCTCGTTTTTGTTACTTGCACTCGCTAGTGTGGTTAGACTTTCTCAAGTCCAATATCATTGAACAAGCAGCAACAATTTATTCACATAAAACATAAATATGTGTGCAGATTGGCTTCTCAGTCAATGAGAACTTTGTCTCATGTATCTACCTCACATTCAGCAATGTGCCAAAGGACAAGCTCAACCTCATCAAGGACAAGTAAGTTTCACATATCCTCCTGTCAACTTCTTCCTAGTTAATCCTTTTTGTTTTTGCTTATCCCAAGTACATGTGGTACAACAGGACCTTTGGGAGAGGCCACTGCTTATCATAAAACAGCTCGAGGAGAATGAACTCATGGAATTCATGTAATCTTTACACAAGGGGATAAGAAACAACAACAAAACATGGCTGATTGGGATTTATGAGGGGAAAAAAAGGTTGAATTCTGAATTTTTAGTCAGTTGAAATAAAGAGGGTAATATGAAAGAGAAATGGCTGGATTTGAAAAATTATTTGAATTTTCTAATGTTGAATTAAGTTGAATTAAAGATGTTCTACTGTAAAGAAGAAGAAATATGGAAGTTCACTAGATGTGAGTAATGATCACTAACAGATCAAATTGTGGAATATTTGTCTGTAGAGAGTTACCAAAAACTTGACTTGATGGACACTAACAACAACACAGTAAGTGCTAAAGTCAAACTGCTTTTCATGTGATAAAACATGTGGTGCACTTATAGTAAAAAGCAGTCCCCGGGAACAACACAACTGTTTTTTTTTTTTTTGCTCATTCCTAGTACATGTACAGGCCATGATAATCTTGGTGGGTAGAATTTGGCGACTGCTTTTACTGTAAGTGCACCACATGTCTACACATATGAAAAGCAGTTCAACTTTGCACTTACAAATGTTCCAGAGCCCCATTTGGTTACTTGCACTCGCTGGTGGGGTTGAACTTTGGCAAGAATAGGGGGCCATTGGAAAATTTTTTTTTTTATCATAAAAAAAGTGCCCAATGCGGGAATCGAACCCGGGTCGTAGTGGTCGTAAACCAACGGTTTATACCAGCCTTCCACCGACCCCCATTCAACACTAGTAAATTCAAATAATTTAATTTCAAATCCAGCCATTTCTCTTTCAAATTACCCTTTTTTAATTCAACTGACTAAGAATTCAGAATTCAACCTTATTTTCCCTCATAAATCCCAATCAGCCTTTTTGTTGTTTCTTATCTCCTTGTGTAAAGATTACCTGAATTCCATGAGTTCATGCTCCTCGAGTTATCATCCTATTTAGTTTTAACTGACTATAATTGCCCAATGGATTTCTCAATTGTGTCATATATATAGAAGCATAAGGTGCCTCTCCCTTCGAAATAAAATGTTAAAACCAGACGCCATCTATTGACCATCGCCTCAAACTAGCGGCCTCAGGTTCGGTGACAAAGCCACAACACCAGCTTTGGCAAACTGAGGAGAGTCCACCTAGAAACCATGATTTGGGGCTAATGGCCCTCGTCAGCCATTAGCCCTCATTATTTTGACGGGAGAGGCGTCTTTTGCTTCTATGGATCAATTTACTCCCGGCAAATTTTCCAAATATATACAGTTAAACCTGTCTATAGCGCCCCCTCTTAGGACTCACCAAAATAGGGAGCTATAGAGAGGGTTTGCTATAGACAGGTCACTTTTAATGTAAATCGCATCATGCTACGTATTTAAAATTGGGCGCTATAGAGAGGGAAGAGCTATTTATAGAGGTCGCTATAGACAGGTTTAACTGTATAGATTAAAATATCTTCAATTAAAAAGACATATTGAATCAAAATACAGTGGTACCTCGACATACGAGCGCCCCAACATACGAGTTTTTCGAGATACGAGCTGACGAGCAAGTGATTTTTTGCTTTGAGTTACGAGCGAAATTCGAGATACGAGTTCGGTTCAGTAGTGTTGAAGATATTAATCTGTGATTTTAAATGGGAATTTTGTATGGGGAAATTTGCTTCGAGATACGAGTAATTCAAGATACGAGCAAGGTTGCGGAACGAATTAAACTCATATGTCGAGGTACCACTGTATTTCAGTTGGCTGAATGCCAACCTTTTTCAAGGTATTACAACATATTTATATCAACAACAAACTAGTTTGTAGAGCTTGTTGTTGACATAAATATGTTGTAATACAGTAGAACCTCCATGAGAGGACACCTCTCTACAAAGGACAGTTTTCATTTGCCAAATTACCATTTTTACTATTTATTAGCTCTCTGTCCCTAAAGGACATTGATAAGGCACACAATTTGGATTATAGATTATAAACACAAGGTAATAAGACCAAATCCAAATAAATAAATAGTGTGTGACATTTCGGTAACAGCATTGTTACCATCTTCAGACAAAAGTACTGAATGAGAAATTTTACCACAGCATGGTTTACACACTTGATAACAGTAACTATTTAAACCATGCTGTGGTAAAATTTTTCATCAGTACTTTTTTGTCTGAAGATGGTAACAGCGTTGTTACTGAAACGCCACACACTATTTATTTATTTATTTGGATTTGGTCTTATTACCTTGTGTCCCTAAAGGACACTTTGGCTCTGCAATTAGGTGTTGTTCTTTGCAGATAGGTTCTACTGTATTTTGAAAAAGGTTGGCATTCAGCCAACTGGTAAATAAATTATATTTTGATTCAATAAATGCCTTTTAATTGAATATATATTTATGGATTGCTCAATTGGCTCATATACAGGGTGTACCAGGTAAATTGGGACTAACTTTGACAGTCCATAAAACAAAAACTACTTGAGATTAAAAACTTGTTTTTTTTTTTCATTACGTAGCCATATTCATGTAAAATGCAACAGTACATGTGTGCGCAGTGTAGTGATGAAGAGTAACCGAGAATTTGAAAATCGAGCTGCCATCATCGTTTGCTCTGCGCGCCGGAAGGAGCCCCAAAGAGATAGTGGATTTTCTTAAGTTGCCCAAAACCACTATTTATCGTGTCAAGAAGCAGTTTGATGAGGCCGACAGTAACAAGGAGGGGATAGCTACAAGGAAAAAGCACTCGCGTCGATCGGACAGGGTAAGAGGCGAAGAATTTGTCAAAAATGTCAAGGAGAAGATTGATGGAAACCCTGGGAAGAGCATGAGGGCCATAGCCAAGGAAATGGACGTTGGCTCTATGACAATTGTCAGAACTATCCATGAGGACCTTGGTCTCAAGTCTTATGCCCTTCGGAAAGGTCAGTTGCTGACTGAGAATATGAAGAATAACAGAAAAGGAAAGGCTGCTGCCCTCCTCAACAACCTGAAACACGACTCTTTTGGCATGCTAAGGTTCTTCTCTGACGAAAAGAACTTTGACGTGGACCAAAAGGTAAATCCCAGGAATGATCGCTGGATCTGTAAAGACCCCTCAGAGATACCTGTCGTGATGCACACGAAATTTCCTGCCTCCGTAATGGTCCTTGGCGTTATCAGCAGTGAAGGTGATGTCATGCCTCCCCATTTCTTTGAGAAGGGCCTTAGGATGAACGCTGACACCTACATCAATGTTCTGGAGACCGTTGTGAAGCCTTGGATGGACATGGTGGCCGCAGGAAGGAAGTATGTCTTCCAACAGGACTCAGCTCCAGCCCATAAGGCAAAAAAGACACAATCGTGGCTGACACTTAACGTCCCTAGTCACTGGGGTCCTGATATTTGGCCCCCTAATTCTCCAGATTGCAATCCCCTCGACTACTATGTATGGGGCGTTGTTGAGAGAGATGTCAACAAAGCTCCTCATACCACCATCCAGTCTGTCAAGAAAGCAGTTCACACGGTGATGACCCAAATGGACAAGGTCATCGTCGCCAAGGCCTGTGCTTCATTCCGCACTCGCCTCGAGACTGTTGTAGCTAATAATGGAAACTACATTGAATAAATAAAAACTATATCCTTTTATCTACTACTGTGTCAAATTTCATTCGGATATTTTAATTTTTACTTGCAAAAAATTTCAGTTAAAATACCATTGTTGAAATTCCCAATTTACCTGGTACACCCTGTATATGTAAATAAATGTGTCTACACAGACTGGTGGATCTTCTCAAAACCATCACCACCGGAGAACTCCCGTTTGACATGGATCGGATGCAGTCTGTGATTCAACGAAGGAAACTCACCATTCTCTCTCAGGTAGGTTGTTGGTATCTAGTTGTTGTCCAGAGATCTTAGTGGGTTGTTTGGGAATTGAGTCTCCACTGAAAAACATGGTCTCTCGTAGACATAAGGTTTTTTTTTTCTTATCCCTAGTACACGTGGTACAGGCCATGATAATTATGTTGGGTATAAGTAGGCGACTGCTTTTACTGTAAGAGCACCACACATCTACACATGTGAAAAGCAGTAAACATAAGTAATAAGACCAAATCCAAATAAATAAATAGTATGAGACCTCTTTAATTCAGCCAATCACAATTTAACCCCCAACCAAGTTACCTACTTAATTTAACTGACTATAATTCAACAGGAAGCGCCTTTCCTTTTGGGGGTGAATTAAAGTGGTTGTGATTATATAGAAAAGTCTCTTCCTCTTCTTTCTTATCTCCACTCAATCATATCAGGGTATCAAGCTTGTAGAGCTTAGACTATCATAATGAGGGTGAAGTAAAATGCGTCTGCTTTTGTCATTAAGACTGGGAGCACTACTCAATAGCAGGCCGACTTAGCTCTAATATAAAATGGCCGCCTCTGACATGAGAAACAGACATCATGTGCAACTGCTTCTAACATGGAGTACAGACTCATCCTGTATCCCTGAATCAGGAGCCCTTACAGGGTTCTATCAGCCGGGCCAGCTGAACCCTGGTTTTTTAGTGAGCTTGTTTACTGCTCCCCCTCCTCCTTTTTCATCCGGGCTTGGGACCGGCAAAGGCGGGGTTGTATAAAAGTTATCGGCTCTAGTGCTGGTGGCTTAATTTTGGCTTGACAAATCATGTGTTCTTTACAAGGATTTTCTTTAGTACAGTTCCCTCCTGGCACTAAACCTGTGCATTTCTACAATACTCTACAGAGGGATAACTACACTCATGGACAAAACTTAAGGAGGTTGTACATCTTAGCATGTATATCAGGATTCAGACAATAACTCTGAAAGATATTACAGTAACCTTTATTGAAGACACACGAGATAACTACACTCATGGACAAAACTTAAGGAAGTTGTACCTTTCAGCATGTATATCAGGATTGAGACAGTAACTCTGAAAGATATTACAGTGACCTTTATTGAAGACACACGAGATAACTACACTCATGGACAAAACTTAAGGAAGTTGTACCTTTTAGCATGTATATCGGGATTTAGACAATAACTCTGTAAGATATTACAGTGACCTTTATTGAAGACACACGAGATAACTACACTCATGGACAAAACTTAAGGAAGTTGTACCTTTTAGCATGTATATCGGGACAATAACTCTGAAAGATATTACAGTGACCTTTATTGAAGACACACGAGATAACTACACTCATGGACAAAACTTAAGGAAGTTGTACCTTTTAGCATGTATATCGGGACAATAACTCTGAAAGATATTACAGTGACCTTTATTGAAGACACACGAGATAACTACACTCATGGACAAAACTTAAGGAAGTTGTACCTTTTAGCATGTATATCGGGACAATAACTCTGAAAGATATTACAGTGACCTTTATTGAAGACACACGAGATAACCAAGTGTGAACAAAATTGCTTCCGTCTCCTTACAAAATAATCATAATAAATGACCAGAGACATCAAACTATGAAACTTCCCCAAGTTTTGTCCATGAGTTAAAGCCTTGGTTTGTTTTGTCCAACTACGACATTTGCTGCTGCCACAGATGGAGTGTTCCCCTCACGATTCTGTCGCCCTCAATATCATTGGAGACTTCCTGTACAGCACCTCAGTGGATGAAGTAAGTCTGTCTGTCCTCTGTGAGCTGTGGAGGAGATGTTGACCAACCTGTGTACAGGTCTGTACCAGGATCCTTCATGTTCCAATCATGGAAGGACTGGCTAAGGAAGGTTCAGATTACTGGATCGGACTTCTCAAAACCTACTTGGTGGATGGTCCCATGGTGGCTGTAAGTCTCCTCTAATATCTTCTTCTTCTTTGTGCTAATACCTTGTTACAACATAATTGCTGATTCCACAAGCTGTGTTGTTATTGTTAGTGTACATTGATTTAAATCTCTTGGATATCAATCAAACAAAAGTTTCTGATAAGTTTCTCTTATCTTTATTAAACATATTCTCAAGCTTTTTCTGGCATCTCAGGAGTACATAAAAATGTATTTTAAAGCCACAACATCAGCTTTGGTAAACTGAGAAGCGCCCATCTGAAGTCCTTGGTTTCAGGATATGGCCCTTGTCAATCTAGGGCGGACTTTATTCCATGAGATCCACACAGTGATCAAATGAAAATCTTCACAATCTGCCAAAGAGGTATTGCTTATGTCCATAGTTTGCTTGAATACCTTTTCTAAGATTCCACCCTTCATCGTAGCATATATAAGCAGAATCGTCCCATACAGCATTTGAGCTCTGGTGTAAGCAGTCTGGTAGATTAAATGGGCGAAATTTACTTGGAGGGTTTACCACTGATGAGCCAAAAAAACCCTCACAATATATTTTTTCATCGCAGTAAGGACAGTAGATGTTTGTTTAAAAGAAACATTCGTTCTTAACTGGTGAATAGCTCTGCTGCGAAAGCTTTAGACTGAGGATCTAAATGTCCCTGGTTTAAACCCATGTGTCCCCATCTTTTTTTTTCTAGAATTCAGTGGACGAGTGGTTAAAACCTATGATTCCTGTTAGGAGCTGCTGCACATGGCGTCTGTTCCTCATGTCAGAGGTGGTCATTTCTTTTGGAGCTAAGTCAGTGGCCTGCCACTGAGTAGTGCTCCCAATCTTAATGACAAAGGCAGATGCATTCTACTTCACCCAGTCATGATGGTTGTCATGTCTCAAGCTTAATACCTAATATGATTGAGTGGAGATAAGAAAGAAGAAGATTCTTGACAGCCATGAACCGGGATCGAATCCCGCATTGGATACTTTGTTTTAATATATAAATAACTTTTACATATATTATTCATTGTTGTAAATTAATAAGCTAGGTTGCTCTTTTTGAGCAGCACCTAGTAAAGTGATTTTGGAACCAGGCTTAAATGCTTCCATTTCTCAAAGAGGTGTTTAGCTAGCAAAGCTGGTTAGGCTAAAACTAATGGACAAAACATGTTGTTGTTTCTTATTCCCTTGTGTAAAGATTTCACAAATTCCATTAGTTCATGCTCCTCGAGCTGTTTAATGATAAGTAGCGGCCTCTCCCAAAGGTCCTGTTTAGTGCATCTAATGCAATCCAAAATGTGTTTTGGAGCTGCAGGTGCCAAGCTACATTTTAGGCAAGTAGGGTAGATTTTTTTTTGTTAATTTCTATCTTCCATGGTTTGAGATGGCCTGTTCTAAATATTTTTAGTGTTTTTTTTAATGCTGTCTGAGGTTCAGGGCTCCTCCTGGGTCCACTCCAATGGACAAAATATAGAGGACATATGTGTGTATGTGGTCCAGACGGTGGGAGTACCGGACCCAGAGCTGATGGAGAAGCTGGCCCAGGAAGAGAAGGACCGTGTAGAGGAACAGAGGAAGATCCTGGGTGAACAAGGATTGGAGAAGAAGAAACAGGACTTGGCGGCAGCCATGGCTGCTAACGAGGTAGGATGACACAGGGGATTGTTTGTATAAGATGTAAACATCAGTTAAATGATGATGCACTAGCTCCTGTCATTTAACTGTAGGAGTAGACTTGTGCCAGAATTCTCTTTTAACACAGTTTTTACAATCTATAAAAGGTTATAGATGGAAATTTTGCCAGAAGGAAGTTGATCTAAAAAGCATCGAGCTCCTCTCCCGTCAAATTGAACGTCAAAAATAGATGCCATTTCTATTGACAGTCGCCGCAAACTAGGAGCCTCAGGTCGGTGACAAAGCCACAACACCAGCTTTGGCAAACTGAGAAAAGTCCACCTAGAGAACATGGTTTCGGCTAATGGCCCTCATCAGCCTTTTAATTCAATCAACTAAAAATCAAACACCGAATTTACTTGGACTGAGAATTTAAATTTTCTTTGAATGTTGAATTAAAGAGGTGTAGTATAAACTGCCCATCATTTGTCATCTACAGGTCTGAATTAGTCCTGCTAACTGTACCGCATGTGTAGATTGAACCTCCTCCGGAGCTACTCACCTCCGTTCCAGTTCCGTCCTCAGAGTCCATCCAGTTCCACTCCATCAAACGGACCTGCAACTACCGCTGCCAACAGTCCACAAACCCTGGGACTGCCCTCATCAACCAGCTGCCATTCAGGTTCCAGCTGGACTCTGTCAATTCCAACTTTGTGGAGGTCCGTGACATTTTTTTCTATCTCTATTTACTCTTCCCCTATACAACCTGCTGTTGTTAAGACAAGGGCTCTAATACTGTTGTTTGGAACACTTATGAGAGCACAGTGTTTACTGCAAAATTGGAGAATATTGTTGTTTCACATCCCCTTTGTGTAAAGATTTCACAAATTAATGAGTTCAGGAATGGGGTATAGGGGTTCAACTTTCATTGATCATGTCACCATGATCCAGGCACACTTGGTGAAGTCTGACTTTGTCTGTATTTTAAGGCCATTCCTAACATAGATGCAGACACCTTTGTTACAGACTGCTAACATGAGTACAGACAATTACAGAAAATGGAGAATATAATATTTGGAATCTAAGATTGAAAACATAAACACTGTTAGTACCGGAGAGCAGCCTTGGTAAAATGGTCATTTTGACGATGAGAACTATCCTTTGTAGAGAGATGTCAGCTAGCTGGAGTGGCCATTCCCTGAGGTTCTATTTTAATCTCTTAGCCATAAGTTGAGCACAATTCTGGTTACTAAGTCAACTCCAATTTGAACACATATGTGTAACACAAGACCAAATCCAAAATTCAATAAATTGTTGTTGTTGTTTCTTATCCCCTTGTGTAAATATTACACAAATTCCATGAGTTCATGTTCCTCGAGCTGTTTTATGATAAGCATAGGCCTTTCCCAAAGGTCCTGTTTAGTACATCTAATACAAGCCAAAATGTGTTCTGGAGCTGCAGGTGCCAAGCTACATTTTGGGAAAATAGGGTAGATTTTGTTATTATTTTCTATAAAAAGTAAACACTGTTTGTACCGGAGAGCAGCTAATTGGTAAAACTAGTCATTTTGACAATGAGAACTATCCTTTGTAGAGAGATGTCAGCTAGCTGGAGTGGCCATTTCCTGAGGTTCTATTTGAATCTCTTAGCCATAAGTTGAGCACAATTCTGGTTTCTTAGTCAACTCCAATTTGAACACGTAAGGGTAACACAAGACCAAATCCAAAAATTCAATAAATTGTGAATGACGTTTGAGTAACTACATTGTGAATTTATCAGTAGTCAAGTCTTTTTTTTTTTTTTGTCTTTAGATGATAGTGATGTGGTTACTGTTAAACGTCGTATATAATTTATTGATTTTTTGGATTTGATAATGTTAAAACAAGAATATTAAGAATTCAGGGAAAAACACAAGGTAATAAGATCAAATCCAAATAAATAAATAGTGTGTGACGTTTCAGTAACAGCCTTGTTACCATCTTAAGACAAAAGTACTGAATGGAATGGAATCTGAAGATGGTAACAACGCTGTTACCGAAATGTCACACACTATTTATTTATTTGGATTTGGTCTTATTACCTTGTGTTTATAATCTATAATCCAAATTGTGCCTTATCATCCAGGAAAAAGTTTCTTTTAAAAATATTTTTTTTATTTAAAAATTTCTCAAGCTTTCGGGCAAGAAAGCCCTTCTAGGGGATAAAATATTTTACATTATTAATACGCCAATAAAATAAGATTTGAAATTTTGACGTTTTTTTAATAATGTAAAATATTTTATCCCGTAGAAAGGCTTTCTTACCCGAAAGCTAGAAAAATTTTTTAATTGAAAAATATTTTTAAAAGAAACTTTTTCCTGGAGGCTTAACGTTCTTGTTTTAATATGGATTCAAGGGATTGTTTTATCAAATTTGATAATGTGTGTGTGTGTGTGTTACCTTTTTCAAATTGAAGTTGACTTTATAAACCAGAGAATGCACAACTTGGCAAAGATTCAATTGGATCTGCCATCAATGATCACTCAAGCTAGCTGATATCTCTCTACAAAGGAATATCGCCAAAATGACCAGTTTTACCAACTAGCTGACATCTCTCTCTCTGGTACAGTAGAACGTCTCTCTAACATTGAGGCTATAAAGAACCCTATGTAAGCAATAGTTACCCAGGGGGAGATTTGATGATTGGGTCAAGTAGAATGCATCTGTCTTTGTCATTAAGACTGGGAGCACTACTCAGTGTCAGGCCGACTTAGCTCCAAAAGAAATGGCCGCCTCTAACATGAGGAACAGACGTCATGTGTAGCCGCTCCTAACATGGAGTACAAATGCTGCTCATCCTGTATCCCTGGATTAGGAGTCCTTACAGGGTACTATCAGCCGGGCCAGCTGAACCCAGGTTTTTTAGCGAGCTTGTTACTGCTCCCTCTTCCTCCTTTTTCATCCGGGCTTGGGACTAGCAAAGGCGGAGTTATAGTTACCTAGGAATTATTTGAAAAGGGAAAAATAGAATTCGGGTAAAAAGTTTCATTTATTTTAGATTTTTACAATCTTTCAAGCAAACTTTTCTGCTCTTCAAAGGGCAATTACTTTTTCTGTACAATATCAAAATGATATTTATATATATACAGTTAAACCTGTCTATAGCACCCCCTCTTGGGACTCACCAAAATAGGGTGCTATAGAGAGGAGGTGTTATAGACAGGTCACTTTTAATGTAAATCGTCTGTTTGGT
This sequence comes from Cordylochernes scorpioides, assembly GCA_030710605.1. NCBI lineage: Eukaryota > Metazoa > Arthropoda > Arachnida > Pseudoscorpiones > Chernetidae > Cordylochernes > Cordylochernes scorpioides. The sequence continues at coordinate 88,202,256 of CP092873.1, read as the reverse complement.
AACCTGCAGTCACTTGTGTTCTAGATCTATGTGATGATGGACACCAGCGCCCTCTCCTTGCAGCAGAAGCTTTATCTCCCAATCTTCCTCCGTCTCCTGCAGGAGTCTCCTGTCCTCCGAGGATCAGGTGGGTCTGGCTACAACAGTGTTAAATTCCACCTAGGTTCTATGTTGATTATTGTTCCTTAATTAATGTTTTTTAAATTTAAATTGAAGTCTCGAGATATCATTCAACCATCATGTATCATCCACCACGCACTTATATATTCAAAATTTTGTTTTTCAAACAGAAATAATGTAATAAATTTTTCTTTCAATATATTGTAGAAGTTATTCGTAAATAATATGTTTACATTGTTTGTTTATTCTGTTTTATGCAAAACTAACTTTTGCATATACAGTAGAACTTGGATAATTCGAACTTCTTTAATTCGAAAACCTCTTTAATTCGAATATTTATCTTGGTCCCTAGAATTTCCTATATAAATAATTTAACATCTTTAATTCGAATTTTTGGATAATTCGAATTTTTTTATGGTCCCTTGGGGTTCGAATTATCCAAGTTCGACTGTACCACTATTTTTGTTTGACATAATTAAGATCTTTTCTTTATCTGCGCGCTGGCACTCATTTCCGTGCAGCGCGGTTAGAGTTGTAACAGCAAATAAACTGACTTCTCTGGAATATCCTGCTCATTATCTTCGTTACAATCTAATAAGTATTTAAAATATGTATCTTTAATTTGAAGAACTATGAATTCCGGCCAGGCAGCCTCTAACTTTACCATAAAAAATATATATAATAATGTTTATATAAAAATTGTATTTATTATTAAGTTGTTACCTTGGTAATCCTGTTGAAGGACTGACAAGTCTGAAAATTTGTAAATAAAAGTTGTACAAGAAACTTAACCCTGGAAGCTTCCAATTTTATAATACTTTTATGTGGGTCGGTGGGAAGGATGGTTTAAACCGTTGGTTTTCGACCGCTACGACCCAGGTTCGATTCCCGTATTGGGCACCTTTTTCTGTTTTAAAAAAAAATGCTCCAATGGCCCCCGATTCTTGCAAAAGTCCAACCCCACCAGCGAGTGCAAGTAACCAAAAGGGGCTCTGGCACATTTGTAAATGCAAAGTCGAACTGCTTTTTACATGTGTAGACATGTGGTGCACTTACAGCAAAAGCAGCCGCCTACTTTTACCCACCATGGTTATCATGGCCTATACCACGTGTACTAGGGATAAGCAAAAAAATTAAAATAATAATTGTATTTTGCTTTTTCTAACAACAACAGCGATAGCATACTATGTACCTCATAGTCCAGGCAGTATCTCACCTACACTTCATGGTTTGTTCAGAGCTCATTCCCTATGAACAAGTGGTGGCTGAACTCTCAACTGATTTGGTGCACCATGATGCTGGCCTTGGTGTAGAAGGCACCTCCCAGTTTTCCTGCGGGTCTTTCGGACAGCTGGCTACTCTGTGTATTAAGGTAACCTGCCCCTAGACTGGAGTTGTTTTGTTTTCTTTAAAAATCAGGATACGAAGATGAACAATTATATTTATTTTAAGAGAGGGAACTTCCTAACTTACAACAACAACAAAAAGCCTTTATTTAGGGTCACTGACCCTATACAGGATTCACCAGAGGTATGCATAAGAACAAAGCAGTGAGACAAAGGAAACAACGATATAGACAGAAGAAAAAGAATAAAAAACAAGAAAGAGAAAGAGGGAAGCAAGAAAAACAACACAAAAAGAGTAGCAGTAAGAAAGTGAGTGTCACTTGGCCTTCTTCTGAGATATGGACTTGTGGAAACCATAAAACGCCGTAGCAATATACTTATTCTGGGTCATATTGTCAATTATTGATGGAAGTGAAGCACAGAGTTGCCCAGTTTTGAGCATAAGGGTTCTTCTTTCAGAGCAGAGCAATCAAAAATGTAGTGAGTGATTTCATTTTTTGAACTTCCTAACTTATGGTATATTTATCAATTATATATTTCTACAGCCTAACTCGAGCTGTCTCTATCTCAAACATAAACAATCATCATGATCTTTTTAAATTCTATGAATTATTTACAGTTACATTACAGGAGTCACTTTGGTACTTCCTTTAAATTAAAAATACAGTAGAACCTTCCTGTAAAGGACAACACCTAATTGAATTGCACAGTCAAACTGTCCTTTAGGGAGAGGTGTTCTCTTACCGGAGTGTTGTTAAATAGTAAAAATAGTAATTTTGCAATTGAAAACTGTCCTTTGTAGAGAGGTGTCCACACTAAAGGAAGGTTATACTGTGTATATATATATATATTATATAATCTAAAATGCAAATATTTTATTTTTTTAAAAACATATATTTCATTTTCATTCATTGACTGTTCTATATTTTTTGACCATGGATTCAGAACATAACACTTTAATTATTGTTGTAAATATGTATAGTTGACCTACCTATTTTTAAAAATCACGATTATAGAATTCATTCTATGAATTCTATATTGCTGTGATAAATAATTTTTATGTGTAAATTTACTTCAAGTAATTCAAAATAAAAACTACTTGAAAGGTAAATAATTATCTTTCTTTTTTCATGACTGCACCTCTCTCTCTCTCTTTTTCAACAACAAAACAAAAAATAATCACAACATATATATATGTTATATTAAAATATTATTTTATTTGAAATTATATTCCATAGATTCAAATACTCTGTTAGATCGACCGCCAGAGGTCACACTTCCCCCATAAAAACTCATTGTTGTTGTTTCCCGCTGGCTGGCTCATATCTTTTGTACATTATGTAAATAAGTTTTTCATTTTTTAGATTCTTATGCCTTAAGTCAGGCATACCTTTCTCAAATTATGTTTTCTATATTCCATAATTCAATTAAAGCTATTTTTTAATCTTCATTATTTTAACTACTTTTAATTTCAAGTTTTTAACTACTTTTAATTTCAAGTTTTTAACTACTTTTAATTTCAAGTTTTTAACCACAACTGCATTGACATAGAATAATCCTCAAGATGATCAAAAATCAACAGAAATCTCATTTTTTTGTATTTATACATACAAGGTGGGATCAATAAATAAGGTGAATTATAATTTATAAAAAAAAATAAGAACGATATTAAAATTAGGACTTGATTTATTCAAAATAATCACCTTGGCTTTCTATACATCGTCTCCATCGTTCTGGCAACTTGTAAATACCCTCTTTATAGGCACTCTTAGGAAGCGTGTGAAAAAAATCTTGCACCACTTTCTGGATATCTTCATCCGAGTCAAATCGCTTTCCCTTTAACTCCTTCTTTAGTAGTCCAAAAAGGAAATAGTCAGAGGGGGCTAGGTCTGGACTATATGCAGGATGTTCTAAAACTTCAAAACCTAATTTAATGATTGTAGATACAGTTTTACATGATGTATGCGGCCTTGCATTATCATGAAGGAAGAGAACACCTTTACTAAGCTTCCCTCTTCTTTTGTTTTTTATACCGGGCTTTAGCTTATTTACAAGAATGTCACAATAAAGGTCGCTGTTCATACGTTGCCTTGAGGATAAAAAAATCAAGACAGATTGGTCCATCAACATCCCAAAAAATTGTTAACAAAACTTTACCGGCCGAACGTTGAGACCTGAGGAACATGTAATTCGTCCATTTTTGAACTTGTTAACCCATTTATAAATGTTTTTTGAGACAAACAAGACTCACCATAGATATTTTTCATTCTTTGGCATATTTGAGATGTTTGAATACCTTCTGCATTCAAGAAACGAATAACTGCACGTTGTTCAAGCGTGGTGAAATCCTTCAAGGAAGCTTCCATTTTAGTTTATTTATAAGTCTCGTGCCGCGCGTGGGAAAAAAAGAACAGAACACCTTAAATAGTCTCTCGATGTTATATTTTAATATTCTGTGGTTTAAATTATTTTTGCTTTTTTAATTTTTAAGAAATAAGATAATTCACCTTATTTATTGATCCCTTTTTGTATATATATCTAAACTTGTATTTAAATTCGGGTTGTTATAATTGTCTAGAAGTAATACTTCCATGTTGAGGGGCATGTTAGCCAGAAAACTCGAGAAATCAAAAATTGTAAAAATAAACCTAGCCCTAGGTTATTCCTTATTGATTTTGTTAAAGAAAACATATACAGTTAAACCTGTCTATAGCGCCCCCTCTAAATACCGCCTCTCTCTCTATAAAACCCTATTTTAATGACCAGGATTTTGTTATCAACACCTGACCTTTTTTATTTTTTCTATTATTTTTTCAAATATAAACATATACACCTATCCCCCGATTTACACGGTACTTGTTTTACACGTTTTCGCTTTTACACGGTTTTCCAAATAAGTTTTTTTTTTTTTTTTTTTTTATCGCACTATACTAAATGCTACTGTGATTGAACACATGCGCTGTGTACACATCTCATGAGGAATCCTGAGCTTATGTGCTGACTACATATTTTAACCTGTCAATGCATTTTATTTTTATTTCTGTGTACATCTATCCCCCGATTTACACGTTTTTCTCAGGAACGTATCTACCGTGTAAATCGGGGGATAGGTATACAGTTAAACCTGTCTATAGCGCCTCCCTCTCTATAGCACCCGATTTTAAATATGTAGTACGATGCAATTTACATTCAAAGTGACCTGTCTATAGCACCCTATATTGGTGAGTCCCAAGAGGGGGCGCTATAGACAGGTTTAACTGTATAATGAAAGAAATGCTATATTTTCATAGACCATTTGTGCCTCAATCCCCCATGCTTGTGTGTCTAGGTGGATCTTGACCGGTACGAGCGCGGAGTGCGCTGGGTGAAAGAGCTCCTACTCCAGACCCAGTTTACTGCACAGCGCGCCACCATCATGACCAACAAGATGATCGCGGATGTTGCGGAGTACCGACGCGAGGGAATGCCTGTCACCAGCACCATGTTGAAATCCCTAGTGTTCAGTCCGCGCAGCAACAACTGGATCACTGGCATGTTCAGACAGTTGGCATTCCTGCATCGCTTTTCTACTCAGCTCTCAGAGTCTCCTGATAAGGTGGGAACTTTTTATATATGATCTCCTCTTCTATTGTCTTTCTTTTCTCTTCTTCTTTCTTATCTCCACTCAATCATATTAAGGTATCAAGATTGTAGAGCTTGAGACTTGACAACCATCATGACTGGGTGAAGTAGATATGAATGTAGTAACTAGGCCTTTGTCATTAAGACTGGAGCACTACTCAGTGGCAGGCTGACTTAGCTCCAGAAGAAATGGCCACCTCTGACATGAGAAACAGATGCCATGTGCAGCCGCTCCTAACAATGGAGTACAAACGCTGCTCATCCTGTATCCCTGGATTAGGAGCCCTTACAGGATACTATCAGCCGGGCCAGCTGAGCCCAGGTTTTTTAGTGAGCTTGTTACTGTTCCCCCTCCTCCTTTTTTATCCGGGCTTGGGACCGGCAAAGGCGGAGTTGTCTTTCTTTTTCATACACAGTACATGCAAGGTGTAGTGGAATCTCTTTGAAACAACATCTTGGTTAGAAACACAAGGTCATTATTTGGATTTGGTATTATTACCAATCTAATCTATAATCCAAATTGTACCTTATCAACATCTTGTTTGTTATATCACCATTCTAAGATCCCCAAAAACACAATAACACCAAATCCAAATAAATATAAATATAATATATATATGATAAATAAATAGTGTGTGATGTTTCGGTAACAATGTTGTTACTATTTAAGACAAAAGTGCTGAATGATGGTAACAAAGCTGTTACCAAAATGTCACACACTATTTATTTGGATAGGGTTTTATTACCTTGTGTTAATAATTTATAATTCAAATTGTGTGTCTTATCTGTTTATAGGTGAGAAGTTGAATCTTGGCCCAATTGACAGATACAGTAGCCAGGATATGTAAGGTGTGGGCAAAAGGGAAGGGAGTCCAAGGTCTGACAATGATGTAAAGATATCGTAAGAGAAATCTGTGTAAGCTCACAGAAAATAGGCGCTAACTGTAAAAAAAAAAGTTCCTTTTGTTTTAATATTAGTTTCCCTTTTATATTTTGTTCTCTCTCTTGTAAATCAATAAATATAATGTTTTAGTAAATTAAATTTTATTGCCATTTATCGTTAAAATTTTACACAAATAAATTTACTGGCAATGCGTTTCTTTTAAATATAATCAAATATTATCTCTACAGACCTTACTGCAATGATATGAGTTATTGAATGAAAGGGCTTGGCTGCCTTCCATAGAAAATGCAGGGTATATAACAAAACCAGTCCAATACAATAGTAGAGCGATCTAGAGATTAATTTGACGCAACCGCTGAGAGGGTTCACTACTGATGAGCCAAGCCCTCTCATTCAATAACTCATATCATTGCAGTAAGGTCTGTAGAGATAATATTTGATTATATTTAAAAGAAACGCATTGCCAGTAAATTTATTTGTGTAAAATTTTAAATATAATGTTTAAATAATAATTATTTTAATCAGTTTCATTAAAAATTCTAAGCAAAGTCAACAAAATCTGACCATTAACAACATCTATAGTTCTCCACTCTGCCAACTGAACTATAATTGAATCTCAGGGATTTATATATAGAGAGAGGTGTCTGGGCATTGAGTCCAAGAATTGAGGAGCTGATTTTTAAGAAGCTTCTTGTAAGGTGGTGGAACTATTGCATCAGCTAACATGGACTGATAACTTGTTTTATATATAAATTCCTTCTTGACTCATAGTCATGATGGTTGTCAAGCTTGATACCCTAATATTTGGGGGGTCGGTGGAAGGCTGGTTAAACCGTTTGGTTTACGACCACTACGACCCGGGTTCGATCCCCGCATTGGACACTTTTTTCTGTTTAAAAAAAAAAAAAATGCTCCAATGGCCCCCCGATTCTTGCAAAAGTCCAACCCCACCAGCGAGTGCAAGTAACCAAACGGGGCTCTGGCACATTTGTAAGTGCAAAGTCGAACTGCTTTCACATGTGTAGACATGTGGTGCGCTTACAGTAAAAAAGCAGTCGCTAACTACCCACCATGATTATCATGGCCTGTACCACGTGTACTAGGGATAAGCAAAAAAAAAAAAAAATACCCTAATATGATTGGGTGCAGATAAGAAAGAAGAAGAAGAAACTTCCTTCTTTATATATCATTATTATTATATAAGTCAATGACCCTTATAATATCACTAGCCGAATGACCCGGGCAACGCCCGGGTTTTACCCGATTAAATGCTTTTATTCAAATACTATTCGTTACAATTATAAATTGGCGCCGTGGATGTCATTCTTGTAAAACGTCCCGCTCCAAACTTTGTGTCTGAGAAGCGATATTTTTATAAAGAGATGATCTGGCTTTGTGTCTTCTGCTCGAATGAATGTTTTTCTGTTAGAATTTTGTGTGTTCCTGCATACTAAAAATGAACTGGCTTCACCCGTGGTCTCTGCCTTTTGGAATTTTTCCGGATATAATTTTGTATCTGTGATAATCAAATATGATACAGCAATATTGTCATAATCATTTTCTGAATAATAAAAAAAAAACAACTATTTTTGCCCAGAAACTGTCAAATGCTTATAAAAAATGGCCATATTTGGGTATTTATTCCATTCACAAAAGCAAACAGTGACAGAATTGTTGATTGATTGTTGATTATGACTCTGATACTTGTATATTTTAATGATTTATATTGAGTGCTTTTTTCAAAATTTTATTTTACATTGATACTCATTGACATTTCTCAAAAGTTTATTCTCCTGTGTGCCCCCCTTTCTCTTTATTAAAAAGGATGTTTATAATTAAGGTATACAGGCCTCAGATTAGTATTCCAACATTTTTTTTTATCCCATTGTATAATTATAAAAGGTGATGTTAAAAAAAATGTGTGATACTGCCCAAGTGTATTTTACAAAACTTTGTCCTCTACTTACCCATCCTCCATGCCAAATGGAATGTTGAACCAGAGAATGTTTGCCGCAGGTTATTGAGATGCTGTCAGAGATTCGAAGCATCATCACGGCACCAGAGAACCTCACAGTTCACATGTGCTGCAACGTGGATTCCCTCCCAAACCTCCACAAACCCTGGGAGCAGCTCTTCCCTAAGGCTTCTCTTCAACATCCACTTAGGTACAGTCTCACAAGGGGTTCGGTGGAAGGATGGTCTAAACTGTTGGCTTTCAAACGCTACAACCCGGGTTCTATTCCCGCATTGGGCACTTTTTTGCTGATTTATAAAAAAAAATACCCGAATGGTCTAATTCTTGCAAAAGTCCAACCCCACCAGCGAGTTCAAGTAACCAAACGGGGCTCTGGTACATTTGTAAGTGCAAAAGTCGAACTGCTTTTCACATGTGGGGCACTTACAGTAAAAAGTCGCCTTCTTCTACCTACCATGATTATCATGGCCTGTACCACGTGTACTAGCAATAAGCAATAAAAAAAACATTGTACTAATCATTATCATTACCTTTGATTCAAAGGTTGGTAAGTTGTTGCCCATTTCTATGATCTACCCATATCTATGAGGTGATGTTGCTGGCCATCCAAGTTTGACTGACCTTGCGTCCAGGGAGGTGGAACTAGACTGGGACCACTCACTGAGGAACTCCCCGGACAGTCCGCTGCCCAGCGGAGCCATTGTGGGTGTCGGATCTGTGGAGTCCTTCTACCTCTCCCAGAATGCTCCCAGCATCACGGATTACAACGATCCACAGCTGGCCCCTCTCCTAGTGCTCCTACAGTATCTCACTCAGCTGGAGGTGAGCTACCGCTGCTGTGTGTTACTTCTAGTGATGACTCCAGCGGATAGAATGCCTTCTTTCTTATCTCCACTCAATCATATTGGGGTATTTGACAACAATCATGACTGTGTCAAGTGGAATGCCTTTGTCATTAAGACTGGGAACACTACTCAGTGGCAGGCTGATTTAGCTCCGAAAAAAATGGCCGCCTCTGACATCTGGAACAGATGCCATGTGCAGCTGCTCCTAACATGGTGTACAAACGCTGCTCATCCTGTATACCTGGATTAGGAGCCCTTACAGGGTACTATCAGCTGACCCCAGGTTTTTTTAGTGAGCTTGTTACTGCTCCCCCTCCTGCTTTTTCATCTGGATAGTGTGCCATGAACTATACTAGCCATGTTTCTTACCTAGATATGACAGGGTCTTATTGTCATCAAAAACTGTATCAGCTGGACAAGAGAAACCCAAATAAAAGAGTTTCAATAGTTGTCCCATTAAAATATGACACTGCTGACTCATTTCAGTTTCTGGGTGGGAAATTTGATCTTTGTCAGTTTAGCTAGTTTGTTCCTGCTGGCTGTAGATACAAACATGCATAGACATGTGGTGTACTTGCAGTAAAAAGAGTTGCTAACTACCCACCATGAATATCATGGCATACTTGGGATCACCCTATCTATGTCTGACAGCTAAATGTTCCAATGGACCCCGATTCTTCCAAAAGTCCAGCCCCACCAGCGAGTGCAAGTAACCAAACGGAGCTCTGGCACATTTGTAAGTTCAAAGTCGAACTTCTTTTCACATGTGTAGACATGTGGTGCACTTACAGTAAAAGCAGTCACCTACTTCTACCCACCAGGATTATATTATATACCATTTATAACTCCGCCTTTGCCGGTCCCAAGCCCGGATGAAAAAGGAGGAGGGGGAGCAGTAACAAGCTCACTAAAAAACCTGGACTCAGCTGCCCGGCTGATAGTACCCTGTAAGGGCTCCTAATCCAGGGATACAGGATGATCAGCGTTTGTACTCCATGTTAGGAGCAGCTGCACATGGTGTCTGTTCCTCATGTCAGAGGCGGCCATTTCTTTTGGAGCTAAGTCGGCCTGCCACTGAGTAGTGCTCCCAGTCTTAATGACAAAGGCATTCTACTTCACCCAGTCATGATCTCAAGCTTCACAAGCTTGATACCCTAATATGATGGAGTGGAGACAAGAAAGAAGAAGAAGATTATCATTGCATACCTGGGACGACCCTACCTATGTCTGTCAGCTGACAAGAGTGGTATCTAGGGTCCACTATGGAGACAACTGCGAGGCCAAGGTCTTGCCTACAATTTCTCCTTGGGACTGGAAGTGAGCAAGGGTTCCCTCTACTTGGTGCTGGCCCAGTGCACCCATCTGGCCACGGCTTACCACGAGGCCAGGGCCATAGTAGAGAGCCACCTGGACGGCTCCGTGCCTTGGTACTCAGAGCTACTGGCTGCCGCCAAGTCCAGCCTGGCCTTTGAGCTGGTGGAGAAAGAGAAGAGCATCTCAGACACCTGTCTCCAGTCCTTGTTGGCTTATTACCGCAGGGTGGACATGGAACACAACAGGTCTGTATCTTGATGTGGGAGACATGTGTATTTATCTTATAGTATAATACACCTATCCCCCGATTTACACGGTAGATACGTTCCTGAGAAAAACGTGTAAATCGGGGGATAGGTGAACACAGGAAGAAAATGCATTGATAGGTTAAAATATGTAGTCAGCACATAAGCTTGGGATTCCTTGTGAGAAGCGTACACAGTGCATGTGTTCAATCACAGTAGCATTTAGTATAGTGCGATAAAAAAAAAAAAAAAAACTTATTTGGAAAACCGTGTAAAAGCGAAAACATGTAAAAAAAGTACCGTGTAAATCGGGGGATAGGTGTATAATGCGGCTTATGATTGTAAAACGACATTTGAAAATTATCCCGCATGTGTTTCTTTTAAACGAAAAATCAAAATTTATTTTTAAAGAGAAATAATGATTATTTCTAACCTTAGGGATGAAGTATGAAAGGATGAATTGTGAAGAGTATAAACGGTAAAATGAAAGTGTCAAGGGATGGGAACCGAACCCACAGTGTTCCGCTTACCGGGCAGATACCATGTCCACCCAGGCTACCCATCCCTGGACACTTTATTTTTCTGTTTATCATTACTCTTCACAATTCATCCCTAAGGTTAAAAATAATCGTTATTTCTCCTTAAAATAAATTTCGATTTTTTGTTTAAAAGAAACACATGCAGGATAAAATTTTTAAATGTTGTTTTACATGTATATTTATAACACAAATGAAAAACATTAAAACGCGGGTGTTTCTTCCACAAATTGGTGAAACTGCTGGTTCATCACTGATGAGCCAAGCCCTTCCCAATATTTTTTCATCACAGTAAGGTTTGATTTATTTGTGAAGGAAACACTAGAGTCTTAATATTTTCATTTGTTATATATAGATGACTCGTTATTGTTTTTTTTATATATATGTGGCAATATAATAAGGTGGGGAAAGAGAAATAAGGACACCACAAGTTTGGAAGAGGAATCCCAGACAACCAGAGAGAGAGACGGACCCGGCAACAGCCGGGCGTCCGTTCGTGTCGAACACAATCACCAACTGACCTAATAGTCCCGAGGTTCCAAGTAATGGGGCCCCAGTGGTCGCCCCTTGGAATGTCGCTGCTGTCTCAAGTGACCGGACTTTACATCCTGGCTATCTCTGGGCTGACTCTAGGTTGACTTTATTATTCCTGGAAGAGTATATATTATGACATATATATATATACAGTTAAGCCGGTCTATAGCACCCCCTCTAAATAGCGCCTTCCTCTCTATAGCGCCTGTTTTACATACATAGTACGATGCGATTTACATTAAAAGTGACCTGTCTATTGCACCCCCTCTCTATAGCTCCTTATTTTGGTGAGTCCCAAGAGACAGGTTTAACTGTATATAAAGTAAGAAGACACCTCTTTCTCTCTCTCTCTCTATTGGACGCTTTGGCTCTCTGCAATTAGATGTTGTCCTTTACAAGGAGGTAGTTCTACTGTACAAAAATACATTGGACATTGATTGGCTAATGATCTCAATGATGATTGGCTGATGTGATAGTAGATAACCAATCAGAGGGTGAATGCTGTTGTAGGAAACTCCTGAAGCTAATCTCAGAGGTCAGCATGTCGGACATGTTGGAAGTGGGGAAGAAGTACCTACAGCCGCTGTTTGATCCCGCGGTGTCGCGTTGCGCCATCTGCTGCAATCCTTCCAAGGTGGATGAACTGGTGGTCTACTTCGCAGAGTGAGTCTCCTCTTTCTTCATTTATGTACCAAAAAAAGGCATCTCTTGATTTATCAAAAAATTGGGTTGGCCAAATATCAGGGAACAGGCTAAATCATTGTTTAGTTGATTTCTGTTCCACCAGATGGCGCTCTGCCTTCTGAAAAGCACATGTGCTCCTGGTCAGGATATGCCTTTATTTTTAAAATCAACACCTGACCTTTTTAATTTTTTTTTTTTCTATTATTTTTTCATATATATATATATATATATGTGATAAATATCACAGAGCAAGTTAAATAAACGTTTAGTTTATTTTTGCTCCACTAGATGGCGCTCTGCCATCTAAAAAGCACATGTGCTCGTGGTCAGGAGATGTCTTCTTTATTTTTAATATATATATATAGTTGTTGTTGTTCTATAATAAAGTATGTATTTGTGTTCCAGGATGGGTAGAGAACTGACAGTGGTGACCAACCTGGAGGAAAGCTTCGCTGCTGATCTCCTTGACAGTTGACCATTTCATCAAAACCTCCACATTTCTCTCTCTCTCTCTCTTCTTCTAGCTCTTTCTTAAATTTCCCTTTTTTTTTAATAATTTTTTGAAATATTTTCTTATATTTGTTTGTTTGTTTTTTACTTGTTTTATATCTCTTTTTTTCTTCTTGTTTGTTATTATTTAAAAAAATCTCCATATAAATAAATCTAATTTTAAAAATATATTTATGTGTGTGTAGTTTTTTTTTGAAGGGGAAGGGGTTTTACTCAAGTGTGATACTTGTCCTAGTCATCGTAGTTATATATAAATATATTAAATATACAAAAAGGCATATCCTCGCCAGGATTTTATTTTTATTATCAACACCTGTCCTTTTTATTTTCTTCTATTATTTTTTCACAATATATAATTGTTGTTATTGTTTCTTATCCCCTTGTGTTAAGATTACATGAATTCCATGAGTTCATGCTCCTCGAGCTGTTTTATGATATGCAGCAGCCTCTCCCAAAGGTCCTGTTTAGTGTATACAATATACAGTTAAACCTGTCTATAGCACCCCCTCTAAATAACACCTTCCTCTCTATAGCGCCTGATTTTAAATATGTAGTACGATGCAATTTACATTAAAAGTGACCTGTCTATAGCACCCTATTTTGGCGAGTCCCAAGAGGAGGCACTATAAACAGGTTTAACTGTATATATATAACAAATGAAAACATTAAGACGCGAATGTTTCTTTCACAAATAAATCAAACCTCTCCTGTCCTTACTGCGATGAAAAAATTTATTGGGAAGGCTTGGTTCATCAGTGGTGAACCCTCCCAGCAGTTTCGCCAATTTTATCCACCAGACCGCTTCTCAGAACTCTAATACTGTATTGGACGATTCTGCTTTTATATGCTACACTGAAGGGTGGAATCTTAGAAATGGTATTCAAGCAAACTATGGACAAAAGCTTTTATGACAGTAGAATTACATATAAATATTTCATGTAAGCAATGGTCGCCTCTCCCGTCAAAATTATCGTCAGAATCTGACGCCATCTATTGCGGCGACGGTCAATAGATGCCGTCAGATTCTGACGATAATTTTGACGGGAGAGGTGACCATTGCTTCCATGGATTAATTTCCTCCCGGCAAATTTTCCACCTATATAAATATTTGTATCGAGCAATGTTCTTCCGCAAACAATAAGGACAAGGCCAGTTAGACGTGAATTAATACAAAACAATAACACACCATCTATATATACCAAATGAAAACATTAAGAGGCAAATGTTTTCATTTGTTATATAAAGATGGTGTATTATTGTTTTCTATATAAAAATATAGTTAAACCTGTCTATAGCGCCCCCTCTTGGGACTCACCAAAATAGGGTGCTATAGACAAGTCACTTTTAATGTAAATTGCATTGTACTACGTTTTTAAAATCGGGCACTATAGAGAGGGAGGCGCATTTTGAGGGGGCGTTATAGACAGGTTTAACTGTATATGGAACTCTTACCATAGTAATCCTGGTAGATCCCTAGAATCCCAATATGTGAACAAAGAGTGACCGCTAGAAAGGATCAAGAAAACTATTGGAAACTTATGTTTTGAGAAAGAACTCACTTTAAATATTAGTATTTGATATCTAGGACCTTGTGGCATTTCGATCCATCATTGGATAGAAACAAAGAATTAAACAATTAAAAAGGTTTTCTGGAGATGGGTTTATTTTTGTTTTATTAAATGTATTCTCAAGCTTTCTCTGCCCTCCTACAGGAGAACATAAATAAATGAAGGTAAGGCACAGTTTGGATTATCTATATATATATAAAAAATCAATGTATGTATATGTTTGTTTGTATGTCCGGTATACAAATTCGCAGTAGTTCACTAATTCAAACCAAAATTTCCATACATAGGTAAAAAAATACGGGGAGGACGATAGGCTATTTTAAAAAATATATAAATCAATTATTAAAACTATATATTCAAATTATTCTACTTAGCTCACGAACAGCGCCCTCTATCAAAGATTAGATTAAATTATGCTGATGCAAACAAATAGATAATGCTAATAACAAACAATTATAAAAAAAATCTTATCTAAATATATATCACTCGGGTAGATATGCACACGGGTCAATCCCGGGGCGAAGCCCGGGTCACCCGTCTAGTAGATTATAAACACAAGGTAATAAGACCAATCAGTACTTTTGTCTGAAGAAGGTAACAACGCTGTTACCGAAATGTCACACACTATTTATTTATTTGGTCTTATTACCATGTGTTTATAAATGAATTAAACGCTGCTTGTTTGGCATCAGGCGGCGTTTTATTCATTGTATATGTTTCCCTCTGTATAAGGGCAGAGAAAGCATGAGACTGTTTTAATAAACCCATCTCCAGAAACCTTTTTAATTCTTTGTCTCTATCCAATATGATGGATCTAAATGCCACAAGGTCCTAAATTCAAATATCAATGTTTAAAGTGAGTTCTTTCTCAAAACAAAGTTTCCAGTAGTTGTCTTGATCCCTTCTAGCAGTCATTCTTTGTTTACATATTTGGGATTCTATGGATCTACCAAGATTACTATGGGTAAGAGTTCCATATATTTATATACATACAAACCAATAATGCACCAGAGGCTGCTTTAATAAAATAAAAATAAACCCATCTCAAGAAACCTTTTTAATTATTTATATCCAGGAGTTTTAAATCAATTGTTATGAAAAACAAAGAATACTAAGTTATGGTTGGCGGGTCTTGAAATGCAGTTTCCTACAAACCTAAACACAAGGTAATAAGACCAAATAAATAAATAGTGTGTGACATTTCGGTAACAGCGTTGTTACCATCTTCAGACAAAAGTACTGAATCAGTCTGAATTTGTCTGAAAATGGTAACAACACTGTTACCGAAATGTCACACACTATTTATTTATTTGGTCTTATTACCTTGTGTTTATAATCTATAATCCAAATTGTACCTTATTAAAAAACCATACCTAAGAAAGAGGTATTAACCGAAAGATTGTAAAGTTTAAAAAAAAGAAAACTGCAATATATCTATTTATTTTAATCTTATTACCTACTTTGAAGGAAGACCTGCAATGAGCTGGCTAGAAAGGGGTAAGAAAGCTACCAGAAGGTCACACGGAAATTAATCCTGGTAGATCCCTAGAATCCAAAATAATGTAACAAAGATTGACCTATATACTTCAGACATATAATGAAGGAAAATATATTAGAAACAACTTTGATGTTGAAAAAATTGAAGGAAGAGAGGAAGACCTGTAATGAGTTAGCAAGAAAGGGTCACGAAAGTTACCAGAAGGTCACACAGAAATTAATCCTGGTAGATCCCTAGAATCCAAAATAATGTAACAAAGACTGACCTAATTCAGACACATAATGAGAGAAAATGGATTAGAAAATACGTTGATTTTGAAAAAATTGAAGGAAAAGAGAGGAAGACCTGCAATGAGCTGGCTAGAAAGGGGGTAAGAAAGCTACCAGAAGGTCACACGGAAATTAATCCTGGTAGATCCCTAGAATCCAAAATAATGTAACAAAGATTGACCTACTTCAGACACATAATGAAAGAAAATGGATTAGAAACAACGTTGATGTTGAAAAAATTGAAGGAAAAGAGAGGAAGAACTGCAATGAGCTGGCTAGAAGGGGTCAAGAAAGTTACCAGAAGGTCACACGGAAATTAATCCTGGTAGATCCCTAGAATCCAAAATAATGTAACAAAGACTGACCTAATTCAGACACATAATGAGAGAAAATGGATTAGAAACAACGTTGATTTTGAAAAAATTGAAGGAAAAGAGAGGAAGAACTGCAATGAGCTGGCTAGAAGGGGTCAAGAAAGTTACCAGAAGGTCACTAGATGAGCTGCGAATGATTGTCACTGACAATTCAAATTGGATAATATCTGTCCATAGTGTCACCAAAAGTCGACTAGATGGTCACTAACAACAACAGCTCTAAGTAACTAGTCCTGTATGAAAACAGAAATTATGGGAAATCTATGGTTTGAAATTGTTTTAGACTGGAAGGAAAGAAACAACTACAGTCTTCAATTCTACACCACAATGGACCAGAATTTTCCATTGAATTTAAGTCACTTAATGATAAGGCACAATTTGGATTATAGATTATGAACACAAGGTAATATGACCAAATCCAAATAAATAGTGTGTAACATTTTGGTAACAGCGTTGTTATACCATCATCAGACAAAAGTGCTGAAGATGGTAACAATGCGGATACAGAAACGTCGCACACTATTTATTTATTTGGATTTGGTCTTATTACCTTGTGTTTAAGTTATTTTAAATGAGAAACACAAGGTATTAAAAGACCAAATCAACTAAATAGTGTATTAAGAAAATGGCATCTCCTTATCATGAAACTGAAAGTTGCTGATGGCTTACACCATCTATCGGAATAAATATCAACTATTGTCGTTGATTTTTAATTATTCCAGAATTGGCCAAATACCCATTCTTTATTAATCAAGAAAAGCTAACCACAGACGCGTTATGGGCTATTGGCCCTCATCAGCATGGTGCAAGCTGTACCTTATATAAATAGTGTATATTTATTCATTTAGATTTGGTCTTTATTATCTTGTGTTACAGTAGAAACTCCAGGTGATGGACAACACCTAATTGCCAAAAGTGTCCTTTAGAGAGAAAGAGAGGTAATCTCTTACCGGAGAGTTGTTAATTAGTAAAAATGGTAATTTTGGCAATGAAACTGTCTTTTGTAGAGAGGTTTTCTAGAGGAGGTTCCTTTAATGGAGTTTCTACTATTTTTTTATATAGGATATATTATATATTAGCCAACTCCACCTTTACCGGTCCCAAGCCCGGATGAAAAAGGAGGAGGGGGAGCAGTAACAAGCTCGCTAAAAAACCTGGGCTCAGCTGGCCCGGCTGATAGTACCCTGTAAGGACTCCTAATCCAGGGATACAGGATGAGCAGCGTTTGTACTCCATGTTAGGAGAAGCTGCACATAGCGTCTGTTTCTCTTGTCAGACACAGTCATTTCATATTGGAGCTAAGTCAGTGGCCTGCCACTGAGTAGTGCTCCCAGTCTTAATGACAAAGACAGACGCATTCTACTTCAACCAGTCATGATGGTTGTCAATTCTACAGACTTGATACCCTAATATGATTGAGTGAAGATAAGAAAGAAGATATATTAGCCTCTATCAAGATCTTTCACCTTTAACTGCAGAATGGGGGTTTTTTAAATGTTAAACAGGACTTTTATACAGAATTTCTATATATAAAGTGAAATAAAATATGGACAAACATGGTTATAACATAATAAATTTAAAGTCCTAATTGTTATAAAGAGGTTTGACTGTAAGTGTAGTTGTTTCTTATCCCCTTATGTAAAGATTACACGAATTCCATGAGTTCATGATATCATGAACTCCACCTTTGCCAGTCCCAAGCCAGGATGAAAAAGGAGGAGGGGGAGCAGTAACAAGCTCACTAAAAAACCTGGGCTCAGCTGGCCCGGCTGATAGTACCCTGTAAGGGCTCTTAATCCAAGGATACAGGATGAGCAGCGTTTGTACTCCATGTTAGGAGCGGCTGCACATGGTGTCTGTTCCTCATGTCAGAGGCGGCCATTTCTTTTGGAGCTAAGTCGGCCTGCCACTGAGTAGTGCTCCCAGTCTTAATGACAAAGGCAGACGTATTCTACTTCACCCAGTCATGATGGTTGTCAAACAGACACCATCAAGGGTCACAACTTGATACCCTAATATGATTGAGTGGAGATAAGGAAGAAGAAGATGATCTCATGGAAAGAAGTATAGGGGTGCAGTTTTCGTTGATCATGGCATCATGATCCAGGCACACTTTGATGAAAGTCTGACTTTGCGTATGTGTAGTGACTGTTTGTAGTGAGTAGACAAAGCAATAACGCACCAATATAACAAATGAAGACATTAAGACGTGAATGTTTCTTTTCACAAATAAATCAAACTTCTACTGTTCTTACTGCAATGAAAAATATTGGGAGGGCTTGGCTCATCAGTGGTGAACCATCCAATACAGTGAAATATGTGTTGATAAATCCCATCATCACATATTTCAAAAACTTTAAACTCCCAAGAACAAGATCAAATAAGTTACAATTTGGATTATAAAAAATGATAAGGCACAATTTGGATCATAGATTATAAACACATGGTAATAATACCAAAACCAAATAAATAGTGTGTGACATTTTGGTAACAGCATTGCTACCATCAAAAAGACTACTTTTTCTTTTTTTCCCATTTAGTCTTTTGTCTAAAGATGGTAACAACGCCGTAACTGAAATGTCACACTATTTCTTTATTTAGATTTGGTCTAATTACCTTGTTTTTAATCTATAATCCATATTGTATCTTATTAATAGATTAAAAATTTAATAGACAAACCTTAAATTAAAAAATTCAATACCCTTAAAAAGGCCATTCCTGTTAAATCTTCTTCTTTCTTATCTCCACACTGGGTGAAGTAGAATGCCTTTGTCATTAAGACTGGGAGCACTACTCAGTGGCAGGCCGACTTAGCTCCAAAAGAAATGGTTACCTCTCACATGAGGAACAGATGCCTTGTACAGCCGCTCCTAACATGGAGTACAGACATCCTGTATCCCTGGATTAGGAGCCCTTACAGGGTACTATCAGCCGGGCCAGCTGAGCCCAGGTTATTTAGCGAGCTTGTTACTGCTCTCCCTCCTCCTTTTACATCCGGGCTTGGGACCGGCAAAGGCGGAGTTTTCCTGTTGGTGTTTAATAATAAATGGTTAAGTAATTAAATTGTGAATTTGAAAAATGGTTGAGTGTGTGTGTGAAAGACATAGTAATAAGACCAAATCCAAATAAATAGTGTGTGATGTTTCGGTAACAGCATTGTTAACATCATAGCATTCAGTACTTTTGTCTGATGATGGTAACAACACTGTTACTGAAACATCACACACTATTTATTTATTTGGAATTGGTCTTATTACCTTGTGTTTCAGTCATTCTTCAAATCCTCAATGATAAGGTACAATTTGGATTATAGATTGATTATAAACAAAAGGTAATAAGACCAAATCTTAATGAATAAATAGTGTGTATATTAATAAATTGCACTTATGTACATGTGTATATTATTTAATTATCAACAAATTAATTACCTAATTAACCATTTATAATTAAAACACCAACTTTAATTCAACAGGAATGGACCATCTTTTGGGGTATTTGACTGTAAATATTTTATTAAATATCTCTAGTAAGTATATTTAATAACACATTGACATCTCTTCTTATTTTTTCTTATCCCCTTGTGTAAAGATTACACAAATTCCAAGAGTTCATGATCTCATGGATTGGGCTGTAGGAGTGCAGCTTCTGTCGATCATAGCACCATGATCCAGGCACACTTTGGTGAAAGTCTGACTTTGCCTGTAGTTTGAGGCTGTTCCTAACATTTGCTGCTGACTCTAACATGGGGACAGAAACAGCTCCTCCGTATCCCTGGAGTGTGATCCTTGCTGAGGTCTATCAACCGGGTCAGTTGAACTCAGGATTTTTAAAGAGAGAAAGAGAGATTTTTAATGAATTTTTAAATATCTCTTCTTGTTTCTCTATAATTGTGCCTTGGGGTACAAATGAAAATATATATCAACGTTTGGCAAGTTTTACCGCAATGTTTCTTTTGAACGAAAAATCATAATTTATTTTAAGGAGAAATAACGACTATTTCTATCCTTAGGGATGAAATATGAAAGGATGAATTGTGAAGAGTAATGATAAACGGAATCCCCATCCTGGACACTTTATTTTTCCGTTTATCATTACTCTTCACAATTCATCCTTTCATACTTCATCCCTAAGGATAGAAATAGTCGTTATTTCTCCTTAAAATAAATTATGATTTTTCGTTCAAAAGAAACATTGCGGTAAAACTTGCCAAACGTCGTTTTACAATCATAAGCGCCGCATTATATTATATTATATATATATATATATCACATATGTTATGATAAGACACACAATTTGGATTATAGATTATAAACACAAAGTAATAAGACCAAATTGAAATAAATAAATAGTATGTGACAGTTTCAGTAACAGCATAGTTACCATCTTCAGACAAAAGTTCTGTATAGTACTCGGATACAGTATTACTACTGGGTGATGGTAACAACACTGTTACTGAAATGTCACACACTATTTATTTATTCGGTCTTATTACTTTGTGTTTATAATATATTGTAATTTGACACCAAAATATATTAATTTCAAATAACTTTCAAACTCTTAGATAAAGAAACACACACTAATGGACAAAACTTAAGGAAGTGGAAATTATTTTTTGTCGCGCTGGTCGTCTATTTTTTATTTATTAGGAGACAGAGGCTGTTCACACTTGGTTGTCTTGTGTATCTTCACAATAAAAGTCACTATAATATATTTCAGAGTTATTATCTGAATCCCGATATACATGCTAAAAGGTACAACTTCCTTAAGTTTTGTCCATGAGTGTATCTTTCAGAGTTATTATCTCAATCCCGATATACATGCTAAAAGGTACAACTTCCTTAAGTTTTGTCCATGAGTGTATCTTTCAGAGTTATTATCTCAATCCCAATATACATGGTAAAAGGTACAACTTCCTAAAGTTTTGTCCATGAGTGTATCTTTCAGAGTTATTATCTCAATCCCGATATACATGCTAAAAGGTACAACTTCCTTAAGTTTTGTCCACGAATGTAAACGAGGGTTGATGTGAGGTACAATTTGGATCATTTGCTCCAATGGCCCCCGATTCTTGCAAAAGTTCAACCCCACCAGCGAGTGCAAGTAACCAAACAGGGCTCTGGCACATTTGTATGTGCAAAGTCGAACTGCTTTTCACATGTGTAGACATGTGATGCACTTACAGTAAAAGCAGTTGCCTACTTCTACCCACCATGATTATCATGGCCTGTACCACGTGTACTAGGGATAAGCGGAAAAAAAAAAAAAAAACAATTTGGATTATAGATAATAACTACAAGATGAAAATAATAATCTACCTTGTGTTTATATAATCTATAATCCAAATTGTGCTTTATCAAGATCAAACTAACAAATATAAATAATGAAATTATATGTTAGAATTTGGTCTTTTCATCTTCCTGGGAAAAAAAATGATAATATTATGATTGTAAAAAATTGAAAAAAAAAAAAATTTTTTTACAGAAAAAAAGAAAAATTTATATACTTTAATGAAACAAAAACAAACATAATAATATAAAGGATATTAAGAACAAACGTCACTGTTGTGCACAGGATTGAGTAGCTTCGCTTACTTTATAAGTTGGGGCTGTTACTTTTCTGCCTTGAGGTTGCTTTTTCTCTCCTGAACCTTCCTCTTTGAGAGGCTCAGAAGTAATGATTCCATTTTCACTTTTAACTTCCACTTTGTCCGCAATACTCACACATTTACCTTTCCCTATTTCTTTCTTTTGTAGATCCAACTTCAGATCTGTTTTCATACTTTTTGAATCTTTGGTTTGATTTATCAATGATCCTAAAGGTAATTTTTCTTTTATTTGGTTATTCAAAACCTTTTTATATTCCAAAGTTTCATTTTTTAAATCATTTTTTAAATTGCTATTAGAATCTTTTGATATGGTATAAAATGAGTATTTCTCTTCAGATTTTGTTTCTGCTTGTTGATTATCCCATATTTTTTTGTGTTCCAAATATTCATTTTTGATATTAGCTATTTTAGTTTCAGCATGGCTTTCTTCAACTTTGGCGTGATGTTTCTTTTTTGCATATTCTCTTATGCTATCTTTATCTAAGAGATTAATGTTGCTGATTTTAAGATTAAGGGATTCTGTGCTGAAATTGGGGATAACTTCATCCAATTTGAAATGTAATTCTAAAGCTAGATTACGATATTGAGCAAACTTTGTTTCTGATTGGTATAGTTTCCTTTGGCATTCAAAAAGTTCGTCCATTTGTGATGAGCATTTGAGAAGAAGATGTTCATTTTGTTTCTTTAGAGAATCAAGCTGATATTCTATAAGACCTATAGTTACACCATTTTCTTCTGGTTTATACTCATCTCTATTTTGATAAAGATTTTTAAGTTCGGCAGTCAGTTCTTTGTTTTCATTTTTGCATATGTTGATCTGCTCGTGCAAATATTCAAGATATTTGGAATCAATGGTACGTTGAGTTAATGAAAGAAGAATTGCTGCTTGATGTTTTAACATGTTGATTTGACTTGTTGCAAAATCATATCGTTCCTTTAGTTGTGAGTATTCTTCCTTTATTAACAAGCATTCCTGTTCAACTTCTTGTCTGTAGTCGTCTACTTCTGCAAATAAGGAATTTCCACGTTTCTTTGGATCAAATTGTTCGATTTTCATCATTTCAATTTCTCCTCGTAGTTCTTCTTCAGTTTCTCTGATTTTTTGTAGAGATTGTATCAATTCTGAGATTTCAGCATCTTTGCCTGTATTTTCCTCTTCAAGGTTTTGACAATGGACTTTCAATTTTTCATTTTCTATTTGATTCTTATTAATTAATTCTTTTTGCTCTGAAAGTTGAAGTTCTAAATTTTGTTTAACAACAAACAGGTTATTGTAATTGGCTTTTAATTCATCTATTTCTTCTAAATTTATTTGTGGCTCTTGGGTACATTTCAATGTATCCTGAAGTTGACAAATTTGTACTTCAAGTAACTTAATCTTTTCTGTTAAATCATTTTTTTCGCGTAATTCATTATCCATATGATTATTTATACTTTCTTTTTCATTTTCTAATCGCCTTACTTTTAATTGAAGATCTTCATTTTGTGGTTTCAAGGTTACCAGCTGTGCTTGCGCGTCGTCCAAATCCGTTCTAAGATTTATATTATCTTGCTGTAAGGATGCTTCGTTTTGTTTTAAACTTTTTACCTTAAGTTCTAAGGAATATTTTAATTGTTCAAGATTGTCAACTTTACGAATAAGAGTAGTGTTTTGTTCGAGCAACTGCTTTCCAAAAGTTGCAGCTTTTTCTAGATCTTCATTTACATCTCTTAACTCCTTTTTTAAATATTGGATTTCTTCCTCCATTTCTAACTTTAAGAACTTATCATAACAAATCGCGGCAAATTTGAATATAATATAAATAAACATACAGTGTTACTCAAGAAATATTTAAAATATTTATTTTAGAGCGTTCTCGTTTGATTATCTATGAAACTATTTATTAAATTATTGTTTCAAGTTATTTTTTTGTGAGCTTTATTTTTATAATTAAAAAAAAGACACATTTGATTTGATAAACCAAATTTACCGTTTTTTTTTTTTTATCATAAACATTTCCAGATTTATTAAAATTTTACACTATAAAACAAAAACAATAGAAAAAGAGAATAATTTAATAATAATATATTAAACCGCAAATGTGGATTATTATTGATCTTGACAACTTATTACTGAGAAAGCAGTAAATAGTAATGTTATCAGGACATCACATAATAACTGTGTTGATTATTGGTTTTCTGAGCAGAAAGTTTCATAAATTAGAAAAGGAATTATAATCTCAATCTGTATAGGGCGAGTGGCCCTAAATAAAGGCTTTTGTTGTTGTTGTCTGTTATAATCTCAATAGCTTTATGTTTTTTTATTATCTGAAGAATTTCACTATATTTTCATTACCTTTGGAGGAGATGAATAACAAAAAACGATTTGGCTCTTCTTGTGTCTTGAATGAATTGTGTCTTTTATTAGAACATTTATAATATGATGCACTAGCGCGCCATCTGTTATCAAAATTCGGAACTATTTTAAAGGCGTAAGATTATTTTTGAAATTAAACAATTTCTACTGCCCTTACTGCAATTGTGGAATAATGGCGTCCAGACGGCTTAAGTGACAGTAAACATGCCGGCGGAGCCGCCGACAAAGGTCTAACAGAACACGGCTTGGTCTGCTACCCACCAGTCGTAGTTTTCCACTGTCCTCTTAATATGTATTGAATAAAGTTAGTTAGAAGGAAATTTTTACCCCCTCCTTTCTGCTATTTAGTAATCTTATTTAAATCCTTGCAACAGCCCACAAAGAATCATCACAGCGAATTCTTCTACCGAACTCGCTTCAGTGTTTTGTGAAACTATTACCCTACATTTCTACACAAAGTGGCGTCCCCGGGTGGGCTTCTGACAAGGCAAGATCAAGTGGATTAAGTTCAAGAGTTCAAGGAGTACAAGTTCAAGACTTAAGATAAGTACCTTTTGTTTTACCCTCTGTGTATAGTGTTTTTTGAAAAATGGAAATTTTAAAAAGACATAGAAATGTACTTAGAAAGCGACTAACTCGCTGCTTGAAGACGACAGAAGAGTTTCTGTCAGGTACTCCACCGATACCTGTAGAGGACATTGAATATAATAGAGAGATAATTGAAGAAACTCACAGTGAGCTTCTTGTGATCCAAAGCAAGATAAGAGACTTCATGCTAACTTCAGACGTTAGCGAAGAGGAACTAGAGCAAGACGATGAGAAAGCCTTGCAATATACCCAGAGATATAAGAGGATATATAAAAAATGTCTCGCTCTTGTTGAACACAAGATCACTGCATCCAGTCCCACGACAAGTGAAGTGAGCTTCGCTTCTAGCTCACACCATAGAACTGTAAAACTACCCAAGATAGAATTAAAGAAGTTTACAGGAAAAATAAAAGATTGGTTGGGATGGTGGGCACAGTTCAACAAGATACATGTCGATCCTACTTTAGAAGACAGCGACAAGTTTCAATATCTTGTGCAATCTATGTCGCCGGGAACCAGAGCTAGTAAACTGGTTGATAGTTACCCCCTGACTGCCGAGAATTACCCCAAAGTTATAGAAACTTTGACAGAAAGATTTGGAAGGCTTGAACTGTTGCAACAAGTCTATGTCAGGGACCTTATCCGCCTTATGATCGATTGCTCCTCCAAACAACAGTTGAAGGTGACTTCATTTTATGATGAGTTGGTGACTCATTTGAGAGCATTGGAATCCTTAAAGATTGAGGCCAGACAGATGTCTGTATTTATATTTCCAATGATTGAGGCATGTCTCTCAGAGGAACTCATGAAGGCTTGGCAAAGAAGCCCCCTCCATGATGTCAAGATTGATGCTAATGATTCGACTCAAACTAGAGTTGAGCTAATTATGGAGTTTCTCCAAAAGGAAGCTGCAGCAGAACAAGACAGAGCCTTAGCTGGATCAAAGTTTGGACTTAGATCTCTGAAACAAGATAGAAACGTGGGCAGACAATCACATCCTGCTAAGATACCTACGGCCTATGGACTATTTGCTGGACGTGCCCAGAATTGCATCTTTTGTAATAAAGATCATAAAAACACAGAATGTCTTGCTGCGCGTGATGCGTTCCCGGTTTGGATAGTTGAAAAGGGAGGATACACAATGTGACTTATTAAAAGTTTCCTTACTTAAGTATATATATATAGCAAATTAGGCCAACAACCCCATGTATATAACCCGCAGGAAGACCTTAATGTTGTATAATAGCAGCACAGCTGTCAGTGATGCACTATCGGCATATGTCTTTACATCATCACATTCACAGGGAAGGAAAAAAAAAAACTCAGGAAACAAGAAAATTTCTCTAGATATTTATTTAAAATATCTTAAAATTTGGGAACATGTCTATACTGACGAGATATGCTATTTACATAGTAAAATTTAGATAGAGGTGACCTGAAGTTACTTTATAGCCCTTTAAGGCCCATGCGAAATCTAGGTTGGCTACTACACAAAAAAGGGGGGGAAACCTAGATCTCCATCTATTCTAGCGGGACAAAATATACGAACCCTAACACTCCTTTTAAGTCACTTAAAGCCCTTTAGGGCCCATTCAGAATCTAAATAGATTAGCTTCTGTTCGAAAAATAAAAAAAAAAAAGGGGGGGCTAAGCCATAATGGCAAGGGGCTTATCTTCTCTCGAAAGCGGCGGCAAGGTCTGGTCTCCTCTACGTCTCAGGCCCGTCTAAAAATCGTCCTTCTCACTGAGCGACTCCGATCGAATCCCGCCTTTTGGCAGAGAACCTTCTTTTATATCATCTCTCTCTCCATTTTCATTCGCCGAAAGAAACACCAATCAAAATGGCCAACGGCTCCAGTATCAATTTCATAGACGCCCCAGGCCTCATCAAAATAGAACGCACTAGTGTAAGATTTCAGACTCCAGGCCTCTTCCATCAAAATAGAATATATAGTATTACCAAAACAAGAAAATCTAAAGAGAACAACAGCTACGACGATAGTGTAAAATTTCAGACGCCAGCCCCCCCTCTCTTTCCACATGGGTTGAAATATAATCCTCCCTTTTTCTCGGGATGGTATATATATCGCCCCCCCGTCTTGGCTAAAATTGACCCAGGCCCTTTTTACCTGGACTGTAATGTGATGCTTTCCTTTCTCTGGAAGGATATTTTATAAGTTTCAGTCTTTAGAGATCTTCCTTCTCCATTTTTCTCTTTTTTTTTTTTTTTTTCTGGTCACCTTTACCTAAATTTTTGGTGAGGGGAATATATGTACATATGAAACAACAGTTTCCAGCTCGGATGTCTCTGGATGTCTTCTTCTTTACCAGGCATCAGCTTTCGGCATGGAAGTCTGGTGTCATCTGTTGTCTAGGTTTCTGGGCAAAAAGAATGGTCTGTAAGTCTATGTGGGAGGGAAGCCATGTATCCATTTGATTTGATTATACATACGCCTTCTGTTGGGGTATGGTTACAAAAACGTGCCCCAACAATCCTCCCCCTGCCAAGTAATGGACAAATGCGTTTGTGCTATTCATTATTCATCTGCCTTTCATCAGTTACTATGAAAGCAGGCCCATTTCTAGCAAAATGCATTTTCCATTACTAGGTGAAGCCAGGTGTACCGAAACCTATAGGGAAGGTAAGGCTAGTCAAAATGATGGTATGCCATTCTAGATGTTTATTATTCCGAACACTAGTGGGCATTGCGCATCCTGGCAAAGGGGTTTTTATGTGCTATTATTCTGTCAGAACACTGTTATCAAAATAGGTTATTGGGGACAGTCATATCATATGTATGGAAGTAAGCAAGGTCATCTGTCTTACCATTCATGGGTATATATACCACCCTTCCACTTTCTTCTTTGGTCTTGAGGAGTAGGCCTTCCTAGTGGTAAGTCCTCTCAACCCCATCCTTGCCTCTTGGGGTACTGGATTCATTGCTACCTTCTTTCTGCTAACAATACAGTTAGGACATTTCCCTATTACATATTATATATAAAAAAATTGGGCGCCAAGAAGTCGTTTAGAAATAACTGACTAGTCCAACTCCTAAAACATGCCAGCATCTTTATTTTCGTACCAATCAAGACATTCGTGTGGTATAGTTATATATATATATACAATCAAAGGAAAGGATAATTATAGTTAGCTGAAAGAAATATCTTGGTATATAATGATTAGCCTATGACATGATGACTTTTGCTAAATAAAAATTACAGAAAAACAAATTATGTAAGTAATCATTAAATAAGGCACGAAATATGTAATGATAAAATGAATCCTTCCATGTTATATGATGAGTATAACATATATATTGAAGTAAAAACATATCATGTAGATAGTGATTAAATATGTTAAGATATAAGTGATAAAAATCATCCCATGATAGATGACAAAAGAAAACTACTACAAGATTATATTTGGTGACAAAATATATATAATTAAATATTTAATATAAATATGAATATCATGAATGTCAAAATAAAATTGTTGAAATGAATAGTATATGACTATAATATAATATATATGATATAAAAATAATAACATATTGAAAAAAGAAAATGTAAACATAATGTATATTTGTGCGCTGAAGGTTCAAGGTTTAGTATCTCAGTTAAGTTTCAATCTTATCCAGTCTGGAATCACGAGTTGGTCACTGGGTAATATTCGTCTATCCCGATCCTACTGGAGGGTGGGTTCTCTCTTGTGTGTTAGATTCCTCAAATTCCAATACTCTCTCAACCCAGATGGGAACGTCATTTAGAATCTTGGTCAAATGGAGCATAGCCCAGACCTCTATTAAACTACACAGTCCATTTAAATCTAGGGTGACAACCGTATGAAGAGAATTTTTCTGTTTTTGGTAGAGCGACTAATCAATTTCTACTATTTTGTTTGTGACTCCGTTTACCTTGTCTCTGGGGTGTGTACAGTTCAGCTACCTCCCCCTTCCAAGAAATTCATATTACTTTCATCTACTAATATACCCTCTATTCATTGACCTGAATCCTACAAATCTACATCTTATAAATTTGAATTTTATCAATCTGAAATTTTGGTTCTTTTACAAATTCCTTCAGAATTCTACTCCCTGTATAACTGCTCTTAATTCTACTGTCCTCAATACAACACTTCTAAAACTTTTACTCATTGGCTCGTTCTGGCGTCTCGTTCGCGGTCCTTATAGTTAACTAATACTTTAAAATCTTATCCTATCATGAAACGAGTTTAAACTCGTTGAAGGTCCTAATAATTACTTATTCTGCCTCTCGAATCGGTCTTATGCTCGAATTCATTCCAACAAAACGTATGGCAGGGCGAATCCTTTATTAGAAGAAACTTCCGCTAGCTATGGGGGATCAAACTGGTACCAAAAAAAATTCAATAGACGGAAACTACTTCGTCTAGAATAACTGGGCAATCTCTGCCTACATGCCAATCTTACAGGACCTCCCGTCTAGAACACCCTCACTCCAGCCACGCTAAAAGCGTCGAAACTACGGTGTCAGATCGGTTATCCAAGGTCGCGCCGTTATACCCCAGGTTATACGGCATGGCTAAAACAAATCCCCCATCCTGCATAAAATTCAATCTATACCTCTTCGTTTCCTCTAGTGAGGAGAAGTTTTGTGGGTTTCCTGGTCTGATCATAACCTCCCACAACCTTCCAGCCTGAGAATCAAGATATGATCATTATCTACGACTCTTAAAATTCAAGTTGATATAATGAAATAGAGTAACTGATTACCCTAATAAAAGAAATCAAT
The DNA here is from genome assembly GCA_030710605.1 of Cordylochernes scorpioides. Lineage (NCBI taxonomy): Eukaryota > Metazoa > Arthropoda > Arachnida > Pseudoscorpiones > Chernetidae > Cordylochernes > Cordylochernes scorpioides. The sequence goes on along the minus strand of CP092873.1, from coordinate 88,172,594 downwards.
ATTTGCACTCCTCTAAAAGGAGACCTAACAAAGTGGAGCGAATATTTTCCTAACAATAGATAGAGTTGTAGTTGTCCTGTTTGAGGCTTCTCGGTCCTAACAAAATTCGAAATAAAAAATAAAATAAAATAAAAATCGATCCTATTGAAGTCCTTAACCCTATTCTAATGTATTTTGGGCTCACAATATAATAGTTTTTAACCTTCTTACACATTCATTACACCAATTCATTCATACACCCTCCCCCCTATCATTCACGGTGTGCATACAAACTAAAGTTAAAAGCTGCTACAAAGGCCAAAATACTCATTTATCAATATCAATAGATCCTAACAAATAATAACATATTTCAGGACACAATGTGAAATCAAATAAAGTGTTCTAATTAAAACAAATTGGGAACTAAAGCCCTAGGTTACTCAAAGAAAATGCCTCTGTACAAGCTCTATATATACTAACACTTTATACTCGATAAATGATTGTTAACAATAATTGTTAACAATTCTAAATAATCTGGAAGCTAACCTACCAAAAAAAAAAAAAAAAAAGGATCAGTGTAACTTCAAAACTGCCCTTGCCTTGACACTAAGCGACTTTTCACGACAATTCTATAAAGACACACACAAATTATAATGGTGAATAAAGGACCATTAAACGTGACACCTCATAAAAGCGGAATTGAGTCATTCCCCTAGCCACCGTGGGTGAAGTCACTTTCTTCTTACTTCCTCGTGCGTCTGCCCCCTTTGCAGTAGTCCGACCTCAGCACTCTATTGAAAGACGGATTTATAGGGTTTACGATTCACTACCCAACACTAACATTCTCAAGTGCTTTCCGAGGATCGACTACGGTCTGGGCCTACTTAACTTCTACCCCTGGCTTAGGGTCCCTACACTTCACAACTTTACTCTGAAAGATTGACCTTTCATGTCCTCATTAGAAACCTATTTCAAAGCTACTACCTGAAGGCCAGGGATTATAGGGTTTCTGAATTACCCAACACAAGCCATAGGATGCCTATTAGGTTTGTTGTTTTAGACATAGCCCCCCTCTAAGTTGTGATTTCCTACACCTTCCTTCACCTATTACTCCTGATAATAACTAAAATTTCAGATTTACACTAAATAGTTAATTCACAATGGTATACATTATTCTCATTGGTCTTTGAAACTCGGGTTTTAACAAGAAATAGTTTGTATTATTTAAAAAAAAGGAATCCTAATGAAGTTCTACTTAAAAAAAAAAAGGTTTAAAAAAAAAAAGGTTGAAATCTCTAAACTTCTCATTCTATCGAGCTGATTCTCCGTACACACTCCAAAATCTTAGTTAGAGGCGACAGTCTAAGCAGAATTTACACTGTGTGGGCCTTTTTACCCTTGTAGACCTGCGTAAAGTTAAACTGTTCACACTAACTCTGTCAACTTCCCCTCGTCTCATTACTTCTGAGTCCGCTCTGGTTGTCACCCCTTGTTGGATAAAATTGTACATAACAATAAAAAGAAACTAAAATTTTCCTAAATCATATCCTGACAGGTTGTACAAGCTCTTCAAAACGGTGTGTCATATTAAAACAAGGTTGTGAGACAACTCTTAATTATATACTATACTAAAAATGAGGCTGAGCCAATTCTACACTAGGAGAACACGAAAACCCAAGATGTAGTCCTTGTAGCGAGCATGGAGCCCTATCACAAATCCCGAAGTGCAAGGAGGACAGAGTTTCCTGGTATTCCCTCTTATCTGGCACGACCGGTCGGGGTGAACAGTCGCGTCACGTGAAAGGAGGAAATATCTGAGTTCCCCCCTCTTGCTCTAACTGTTGGGTCGATTTGGCTCATGTAAATAGTAACTCTTATACTATATCTAAAATCTCTCATATAACTTATTAAATAAAACGGTGTAAAATGGTGTTCTATACAAGGATAAGGTTGTGACAATTTTCTCTAAATGACACACTAATATTAAAACAAATTGTGAAGATCTTTAAAGGTGGCAACAAACACTACAGTAAGGTTGTGAGACGGTATTCTGCACAAAGACAAGGTTGAGACAAATAACACACAAACCCTGAAACATGGTGTTAAAGCTCCTTTCAACACTTAGCACTAGAACACATGTTTAAAAAAAAAAAACTGCAAACTGTTTAAAGTTCACCATAACACTAAGACCTATTTGCTATTTAATATATAACCTAATATTGTAATTAATAAAGACCTATCTATATTAAATAGTGTATACAATCGCTGAAACTTATGTAAATCAGCTTACACAAACCCCCAGTGCATAATATGTCTTATTTTAAAAGAAATAGTTCTATCGAGGCGATATTGCGGTCGACAGCTACGCTTTATACATTAAATGTACTTTCTTCTATCAACCTTTATCTACTATTTACAAAACTCTTTATCCAACCCTTTCCAATTCTTTCTCTTTCAACATTTTTCTGCATCTCTCTATCTCTTTCTCATCAACATTCAACGCTTTCTCACTCTTTTTTATCACTTTCAACACCTCTTTCATCACCTCTCTCTCATCTCTCTTCCATCATTTTCTACACATTTCACTGCCTTTTCATCCCTCTGGTGTTTCCTCGAAACCCGTCATCGGGATCTGGATCCCGATCTATTATCACTCTTAATTTTGAACTACTCTATTCCAACAGCCTATGACCCTTAAGCTTTATAACTCCATATACACTCGGCGGGGGTAGTTACCTTGTTAAGAAAACCTATAATGTCATAGATCATTTAGAGAGAGAACATAACAAATTTGTGCGAATAGTTTGCTTCAACTATTGATTGTAAGCCTATTAAACTCGTTCTCTTTAGGTTGGCTCGCTCATTAGTCTTCGATTTTTTTCATTCAATGGTCATATTGAGTCCACATGGGTGCTAAACGTAAACTGTATTAAAATGGTGTAGTTTTCTAGTTTTCGAATTATATGACAGTTAGAAAAAAAATCCTGGAAATATCTCGCACTGGCTACTATTAAAAAAAAATTGAATGGGGTACAACTCCGATCTTACAGGATACCTCATGGCTCATAGAATTGAATCGCTCATTTCTCACTAAAATATTCACACAGGGTATGGAGGTCTCCAGCGGTTCTATAGCTATTGGTCAACTAAATTAATTAATGGCAGGAATTGAAGTTAGTTTAAATGCTCATGTGCTGTTTTTGTCATGCGTCTTTATGTCATCTGCAAAGGAAAGTGTCGCCTCAAAGGACCTAATTCTGGGACTAACATCCACTGCACATTTCAGGAAGGAGTGGTCGTCCATACAATAGCAAGATATCATTTTGCTGCCAATGTACAATGTTGAGCATTTTCCATGTCGTCATTTTGTCGATCCCCAATCTTCTAGGGTGTTTCTTTAAGCATTTCTCGATATCGTTTAATGCTTTATGCGATCCCGCCCGGCATTCAATAAGTATTATTTGATCGTACCATCTCCAGGAGACCATCCCATTGCGGCCGAACCATTTCCACCCAACTTATAACGCCGTCCATATCGCGTAATTGAAATTAGTGTAAAACTCAAAGAATAAGACCTTAATCTCTTAATTCTTTACTAATTTCAGTTGGCTCAACATAAATCTTCTCAATTATTATCTTAGTACAGTGGCGTGACATGTCACACTTCTTCTAGTTCTTTCGCAAGCTCGATTAATCCCAGTGAAAAGCCCGTCCAGGCGTCAATCCCGTGCTAACCCGTCATGCATGACTTCAAATTTGGAATTATTAGACCTGAATATTTGCAGTGGCATCTGCTTCCACTGAAAGTTTTTTAGACACAAGGCTGCCTCTTATCTTGTTTAAATCACTGTCTTTACTCCCATATGCCTGTGTTAACTTTAACCATGACCTTATCAATTCTCAAATTCTGCCTATCGAATATCCTGAGAATCAATGTTCTTCTTGTCTACGGCGGATTAACACAATAATTGTTCTCTAGAGTTATCTGCGTCGAGTGGTCAGTCTGTACTACTAATTCTCCACTCTAACTCCAGGATTCCTTTATCTACTCAGGCTGTTCAAAAATTTTCAAGACAGTTGTTCAAATCCCCAATGATAATCTGCTAAATTTCGATAATTATTGGAATTCTCATTAAACAGAATAACTACACCTTTCTGACACAGAAATATCCAGCATCAAGATATAGCGCACCGTCCAATTTCTTTATTTCAAGACGGTGTCAAATTACAACTGAAGGAACATACTAAACATATAACTGGTTTAAATTTCATGTAATCTCATCATGCCTTCTGCTGGCAAATGTATACTGCAGATTTAATACTATCAAGATGGTTTTATTTGTCCTCATCCAAAAAAAATGTTTCAGAAATAGAATCTTGGAAATCTCTACTTAAGGCAAAAAAAAAAAATTGCACATTTATCAATTTAAGATAACCTTCCCTTGTCAGAGTGTATACAGCTGCCAAGCCAAATACGCAGGGGAGACAGGAAGGAGAGTCAGCAATAGAATATATGAACATAGATGCAACGTTATTAATCAAGACAATAGGTCTCTAATTTTCCAATATTGCAAAGGAACAGGTCACACTTTCGCATTAGGAGAACCTAGAATACATTACAATAACATAAACAGCAAATATCAAAGGCTTATAATTGATTTTCTATTATTCAGAAAACACAATAGCATTAATAGAAAATAGATTTGCCCGAAACATATAACACAATATATCCTAGTACCAGCTAATAATATCAACAATAATATAAGTAACTTATATGTAATAGCCAATAACTATTATAAAACTACTTAAATAATAGAATTTCTAACCTATAAGATAATTCATAGAATATAGCAAACAATAGTAGAATATGTGTAATACCTTAATCAAAAAATATGTCTTAAGAAAACAAATAATATGCAAAACTTCCTAATGTATATATATATATGTACATAGAATCATAATAGTTTTAGCATCAGGCGACGTTATATTTTCTTGATATATTGTATATGTTTCTCCTGTAGAAGGGCGGACAAGCTCGAAAGCTCGAGAAGACCAGAATACAAGATACTCATCCCCATAGACGTTTTACTTTGATATCAGAAATCAATGATAATATTAAGGTTTTTGCCACAAACAATGTGAATCGTAAAAGACAGCGGCGAGAGATGCGGTATACACCGCCTCAACATAACTTTCATTGCCTGATAAAATGCCAGTGAAACGGAAAGCGTAAATTAAAATTCACGATTTATAATAGACTGTTAATCTCAGGATGCGTGGACTACTTCTCCAATACTTAAAAATAGTATGGCTTTTCATTAGGTATATATTTCTAAAGTATAGGGGAAGAAACATATACTAAATTCGAGCCCCGCGGCGGGCGACATTGATGCGTTCCCGGTTTGGATAGTTGAAAAGGGAGGATACACAATGTGACTTATTAAAAGTTTCCTTACTTAAGTATATATATATAGCAAATTAGGCCAACAACCCCATGTATATAACCCGCAGGAAGACCTTAATGTTGTATAATAGCAGCACAGCTGTCAGTGATGCACTATCGGCATATGTCTTTACATCATCACATTCACAGGGAAGAAAAAAAAAAAACTCAGGAAACAAGAAAATTTCTCTAGATATTTATTTAAAATATCTTAAAATTTGGGAACATGTCTATACTGACGAGATATGCTATTTACATAGTAAAATTTAGATAGAGGTGACCTGAAGTTACTTTATAGCCCTTTAAGGCCCATGCGAAATCTAGGTTGGCTACTACACAAAAAAGGGGGGGAAACCTAGATCTCCATCTATTCTAGCGGGACAAAATATACGAACCCTAACACTCCTTTTAAGTCACTTAAAGCCCTTTAGGGCCCATTCAGAATCTAAATAGATTAGCTTCTGTTCGAAAAATAAAAAAAAAGGGGGGGCTAAGCCATAATGGCAAGGGGCTTATCTTCTCTCGAAAGCGGCGGCAAGGTCTGGTCTCCTCTACGTCTCAGGCCCGTCTAAAAATCGTCCTTCTCACTGAGCGACTCCGATCGAATCCCGCCTTTTGGCAGAGAACCTTCTTTTATATCATCTCTCTCTCCATTTTCATTCGCCGAAAGAAACACCAATCAAAATGGCCAACGGCTCCAGTATCAATTTCATAGACGCCCCAGGCCTCATCAAAATAGAACGCACTAGTGTAAGATTTCAGACTCCAGGCCTCTTCCATCAAAATAGAATATATAGTATTACCAAAACAAGAAAATCTAAAGAGAACAACAGCTACGACGATAGTGTAAAATTTCAGACGCCAGCCCCCCCTCTCTTTCCACATGGGTTGAAATATAATCCTCCCTTTTTCTCGGGATGGTATATATATCGCCCCCCCGTCTTGGCTAAAATTGACCCAGGCCCTTTTTACCTGGACTGTAATGTGATGCTTTCCTTTCTCTGGAAGGATATTTTATAAGTTTCAGTCTTTAGAGATCTTCCTTCTCCATTTTTCTCCTTTTTTTTTTTTTTCTGGTCACCTTTACCTAAATTTTTGGTGAGGGGAATATATGTACATATGAAACAACAGTTTCCAGCTCGGATGTCTCTGGATGTCTTCTTCTTTACCAGGCATCAGCTTTCGGCATGGAAGTCTGGTGTCATCTGTTGTCTAGGTTTCTGGGCAAAAAGAATGGTCTGTAAGTCTATGTGGGAGGGAAGCCATGTATCCATTTGATTTGATTATACATACGCCTTCTGTTGGGGTATGGTTACAAAAACGTGCCCCAACACGCGCAGAATGAGCATTAAAGAAAGAAGAGAGCGTATTAAAAACGCTAAATGTTGTTTCTCCTGCCTCCAACCAGGTCATATATCTTCTAATTGTAGAAGGCGCATAACTGAATGTATTCGATGTAAGAAGAAGCACCTTGATATTTATGCCCTCTTAATGCTCCTGGACGAGAGTCAGCGGATGAAGACAAGGAACAGGTGGAAGACTGACGCTTCTCCTACAGTTGAAAACGGAGTTTCATTCTCCGGTCTTAGCGCTTCGTCTCTGATTTTGCTACAGACTCTGAAGATTAAGGTCGAAGGTGCGACTTCGGCGAAAGTAGTGCGTGCCCTCCTTGACACAGGTTCCCAACGATCCTATATTTTGTCTAAAACTGCCCAGGATCTCGGACTATCTCCCATTGGCCAGGAATCACTTAAACATGTGGTGTTTGGAGGTCATACTAGTGAAAGTGTCCACCAAGAATACAGAGTCAATTTGGGTCATGCATCGGGGAATTTTAAGATGGTAGCGAAGCTTCTTGACCAACAAAAAATCTGTGGTAACCTACCAAGATTGAGCCGCGGGCCATGGTTGAAAGAACTCAAAGCCCGCAGAATATGGGCTCCTGATATTGGAAAGGATGACATGGAAATTGAAAAACTTCTAGGATGCGATGTATTGGGATCTATTTTCATGATGAAATCTTGTGTGTTGTCAAATGGCTTGACTGCGTCGCAGACGCGTTTCGGATGGACTTTAATGGGAGAATGTCAGCCAGGTAGTGACGTTTCACTCGCTCATCATGTTACAACGATGAAAATTTCGGAGAGCAGTATAACCAATCTGTGGAATCTCGATGTTCTTGGCATTATGGATCCTATTGAGGTTAAACAGAGAGATCAGAGAGACGCACTGGCGCGTCGACATTTTCTAAAAACAGTCCAACATTCTGTCTCTGGAAGATATGTTGTTTCCCTCCCGTGGACTGTAGAGAAAGCTAAAATCGCGGACAACAGGGAGGTTGCTATGAAGAGATTATAGAACAGACGACTAAGAAATTAATCTCTTTGAATCTTTATGAGGACTATGATGATATTTTCCGAGGCTGGTTGGATGATGGGATAATTGAGAAAGTCCCAGCTGAACAACACGACGCTGAGGCCTTCTACCTGCCTCATCGTCCTGTGGTGAAACTCTCCAGTGGGACTACGCCTATCAGGCCTGTCTTTGATGCTTCTAGCAAGGTCTATAGATTCCCATCTTTAAATGACTGTCTTGAAAAGGGACCTAACCTCATAGAGATGAATCCCAACCTTATGCTAAGGTTTAGAAATGGCAAGTTTGGTGTCGTGGCAGACATTAAGAAAGCGTTTCTTCAGATTGAGGTGAATGAAAGGGACAGAGATTACCTGCGTTTTTTATGGTATTCCCAAAATAGAGAAAAGACAGAAGTATTCCGAAATATAGACGTGTTGTTTTCGGTGTTAACTGTAGTCCTTTCATTTTGGGGGCAGTAATAAAATACCACCTGTCTAATGTTCGACCTGAACATAAACCGTTAGCTCAGAGGTTGCAGAAATCCTTTTATGTGGACAATTTAGTCACAAGCGTGAACTATTTTGAATAGTTAAAAGATCTGAAATTGGCCGCAACGTCCATCATGGAAAATTCTCGGATGGAGCTAAGCCGTTGGGAGCATAGCCTGGACGTGGCCTCCGATACTTACCCCTTTGAAAGAGCAGAGATATCTAAAGTGCTTGGTATATGTTGGGATAAAAGGGAAGATTGTTTGTCATGTGAAATTCCCGTAGCCATACCCCCCAAGATAACCAAAAAGAGTATCCTGTCCTGCTTAGTTCAGATATATGACCCTATTGGATTTCTGAACCCAATATTAATATAGCCTAAAATTATATTGCAAAAAGTTTGGATAAAGCGCGATAACCAGTTGGGTACCTTTGTCGGGAATCGCGTGAAGGAGATATGCAGACTTAGTGATCCTGGAAATTGGAGATATGTTCCTAGCGAGTGCAATCCAGCTGATTTACCCCCCAGAGGATGCAGCCTCTCCCGACTGATACAGTCTAGATGGTGGGAGAGATTGATTCGTTCCCTCAAAGACATACTAAAAAGAATGCTCGGAACATCAACATTAACATATCAACAATTGATGACCCTGCTGTGTCATGCAGAGGCAGTGATGAATGGAAGGCCCATGACTTATGTCAGCGACGATCCGAATGATATGAATGATAAAACTCCAGGCTGGGGATGTTGTCCTTGTTGGTATGGACAATAAAAAGCGTAACTTCTGGCCATTAGCAGTGATCGAGGAGATATTATTTGTAAGAGATGGAGTAAATAGATTAGTGAAGGTGAAAACCGCAGTAGGAACCTTCCTAAGACCTATTCAGAAAATATATCCCTTGGAAATATCATCAACAGCAGCTTCTTCGCGTTTGCTGAACGATAAAGTGAAAACTGCAAAAATACAGACTAGATCGGGAAGAACCGTTTGTATACCCAACCGATTGGACGATTATTATTGTTTTTCTGTGTGCCTAGATAAAAACAGGTGGGAGTATGTGGAATAATGGCGTCCAGACGGCTTGGGTGACAGTAAACATGCCGGCGGCGCCAGCCGCCGACAAAGGACTAACAGAACACGGCTTGGTCTGCTACCCACCAGTCGTAGTTTTCCACTGTCCTCTTAATATGTATTGAATAAAGTTAGTTAGAAGGAGATTTTTACCCCCTCCTTTCTGCTATTTAGTGATCTTATTTAAATCCTTGCAACAGCCCACAAAGAATCATCACAGCAAATTCTTCTACCGAACTCGCTTCAGTGTTTTGTGAAACTATTACCCTACATTTCTTCACAGCAATGGAAAAATTTAATAAAAGACACAATTTGATATTTGCGGAAGAGCGATTGCTCGAAGCATATTATATATTTATAAATGTATGTAATTCTACTGTCCTAAAAGCTTATGTCCATAGTTCTTCTAAAATGCCCATTCCAAGAGTCTACCAACAGTATCACTATAAAAGGAAGTTCCAAAAATGCAATATAACAGCGGTATGGTAGATTAAATTGGCGAAACCGCTGGGAGAGTTCACCACTGATGAGCCAGGCCCTCCCTTTAATTTTTCCATTGCAGTAAGCGTAGTAGAAATTGTTTGATTTCAAAAAGAATCTTACGCCTTTAAAATAGTTTCGAATTTTGATAACAGATGGCGCGCTAGTGCATCATATTATAAATGTTCTAATAAAAGACACAATTTGATATTTGCGGAAGAGCGATTGCTCGAAGCATATTATATATTTATAAATGTATGTAATTCTTCTGTCCTCAAAGCTTATGTCCATAGTTCTTTTAAAATACCCATTCCAAGAGTCTACCAACAGTATCACTATAAAAGGAAGTTCCAAAAATGCAATTATTGCGTTTTCACCGCCACTCTGTGTTGTGACGACGATCTAAATTCTATAGAGGTAGTCACTCACCTCTATTCTTGGTCGACGGGGTTGAAGGTTCAAAAATTAAGGCGTCGCTGTTTATAGCACTATTAAAATATTAGACGAAAACAGGAGGGAAATTATATTTATTACAATTTAAGAAAATAAGTAAAGTATTATTTAATTAATTATATATTTAAATATTTACACTAAAAGAATCGGAGATCAGGGCAAATTCTAGCGTTCGAAAAAGTTGTTTACAAGTTCTTCAGTTATTGTTTCCTCATTTTTGCCGCTGCATCCCCGTAGCCGCTTCCGCCGGCCTCCCATTGGCTGCTTCGGACGTCTTCTTTTCCAACATTTCTCCCACCTTTGAGTTGGCGTCTCGACGACTCAAACATGGAAAGGAAAAGTTCAGTAGATCCAATCGGTTGGGTCTCTTGATGGGCCGTCCGTAACTTGACACAACATTCGAAGTATCAATGTGATGTTGCTCTTGTTGTGAAGTCAAAGGGTCCTCTTCAGTTGTCAATCGAACTTCTTGTGTGGGAGATCGCTCCGTTAGAGGGTCTCGACATCTTATCTCGGGCGTTATCTCTAAATTGTAGAGTTTTTGAATAGGTCGTATTTTATCACCTGATGAAGTTTTCACTTTCGCAACCCTCACAAGTCCGTCTTTTCCTGGATAGAGTTGGATTATTCTGGCTAACGGCCAGTGTAGTCTCTTTAAACTCTCTTGTTCAATGAGTACCATGTCTCCCACCTTGAATGGTATGGTAGTCTTCAGGACAAGAGAGTTTAAAGAGACTACACTGGCCGTTAGCCAGAATAATCCAACTCTATCCAGGAAAAGACGGACTTGTGAGGGTTGCGAAAGTGAAAACTTCATCAGGTGATAAAATACGACCTATTCAAAAACTCTACAATTTAGAGATAACGCCCGAGATAAGATGTCGAGACCCTCTAACGGAGCGATCTCCCACACAAGAAGTTCGATTGACAACTGAAGAGGACCCTTTGACTTCACAACAAGAGCAACATCACATTGATACCCCGAATGTTGTGTCAAGTTACGGACGGCCCATCAAGAGACCCAACCGATTGGATCTACTGAACTTTTCCTTTCCATGTTTGAGTCGTCGAGACGCCAACTCAAAGGTGGGAGAAATGTTGGAAAAGAAGACGTCCGAAGCAGCCAATGGGAGGCCGCCCACCTTGAATGGTATGGTAGTCTTCAGGCGTCTCGTTTCTTGTCTCAGGAATCCAAAATATTCGATACGAAATCGTTCTCTAAGATCTTCTCGTACACGTTTGATATATTGATATTTGCGGGAGAGGGTCTGGTTATCAATCAAGTCCAGGTCTGGAACGCCAACCTCTCTGACCTCATGTAAGAACAACGAAGGTGTCAATGGAGCGAGATCCTCACTTTCTTCAGTTAGGTAGGTCAGTGGGCGTGTGTTCATCAAGCTTTCGACGTCACACATTACCGTGGAAAGTTCTTCATATCCCAAGGAGGTTTGACCGAGAATCCTAAAGAGCAATTGTTTCATCATTCCAATCAAACGCTCCCACCATCCACCCCACCAAGGAGCACCAGGCGGTATGAATTTCCAGGTGATGTTTTTCAATGTGGGATCACATTTTAATCTCGAAAAATCAATCTTCTTTAAAGCATTAGCCATACCTTTGAAATTAGTCCCATTATCCGAATACACAATCAATGGTCGGCCTCTTCGAGCAATAAATCGGCGGAAAGCTTGGAGGAAGGCTTCCATAGACAAAGATGTCACAAGTTCCAGATGAACTCCTCTATACACTGCACATGTGAAGATGACAATCCATGCTTTCTTCTTATTCTTTAAGATAAGATGTCCAGTTAGATCAACTCCTACTATTTAGAAAACTGCAGCATCTCGTACTCTGTCTTCTGGTAATGATGTTGACTCGACGGTAGCTGGTGTCGCGGTGAATCGTTTACAGCGAATGCATTGATTGATGATCTTCTTGACGGTTTTCCTGGATCTTAGTATTCAATAGTTTTCTCTCAGAATACCGAGGAGAGTTTGTAGACCGGCGTGCCCGTGGGTTTCATGGTTCCACCTGATGAGCAAAGAAACCAAAAAGTGATCTGAGGGCAATAAAATGGGCATTCTAAAATTAGCGAAATCTTCTGCAAATTTTAGTTTTTATTCTCAAAATCCCTGAAGAGTCTACTAGCAACTTAAAGCCTTGTAGTTTCTTATCTTCATGCCCTGAAAACGATTCTCTCTGGATAAGTCTTATCAGTATTATTTCTGACTTAGTGATTTCCTCTGTACTGAGATCTTCTGAAATTATCTTTCTTCTATCAATCTTGGCGTTGTTGAAGAATCTGTATATCCAGGCGGTGATTCGTACTATTCTCAAAAAATGGGAATAACGTCCAAATAAATTTTCATTTTCTCTTGTCGTGCACAAGGTGTTCAGGATGGTCTTGCGCCTTTCAGAATAAACAATCTCCAAATCAGGGATAATGGTTGATTTGGGCCACTCTTCTTGGGATACCTTTAACCATGCAGGTCCCTCTCACCATCTTGTCTCCTTAAGTGATTCTGCTGAACATCCCCGAGATGGGAGGTCTGCCGGGTTTAATCGGCCTGGTATGTGGCGCCAAGATTCGGGGGAGCTAAGATTATGAATTTCCTTAACACGGTTCATCACAAAGGCTGCCCAGTTGTCTTCCCTTTGGATCCAACAGAGAGCATTGGTCGAATCGGTCCAATAAAATCTTGGAATTTCCTCAAATTCCAGATCTTGTATGACGTTAGCTGCCAAACGAGCTCCAATCAGACAAGCCAAAAGCTCCAATCTTGGGATGGTGAGTTTCTTCAGTGGAGCTACTCGTGTTCGAGCCTGTATCAATTGGATGTCCACTCTATCTTCCTTTTCAATGCGGAGGAAAATACAGGTTGCATAGGCAAACTGACTGGCGTCGCAAAAGATGTGGAGAGTGGTTTTCTCTACATAGGAGTCCTTAAAACAAAGCCATCTAGGAATTTCTATGTTAGGCAAGTGTTTCAGTTTGCTAAACCACTTCCAAAATCTTTGTACTAAACATCCAGGTAGGACTTCGTCCCATGTCAACTTCTGTATCCAAGTTTCCTGTAATATCAGCTTGGGAATTAAAGTCACAGGACAAGCAACTCCTAATGGATCAAATATCTTGCTCGCTATTGAAAGTACTTTTCTCTTGGTGGTTGGTCCAATTAATTCAAAATCTTCCAAACCAATTGTCAGTGTGTCTCTATCAGTATTCCATGTTATTCCTAAAATGTTCACTTCCTTATTCAGTTGGTTCATAAGAGAAAAGTCTGTAACGTTACTCACCCAATCTCGGAGATTGAAACAAGCTGTAGAGAGCAGTTCAGTAGATTCTTTCACGAATTTCTCCGTTTCTTCAACATTCTGAAAACTGGCTAAACAATTGTCAACATAAAAGGATGATTTCAACTGTTCAGCTGTGATTTTTAAATGTTCAGGAGTCTTATCTAAGTGGAGAGATAAGGTAGCTTTTAAAAGATACGGACTAGTGGTAATTCCAAAAACAACCCTTTTATGTCGATACGTGATTAATCTTCCGTCTTCTGTGTGCCACAGGAATCGTAAATAATCTCGGTCTTCTTCTTTTATTCCAATTTGTAAAAATGCTTTCTCAATATCGGAAGAGACACCAACTTCATATTTCCGGAATTTATTTAAAAGTCTTGGTATAATTTCTATCAAATTGGGTCCCTTATCCAGACAGTCATTCAGGGAAAGTTTACCTCTCTTCCGGGCCGACGCATTGAATACTGGCCGTATTCTAGAAGTTTGACTGTTCCTTTTATACACTGGTCGATGTGGCAGGTAGTGTACACCATCTAGTTTATCCTCTCTGGCATACTCGATTATCCCCTGTTTCATCCATTCTTCAAAGATTTGTCCATACTCATTCATGTCTCCAACTTCTTCAAGTTTTCTTCTTACAGAACTTAGTTGGTTTTCGGCTAGGTCTCTATTCGAAGGAATCCTTTCCTTGTCTTGCACCCAGGGTAGAGCTACCTCATAGCGCCCCTCGATATCTCGCGTCGTGGTGTGGGCGAAATGTTCCTCCATTTCAGCTTGTAATGACTGAGTCTTCTTCTCAACCTCCGCGTCAGAGACTCCAATTGCATCTAATTTCCACAAGTTTTCTAGATCCAAAGATAGAAGTGTGGTCACGCAAAGGGAGCTGATGTCATCTCTCACCTCCGTTGGAGGAATCTTTCCCATCACAGTCCATCCTAGTTTGGTACGGATTGCCACCAGTCCAGATGAGATCCTTCTCTGATCATCAGTTAGCAATCTCCCGGCGATGTCCGCGCCTATAAGGACTTCTATACGGTCTCTCATCAAATCAGACACGTCGAGTTCTTCACTCCCTTCTAACAATGATCTTGGACACACCGGAGGTATGCTTCCACAGATAAGGGGTTGACCTAGTGCTTCAAACTCACAGCGATAGGAATTATTGACGTCAGATAAATGAATGGTATAGACCTCATGTTCAACTACGTCGGTACTCGATCCTCCAAACAAGGAAAATGCCGGAAGAACTCTCTCCTAGATTGTTCGTATTCCATTTCCATTGCTGTGCTATGTAAAATATACGATCTTTGGGATCCGGTGTCTATTATAGCCCGTGCCGTCTTCTCCGTTCTGTTCCCTTTGAGGGTCACTCTCAAAGTAGGTAACAAGACGTCTGGGGAGGTTGATAAGTTGGCGAGAGTTTCATCTTGCACCGTTGGAGACTTGGAAGATCCACCTCTATCTAAAATCAGTTTTGTGCACATGACATCCAGGTGGGAAGACATGTTGCAGATCGAACAACGAACTACATTTCTGCAAAATTTACTTAAATGAGAAGGCCGAAGACATTTATAACAAACGCCTTTTTTCTTCATTAGTGATCTCTTTTCGTTTAAACTAATATTAGCTGCAAAGTCACACTTAGGGCTTCCATGGTTGTCTTTACCACAAAATACACATTCATTCGATTTGTGAACTGAATTCAAAAGTTCTGAAGCTGTCGCAATTGGTTTTTCATTGTAAAATCTTGTCTTTGGATGTTTGTTTACCAAATTAGGTTTAGAAGTTGATTCATTCCCGGTACCGATTTCGTTTCTAAAACTCTTCTCCCGTGCAGTTAATTGTCTTTCCAGAAAGGTAATCAAGTCATTAATTACGTAACCTGTCGGGATTTCTTTGTTCAATTCCAAATTAAGGTCTGCAGGTAGAAGCTTTATTATTATCGGGCACAACAGTTGTCCGTAAACATCAATGGACACGTTTAGTGACTCGAGACTTCTTATATGAACAGAAAGGTTGTCAAAAAGTTCGCGGAAGGTTCTTACATCGCTTGACGTTTTGAGTGGTCTCATTGACAACAAATTGTTCATATGTCGGCTAATCAAAATGTCTTCTCGCCCAAATCTGTCTTTAAGCAATTTTATAGCTTTCTCATAATTGTCCGCAGATAAAGCGAAACCTTCGACTGTGTTTAGTGCAGTTCCGCCGAGATGTGACTTCAGATAGTTAAATTTATCGATCGGGTTCAGTGAGTTGTTCTGGTGTATAGCTGCATCAAAAGAATTCCAGAACGTCAGCCATTCACTAAAGTTTCCATAAAATTTCGATATCATCAATTTCGGAAGTTTCACAGTCGTGCAGGAAGGCACATAATGTCTTATTTCATTTTCATCTATTCGTGAGTTCGAATTCGGTATATTTTCGCCATGAAAATCTGATTGGCGAATCTTTTTATTTGCCCTAAATCTCCAAGTAATATATTTCTCTCGATATTCCTCTACGCCCTGTAATTCCTTCTCTAAATCGTCGGTTTCAAGAAGCGTTTCTATTTCGTGATCCACTAATTTAAGTTCGTTAAATGATTCTCATTCAATTGTTCTAATAATTCTTCAAGTTCAATTCTCATTAGCGTGTCAAGTCCACTTTCAATCTTATTGCATGTTTTCGTTAAATATGATCTGTTAACAGCACGCTTCTTTTTTAAACGTAGAATTAATTCTTCCGCCATCTTGTAAACAAAGCGGCAAGTAGGGTTAGCTAGCGAGTTCCAAAATGGTCAACATAAAATGTTTTTTTTTTCTAGAATTTACCTTCAACAGTCCCGGCTGGGATGCCAAAAATATTGCGATTTCACCGCCACTCTGTGTTGTGACGACGATCTAAATTCTATAGAGGTAGTCACTCACCTCTATTCTTGGTCGACGGGGTTGAAGGTTCAAAAATTAAGGCGTCGCTGTTTATAGCACTATTAAAATATTAGACGAAAACAGGAGGGAAATTATATTTATTACAATTTAAGAAAATAAGTAAAGTATTATTTAATTAATTATATATTTAAATATTTACACTAAAAGAATCGGAGATCAGGGCAAATTCTAGCGTTCGAAAAAGTTGTTTACAAGTTCTTCAGTTATTGTTTCCTCATTTTTGCCGCTGCATCCCCGTAGCCGCTTCCGCCGGCCTCCCATTGGCTGCTTCGGACGTCTTCTTTTCCAACAGCAATATTGATATCTCCGGAACAAATTGATCTCCAAAAATGCAATATAACAGCGGTATGGTAAACTGGCGAAACCGCTGGGAGGGTTCACCACTGATGAGCCAGGCCCTCTGTTATGTATTTTTAATAATGTTAGAAATAGATTCGACAACGTTGTGTTGTAAAATAATAAGATGTAATCGAATAAGCTTTGTTTACCGCCTTCAATGTCTCACCTCAAGTATGTAACTTTATTTTTATTGTATGTTATATTATGTAAGCTCATTCCTAGATAATTAAAACATTTAAAATCAATCCATACCTTATCATTTCAAATACAAGGCCTACTTTTATACACGACAGAAATTGGCGACGAGGGTTAAAAACGACAACGTAAACAACGTATTCTAGCAAAAATATTTAAATCAAACTTTATCAAATATCAAATATTCATAATATAATATAATATATATCAATTTTATTAGCAATTTAACTTCATATAGTCAATCCTAATTCTATTAAATTCATAACTACCAATTTTTAAAACAAGCAATTTTCGCATATCAATATTTATTTATTTTTGATATAGGCTTAGCAAAATACGGTTATTCTTTTTGAGGATTTGTGGTTGTTTTTGTACTCACGTATGTTGTAGTTACGAGGACATCCCTTTAGATAAAAACAAATATATATTTATTCAAGGAACGACTTGTTCCATTTACAATTGTTAAAACAAGTTAGCGGTAAACATCAGCAAGGTTTAAGGTAGTAGTTGGAAGTAGTTACGTCATAGTAGTGACGTCAGCATCTATGATGATTAAAGTCAAAGTTTGCGTAACAATTCCCTCCTTACTTTGGCTTTATTCCCACGATGCTGAGGCTCTCCAGGTGTTTCTTCATCTGGTCTCGGGATAGGTCCTTTGTGAAGATATCCGCCTCCAGGTCCTGGGATGGCTTGTACAGAAGGCAGATGTCTCTGGATTCATAACAGTCTCTCAAGAAGTGGTACTTTCTGTTGATATGTCTACAGCGACTGCTTTGTTTAGGGCTGGAGATCCAGTTGATCAATGACTGACTGTCTGTATAGATCGCAGTTGGTTTTTCCATGAAATTCCATTCTTCCAGCTCTCGTAACAGGTTTATTATCCACTTGATTTAACAGCAGCTTTCACAAGCAGCTATCATTTCCGCTTCCATTGTGGAGAGGGCGACGAGTGGTTGTTTACTACTTTTCCAGTCTATAGTTGCTTCGCCGAGCTTCAATACATATCCGCCGTAGGATTTTCCGTCATGAGTGGTCGACCAGCTGGCATCGGCGTAGGACTTCAGGATTCCAGTCTTCCCTCTTTCAAATTTCACTCCTAGGTCAATTGTTCCTCGTAGGTATCTCATAACTCTTTTGATTGCTGTCCAGTGCATCTGTTTTGGTTGTTTGGAGTACTGTGAAAGTTTGCTAGTGATGTAAGCAATGTCGGGTCTGGTGTTAACAGCTAGAAACATTAGCATTCCAAGGGCTTCCTGGTAAGTGTGCTGTTCACAATTGTCATCTTCAATATGATTATCCAAATTGATTTCTTTGGAACCTGGTGTTGGGACTTCCTTACAATTTTCCATTCCATATTTCTGCAATATTTGTTGTACATAGTGGCTTTGCTGTAGCGAAATTCCCTCCTTGTCTTGTATGATCTTGATTCCCAAAAACATGCCTTTACATGTTACATCCTTTATTTCCAGATGATGTCTCAGTTTATTGATGAATCTGTTTGAGGTATCTTCAGAATCTGAGACAGTGATAAAGTCATCAACATATATCCCTACATAGAAGTATTTGTCTTCATTCTTCCATTTAAATAGGCAAGGATCAGATTTAAGTTTTTCCAGTCCACAGTCATGAAGTACTTGACTGAATTTCTCATACCACGATCTTCCGGATTGAGGTAGACCGTAAATACTTTTGTTGAGTTTGCAAACTTTGTTTCTGTCTTGGACAAATCCAGCAGGTTGTTCCATGAATATTGTATTTTCAATGTTTCCATTTAGATAGGCTGCTTTTACATCAAATAGTTTAATGACTGAATCTTTTGTTGCTGCCATTGACAAAATAGTCCTGATGGTGGCATTTTTAATTACAGGGCTGAAACTTTCGTTGTAATCTCTTCCTGGGATTTGGTTGTATCCCATTGCAACAAGTCTAGCTTTGTAAGTTTTGTTTTCTTGGTCTTTAGATATTTTGAACACCCATTTACTTTTGACAACTTTAGAGTTTACAGGTCTAGGTACAAATTCCCATACTTGATGCGAGTACATGTTCTGTATTTCCTCAAGCATTGCGTTCTCCCAATGTTTCTTGTCTTCGCATGCGATGGCTTCTTCATAGTCTTTCGGAATGGTTTCATTCGTAGTAGCCAGACGGTAGTCATCGAATCTTTTAGGTATTGTTCGAGTTCTTTGTGGTCTGTCTGATTCACTTGACTCTGTCTGTCTGTTGACCATGGTATCTGGTGCTGGCTCTTCAATATCAACATCTGATAGAACATGATTGTTCAGTTGTTCATCCTCCTGAATGAAGAAATATGTGTCAGTGTCCGTATTATTATCATTTTGTTTTTCTTCCGAGATGACATTATTGTTCTCTCTGAAGTGAATGTCTGCGGTTTCAAGAATGACTCTCGCTGTGATATCAAATACTCGATAAGCTCTTCTGCATCTTGAATAGCCTACAAATATTCCTCTCTTAGATTTAGCTTCTAGTTTGTGTCTTTGATGATTCTCGAGTTTATAGAAGACTTCACAACCAAATCTCATGATGTGAGAGACGGATGGCTTTTTACCTTTCCATTTTTCCATAGGGGTAGTGTCTGGGTCATTAGTTGTGGGAGTTAGATTGTACAGATATGCAGCTGTATTCACAGCTTCTGCCCAGAAGTGTAGGGGTAATTGGGAGTCTGCCAGAAGTGTTCGGCCTTTGTCTAATAGTGTTCTGTTAGCTCTTTCAACTCTCCCATTGCTTCTTGGAGTGTACGGTGTAGTTAGTTCATGTTTAATTCCTTTGGATTCTATGAAGGTTTCAAGGTTTTTATTGATAAATTCTGTTCCGTTATCTGTTCTAAGTCGTTTTAGTTTTGAGTTTAGCTCGTTTTCTCTCTTTACAATAAACTTCTTCAAAACTTCTGCTGCTGAGAGTTTATCTTTGAGAAATTCTACAAATATTCTCCTAGAAAATCCATCTACGATGGTCAAGAAATATTTACTTCCGCCCAAGGAGTTTATTCTCATTGGACCACAGAGATCGACATAAATGGCTTCAAAGGGGTAGCTTTCCTGATTGCCATCTGTGTGAACATAGGGTACTTTGGTCATTTTTCCCAAGGAGCAAGCATCACATTGATCAAGGGTACCATTTATAGAGTTCAAGCCTTTTAGAAGATTGTTCTTCAAAATCAGGTCTAGTTTGTTGTTACTAGGATGTCCTAACCTTCTGTGCCATGCAGTCCTAGAATTGTCCTTTGAAATCAAGCAATGTTCGTTTGGGACATGAATTGCTTCAGATAAACGTGATAGGTTCAATGTGTACATGTTACCATCAAAGTTGCCTGTTCCTATTAGCTTGTCATCAGAAGAGTATATGTATGCTCCTTCAGAGTTCAAAAGAACAGAGTTCCCTCTTCTTACTACGCTTGGAATGGACATTAGATTTCCTTTCAGGTGTGGTACATGGAGGACATTATGCAGGGTTACAGCGTTGTTAAGTTTGTCCTTACCTTGTACAGTAGCTTGGATTAATCCCGATGAGGTAGATTCGATGTGCCTCCCTTCTTCTGCCACTTGTATGCTTCTTCTCTCCTCCGTCTTGTGCTCGATCCAATCACCATGGGAAGTCATGTGGCTTGTGCACGCAGAATCAATTATCCACACGTCCTGAGTTGTCGGGCGTTCCTCCCTTGTGATCACATGTAGTGCGTATTCTGAAGTGGAGTCTCTTCGTTGGGATGGTTCCTCCATTCGTTCTTGGATTGCTGACCTGGCTGTGTCTTTGTTTTGTTTTGGTCCTTTATGGTAGTTCCTTGTACTGGCCATGTTATTTTTGTTTGTTGTATTCTTTTGATTTCCTTTGTTGTCAGGGTTGAACCAACAGTCTTTCTTGAAATGTCCTTTTCTTTTGCAAATGAAGCATGATTTTTCTTTGAATTGGTTGCCTGATGATCTGAAAGCATTTTCAGGATTTTTGCTTCTGTCCTGTCTTTTCTTCTCGAAATCCAGTAGAGTTTGTCTCAAGTCTGGTAAGGAGATTTCTCTGTTTATTGACAGTGCTGCTGCGATCGTGTCAAAGTTAGGTGTGAGTCCTTCAACAATGTATCGTACAAGTTCTCTTTCTGTTACAGTCTTTCCTAGCTGGGTGATCTCTTGTGCCAGTTTCTGTGCTCGTACAATATACATGTTGACATTTTCATTTGGGTTCAATTTTAGTCTGGCTAGATCCAACATTAGGTCTATCCTTTTATTTTCTAGAGATCCTTCAAACCTTTTCTTTATGTCGTACCAAATTCTTTTGGCTCTTTTATCGCCTCGAAAGATGATTGTTAAGTCATCCGAAAGTGACAATATTATTAGGCTGTATGCTTCCCGATTCTTTTTCTTCCAAATATCATATTCTAGTTTATTATTTGTAAAGTCTGGCTCGTCATTAACAATTACGTCCTCGAAGAGATCTTTTGAATCTAGAATTGCTTCCATTTTCATGGACCACGTTGTATAGTTATTTTCTGTTAACTGTTCGATTTTTGCTAAGTTATATGTATCCATTTTTATTCAACTTTTTCTTTCTAAATTGGCGGTTAGTCCAATTATTTAATTTCCTTTTGATTTAAATGGATCAATTGGCGGTTAGTCCAATTCGCGCGCTCAAACAACGCACTGCTACCAAATTGATATAGGCTTAGCAAAATACGGTTATTCTTTTTGAGGATTTGTGGTTGTTTTTGTACTCACGTATGTTGTAGTTACGAGGACATCCCTTTAGATAAAAACAAATATATATTTATTCAAGGAACGACTTGTTCCATTTACAATTGTTAAAACAAGTTAGCGGTAAACATCAGCAAGGTTTAAGGTAGTAGTTGGAAGTAGTTACGTCATAGTAGTGACGTCAGCATCTATGATGATTAAAGTCAAAGTTTGCGTAACAATTTTACTTTTCATCGAGGTAAAATTCAAAATATTTTATACAAAATGGATCCACAACAGTTTCAGGCCCTCATTGAAGCCATGAATAGAAATCAACAACAGCTAATCTGATATAGGCTTAGCAAAATACGATTATGCTTTATGAAGTTTTCTAGTTGTTATGGTACTCACGTATGTTGTAGTTACGAGGACATCCCTTTAGATATAAACAAATATATATTTATTTAGGGAACGACTTGTTCCATTACATATATTTGTTAAAACAAGTTAGCGGTAAACATCAGCAAGGTTGAAGGTAGTTGTTGGAAGTTGCGTAATCGTAGTGACGTCAGCATCTATGATGATTAAAGTCAAAGTTTGCGTAACAATTCCCTCCTCACTTTGGCTTTATTCCCACGATGCTGAGGCTCTCCAGGTGTTTCTTCATCTGGTCTCGGGATAGGTCCTTTGTGAAGATATCCGCCTCCAGGTCCTGAGATGGCTTGTACAGAAGGCAGATGTCTCTGGATTCATAACAGTCTCTCAAGAAGTGGTACTTTCTGTTGATATGTCTACAGCGACTGCTTTGTTTAGGGCTGGAGATCCAGTTGATCAATGACTGACTGTCTGTATAGATCGCAGTTGGTTTTTCCATGAAATTCCATTCTTCCAGCTCTCGTAACAGGTTTATTATCAACTTGATTTGACAGCAGCTTTCACAAGCAGCTATCATTTCCGCTTCCATTGTGGAGAGGGCGACGAGTGGTTGTTTACTACTTTTCCAGTCTATAGTTGCTTCGCCGAGCTTCAATACATATCCGCCGTAGGATTTTCCATCATGAGTGGTCGACCAGCTGGCATCGGTGTAGGACTTCAGGATTCCAGTCTTCCCTCTTTCAAATTTCACTCCTAGGTCAATTGTTCCTTGTAGGTATCTCATCACTCTTTTGATTGCTGTCCAGTGCATCTGTTTTGGTTGTCTGGAGTATTGTGAAAGTTTGCTAGTGATGTAAGCGATGTCGGGTCTGGTGTTAACAGCTAGAAACATTAGCATTCCAAGGGCTTCTTGGTAAGTGTGCTGATCACAATTGTCATCTTCAATATGATTGTCCAAATTGATTTCTTTGGAACCTGGTGTTGGAACTTCCTTACAATTTTCCATTCCATATTTCTGCAATATTTGTTGTACATAGTGGCTTTGCTGTAGCGAAATTCCCTCCTTGTCTTGTATGATCTTGATTCCCAAAAACATGCCTTTACATGTTACATCCTTTATTTCCAGGTGATGTCTCAATTTATTGATGAATCTGTTTGAGGTATCTTCAGAATCTGAGACAGTGATAAAATCATCAACATATATCCCTACATAGAAGTATTTGTCTTCATTCTTCCATTTAAATAGGCAAGGATCAGATTTAAGTTTTTTCAGTCCACAGTCATGAAGTACTTGACTGAATTTCTCATACCACGATCTTCCGGATTGAGGTAGACCGTAAATACTTTTGTTGAGTTTGCAAACTTTGTTTCTGTCTTGAACAAATCCAGCAGGTTGTTCCATGAATATTGTGTTTTCAATGTTTCCATTTAGATAGGCTGCTTTCACATCAAATAGTTTAATGACTGAATCTTTTGTTGCTGCCATTGACAAAATAGTCCTGAGGGTGGCATTTTTAATTACAGGGCTGAAACTTTCGTTGTAATCTCTTCCTGGGATTTGGTTGTATCCCATTGCAACAAGTCTAGCTTTGTAAGTTTTGGTTTTGTTTTCTTGGTCTTTAGATATTTTGAACACCCATTTACTTTTGACAACTTTAGCGTTTACAGGTCTAGGTACCAGTTCCCATACTTGATGCGAGTACATGTTCTGTATTTCCTCAAGCATTGCGTTCTCCCAATGTTTCTTGTCTTCGCATGCGATGGCTTCATCATAGTCTTTCGGAATGGTTTCATTCGTAGTAGCCAGAACGTAGTCATCGAATCTTTTAGGTATTGTTCGAGTTCTTTGTGGTCTGTCTGAACCACTTGACTCTGTCTGTCTGTTGATCATGGTATCTGATGCTGGCTCTTCAATATCAACATCTGATAGAACATGATTGTCCAGTTGTTCATCCTCCTGAATGAAGAAATATGTGTCAGTGTCCATATTATCATCACTTTGTTTTTCTTCCGAGATGACATTGTTGTTCTCTCTGAAGTGAATGTCTGCGGTTTCAAGAATGACTCTCGTTGTGATATCAAATACTAGATAAGCTCTTCTGCATCTTAAATAGCCCACAAATATTCCTCTCTTAGATTTAGCTTCTAGTTTGTGTCTTTGATGATTCTCGAGTTTATAGAAGACTTCACAACCAAATCTCATGATGTGAGAGACGGATGGCTTTTTACCTTTCCATTTTTCCATAGGGGTAGTGTCTGGGTCATTGGTTGTGGGAGTTAGATTGTACAGATATGCAGCTGTATTCACAGCTTCTGCCCAGAAGTGTAGGGGTAATTGGGAGTCTGCCAGAAGTGTTCGGCCTTTGTCTAATAGTGTTCTGTTAGCTCTTTCAACTCTCCCATTGCTTCTTGGGGTGTACGGTGTAGTTAGTTCATGTTTAATTACTTTGGATTCTATGAAGGTTTCAAGGTTTTTATTGATAAATTCTGTTCCGTTATCTGTTCTAAGTCGTTTTAGTTTTGAGTTTAGCTCGTTTTCTCTCTTTACAATAAACTTCTTCAAAACTTCTGCTGCTGAGAGTTTATCTTTGAGAAATTCTACAAATATTCTCCTAGAGAATCCATCTACGATGGTCAAGAAATATTTACTTCCGCCCAAGGAGTTTATTCTCATTGGACCACAGAGATCGACATAAATGGCTTCAAAGGGGTAGCTTTCCTGATTGCCATCTGTGTGAACATAGGGTACTTTGGTCATTTTTCCCAAGGAGCAAGCATCACATTGATCAAGGGTACCATTTATAGAGTCCAAGCCTTTTAGGAGATTGTTCTTCAAAATCAGGTCTAATTTGTTGTCACTAGGATGTCCTAACCTTCTGTGCCATGCAGTCCTAGAATTGTCCTTTGAAATCAAGCAATGTTCATTTGGAACATGAATTGCTTCAGATAAACGTGATAGGTTCAATGTGTACATGTTACCATCAAAGTTGCCTGTTCCTATTAGCTTGTCATCAGAAGAGTATATGTATGCTCCTTCAGAATTCAAAAGAACAGAGTTCCCTCTTCTTACTACGCTTGGAATGGACATTAGATTTCCTTTCAGGTGTGGTACATGGAGGACATTATGCAGGGTTACAGCGTTGTTAAGTTTGTCCTTACCTTGTACAGTAGCTTGGATTAATCCTGATGAGGCAGATTCGATGTGTCTCCCTTCTTCCGCCACTTGTATGCTTCTTATCTCCTCCGTCTTGTGCTCGATCCATTCACCATGGGAAGTCATGTGGCTTGTGCACGCAGAATCAATTATCCACACGTCCTGAGTCGTCGGGCGTTCCTCCCTTGTGCTTGCATGTAGTGCGTATTCTGAAGTGGAGTTTCTTCGTTGGGATGGTTCCTCCGTTCGTTCTTGGATTGCTGATCTGGCTGTGTCTTTGTTTTGTTTTGGTCCTTTATGGTAGTTCCTTGTACTGGCCATGTTATTTTTGTTTGTTGTATTCTTTTGATTTCCTTTGTTGTTAGGGTTGAACCAACAGTCTTTCTTGAAATGTCCTTTTCTTTTGCAAATGAAGCATGACTTTTCTTTGAATTGGTTGCCTGATGATCTGAAAGCATTTTCATGATTTTTGCTTCTGTCCTGTCTTTTCTTCTCGAAATCCAGTAGAGTTTGTCTCAAGTCTGGTAAGGAGATTTCTCTGTTTATTGACAGTGCTGCTGTGATCGTGTCAAAGTTAGGTGTGAGTCCTTCAACAATGTATCGTACAAGTTCTCTTTCTGTTACAGTCTTTCCTAGCTGGGTGATCTCTTGTGCCAGTTTCTGTGCTCGTACAATATACATGTTGACATTTTCATTTGGGTTCAATTTTAGTCTGGCTAGATCCAACATTAGGTCTATCCTTTTATTTTCTAGAGATCCTTCAAACCTTTTCTTTATGTCGTACCAAATTCTTTTGGCTCTTTTATCGCCTCGAAAGATGATTGTTAAGTCATCCGAAAGTGACAATATTATTAGGCTGTATGCTTCCCGATTCTTTTTCTTCCAAATATCATATTCCAGTTTATTTTTTGTAAAGTCTGGCTCGTCATTAACAATTACGTCCTCGAAGAGATCTTTTGAATCTAGAATTGCTTCCATTTTCATGGACCACGTTGTATAGTTGTTTTCTGTTAACTGTTCGATTTTTGCTAAGTTATATGTATCCATTTTTATTCAACTTTTTATTTCTAAATTGGCGGTTAGTCCAATTATTTAATTTCTTTTTGATTTAAATGGATCAATTGGCGGTTAGTCCAATTCGCGCGCCCAAACCACGCTCTGCTACCAAATTGATATAGGCTTAGCAAAATACGATTATGCTTTATGAAGATTTCTAGTTGTTATGGTACTCACGTATGTTGTAGTTACGAGGACATCCTTTTAGATATAAACAAATATATATTTATTTAGGGAACGACTTGTTCCATTACATATATTTGTTAAAACAAGTTAGCGGTAAACATCAGCAAGGTTGAAGGTAGTTGTTGGAAGTTGCGTAATCGTAGTGACGTCAGCATCTATGATGATTAAAGTCAAAGTTTGCGTAACATAATCAATACTTTGTTATCAAAAACAACTCAACCTAGGGATGGAACTGATATAAAAGAAAATCAACCCACCCCTGTGAACATTTCTCATGCTCCACCCTTTGAAAATTTTGATCCAAATAAGGAAATATTTAAATATTATCGCCAGCGTTTTGAAAATTACATCAAAATGAAAGACATTTATCAAGATAAAAAGAGAAGTGCTCAAATGTTATTGAAT
This sequence comes from Cordylochernes scorpioides, assembly GCA_030710605.1. Lineage (NCBI taxonomy): Eukaryota > Metazoa > Arthropoda > Arachnida > Pseudoscorpiones > Chernetidae > Cordylochernes > Cordylochernes scorpioides. The sequence goes on along the minus strand of CP092873.1, from coordinate 88,145,710 downwards.
TCGATAGGTGCTTCAAATTATAACATCTTAGCAGCCTTGGTAGCCCCAGCAACTCCGGGAGAACTTGATTACGAAGAACTCATCGAAGAATTGGAAAAACATTTAGCGCCAAGAAGAAGCACCCTTGTCTCTCAACATTATTTTCTATCAACATATCAACAAGATAAGGATTCAATTGCAGACTTTGTAGCATCATTAAGACGTGACATAGCTGACTGTGAATTCAAGGCACAATGCGAATGTGGAAAAGATGTTTCAGCATCAGAAATTTTCCTGAGAGCACAGTTTATCCGAGGTATAAAAGACATTTGGATAAAGGAACAAATCCTACAATCGGAAATCTACGCATTTAATGATATTTTAACGAAGGCTATTGCTCTTGAAGCATCGAAGACTGATTGCCACGAATTATCAAAGGCACGACCATCAACCACAACTATCAATGTGACAGATGAAGTCCACAAAGTTTCTCGACACAATTATCGATCAAGGAAGGACAATTATAAGAGTTCAAGTCAAAACCGACCCAGATCAAATCAAACCCGTGAGAATCAACATGCTCGATCGAAATCACGAGGCCGTATCGATTATGAGAAACTTGGCATCAACAATGTTTGCCTCCGCTGTGGTCGAAACAACCACCTATCGAAAAATTGCAGAACAGACCCATCAAAATTGACTTGTACATCATGCCATAAAACAGGTCATGTGTCAAAAATATGCATCAAAACTCTCCTCAATAATAAGTCAAATAACACTCAGACAAATCATATCGATAATTATGAAGACTTCGGAATAAACAGAATTGTTGACATTTATGATCAACCCCTGCTGAATGCTTCACAAGATACAACAAAGTATTATGTTTCAATTAAAATTGAAGGTTTCAATCAAAAGTTTGAGTTAGACACTGGAGCGGGTTACACCTTAATGCCCGAGAATCAATTTAAAAAGCTAAATACCAAAAATAAGGTTCAACCAACTAACATTGTTTTCCGATCATATACTGGAAATGTTTTCAATTCTCTTGGGAAAGTGGAAGTCCAAGTAGAATTCAAAGATCGTACATCTATTGAAGAATTATTTATCATTCCTAATAACTATGATCCTCTTCTAGGAAGAACCTGGATCAGGCATCTAAAAATAAATCTAGAAGAAATTGATCAAGAAAATCTAAATCAAATCAAGGAACTAAAAGTGTCATCCATAAATGATGATTATGATATCGAAAAAGAATTCCCTGAAATTTATACTCAAAAAGTTGGTTGCGTGCCTGATTTTCTCATCACGCTTCAACTCCTTCAAGGAGCAAAACCAAGCTTTACACCTGAAAGGAATGTACCTTATGCCCTCCGGGAGAAGGTGGAAAAGGAATTGGACACACTGGAAGCAGAAGGTATAATATCAAAAGCAGCTACCAGTGACTGGGGATCACCACTTGTAGTCATTCAAAAAGGCGACGGAACAGTTCGGCTTTGTGTTGATTATAAGGTTGGTGTTAACGATCAGTTGGTAAATGCAAGTTACCCAATCAAAAGAATTGAAGATGTTTTAAACAGCTTAAAGGATATCAAGTATTTTTGCCGCTTGGATCTCTACAAGGCCTATCTACATCTGAGGACAGATGAAGAAAGTAGCATCATCCAGACCATATCGACACACAGAGGAACTTACCGAATGAACTGGTTGAGTTTCGGGATCAAAACTGCTCCTGCAGAATTCAATCGCGTTATCGATCAAATTCTTCATGCTTAAACAAGACTATATCATATTTTGATGATATTCTAGTACATGGCAAATCAAAACAAGAATGCAAGGAAAATCTTTTTGCTTGCTTAGAAAGATTACGCGCGTATGACTTACACCTCAACAAAAATAAATGTATTTATTTTCAAACTAAAATCGAATATCTTGGACATGTAATAGAAAATAACAAAATATCAAAATCTCCTTCAAAGGTAAAGGCTATCATCGACATGCCACAACCAAAGAATATAGCTGACTTACGCAGATTTTTGGGGATGATAACGTATTATTCTAGATTTCTAACAGATGTTTCTGCAACATCTTCGTACACATTTATTTTTAGCAAATCTTTATTGTCTTAGTAAAGTCTGATACAGCCTTTTATTGTTTATTTTCGGAACGCCAAAAAGTGACAAAAACAAATCAAAAAGGGATGATGATAACCTGCGTCTTGCAGATTAACATTTTCATAGAAACATATATATATACATATTTATTGCTAGCTATATATCACCATCTTCTCTCTTCAAACACGAAATCTCACAGGCGGTCTCCTCGCTCGAGGTGGGTTCCGCCTCAGGACAGGACCCTCCTCTTTCAAGGCCTCGGGGTCCAGCGAGCGAAGAGGCTCCAATGACTTTCCATCGTCTGTATCACTCTGAACCTCTGAATCTTGATCCGACCGCTGGCTAGTTAGTCCTGGCGACAGCGACTCCATATAACCTCTGTCTCGTACAACCTCCGAGATTATGGCACTGGGACCTGCTCCTCTTGAGTGCTCGGGTTGATGCTCTCCATCTCCACTCTCATCTTCCTCACCATTCCTCCACCTTTTTCTAATTTGATCCCTGTGATAGGCCTTTACCTGTCCGTGGATCAAAATGGTGTAGACTCTAGTTCCCTTCTTGCCCACAATTTTTCCTGGGATCCATTTATCACCACCTCTAAAGTTTTTACACCACACCAAATCATCTATCTGGAATTCTTCCAAATGGGTTCGCCGATCATACTTCATTTGCCTGGCTTGCTGGTCCCTAACTCTAGATGCCAAGCTGGGATGTATCAACGATACTCTGGTTCGAAGCGCACGCCCAATAAAGAGCTCTGATGGAGTCTTTCCCGTTGTCACATGCGGGGTGCTTCGATATGCCAGAAGAACTTTTGATAAGGTGTCTTGAATGGTATCCCCAATTTTCCTTTTATTTTTATCCAGGGCAGTCTTAATTGTTCTAACCGCTCTTTCAGCCAAGCCATTACTTTGCGGGTGGTACGCCGGGATCAATGTTTGTTTAATTCCATTTCCTTCCAGAAAACCTTTCATTTCACTACCAGTAAACTGAGGTCCATTATCAGATACAAGTTCCTCCGGTAGACCATAGGAAGAAAAAAGTCGCCGTAGTTGCTCAATGGTTTTGCGTGTGGTGGTCTCTCTCATTGGGATGGCTTCGATCCACTTTGAATGACTATCTACTACTATTAATAAATTAATGTTTTCCTTATTTGCAAAATCAATGTGAATTCTTTGCCAAGGTCTGGTTGACCATTTCCAGGGTTGCCATTTTCCTTTATTTGGCCCATCCTGGGATTGCTGACAGCTTCTGCACTTATTTACCAAAAACTCGATTTGGGTATCTAGATTTGGCCACCAAAAATGTGATCTTGCTACAGCCTTCAATTTGTTCATACCGGAATGAGTCTCATGAAGACAGTTCAACATTTTTATTCTGAGAGATGGTGGAATGACAACTCTCATTCCCCAAACCAAACACTCCCCATCTACAGTTAGCTCAAGTTTCCTTTGAAAATAAGGTCTGAGGTGATCAGCCACCTTTTCAGGCCAGCCTTGCTGAGTATAAAATTTGGCCAATGAGAGCACTTCGTCTTTTTCAGTTTCCGTGGCAATTTCCTCTGCCGTGATCGGCAATTCTTCCACATAGGATAAAGCATAGACATTATTTAATCTTGGAATTTCTTCACAGCCCACAGGAAAACGTGACAGAAGATCTGCATTCCCATGGTCTTGAGTTCTTCGAAATTTAATATCGTAAGTATAAGCTGACAAAATAAGCGCCCAACGCTGCAATCTTGAAGTAGATAAGGTGGGGATTCCTGATCTTGAGCCCAAAATGGTCACCAATGGCTTATGGTCTGTAATAAGAATAAATTTTCTTCCATAAATAAATTGATGAAATTTGGTAACTCCATAAATAATGGCTAGAGCCTCCTTCTCAATCTGAGAATAATTCCGTTCTGCTACCGATAAAGTCCGTGAGGCAAACATAATCGGTCTCTCCTGGCCTTCTATAATATGTGACAACACAGCGCCCACTCCAATCTGCGATGCATCAGTGGCCAAACACAATGGCAAAGTCGCATCATAAGGGACTAGCACCCTCTCCGAGGTAATGCTATTCTTGCACTTGTCAATGGCCTCTCCACATTCCTTTGTCCAAACCCAAGGACGTTTTTTGTGAAGAAGCTCATGAAGAGGCTTCAAAAGCTCTGGCAAATTGGGTATGAACTTCCCATAAAAGTTTACCAAACCAAGAAATGACCTTAATTCAGAGATATTCGTAGGCGTTTTGGCCTTCTGTATTGCTTGTACCTTATGATCTAAAGGTCTGATGCCTTCTTCCGTGACAAGATGTCCTAAATATTCAATTTCCTTTTGCAAAAATAGGCATTTTTCTTTCTTTAGTTTGATATTATACTTCGCCAAGCGAGCAAATATAGTCTTCAACAACGCCAGATGTTCTTCAATTGATGCTGTGGCTATAAGGACATCATCAATATAACAAATTACGCCTCCTATACCTGACAAAACCCTATCCATTACAGATTGAAAATAACTGGGCGCATTTGCCAATCCAAATGGCATTCTCTTAAACCTGAAAAGCCCTTTATGAGTATTTATCGTTAGTAACGGTCGGGTGCCTGGGTCCACCTCTAATTGCAGATAAGCGTTCCTCAAGTCCAATTTAGAAAAGTATTTTCCCTTGGCCAATGTGGAGAATAAATCTTGCTGTGTGGGAAGGGGATAGGCCGCAGTGTCCAAATATTTATTTAGAGTTACCTTGAAGTCGCAGCAAATTCTGATCTCTTTATTTTTCTTCGGCACTACAACCACTGGAGTGGCCCATTTACTGCTCGCCACCTCACATAGATAACCCTTAGCCACCATTTTGTCTAATGCTTCAGTAACTGCTGGCCTAATGGCGAAAGGCACCGGACGAGCCTTATGGAAAATTGGATTCACATCACACATGTTTACTGAAAATGTGAAACCTTTTATTGGTTCAGTTGTCTCCACAAATAGGGCTTGATTTTCCTTCAAAATTTCCTCAATGGTAATTTCCACAGGCATATGTTTTACCGCGAAACAGCCCAATTTCAATCTATTTATCCATTCTCTTCCCATCAAAGCCCTCTTTTCTCCTTTCACCACCAACGCTCTAAGTTTGTAAGTAATATCTTGACACTCCACTTTGACATTGATTTTACCTAGAATGGGTACCACGGTACCATCATAAGTTCTTACAATAATACTCGCTTTTTCCAATTTCAAGTGTTGAAGACTATTTTTAAAATCCTTTTCTGATATCAGTGTTAGACCACTACCCGTATCCATTTCAAATTTAATAAAGTTTCCTTCTACTTTTAACTCCATCAGATAGGGAGGGTCACTTGAGGCAAAATTAATTTTATACTCAGGTATCGTCACGCTTATAATTTTCTGGACATACTCTTCCTCCTCTTCTTGGTCTCCTATCTGATGTATATTTCCCGGCTGATTCTGATGTTGCCTTAGATTTCTTCTACTGCTCCAACATATTGAGGCAATGTGTCCTTTTTTATTACACTTAAAGCATATCGCCTCCTTAAATCTACATAGTTCTTTATGCTGTTTACCACAATGTTTACATTTGCCATTCTGGAAATTTGATTCAACCTTGCGTTCCATCCTCAACTTATCTACACAATCTTCACCCTGCTCCAAGTGAAATAATTTTGTATTTTTCTCGGCCGCTTCCATAGATAATGCTATCTCAATTACTTTAGCTAAAGAAATGTCGCCCTCCGACCAAATTCTATTTTGTATTTTGGCATTATATAATCCACAAACCATTTTATCACGTAAAGAATCCTCCAGAAAATTTCCAAAGTTGCATGAGGAAGCCAAACGCTTAATTTCCACCAAGTAATCCGAGATGCTTTCTTCCTTTAATTGCATTCTTTTAAAAAAAATGAACCTCTCTACTACAATTGAGCGCTTTGGAGAGAAGTGCCTTTTCAAGATATCTATTAGGTTATCAAAAGTTTTATCTTTAGGTAGAATAGGACTGCACAAATTCTTCAAAACACTATATGTTTTACTTCCCATGAGGGTTAGGAGATAAGCCTTTTTCTTCTCATCCCCTGCCTCCTCCAATATGAGAAACTGTTCCAATCGTTCATAAAACGTTTCAAAAGTTTCAGTTTCCTCATTATATTCCTTAAATTGGTAACTAGCCATTTTTTTTACACTCTTTCTTAAATTTGCATCCTAAAACTTTGCAATTTGTGCCTTTAAAATTTACTTTCAATTATATGCAAAATCAAAGATATTTTCTAAAAATATTTACTTCAAAATTCGAGGGTACTTACTCTTATATCCTCGTCGCCAAATGCAACATCTTCGTACACATTTATTTTTAGCAAATCTTTATTGTCTTAGTAAAGTCTGATACAGCCTTTTATTGTTTATTTTCGGAACGCCAAAAAGTGACAAAAACAAATAAAAAAGGGATGATGATAACCTGCGTCTTGCAGATTAACATTTTCATAGAAACATATATATATACATATTTATTGCTAGCTATATATCAGTTTCAACAATAACTTATCCACTTCGAAGGTTACTTAAGAAAGATAAAAATTTCTTTTGGTCAGCCCAATGCCAAGCAGCATTTATCAAACTCAAGAATGAAGTTGCGAGTGACAGAGTTTTAATTCCTTTCGATACAAACTTGCCTGTTACCCTAACAACAGATGCAAGCCCTGTTGGAATCGCTGCAGTATTGTCTCATGGTATCAATAAGGTAGAACACCCAATTGCTTTTGCCTCACGTTCACTAACAGATGCAGAGCAAAACTACTCTCAACTAGATCGAGAAGCACTGGCAATTGTGTTCGGAGTAGACCATTTTTTTGATTATCTTTTCGGACATAAATTTACACTAATTACTGATAATCAACCCTTGACCAGAATTTTTCATCCTAAATCAAAATTTCCAAAAATGACATCTGCCCGTCTCTTACGTTACGCTTCATTTCTAGCAGGTTTCGACTACGTCGTGTCATTCAAGAAAGGAACTGAAAATCAAATTGCTGACTGTTTGTCACGAGCACCCACTGCCCAAGGTTATGTTACCACCGACATGATTATCAACGAGGAGGTACATCGAAATTTCTACGAAAACCTTAACAGTGGAAGAAATTGTAAAAGAGACAGACAAAGACAAAGAGCTGTCAAAGCTAAAACGAGACATCAAATCAAATTCCATCGAGAGTGATTACACAATAAATGGAGAAATCTTGTTCAAGAATGATAAAGTAGTAGTTCCAAAAAGTCTTCAACTGGAAATCTTAAAAGACCTTCATTCAACACATCTTGGGACGTGAAGATGAAACAACTTGCCCGACGTTACTGCACTTGGAAGAATATTGACAAGGATATCGAAAATCTTGTAAAACCATGCAAAGATTGCTTATCTACTCAAAACAATCCTCCAAAAGCACCTGTACATCATTGGGATCCTCCATCAACTAATTGGGAGCGCATTCACCTCGACTACGCAGGACCTTTCCAGGGATATTATTACTTAGTCCTAATTGATGCAAAATCTCGCTGGGCCGAGATCAAAGCCATCAGTGAACCTCCAACATCCCTCAACACCATCAAACTTTTAAATGACATTTTTTCAACCCATGGATACCCTTTTGTTATGGTTTCTGACAACGCAACCGGTGATACCTTCTCGAACTACTGTCTTGAAAACGGGATCAGACAAAAATTCATAGCGCCCGGACACCCAGCAACAAATGGACTCGCTGAGAGGAATGTTCAAACCTTGAAAAACAAACTTAAATCTATGATAAACGAAAATGTTCCAATACACCAGAAGATTCAAAAGATACTCCTTCGTTATCGAGCAACTCCATTAGCAAGTGGGAGATCACCATCAGAAATGTATCTGAACAGGCAAATTCGCATAAAACTTGATGCTATGCGACCTTATCAGGAAGAAAAGTCCCAACAGCAAATTCAACTGCGTACACGATGTCTTCAGGTAGGAGAAAGAGTTCAAGCAAGAGTTTTCATCAGCAACAAACCGTTTTGGAAAAATGGAACTATTAAACAAAAGCTTGGAAATCTTCACTACATAATTGAATTAGATGAAGGAAAATCTCTAAAACGTCACATAAATCAACTTCAAAAAGTTGAAATTAAAAAGAAACAAGTCACTTTTGACGAATCTACAATACACCACCAATCGAAACCAAGCCATATCCAATACACTGTTTCACAGCCTGAACCGAATCAACAGGAGCATCATGACCCCGACCAGACAGCTGATCGGGATCCTACATCCATGCCTGATACACCCCTACGCAGATCACAACGCCCAAGACGTCCCCCGCGACATCTTGAGGACTATGTCTACACAACCAGAAATATAAAAACAGGAAACTATCCCTAAGTGTCTTATCTAAAGTAGGGGAGACTGTTATGTATTTTTAATAATGTTAGAAATAGATTCGACAACGTTGTGTTGTAAAATAATAAGATGTAATCGAATAAGCTTTGTTTACCGCCTTCAATGTCTCACCTCAAGTATGTAACTTTATTTTTATTGTATGTTATATTATGTAAGCTCATTCCTAGATAATTAAAACATTTAAAATCAATCCATACCTTATCATTTCAAATACAAGGCCTACTTTTATACACAACACCCTCCCTTTAATTTTTCCATTGCAGTAAGGGCAGTAGAAATTGTTTAATTTCAAAAAGAATCTTACGCCTTTAAAATAGTTTCGAATTTTGAGAACTATAAATATTGATTAATATTATATTTATTGTTACCCCAGAGTTGTTTTAAAGAGTTTTTTTTAAATAAAGTTTTTATAAAAAAAAGTCCATGTGTATAAATTAAAAATAAAAGTGTCTGAATAAGAATGAAAAAAGTCTAAGCATACATTTAAAACGTCTAATTAAAAGTTAAAAGCCTATAAGAGAGATTATCCTGGTTTAATTTTTTTTTCGTATGTAATTCCACAATTACTGCTATAAATCAATAAATAAAAAAATAAAAAAAAAAAGAATATTTGTTCTTTTTCTGTGGCACTCTTGCTGGTTATTGTTGTGATCATCTGTAATAATATTTTACTTCGTATATAAACAAATGTCTGTCAAAGGTAGGTTTTAATTAAATTATTATTACTAAAATAATCCTCCTTACATTATTTTCAATTGTATAGTCATATATTTTGATCAGTATTATATATTAATGTTCGACAGACTAGGTCATTATAATAACGTGAATCGATGTCAAGTAGTCGCTATATAAATAAATGCTAAACCTTTAATAATTTGAAAGAATGCACACATAAATCCAAAATAATATTTAAATATTTAATAATATGATATCAAAATTAAAACTCATTTTTTTAAATGTCCAAAAGACAACTTTAAAAATGTCAAAGAATAATTTTGTTCTTATTAATAAGGAATCGCGCATATGGACATTACTTTTTTTTTTGTCATATATGTATAGTTTATATATATTTTCATATATATGATTAGATATTTAATATTTAAAATTTTTTCAGTATATCACATTTTCATTTCACCTTTTCAAATATCCACTTTTTGTATTTTCTCCCCACTAACAAGTTAAATGCCTACAAAAAAAAATAAAAAATTAAACATGTATTTTTTCTATATAGTAAAAGATTCTAATGTAAATTATATATTTATTTTTAATTTTTATGGTAATTTATTGTTCTTTTTTTTTTTTTAATTGAATACTTATAGTGTTTATTTTATATCGAAAAGATAGAGGTTGCCTGGCCGGGGGGCATTCATATTTATATAAAAAATAGACACTTCGGCCAGTTGGAGTTTTTAAAAAAAAACTCCAACTGGCCGAAGTGTTTATTTTATAGTTATTTAAAAATGTTTACAAACATAAGATAACAAGACCAAGTCATTTAATTACAAGCATATCATTTATTTGCATTAAGTCTTGTTGAATCATATTTCTAATCTATAATCCAAATTGTACCTTATCAAAATAAAATATCAATTTTCAAATATATATGTTATGAATATTTTGTTTTGTTGTTGAAAAAGATAGAGAATTGAAGGTGCAGTCATAAAAATAGGAAAGATAATTATTTACCCATAAAGTAGTTTTTATTTTAAATTACTTGAAGAAAATTACACATAAATTTATTTTTCACTGCAATATAGAATTCATAAAATGAATCCCCTATATTTGTGAATTTAAAAAATAGGTAGGTCAACTATACATATTTACAAAAAATATTCAAAGTGTTAAGTTCTAAATCTATGGTCAAAAATAAAATAATAGTCAATGATGAAAATAAATTTAGATTATATAATACAGTAAAACCCCTCTATAGTGAACCCCATTGGGACGGGACTTTTGGTTCACTATAGCCACGGTTCACTATAGCCACGGTTTGGGTATTTAAATTTTTTTTTGATGATATAATTAAAGGGCACGCGCAAAAAAAAAAAAAAAAAAAAAGGCTACCTCTTAATATTGGCTGCTTTTTCCCCCCTAAATTAAACCTATTTCTATATATTAAAGCTGTATATTAAAATAAAAACAAAATCATGTGAAAATATTGCCTTTTTGATCAGTTCCTCTGATAATTAAATTAGTATAAATGCAACCTGCCCCCCATATGTAAAAAAAATCCAAGAAAAGTATACCTTATATATAAAAATTAAATAAAAACTTTATTAATAATATTTTAAAAGGAATAACAATTTATTTTAAATAAATATTATTATATTACAATATAGGATACAAAGGCTTACTTGATGTAGTCTGTTATTTTTTTCTGCTTTAACATATTCCTTAATAATTTGGTTTCATATCTAGCAAAGAAATCTTCATTTTTAAAAATTTATTCTGCAGTGAAGTCACAAATTCTAGAATATGTCTTCAACCATTTTAAAGATGACAGCACTTTTCATTTTCTTCCGAAGTTCCGCTTGCGATGTACCACTTTCAATAGCTTTTATGATGGATAATTTCTTTTCAAGTGATATCTTGGTACGAGCGATTTTTTCTTTGGCACTTCCAATATCTTTTAAAACTGGTTTTAAAAATTTATCCATGTTTAAGGAATTTTCCTAATGTATAGTTAAGAAATTTAGTTTTCAATAAGGCATGAAAAATTTATAAAAGTGCGCAGTATAAAAATAGAATGTGAATAAAAACATCCAATGTTGCTAAATTCTTTGTTTTGATTTGCGATCTGTGAGCTAGAGCTCACACAAAATTTTAATTAGATTTGAAAATTATAATTTTGGAATTTTATAATTAAAATTAAAAGTTCGTTATAAGCATGGTATTTTTGATAGAATTTAATATTTTGGGACCAAAATTGGGTTCGTTATAGCGATAGTTCGCTAGTTTGAAAAGTGAAAAGTTCGTTATAGCGATGGTAATTTTAATGGAATGGAATGCGGATTTTCGATGGGTTCGTTATAAGGGAAGGTTCGTTATAGCCATGGTTCGTCTTAGCAGGGTTTTACTGTATATATATATTAACTACAAGAAAATAAGACCTAATTCAAATAAATTAATAGTGTGTGACGTTTCGGTAACAGTATTGTTACCATCATCAGACAAAAGAATTTTTATAAATCTTTTATTTTCTTGTAGCTATAATCTAAAATCCAAATTGTGCATTATCATATAAGTATATTAAGAAAAAAAGGCATCATCTGATCGTGCAACTTAAAGTTGCTGATGGCTTGCACCATCTATTGGAATAATATTAATAATATTAAATTTTATAATTAAATTCTGGCGAAGAAATAATTTATATTTTATTATGTAATTATTCAATGAAAATATTTAAAACAGATTTATTACTTTACATTTGTAAAATCATCATTTAGTTGCCTAGCTTGCTTACTCAATATTCTCTAGCTGTAGATAGTTGGGTTGATAATTGTTGACTAGTCGTACTGACGTCATCAATAAATACTTTTACATCTTCAGATATACAAGGACTTGATTTCTACGCTACAATATATATATATATTTAATAACGAACCACTTGATGAGGAAAGAGTTTCTTTAATATACAATATCAATCACAAGCTTTCGGGCATAATCACCCTTCTACTGGTGTAAAACGAGACAAAACATGATGTTTTGTCATGTTTTGTCTCGTTTTACACCAGTAGAAGGGTGATTATGCCCGAAAGCTTGTGATTGATATTGTATATTAAAGAAACTCTTTCCTCATCAAGTGGTTCGTTATTAAAGTTTAGAGAAGGAATTATTGATTCAATATATATATTATATTAAAAAAAAGATATTCTGCTAATTTTTGATTATCTTGAGTTATAGAATTTATATCTGTTGCTTGATTTTGGTATCCATGAGTATATTACGTTATTGTTCTGCAGTTGTGGGAATAATCTTGAAAGTAAAATTATAAAAATAGTGAATCTTAGAGATATATTTATTTGAGCTAAGGGATATGCATAAAAACAATTTGATAAAAGTACTGCCTGGCTTAAGGCGTAAGAATAAAAAAATGAAAAGCTTATTTACATAATGTACAAATGTTTTGAGCCGACCAACGGGGAACAACAACAATGAGTATTTATAGAGAAAGCGCGACCTCTGGCGGTCGATTTAACAGAATATTTTAATCTATGAAATATTATTTTAAATAAAATAATATTTTTATATAACATATATATAATAATATTTGGAAATACGTAAAATAAAATGGCCTGTGTGGGAGTACAAGGAAAGAGGGAAGATAGCCAGGTTAACAAACAACCCCCTTCGTAAACAAGTATCACGACTTCATTCTCCCCAAGGGGACTTATCTTCCTTAAAGCGGCTTAAAAGCGGCTAGACATGTTGATCAAGGTTCAGTTCTCACCGAGGTGGCCTCGACGCCAGTTGTTCTAGGGGTTGTTCTGGGACCTTCTATCTTTCCTCCCCGATCTATTTCCTCACGGGTTTTTGCCTCTGGATCCTGTCTCCTGTGTGTCCTTACCACCCATCGCTCAACACTACGACTGCAACCAACATGCCACACTACATTCATCCAACAGCATAAACTACATTACTACATATATATATATTAGAAAACTGATCAAATCATATTTCATTTAATTCCCCTATGAAGTTTGGTGTGTAATCATAATGCTGACGAGGACCAACAGCCCGAAACGTGTACGCGATTAGCTTTTCTTGATTAATCATATAATGGAAATTTGGCCAATTCTGGAATAATAAAAAAATCAACGAATAGTTGATATTTATTCCGATAGATGGTGCAAGCCATCAGCAACTTTCAGTTGTACGATAAGGAGATACCTTTTCTGATAAGGCACAATTTGGATTATAGATTATAAACACAAGGTAATAAGACCAAATCCAAATAAATAAATTGTGTGTGATGTTTCAGCGTTGTTATCATCTTCAGACAAAAGTACTGAATGTCAGTATTGTGGTAAAATTTCTCATTCAGTACTTTTGTCTGAAGATGGTAACAACGCTGTTACCGAAACGTCACGCACAATTTATTTATTTCGATTTGGTCTTATTACCTTGTGAGATAAATTTTCATAAAAGTTTCAAGCAAATTTTGACATTCCTGTTCAAGATATCCTTGACTTTGTGTCCACATTTCCAATGTGTGACTTGCTATAGAGAAAATTTAAATAAACTAAAACACACACTTCCCCCCCTATATATCTCATCAAGGTGGGGAAGCCTTCCTTGCTGAAGAAATGTGTACACATACACAACTATATATATTTCCCTACATCTACCCTTTATTTACTATTTTATTATATATTTTTTCTACCTTTGTAAAAATTGATTAGAAGAATCAATAGCATTGTTTGAATTGTCAAATGGTCTATATCTCATCATCTGTCCATGTGATCAAGTCATATCAATTGAGCCAAGTTGAATCCCTTCAGATCAATTCTGGGTTTGAAAAAAGAAGTAAATAAAAGAAGTTTGGAGCTACGCTGTCTAATTGCCTGTGATTGGTCAAATTAAGAACATGTGACCACTTCCTTTTACAGCTTCTATTTTGGTCACGTAATTTTTCCTCCTCTTCTTTAATCCCTTTGGATTTTCTTTCTTTCTTTTAATGGAACTACTAATCTAAGAGGCCCCTCCAGGAGAATACGATTAATATATCTAAAACTAGGCTATTGACCTAGCTTTGTCCAGGTACTGTCCTAGTGAATGATATATCTATACTCATTTAAAGGAGACTGTGAAATGAGGCAAACTCTTTTCTCCAGACATTGAATTTAATGACAGGAGTCCTATGTTGTGTTAACACAAGTTTATTATTATTCCTCTATATAATATTCCTCTATATATTGGAACTCCACCTTTGCGGTCCCAAGCCCGGATGAAAAAGCAGTAACAAGCTCACTAAAAAACCTGGGTTCAGCTGGCCGGGCTGATAGTACCCTGTAAGGACTCCTGATCCAGGGATACAGGATGAGCAGCGTTTGTACTCCATGTTAGGAGCTGCTGCACATGGCGTCTGTTCCTCATGTCAGAGGTGGCCATTTCTTTTGGAGCTAAGTCGGCCTGACACTGAGTAGTGCTCTCAGTCTTAATGACAAAGCTCATTCTACTTCATCCAGTGTGGAGATGAAAAAGAAGAAGAAGAAGAAGTTGGTGGACGAGTGGTTGAAACCCTCAATTCCCGACAGCCATGAACCAGGATTGAATCCCGCATTGGACACTTTGTTTTTTATATGTGAATAACCTTCATACATATTATTTATTGTTATAAATATCGTAAGCTAGGTTGCTGAGCAGTACCTAGTAAAATGATTTTGGAATAGAATAGAATGGAATATATTATTCCTCTAGTATATATGTGAAACAGGCCATGATAATCATGGTAACTGTGGTTAACAGCTGATTTTACTGCTAGCACTCCATGTGTTTACACATGTGGAAAACAGTTTAACTCTTGATTTATCATCTTAATATATACTATCTTCTTCTTCTTATTTCTTATCTCCACACTGGGTGAAGTAGAATGCATCTGCCTTTGTCATTAAGACTGGGAGCACTACTCAGTGGCAGGCCGACTTAGCTCCAAAAGAAATGGCCGCCTCTGACATGAGGAACAGACACCATGTGCAGCCACTCCTAACATGGAGTACAAACACTGCTCATCCTGTATCCCTGGATTAGGAGCCCTTACAGGGTACTATCAGCCGGGCCAGCTGAGCCCAGGTTTTTTAGTGAGCTTGTTACTGCTCCCCCTCCTCCTTTTTCATCCAGGCTTGGGACCGGCAAGGGCGGAGTTAATATATACTATAATTCAATACCATCTTTAATTCAACTGTGAAAGCTCTTCTAATCCCTTGGGATGATGTTAAATTAAAGAAGTTAGACTGTAGATGAAAAACAAAAGGTCCCCAATATGGTATCAATTTATATTGTCAGGAGGACAGAGTTTCCTGGTATTCCCTCTTATCTGGACAGGACTGACCAGTCGGGGTAAACAGTGGCGCCACGTGGAAGGGGGAAAAAAACTGAGTTCTCCCCTCTTGCTCTAACTGCTGGGTTGATTTGGCTCATATACATAGTAACTTTTATTTTATATTTAAATCTTTCCTATAACTAATTAAATAAATATTTAAGTAATTCAGAAGCCTATTTAATTATTTTTCTTCGTGACAATTTTGTCACCTAGAAAATTACCAAAGACAAACTTCAGGGATGATGCAACAATTTTATTTAAGAGGCAAGAACAAATTGATATTTATAAAATACCAGCAATGAGGGAAGTTAACACAGAGTAGCAAACTATAAATATATCAAAATTGATAATCTGTTATCTAAAATAATAAATACTTTGTTACATTACTTTGCCACATAAAGTTTTATTGAATGTGAAAAATACAATACAATATCACATTTGTACTGTTTTTTCACATTGTGTCGCGGTCTCACGCAATTCTGGCCTTAACTACCCCTTTCATGATTTTCAAGATGCCTGAATGACCAGTTTTTTGGTCGTTGAGGTACAGCTTGCACCACACTGATGAAGGCCAATAGCCCGAAACACGTCCGTGGTTAGCTTTTCATGATTAATCAAGAATGGGTAATAGGCCAATTCTGGAATAATTCGAAGTCACAGAGAATAGTTGATATTTATTTCGATAGATGGCGCAAGCTATCAGCAACTTTCAGTTGCATGATAAGGAGATGCCTTTTTCATAGTTTTATTGAATGTTTAAAAGAGGGGTTTAACTGTAAATTCCGCCTTTGCCGGTCCCAAGCCCAGATGAAAAAGGAGGAGGGGGAGCAGTAACAAGCTCACTAAAAAACCAGGGTTCAGCTGGCCCGGCTGATAGTACCCTGTAAGGGCTCCTAATCCAGGGATACAGGATGAGCAGCTTTGTACTCCATGTTAGGAGCGGCTGTACATGGCGTCTGTTCCTCATGTCAGAGACGGCCATTTCTTTTGGAGCTAAGTCAGCCTGCCGCTGAGTAGTGCTCCCAGTCTTAATGACAAAGGCATTCTACTTCACCCAGTGTGGAGATAAGAAGACTGTAGACACGTGCCTGGTAGAGTTCAATGTGAGACCATTTGATAGGCTATCTCTACACACTACTCGTAGTGTTATCCCCACATGTGTCACGTTATCTTTCAGGTTATCTTACCGTTAGCCGTGATAAGACACTTCTTCTTATCCTCTAATTTTAGTTCCATATTCTATCTCTTCAATAAAATAATACCATGTATTTCAATATTGAGTACAAATATCAGGCTTCCAAGGAAAAGTTTCTTTTCAAACTCTGTAATCTTCAGCTTTCGTGGGCACAAACACCCTTCTACAGGAGAAAAAATATCTTCTCTGTCCGTCTATTTATCAATTATACTTTGTTGTTGTTGGCCAATGATGTAATTTGTCTTCTTC
Organism: Cordylochernes scorpioides; assembly: GCA_030710605.1. Taxonomy (NCBI): domain Eukaryota; kingdom Metazoa; phylum Arthropoda; class Arachnida; order Pseudoscorpiones; family Chernetidae; genus Cordylochernes; species Cordylochernes scorpioides. The sequence continues at coordinate 88,128,720 of CP092873.1, read as the reverse complement.
TTTCTTATCTCAAAGCCATGATAATCATGTGATTATATAAAAGGATGTACCTGGATCTGTAAAATATATATTTTTTTCTCAAAATATTCCGAGAGATTGCTCCCTCTTTATCAATTTATTGCACAGTGAATTTTTTTTTGCTTATCCCTAGTACACATGGTACAGGCCATGATAATCATGGTGGGTAGTTAGTGACTGCTTTTACTGTAAGCGCACCACATGTCTACACATGTGAGAAGCAGTTCGACTTTGCACTTACAAATGTGCCAGAGCCCCATTTGGTTACTTGCACTCGCTGATGGGGTTGGACTTTTGCAAGAATCGGGGGCCATTGGAGGTTTTTTTTTTTTTTTTAAACAGAAAAAAATGTCCAATGCGGGAATCGAACTCGGGTTGTAGTGGTCAAAAACCAAACGGTTTAGCCAGCCTTCCACCGACCCCCTGTAATTTGTAAATTCTGCAAAACTGAAAGCATACAAGAAATGACCTACTACATCTCTGAATGCACTATTGTTAACGAGGAATGGAATAAGATCTTAAAGAACATTATCCAAGTCTATGTGAACCCAGTTCAGCTAATCAGAATAATGTCAGAGAAAAAAATATATAGCGATAGAATTGTTTAACTTTCATAAAGCATTATAGATCAAGGTAATCTCTAAGAACTAAAATTACAGAACAATTTCCTTCCATAGTTAATTTGTATAGTTATGTTGAATACTTTGATTTCCTTTTCATTTTCCCTTTTCTTCTTTATGCTTATTTTTTTCCCTTTCTCCATGAAAATGATGTATGGCGAGTCCTTACAGGACGGAAATGTCCTAATAAAGCTGTTGTTGTTGTTATTGGCCAATGTGACCACTGCTATCCTTTACAGAAAGGTTCTACTGTAAAATGGTCTGGAATTATGAAGATATTAAGAAAAACATAAGAGAACACAAGGTAATAAGACCAAATCCAAATAAATAAATAGTGTGTTGTTATAGATTATAAACACAAGGTAATAAGACAAAATCCAAATAAATAAATAGTGTGTTTATTACCTTGTGTTTATAATCTATAATTACACACTATTTATTTATTTAGATTTGGTCTTATTACCTTGTGTTTATAATCTATAATCCAAATTGTGCCTTATCAAAAACATAAGAGAAATGATGTTCCATGATGGACTACCTTATCCAAAATGACACTGCATGATGATGATAATTTTTTCTAAGAAGAGATAAAAGCTAACAGCAACTAATTTGTTTATTGAAAAGGTTGAAGAACTAGTATTACAGTCTGTTGAAGGATGCTATTGTCCAAGAGCTCGCCAAACTTATACCTTTTCAATAAACTCAAACTTTTCTCTTCTCAATCTCTTCTTAGAAAAGCTATCAGGCTATTACTCACATCATGATGATCTTTATTTGTAACTTCCTTTTTTCTCCAAGTTGGAACATCTCCAAGTTTCACATTACTCTTTCTGACTCCTTTCTCTCAGTGATTGCTTCAGTAGTGATTTCTAAGTAGGATTCCAGGAAAGTGCTGTGCATTAGTTAGGTGCGCAATCTGCTCTAAGGGAAACACATGAAACAGAAATTCTTCATAAATTTTTCATCCAACATAATTCTAGATGCCATTCTACTAGATTATCAAACCAATCCTGCCTTCATTTTTTAAGGTATATACCTTCAGTATGATCAATTGATTCTGATCCTTGGAGTACATGTTCTGTAGACCTCCATTTCTATTGTTAACTTCATTTTGAAGGCTCTCTCTCCCCACTAAATCTTTTCCCTTGACTCTCACACTCTATCTGTCTGATCTTGAGAAATTACCTATACACTAGAACCTCCATGAGAGGACACTCTTGCTAGAGAACATCTCTCTACAAAGAACAGTTTTTATTTGAAAAATTATAATTTTTACTATTTAGGAACTCTCTGGTAAGAGGACACCCCTCCCTAAAGGACACTATAGGCTCTGCAACTAGGTGTTGTCCTTTACAGGGAGGTTCTACTGTATTTAGTTGATAGCTTTGTTCCAATGGAAGGTACAATACACCCTCTCTCTCCATCTCTTGTTACTTTTAGCTACATGATTAAACTAAGACTTCAATTTAACATCTCTAAACTCCTTTCCCTCTGTGATAAGGTACAATTTTTGGATTATAGATTAGAAACATAATGTAACAAGACAAATACAAATAAATAAATAGTGTGTGATGTTTCAGTAACAACGCTGTTATTGAAACGTTACACTATTTTTTATTTGGATTTCGTCTTATTACCTCGTGTTTCTAATCTGCATTCAGTACTTTTGTCTGATGTGATGGTGGTGGGTGGTGTCTTGTCCCTCCATAGAAAGGGGGGTGCCATTGCCCACCGTTAGTCAGCCACATTTCAGAGTTCCCTGTAGGCCTTCACAGTTACTGTAGCAGCTTGAGGCTCATGAAGACCTCACCATAATTCGCCCTACAGGGCAGTCCCTTACTTGTGCTGCTTCTCCCGCCCGCCACATAGTGGAGGGGTTGTATTTCTGGGCAGGTGGCAATGATGTGATGGTAACAATGCTGTTCCCGAAATGTCACACACTATTTATTTGGACTTGTTAACTTGTGCCATTCTCCATTTTACTCTGTGTTTTCTCCTCTACTGGGATGAGCCGAATCCTAACCAGTAAGGTCACCAGATAGGGGAACAGCTTTGATCTTCGAACTGCTAAAAGCAATCTCGGACCAACAGTCATCTATAGAGAGTCCTAGAGCTAGACACATGTACTAAATGATAATGTTGGATGAATGGAGAAATTATGTGGCACCATTAAAAGTAAGCACATAACAGCTGTGTCTCGTCACGTTCGGCAGCAAATGTGTCTTTGTTTGGAACAACATCACCTGAAGCTGAGCCAGGACAGTGGAACCTTGTTCTAACAGCTTCTTTTATAACAGCAACAGGGTTATAACACCATTAATTATCAAAATCCCAAAGTTTTAACTGTCTTTATAACAACACAACATATGGTTATAGCAACATAATACATTCATGTACAAAACCTTTTTGTAGAAGTAATGTTTTGCTTCAGTGTAGTGAATTTGAAGTAAAGTTAAACCTGTCTTCACCTGTCTAGGGATTTTTTCCTTGTCTTAGTGTTCATTTTAAATGGTGACCATTTGATAAGTTACAATTTGGATTATAGATAGAATCATAAGGTAACAAGGCCATACCCAAACAAATAAAATATAGATGACTTTATGATGGTAACCATTTGTTTTTCCATTAATTTACAATCATGGACAAATCTAAAGGAAGTGGAAAGTCTTTGATGACGCCTGTTATCTATTTTTTTTTTTTTTTTTTTAAGAGACAAAGGCAAATTTGTTCACACTTGCTTATCTCGTGTGTCTTCAATAAAGGTCACTGTAATATCTTTTAGATAATATATCTACACAAGGTAAAATAAGACCAAATCTAAATAAATAAATAGTCTATGACCTTTCAGTAACAACGTTGTTACCATCTTCAGACAAAAGTGCTGAAACTTTCTGCATCCTGCACTTTTGTCTGAAGATGGCAACAATGCTGTTACTGAAATGTCACACACTATTTATTTATTTGGATTTGGTCTTATTACTTCGTGTTTTTAATCTATAATCCAAATTGTGCCTTATCAGAGTTATTGTCTGAATCCTGATATACATGCTAAAAGGTACAACTTCCTTAAGTTTTGTCCATGAGTGTAGTTATCTCGTGTGTCTACAATAAAGGTCACTGTAATATCTTTCAGAGTTATTGTCTGAATACCGATATACATGCTAAAAGGTACAACTTCCTTAAGTTTTGTCCATGAGTGTAGTTATCTCATGTGTCTACAATAAAGGTCACTGTAAATATCCTTCAGA
>CP092873.1:88094725-88116379 GCA_030710605.1 Cordylochernes scorpioides | reverse complement strand
TCCTGGAGGGGATTCTTAGATTAGTAGTTCCATTAAAAGAAAGAAAGAAAATCCAAAGGGATTAAAGAAGAGGAGGAAAAATTACGTGACCAAAATAGAAGATCTAAAAGGAAGTGGTCACATGTTCTTAATTTGACCAATCACAGGCAATTAGACAGCGTAGCTCCAAACTTCTTTTATTTACTTCTTTTTTCAAATCCAGAATTGATCTGAAGGGATTCAACTTGGCTCAATTGATATGACTTGATCACATGGACAGATGATGAGATATAGACAATTTGACAATTTAAACAATTTTATTGATTCTTCTAATCAATTGTTACAAAGGTGGAAAACAACATACAGTAATCCCTCGTTATCACGAACTCGGATTATACGAACTCTCGGTTTGCGCGAACCGTTTCTTTTCCCCCGTTAAATTTCAATGCTTTCCAAAGAGATTTTGCCGGTTAAGACGAAATATTCGGTTATGACGAAATACGAATTAAATTTAGCCCCCAGCAGAACTAATCAATCGGTTTAAAACGAATTCTAATATGTTTTTAAAGGCGAGTTATAAGTAAAACAATAAACTATTAAAACAACAAAAACGCCGTTGATATCAAGTATTGGCTCTCTTTGTCTTTTGTGTAAACATTCGTCCTTTGTTTGTTATGATGACTCATTTTATATGAAACCATCCCCTTGGGGTCGTTCCATGTACTCAATCAGTGGAAAATTTCGACTCTATTGTGCCAGTATTGCTGTTTTTCTCGACTGATAAATGTAGGGGCCATGGTGACCCCTGCCAGCCAGCAGCCAAGGAGCGCACGCTTTCACGGATTGAAGATCACCTGGATAAAATAAGAAGGGAGTGTCTGAAACAGTGCCCAATCAAATACCACCAAAAAAATATAACAGACTTTCTGAAGCCTGCAGAGAAAACCCAGATATAGGATACTCTATGCATATGCTGCATACACATAAACATTGTATGTACCAAGTATATTATGTAAGTTGTTTCTTTTGTTGTTCTTTTTTATTTGTGTTTTAAAATAAACTTATATCTCATGTAATTGCCTTACATTGTGATTATATTATCCATATTGTCTTTTAAAATAAAATACTTTATGTACATACATATACATAATTGTTGTTCCTTAAAATTATAAAATATTTTCATTAATATTGTTTTCAAATAAATTTATTCGTTATTCCTCAGAAATGTAGTTTTCTTACTCATCAGTAGTACATAAGTACAACCCCCGGATACCACGAATTCAATTCGTCTAATACGAATTCGGTTTATACGAATTCGGTATATATTCTTTTAAGACGAAAAGGGTATTTCGTTCTCCCGTTGAGTTCGTCTTAACGAGGGATTACTGTATAATAAAATAGTAAATAAAGGGTAGATAAAATGTAGGGGAATATACATATAGTTGTGTATGTGTACACATTTCTTCAGCAAGGAAGGCTTCCCCACCTTGATGAGATATAGAGGGGGGAAGTGTTTTTAGTTTATTTAAAATATCTCTATAGCAAGTCACACATCAGAAATGTGGAGACAAAGTCAAGGATATCTTGAACAGGAATGTCAAAATTTGCTTTAAACTTTTATGAAAATTTATCTCACAAGGTAATAAGACCAAATCCAAATAAATAAATAGTGTGTGACGTTTCGGTAACATCGTTGTTACCATCTTCAGACAAAAGTACTGAATGAGAAATTTTACCACAATACTGACATTTAGTACTTTTGTCTGAAGATGGTAACAACACTGTTACAGAAACGTCACACACAATTTATTTATTTGGATGTGGTCTTATTACCTTGTGTTTATAATCTATAATCGAAATTGTGCCTTATCAGAATAGGCATCTCCTTATCGTGCAACTGAAAGTTGCTGATGGCTTGCACCATCTATCGGAATAAATATCAACTATTTGTTGATTTTTTAGTTATTTCAGAATTGGCCAAATACCCATTATATGATTAATCAAGAAAAGCTAATCGCGTACACATTTCGGGCTGTTGGTCCTCGTCAGCGTTATGATTACACACCAAACTTCATAGGGGAATTAATAAATGAAATATGATTTGATCAGTTTTCTAATATATATATGTTATATAAAAATATTATTTAAAATTATATTTCATAGATTAAAATATTCTGTTAAATCGACCGCCAGAGGTCGCGCTTTCTCTATAAATACTCATTGTTGTTGTTTCCCATTGGTCGGCTCAAAACATTTGTACATTATGTAAATAAGCTTTTCATTTTTTTATTCTTACGCCTTAAGCGCCAGGCAGTACTTTTATCAAATTGTTTTTTATGCATATCCCTTAGCTCAAATAAATATATATCTCTAATATTCACTATTTTTATTATTTTACTTTCAAGATTATTATCACGACTGCAGAACAATACCGTAATATACTCATGGATACCAAAATCAAGCAACAGATATAAATTCTATAACTCAAGATAATCAAAAATTAGCAGAATATCTTTTTTTTAATATAATAAATATTGTAGCGTAGAAATCAAGTCTTTGTATATCTGAAGATGTAAAAGTATTTAATGATGAAGTCAGTACGACTAGTCGACAATTATCAACCCAACTATCTACAGCTAGAGAATATCGAACAAACAAGCTAGGTAACTAAATGATGATTTTACAAATATAAAGTAATAAATTTGTTTTAAATATTTTCATTGAATAATTAAATTACATAATAAATTATTTCTTCGCCAGAATTTAATTATAAAATTTAATATTATTCAAATAGATGGTGCAAGCCATCAGCAACTTTAAGTTGCACGATCAGATGATGCCTTTTTTTCTTAATATACTTATATGATAAAGCACAATTTGGATTATAGATTATAGCTACAAGAAAATAAAAGATTTATAAAAATTCTTTTGTCTGATGACGGTAACAAGCTGTAACCGAAACGTCACACACTATTAATTTATTTGAATTAGGTCTTATTTTCTTGTAGTTAATATATATATATTATATAATCTAAATTTATTTTCATCATTGACTATTATTTTATTTTTGACCATAGATTTAGAACTTAACACTTTGAATATTGTTGTAAATATGTATATAGTTAACCAACCTATTTTTTAATTCACGAATATAGGATTCATTTTATGAATTCTATATTGCAGTGAAAAATAAATTTATGTGTAATTTTCTTCAAGTAATTTAAAATAAAAACTACTTGATGGGTAAATAATTATCTTTCCTATTTTTATGACTGCGCCTTCAATTCTCTATCTTTTTCAACAACAAAACAAAATATCCATAACATATATAATTGAAAATTGATATTTATTTTGATAAGGTACAATTTGGATTATAGATTAGAAACAAAGCAACAAGACCAAATGCAAATAAATGAAATGCTTGTAATTAAATGACTTGGTCTTGTTATCTTATGTTTGTAAAATTTTTAAATAACTATAAAATAAACACTAAGTATTCAATTAAAAAAAAAAGAACAATAAATTACCATAAAAATTAAAAATAAATATATAATTTACATTAGAATATTTTACTATATAGAAAAAAATATATGTTTAAAACTTTTTTTTTGTAGGCATTTAACTTGTTAGTGGGGAGAAAATACAAAAAGTGGATATTTGAAAAGGTGAAATGAAAATGTGATATACTGAAAATTTTTTAAATATTAAATATCTAATCATATATATGAAAATATATATATACCATACATATATGACAAAAAAAAAAGTAATGTCCATATGCGCGATTCCTTATTAATAAGAACCAAATTATTCTTTGACATTTATAAAGTTGTCTTTTGGACATTTAAAAAAATGAGTTTTAATTTTGATATCATATTATTAAATATTTAAATATTATTTTGGATTTATGTGTGCATTCTTTCAAATTATTAAAGGTTTAGCATTAATTTATATAGTGATGACTACTTGACATCGATTCACGTTATTATAATGACCTAGTCTGTCGAACATTAATATATAATACTGATCAAAATATATGACTATACAATTGAAAATAATGTAAGGAGGTGTATTTTAGTAATAATAATTTAATTAAAACCTACCTTTGACAGACATTTATGTTTATATACGAAGTAAAATATTATTACAGATGATCACAACAATAACCAGCAAGAGTGCCACAGAAAAAGAACAAATATTCTTGTTTGTTTATTTATTTATTGATTTATAGCAGTAATTGTGGAATTACATACGAAAAAAAAATTAAACCAGGATAATCTCTCTTATAGGCTTTTAACTTTTAATTAGACATTTTAAATGTATAACGACATTTGAAGTTACACCGCATGAGTTTCTTTTCAACGAAATATCAAAATTTTTTTCAAGGTAAAATATCGACTATTTCTAACCTTTTTGGATGAGGTATGAAAGGGTGAATTATGAAGAGTAATGACGAACGGAAAAATAAATTTTATTTTTCCGTTCGTCATTACTCTTCATAATTCACCCTTTCATACCTCATCCAAAAAGGTTAGAAATAGTCGATATTTTACCTTGAAAAAAATTTTGATATTTCTTTGAAAAGAAACTCATGCGGTGTAACTTCAAATGTCGTTTTACAATCACAGGCCGCAGTGTATTATATTTTAAATGTATTTTGTTTAAATCAATAAGCTTGATTTTAAATGTATGCTTAGACTTTTTCATTTTTATTCAGACACTTTTATTTTTAATTTATACACATGGACTTTTTTTTAATAAAAGCTTTATTTAAAAAAACTCTTTAAAACAACTCTGGGGCAACAATAAATATAATATTAATCAATATTTATAGTTCTCAAAATTCGAAACTATTTTAAAGGCGTAAGATTCTTTTTGAAATTAAACAATTTCTACTGCCCTTACTGCAATGGAAAAATTAAAGGGAGGGCCTGGCTCATCAGTGGTGAACCCTCCCAGCGGTTTCGCCAGTTTACCATACCGCTGTTATATTGCATTTTTGGGGGGGACTATTATTCCGTCTTCTACAAGCTTTCAGGTAAGCTTTTTAAGGCACATAATTAGACAGGACAACATCTAGACGACACATGCAAACAGCCCGCCGAATCTGGTACAGCGCGCCGCCTGCGAAGGAACCAAGGAAGCACCAAACACACCTAGAGCCCGAAGCCCCAAGGCGGCAAAAATAGTGACCACGAGGATCAAAAGTTCATATATGCATTTTTGGAACTTCCTTTTATAGTGATACTGTTGGTAGACTCTTGGAATGGGTATTTTAAAAGAACTATGGACATAAGCTTTGTGAGGACAGTAGAATTACATACATTTATAAATATATAATATGTTTCGAGCAATCGCTCTTCCGCAAATATCAAATTGTGCCTTTTATTAGAACATTTATAATATGATGCACTAGCGCGCCATCTGTTATCAAAATTCGAAACTATTTTAAAGGCGTAAGATTCTTTTTGAAATTAAACAATTTCTACTGCCCTTACTGCAATGTTTCCAGACAAAAGACTTGAAAATACTATATAATTTTTTTAATGCCCCAAGAAACAAACAAAGTTAACACAATTACATATTAGAAAAATAACTGACTTCTAAAAACACAAACACTATATATATCCATATATACACAATTATCATCATCAACTCTGTGACAACAAATAAATAAAAACAAATATTAAACTAATCTGCCAATACATCACACCATCTTCCCCCTACATGCTTTGATATCGCACAGGAGGTATCCGATCCCTTGGAGGGTTTCTTCTTGGCAGGGGCCTTTCCTCCGTCAGGGCTTCTTTGTCTGAGGAACACGCAGATTCCCTTGGGCTGCTTTCAATCTCCACACCTTGGTCCCCGGACACTGGATCCTGCGGCAGTCCAGCTGTTTCCGACGAAAACGATTCTCTGTCCCTCCGGCTGTTCATACTCTCAGGAGCCATCCATATTGGGTCATCTTCCTCCTCTATTTTCTCTCTGGCCTCATCTCCATCTTCACCACTAGTCCATCTTCTCCTTATCTGATCTCGGTGGTAGGTCTTCACATGTCCATTTATCAAAACTGTATAGACTCTGCTCCCCTTTCTGCCCACTATTCTTCCTGGGATCCATCCGACACCTCTAAAATTCTTACACCACACCTTATCGTCCACCTCGAACTCCTCTTGGCCTCTTCCTCGATCATACCTAATCTGCCTGGCCTGTCGTTCCCTCACCCTATTGTCCAGGCTCTGGTGTATTAATGTCAGTCTGGTCCGCAGAGACCGACCCATAAACAGCTCTGATGGGGTTTTCCCAGTTGTCTCATGCGGCGTGCATCGATACGTGAGGAGAATTCTTGACAGTGTATCTTGAATGGTATCTTCAAAATTCCTTTTATTTTTTTCCAAGGCCATCTTTATCAATTGAACCGCTCTTTCCGCTAAACCATTACTCTGTGGATGGTATGCTGGAATCAGAGTTTGCTTGACTCCATTTCTTTCGAAAAAACTCTTCATCTCTACCCCTGTAAACTGTGGGCCATTATCCGACACCACTTCCTCTGGTAACCCATGCGCTGAAAACAATCTTCTTAACTGCTCAATCGACTTTCTTGCGGTTATCTCTCTCATCGGGATCGCCTCGACCCATTTTGAGTGGCTATCCACCGCAATTAACAAATTCACTCCATCTTTAAATGCAAAATCCATATGGATCCGTTGCCAGGGCCTGGTTGCCCACACCCATGGTTCCAGTTTACTTTACTTGGGCCTGTCTGAGTTTGCTGGCAATTTTTACACCCATTTACTATGCATTCAATCTGGTTGTCAAGATTCGGCCACCAAAAATGCGACCTAGCAACCGCCTTCATTTTGCCCATCCCCGAATGGGTCTCGTGTAGACAACTCAACATATTTTTCCTAAGAGAAGACGGGATGATCACTCGCATTCCCCACAATAAGCATTCCCCATCCATAGTTAACTCCAACTTTCTCTGAAAGTAGGGTCTGAGGTATTCCCCAACTCTTTCAGGCCAGCCTTGCTGCGTATAGCGCTTCACCACTGACAATACTTCATCTTTTTTAGTTTCCACACCTATTTCTGCTGCTGAAACCGGCAAATCTTCCATGTATGATAATATGAACGCTTGATTCAAACCGGTTTTTCGTCACTCTCTACTGGCAACCGTGAGAGAAGGTCTGCGTTTCCATGATCTTGAGTTCTTCGGAACTTAATTTCATATGTATAAGCCGCCAAAGTCAGTCCCCATCTCTGCAATCTTGAAGTAGACAAAGTGGGAATCCCTGCTCTCGGCCCCAAAATAGACACCAAGGGTTTATGATCTGTAATCAGGGTAAATTGTCTTCCATAGATAAACTGGTGGAACTTAGTCACACCATATATTATTGCTAGAGCTTCTCTTTCTATTTGTGAATAATTACGTTCGGCCCCGGAAAGTGAGGCAAACATGATTGGTTTCTCTTGGCCCTCGATAACATGGGACAGCACCGCCCCCACTCCAATCTGAGATGCGTCCGTGGCCAAAGATAAAGGTAACGTGGCCTTTCTCGGAGATAATTTTTTTTTTTTACACTCCGCGATCGCCTCCTCACACTCCCCTGTCCACTTCCAATAACTATTCTTTTTCAGCAGCTTGTGAAGTGGCTCCAACAGCTCTGGCAAATTCGGAATAAACTTTCCATAATAGTTCACCAATCCCAGAAAAGATCTCAATTCCGAGACATTTGTCGGGCTTTTGGCTTTCTGTAGCCCTTGTATCTTGTCCTCTAAAGGCCGAATACCATCTTCTTTGATGAGATGTCCCAAATACTGTATTTCTCTTCGCAGAAATTCACATTTTTCCCTTTTTAATTTTATGTTGTGCTTCTGCAACCAACAAAAATAGTTTTTAATACCGCTATATGTTCCTCCACTGACGCCGTGGATACGAGTACATCGTCAATGTAACAAATAACCCCATTAATTCCCGCCAATATTCTATCCATAACTGACTGAAAAAAACTAGGGGCATTTGCCAATCCAAAAGGCATTCTTTTAAACCTAAAAAGCCCCTTATGCGTATTAATAGTCAGGAGTGGCTGGGTGCTAGGGTTTACCTCTAATTGAAGGTATGCATTGCTCAAATCTAGTTTAGAGAAATACTTCCCTCTAGCCAAGACGGAAAACAGGTCCTGCTGAGTAGGCAGCGGATAGGCCGCAGTATCCAAGAACCTATTTAAAGTTACTTTGAAATCACAGCAAATCCTAAACTCTTTATTCTTCTTGGGCACAACCACCACTGGAGTTGCCCACTTGCTGCTGGGTACTTGATACAAGTAGTCCTTCTCCACCATTCTTTCTAGTACCTCGTTTACCGCCGTTCTAATCGCAAAGGGAACTGGTCGGGCCTTATGAAATATGCGGGTTTACATCCTGAATATTCACTGCAAATGTGAATCCCTTTATTGGATCTGTTGTCTCCCCGAACACAACCTGGTGTTCACTCAATAATTCCGCCAACCTGTCCTCCAAAGGCATCTGATTCACAGAATAATTTCCAAATTTCAAAACATTGATCCGTTCTCTTCCCAACAAGGCCTTCCTTTCTCCTCTCACCACGACAGCTCTAAGCTTAGCGATCGTTCCCCGAAAATCGACCTTGACATGTATTTCACCCAGAATCGGTACCACAGTTCCGTCATAGGTCTTAACAATTATTCCCGCTTCTTTTACCTGCACGTCTGGTAGGTATCTTTTGAAATCCTTCTCCGAGATATTAAAGTCAGACAGCTACCCGTATCGATTTCAAAAGTCATTAAAGTGTCCTCTACTCTCACCTTAATCACATAGGGAGGGTCATTCGTAGCATACTTGACTCTATAATCATACGTCCTCATGAAGACCATTCTTTGAACGGATTCTTCCTCCTCCTCCTCTTGATCCTCGATTTGATTAATCTTTCTCTGGTTCCGAAACCGGCTCACCTGTCTTTCGCTTGTATGTTCCCCACGGCTCCTGCAGATGGTTGCCAAGTGACCTCTTTTCCCCGCATCTGAAACAGGTCGCCTCTCTAAATCTGCATAAGTCTTTATGCAACCTCCCGCAATGTATGCACTTTCTCTTTTGTTCTCTATCATATCTATTCCTGACTTCTGCGCGTATTTTGTCCACGCTATCTGCAGGCTCATTGACATGGAATATTCTGGTATTTTTTTCTGCTGCCTCCATCGAAAACGCAATTTCCACTACTCTTGCCAACGGCACATCTCCTTCAGACAAGATCCTCCTCTGAATTTTCGCATTTCTCAATCCGCACACCATTTTGTCTCTTAAGGATTCCTTCAAAAATTCGCCAAATCCACACGATGAGGCTAGCCGCTTGATTTCCACCAGATATTCTGAAACACTTTCCGTTTCCTTTTGTATTCTTCCAAAAAACATGAATCTCTCTACGATTATAGATCGCCTTGGGGAAAAATATTCAACCAGTTTCTCAATCAATTCTTCATATTTATACTCTTTAGGCAACTTCGGGCTACATAAATTTTTCAATGTATCATACGCCTTCCCGCCAATTAGAGTCAACAAATAGGCTTTTTTCTTTTCTTCACTAGCCTCTTCTAGAATTAGAAACTGCTCCAAACGCTCGATAAATGAGCAAAAATTTTCATTTTTTTCTTCAAATTCCCTAAAATGGTAATGAGCCATCATGAAACAAATTTTTCTTATGTAAATTTCCAATAACTTATTTCTTCTTTAAATTTAAACAAAATTCTTCATATTACCTTATACCATCGCTTGGGCACTTACTCTTAAATCCTCGTCGCCAATGCAATGTTTCCAGACAAAAGACTTGAAAATAGTATATAATTTTTTTAATGCCAAGAAACAAACAAAGTTAACACAATTACATATTAGAAAAATAACTGACTTCTAAAAACACAAACACTATATATATCCATATATACACAATTATCATCATCAACTCTGTGACAACAAATAAATAAAAACAAATATTAAACTAATCCGCCAATACATCACACTTACTGCAATGAAAAAATTAAAGGGTGGGCCTGGCTCATCAGTGGTGAACCATTCCAGCGGTTTCGCCAGTTTAATCTACCATACCGCTGTTATATTGCATTTTTGGAACTTCCTTTTATAGTGATACTGTTGGTAGACTCTTGGAATGGGTATTTTAGAAGAACTATGGACATAAGCTTTTAGGACAGTAGAATTACATACATTTATAAATATATAATATGCTTCGAGCAATCGCAAGGGCAGTATAAATTGTTTAATTTCAAAAAGAATATTACGCCTTTAAAATAGTTTCGAATTTTGATAACAGATGACGCGCTAGTGCATCATATTATAAATGTTCTAATAAAAGACACAATTCATTCAAGACACAAGAAGAGCCAAATCGGTTTTTGTTATTCATCTCCTCCAAAGGTAATGAAAATATAGTGAAATTCTCTCAGATAATAAAAAAACATAAAGCTATTGAGATTATAATTCCTTTTTTAATTTATGAAACTTTCTGCTCAGAAAACCAATAATCAACACAGTTATTATGTGATATCCTGATAACATTACTATTGACTGCTTTCTCAGCAATAAATTGTCAAGATCAATAATAATCCCCATTTGCGGTTTAATATTGTAGCGTAGAAATCAAGCCTTGAAATATCCTAAGATGTAAAAGTATTTATTGATGACGTCACAGCGACGAGTCGACAATTATTAACAGGTCAGCCAAAACTATTTACAGCTAGAGAATCTTAAGCAAGCAAGCAAAGAAATATTTAAAAGATGATTTAACAAATACAGATTAATATATATTTTTTTAATCTGTTGAATATATTTTCATTGAATAATATTAAATTAAATAATAAAATATTTCTTCGTCACATAGCCTCCTCCTATAGAGAGCATCGACCCGATGCTCAGCAGGCTTACGTCGTCAGTCTTAAGAACTAGTATTATGGCCAGGGATATTTTCAGGTGACTGCGGTGGATGTCTTCTTTCAGTTGAGATATCTTCTTCATGAGGACTTGGTAGGTCTATGTTTACGTCAAGGTAGCTTTTTCTCATTTCTACTGTGGTCGGTAAGGGGGGATTTTATAACTTTGCGGCCTCACCTCCAATGTGGTCTATCATCTAGTTTTAGTTGGCGGGGCGTCCAGCTAGATCTTCTAGCAGGTGAGAAATGTTGTCTGTTTCGACCGCGATATGAAGTAGGGCTTCGGTAGCGAGTGAAAGTTTTCCTCGATGATTCGTCATTGGGGTCCTGAGATTCAGCTCGAGAGTTGTTGGATACCATTGCGTCTTGCTTTCTTTGGAAATAAACATTTCTCCTTTCCTCATTGTGTCTCTTCCTGTCACGGCAATAGCGGACGACGTGACCTGAGCGTCCGCAGTAGAAACAGATTGGCCTTCCCTCAGTTGTACGCCAATCATTGGTGTCGCGTCTTCCTCCTTGTTTTGGGTATCGAGGTTCAGGGTACAGTCTTATCGTTTCGGCCTCATATCTAGTATTTAAAAACTGTCGGGGTCTTTCCTTATGAGGGGGACTTCTCCAAGACTTTGAGATTGGCGCCAGGGTTCTTCCAATCTCCTCCTTCACAATTTCTTCGATTGTAGCATTTTTTGGTTCCTCCCGAGGAGAGCCTAATGCCCGCTGTACCTCCTCGCGAACAATTTGCCTAATCATAGATGACAGATCTTCTCCGTCATCCTGGTCACAGAGAGAGGCTACATTTGGTAGGCGCTCGTACCTGGTTGGGGTAACTCGCCTACAACGGAGCGCCTCAACACGGCGACATTCTGTAATGAATTGCTCGGTGCTCTGTACATCCCTCTCTGTACATCCCTCGGTAGGAGTGCTTGATAAAGCTCCTCAGCTATCCCCTTCATGAGGTGGGAGATTTTATCTTCCTCGCTCATTTGAGGATCAACCTCTTTGCACAAGCACAGGACATCCTGGATGTAAAATTCGGTACTTTCACCTTTTAATTGTGCCCGTGTTTTAAGTTTATTCTCCGCTTGCAATTTTGAATTTTCTTTTTTTCCAAACACATTCTCTAATTGAGATGTGAATTCCTTCCAAGTCTGTATGCTTTCTTCGTTGTTCTCAAACCATTTGAGAGCAGTTCCAGACAGATAAAAATAAACTTTAGTAAGACAAAGGGTTTCGTCCCAATGGTTGTACCTTGCCACACGTGCATACCCTTTTAACCATTTTTGAAGATCTTCACCATCCTCCCCGGAGAGAATGGAAGGGTTCCTTGGCAGATGTTGAACAACGTAGTTGCTTACCTGAGTACCTTCCTTCTTTACATTCATAGAAGTTTCTTCTGGTTCAACAGAATCAATTTTTCTTTTATTTCTTAATGGGTATCGGTCCAGTCTCTCCACCAGTTGTAGCGTAGAAACCAAGCCTTGAAATATCCTAAGATGTAAAAGTATTTATTGATGACGTCACAGCGACGAGTCGACAATTATTAACAGGTCAGCCAAAACTATTTACAGCTAGAGAATCTTAAGCAAGCAAGCAAAGAAATATTTAAAAGATGATTTCACAAATACAGATTAATATATATTTTTTTAATCTGTTGAATATATTTTCATTGAATAATATTAAATTAAATAATAAAATATTTCTTCGTCACAATATATTATTATTAAATTATACTCTTTTTTATTGTTTTTGTTTTATAGTGTAAAATTTTAATAAATCTGGAAATGTTTATGATAAAAAAAAAAACGGTAAATTTGGTTTATCAAATCAAATATGTTTTTTTTAAATTATAAAAATATAGCTCACAAAAAAATAACTTGAAACAATAATTTAATAAATAGTTTCATAGATAATCAAACGAGAACGCTCTAAAATATATTTTTTAAATATTTCTTGAGTAACACTGTATGTTTATTTATATTATATTCAAATTTGCCGCGATTTGTTATGATAAGTTCTTAAAGTTAGAAATGGAGGAAGAAATCCAATATTTAAAAAAGGAGTTAAGAGATGTAAATGAAGATCTAGAAAAAGCTGCAACTTTTGGAAAGCAGTTGCTCGAACAAAACACTACTCTTATTCGTAAAGTTGACAATCTTGAACAATTAAAATATTCCTTAGAACTTAAGGTAAAAAGTTTAAAACAAAACGAAGCATCCTTACAGCAAGATAATATAAATCTTAGAACGGATTTGGACGACGCGCAAGCACAGCTGGTAACCTTGAAACCACAAAATGAAGATCTTCAATTAAAAGTAAGGCGATTAGAAAATGAAAAAGAAAGTATAAATAATCATATGGATAATGAATTACGCGAAAAAAATGATTTAACAGAAAAGATTAAGTTACTTGAAGTACAAATTTGTCAACTTCAGGATACATTGAAATGTACCCAAGAGCCACAAATAAATTTAGAAGAAATAGATGAATTAAAAGCCAATTACAATAACCTATTTGTTGTTAAACAAAATTTAGAACTTCAACTTTCAGTGCAAAAAGAATTAATTAATAAGAATCAAATAGAAAATGAAAAATTGAAAGTCCATTGCCAAAACCTTGAAGAGGAAAATACAGGTAAAGATGCTGAAATCTCAGAATTGATACAATCTCTACAAAAAATCAGAGAAACTGAAGAAGAACTACGAGGAGAAATTGAAATGATGAAAATCGAACAATTTGATCCAAAGAAACGTGGAAATTCCTTATTTGCAGAAGTAGACGACTACAGACAAGAAGTTGAACAGGAATGCTTGTTAATAAAGGAAGAATACTCACAACTAAAGGAACGATATGATTTTGCAACAAGTCAAATCAACATGTTAAAACATCAAGCAGCAATTCTTCTTTCATTAACTCAACGTACCATTGATTCCAAATATCTTGAATATTTGCACGAGCAGATCAACATATGCAAAAATGAAAACAAAGAACTGAGTGCCGAACTTAAAAATCTTTATCAAAATAGAGATGAATATAAACCAGAAGAAAATGGTGTAACTATAGGCCTTATAGAATACCAACTTGATTCTCTGAAGAAACAAAATGAACATCTTCTACTCAAATGTTCATCACAAATGGACGAACTTTTTGAATGCCAAAGGAAACTATACCAATCAGAAACAAAATTTGCTCAATATCGTAATCTAGCTTTAGAATTACATTTCAAATTGGATGAAGTTATCCCTAATTTCAGCACAGATTCCCTTAATCTTAAAATCAGCAACATTAATCTCTTAGATAAAGATAGCATAAGAGAATATGCAAAAAAGAAACATCATGCCAAAGTTGAAGAAAGCCATGCTGAAACTAAAATAGCTAATATCAAAAATGAATATTTGGAACACAAAAAATTATGGGATAATCAACAAGCAGAAACAAAATCTGAAGAGAAATACTCATTTTATACCATATCAAAAGATTCTAATAGCAATTTAAAAAATGATTTAAAAAATGAAACTTTGGAATATAAAAAGGTTTTGAATAACCAAATAAAAGAGAAATTACCTTTAGGATCATTGATAAATCAATCTAAAGATACGAAAGGTATAAAAACAGATCAGAAGTTGGATATACAAAAGAAAGAAATGGGGAAAGGGAAATGTGTGAGTATTGCGGACAAAGTGGAAGTTAAAAGTGAAAATGGAATCATTACTTCTGAGCCTCTCAAAGAAGAAGGTTCAGGAGAGAAAAAACAACCTCAAGGTAGAAAAGTAACAGCCCCAACTTATAAAGTAAGCGAAGCTACTCAATCCTGTGCACAACAGTGACGTTTGTTCTTATTATCTTTTATATTTGATTTTGTTTGTTTTTGTTTCATTAAAGTATATACATTTTTCTTTTTTTCTGCAAAAAAATTTTTTTTTTTTACAATCATAAAATTATTATCATTTTTTTCCCAGGAAGATGAAAAGACCAAATTCTAACATATAATTTCATTATTTATATTTGTTAGTTTGATCTTGATAAAGCACAATTTGGATTATAGATTATAAACACAAGGTAGATTATTTTTTTCATCTTGTAATTATTATCTATAATCCAAATTGTTTTTTTTTTTTTCGCTTATCCCTAGTACACATGGTACAGGCCATGATAATCATGGTGGGTAGAAGTAGGCGACTGCTTTTACTGTAAGTGCACCACATGTCTACTCATGTGAAAAGCAGTTCGAATTTGCACTTACAAATGTTCCAGAGCCCCGTTTGGTTACTTACACTCGCTGGTGGGGTTGGACTTTTGCAAGAATCAGGGGCCATTGGAGCAAATGATCCAAATTGTACCTCACATCAACCCTCGGTTACACTCATGGACAAAACTTAAGAAAGTTGTAACTTTCAGCAACATTCAGACAATAACTCTGAAAGATATTACAGTGACCTTTATTGAAGATACCCAAGTGTGAACAAAATTGCCTCTGTCTCCTACAAAAAAAAAAAATAGACGACCAGCGACAAAAAAAAAAAATTCCACTTCCTTAAGTTTTGTTCATGAGTGTATGTTTGAAAGTTATTTGAAATTAATATATTTATATTCAAAACACAAGGTAATAAGACCAAATCCAAATAAATAAATAGTGTGTGACATTTCAGTAACAGCGTTGTTACCATCATCCTGTAGAAGTACTGTATCCGAGTACTATTCAGAACTTTTGTCTGATGATGGTAACAATGCTATTACCAAAACATCACACACTATTTATTTGGATTTGGTCTTATTACTATGTCCTTCACACACACAACCATTTTTCAAATTCACAATTTAATCGGGGGGTCGGTGGAAGGCTGGTTAAACCTTTTGGTTTTCTACCACTACGACCCAGGTTCGATTCCCGCATTGGACACTCTTTTCTGTTTAAAAAAAAAAAAAATGCTCCAATGGACCCCGATTCTTGCAAAAGTTCAACCCCACCAGCGAGTGCAAGTAAACAAACGGGGCTCTGGCACATTTGTAAGTGCAAAGTCGAACTGCTTTTCACATGTGTAGACATGTGGTGCGCTTACAGTAAAAGCAGTCGCTAACTACCCACCATGATTATCATGGCCTGTACCACGTGTATTAGGGATAAGCAAAAAAAAACAATTCAATTACGTAACCATTTATAATTAAACACCAACTTTAATTTAACAGGAATGGCATTTTTAAGGGTATTCAATTTATTAATTTGAGGTTTGTTTGTTAATTTTTTAATCTATTGATAAGATACAATATGGATTATAGATGTTTTTAAAAACAAGATAAGACCAAATCTAAATAAAGAAATAGTGTGACGTTTCAGTAACTGTGTTGTTACCATCTTCAGATAAAAGACTAAATGGGAAAAAAAGAAAAAGTAGTCTTTTTGATGGTAGCAATGCTGTTACCAAAATGTCACACACTATTTATTTGGTTTTGGTATTATTACCATGTGTTTATAATCTATGATCCAAATTGTGCCTTATCATTTTTTATAATCCAAATTGTAACTTATTTGATCTTGTTCTTGGGAGTTTTAAAGTTTTTGAAATATGTGATGATGGGATTTATCAACACATATTTCACTGTATTGGAGGGTTCACCACTGATGAGCCAAGCCCTCCCAATATTTTTTCATTGCAGTAAGAACAGTAGAAGTTTGATTTATTTGTGAAAAGAAACATTCACGTCTTAATGTCTTCATTCGTTATATTGGTGCATTATTGCTTTGTATACTCACTACAAACAGTCACTACACATATGCAAAGTCAGACTTTCATCAAAGTGTGCCTGGATCATGATGCCATGATCAACGAAAACTGCACCTCTATACCTCTTTCCATGAGATCATCTTCTTCTTCTTTTTCCTTATCTCAGCTCAATCATATTAGGGTATCAAGTTGTGACCCTTGATGGTGTCTGTTTGACAACCATCATGACTGGGTGAAGTAGAATGACCTTTGTCATTAAGACTGGAAGCACTACTCAGTAGCAGACCGACTTAGCTCCAAAAGAAATGGCCGCCTCTTGGCGGTTGACTAATATATCCATATATCCTATATAAAAAACAGTAGAAACTTCATTAAAGGAACCTCCTCTAGAAAACCTCTCTACAAAAGACAGTTTCATTGACAAAATTACCATTTTTACTAATTAACAAATCTCCAGTAAGAGAACACCTCTCTTTCTATCTAAAGGTCACTTTTGGCAATTAGGTGTTGTCCATCACACAGAGTTTCTTCTGTAACACAAAGTAATAAAGATCAAATCTAAATAAATAAATATACACTATTTATAAGGTACAGCTTGCACCACGCTGATGAGGGCCAACAGCCCGAAACACGTCCGTGGTTAGCTTTTCTTGATTAATAAAGAATGGGTATTTGGCCAATTCTGGAATAATTAAAAATCAACGAGAATAGTTGATATTTATTCCGATAGATGGTGCAAGCCATCAGCAACTTTCAGTTTCATGATAAGGAGATACCTTTTTCATAATACACTATTTAGTTTATTTGGTCTTTTAATACCTTGTGTTTCTCATTTAAAATGACTTAAATTCAATGGAGAATTCTGTTCCATTGTGGTGTAGAATTGAAGATTTTAGTTGTTTCTTTTTCCTTCCAGTCTACAACAATTTCAAACCACAGATTTCCCATAATTTCTGTTTTCATACAAGACTGGTTACCTAGAGCTGTTGTTGTTAGTGACCATCAAGTTGACTTCTGGTGACACTATAGACAAATATTCTCCAATTTGAATTGTCAGTGACAATCACTCTCAGCTCATCCAGTGACCTTCCGGTAGTTTTCTTGACCTCTTCTAGACAGCTCATTGCAGGTCTTCCTCTCCTTTCCTTAAATTTTTTCAAAATCAACGTTGTTTCTAATCCATTTTCTTTCATTATATGTCTGAAGTATAGGTCAATCTTTGTTACATTATTTTGGATTCTAGGGATCTAACAGGATTAATTTCCGTGCGACCTTCTGGTAGCTTTCTTACCCCTTTCTAACCAGTTCATTGCAGGTCTTCCTTCAAAGTAGGTGATAAGATTAAAATAAATATATATATTGCAGTTTTCTTTATTCTAAACTTTACAATCTTTCGGTTAATACCTCTTTCTTAGGTATGGTTTATTAATAAGGTACAATTTGGATTATAGATTATAAACACAAGGTAATAAGACCAAATCCAAATAAATAAATAGTGTGTGACATTTCGGTAACAGTGTTGTTACCATTTTCAGACAAATTCAGACTGATTCAGTACTTTTGTCTGAAGATGGTAACAACGCTGTTACCGAAACGTCACACACTATTTATTTATTTGGATTTGGTCTTATTACCTTGTGTTTAGGTATGGTGTATGTTTGTTGGATACTGCATTTCAAGACCCGCCAACCATAACTTAGTATTCTTTAGTTTTTCATATCAATTGATTTAAAACTCCTGGATATAAATAATTAAAAAGGTTTCTGGAGATGTGGGTTTATTTTTATTTTATTAAAGCAGCCTCTGGTGCATTATTGCTTTGTATGTATATAAATATATGGAACTCTTACCCATAGTAATCCTGGTAGATCCATAGAATCCCAAATATGTAAACAAAGAGTGACTTCTAGAAAGGATCAAGAAAACTACTGGAAACTTTGTTTTGAGAAAGAACTCACTTTAAACATTGGTAGTTGAATCTAGGACCTTGTGGCATTTAGATCCATCATTGGATAGAAACAAAGAATTAAATAATTAAAAAGGTTTCTGGAGATGAGTTTATTTTTGTTTTATTAAAGCAGTCTCAAGCTTTCAGGTATCTCTGTCCTTTTACAGGAGAACATAAATAAATGAAGGTAAGGCACAGTTTGGATTATCTATATATATAAAATGAATGTTTGTATGTTTGTCTGTTGGTATGCCCGGTATACAAATTCGCAGTAGTTCACTAATTCAAACCAAAATTTCCATTCATAGGTAAAAAATAACGGGGATGACGATAGGCTATTTTAAAAAATATATAAATCAATTATTAAAACTATATATTCAAATAATTCTACTTAGCTCACGAGCAGCGCCCTCTAGAACGTGTGGCGGTTTGACGGCGGGGGGCGCCCATTGGCTGCCGGCAAGCACGTGACTTCCCTGCCCACGGGCACCCCCCCCCCCCCCTCCGAGAAAATGGAATCGCCCGGCTGCCGGCCGGTTGGCCAGTTCGAGTTCCCACCGCGCGCGGTCCTGGCGTTGGTGACACAGCTGTGCCAAGTGCCAAAAAAGCCTCACGGGTGACCTCCGGGAACTACGTCCATCTTCCATATGTAAAATACATTTAATCGTGTAAACCCGGGCGTTGCCCGGGTCATTCGTCTAGTAGATTATAAACACAAGGTAATAAGACCTAATCCAAATAAATAAATAGTGTGTGACGTCTGTAATAGCGTTGTTACCATCTACAGACAAAAGTACTGATTGGTCTTATTACCTTGTGTTTATAATCTACTAGCGGATGTGCCCGGCTTCGCCCGGGTTTTACCCGAGTAAAAGTTTGTATAACGAACATTTGTTAAAACAATTCTCTATAAACATATAAAAAAAGAAAGATATATTTTGATGATTTGAAACTCGTAAATTTGAATCTCTCGATAAAGTGATCATTTTTTCCCCGGTCCCTTGTGCCGTGTCATCCTGAATTTTGTATTTCCTAATTTTCTATATTACAAAATAATCGTTTTATCTAGTGAACATATTTTCCCGGTCCCTTGAAAAATACTCGATAAGTTGAATAAAATCATGGTCGTGAATCTCTCGATAAGGTGATCATTTTTTCCCGGTCCCTGTGTGCCGTGTCATCCCGAATTTTGTATTTCCTCGATAAAGTGAACATTTTTTACCGTTCCCTGTGAGCCGTGTCATCCTGAATTTTGTCTTTCCTAATTCTATACATTACAAAATCATCGACACGGGATATCATTTAATGTTGTCTAAAGGGGGTTAAGAGAGCAGTCTCTTTCAAATGAAAAATGCTTTAATTAAGCAGATGTTTAAAGTATAATATATGAGAGAGGCAATCTTACAGGTTGTCGACGCTGTAAAATCCCCAGAGAGAGTGTTTTTGTAGCATCATGCTGTGACTCACACGATGACCCAAGGTCATCAGGAGCAGCAAACTAAGCCTATCTCCGTCTCAATGGTAGCGCTGCTTGCGAGTTAAATATACAAATCTGCAAATAACTCTAAGGATATTCAAGATATTCAAGAAATTTTTTTTCGTAAACCTTTCCGGGGATACACCTCATAATATCCCAAAATTTCACGGCGATTGGATGTATGGTTTTTGAATCCATAGAGGACACACACACACACAGACAGACAGACAGACATTCATTTTTATATATATAGATAATCCAAATTGTGCCTTACCTTCATTTATTTATGTTATCCTGTAGAAGGGCAGAGAAAGCTTGAGAGTGCTTTAATAAAACAAAAATAAACCCATCTCCAGAAACCTTTTTAATTATTTAGCTCTTGGTCTCTATCCAATGTTGTATCTAGATGCGCCAAGGTCCTATATTTCAAATATCAATGTTTAAAGTGAGTTCTTTCTCAAAACAAAGTTTCCAGTAGTTTTCTTGATCCTTTCTAGGATTACTATGGTAAAAGTTCCATATACAGTTAAACCTGTCTATAGCGCCCCCTCTAAATAGCGCCTCCCTCTCTATAGCACCCTATTTTGGTGAGTCCCAAGAGGGAGCACTATAGACAGGTTTAACTGTATTTCTATATAGAAAACAATAATATATCATCTATATGCAAATGTTTTCATTTGTTATATATAGATGGTATTACTTTGAATTAATTTATACCTAACTGGCCTTGTCCTTATTGTTTGCGGAAGAACATTGCTCGATACAAATATTTATATAGATGGAAAATTTGCCGGGAGGAAATTAATCCATGGAAGCAATGGTCACCTCTCCCGTCAAAATTATCGTCAGAATCTGACAGCATCTATTGACCATCTCCGCAATAGATGGCGTCAGATTCTGACGTTAATTTTGACGGGAGAGGCGACCATTGCTTCCATGAAATATTTAAATGTAATTCTACTGTCATAAAAGCTTTTGTCCATAGTTTGCTTGAATACCATTTCTAAGATTCCATCCTTCAGTGTAGCATATAAAAGCAGAATAATCCAATACAGTATTAGAGCTCTAAAGAAGCGGTCTGGTGGATTAAATTGGCAAAACTGCTGGGAAGGTTCACCACTGATGAACCAAGCCTTCCCAATATATTTTTTCATCGCAGTAAGGACAGGAGAGGTTTGATTTATTTGTGAAACGAAACATTTGTGTCTTTATGTCTTCATTTGTTAGATACAGTTCAACCTGTCTATAGCGCCTCCTCTTGGGACTCTCCAAAATAGGGTGCTATACACAAGCCACTTTTAATGTAAATTGTATCTTACTACATATTTAAAATCGGGCGCTATAGAGAGGAAGGTGGTATTTAGAGGGGGTGCTATAGACAGGCTTAACTGTATATTGTATGCACTAAACAGGACCTTTGGGAGAGGCTGCTGCTTAACATAAAACAGTTTGCGGAGCATGAACTCATGGAATTCATGTAATCTTTATACAAGGGAATAAGAAACAACAACTATATATTGTGAAAAAATAATAGAAGAAAATAAAAAGGACAGGTGTTGATAATAAAAATAAAAT
>CP092873.1:88061315-88094625 GCA_030710605.1 Cordylochernes scorpioides | reverse complement strand
CGTCGGTTATCTTTTGTTTACCATTCTTAGTTTGTTCTTGCCTGAAATAAATGGTAATCTCCTCCTGAAGTTTTTGTCTTCCCTAATTTTCCACGTGGCAAAATGTATACACCTCTATAGACCTATAAGCTGATGTCCATAGGTTCCCTAAACAGCCCTAAGCTGCGGAGAAATATAAGAAATCCAATCCAATACAATAGCAGAGGAGTCTGGAGATTAATTTGGTGAAACCACTGAGAGAGTTCACCACTGATGAACCAAGCCCTTTCATTCAACAACTTTTAATTGCAGTAAGGTCTGTAGAGATGTTTGATGATAGAGGTGAAAAGAAACATATTTCTTAAAAATTATTTTTAAAAAATGCAATTCTCAGCCTGCAACCCCAAACCACATTATTGACTGTATTGATTCATTCATTGATGAGCTTTACCTATTCCCAGTCTTCAAGCTATTGAAGATAGAAAATAAGAACAAAATCTATCCCACTTACCCAAAATGTAGCTTGACTTCAGAACACATTTTAGTTTGCATTAGATGCACTAAACAGGACTTTTGGGAGAGGTCGCTGCTTATCATAAAACAGCTCAAGGAGCATGGACTCATGGAATTTGTGTAATCTTTGCACAAGGGGATAAGAAATAACAACAACAACTCATCCCCAGCAGACATCAGCAACAAGCTCTACAAGCTTGATACCCTAATATGATTGAGTGGAGATAAGAAAGAAGAAGATCCCATCAACAAGTTCTACAAGCTTGATACCCTAAAATGATTGAGTCGAGATAAGAAAGAAGAAGACATCATCAACAAGCTCTATAGGCTTGATATTCTAATATGATTGAGTGGAGATAAGAAAGATGAAGAAGACATCATCAACAAGCTCTATAAGCTTGATATTCTAATGTGATTGAGTGGAGATAAGAAAGAAGAAGAAGACATCATCAACAGGCTCTAAAAGCTTGATACTCTAATATGATTGAGTGGAGATAAGAAAGAAGAAGAAGACACTATCAACAGGCTCTAAAAGCTTAATGCCATAATATGATTGGGTTGAGATAAGAAAGAAGAAGAAAAAGACATCATCAACAAGCTCAACAAGCTTGATACTCTAATATGATTGAGTGGCGATAAAGAAGAAGATTGTTATATAAAA
This sequence comes from Cordylochernes scorpioides, assembly GCA_030710605.1. NCBI lineage: Eukaryota > Metazoa > Arthropoda > Arachnida > Pseudoscorpiones > Chernetidae > Cordylochernes > Cordylochernes scorpioides. Next base: position 88,093,472 of record CP092873.1, on the reverse strand, counting down.
AACCTTTTCGTTTGTGGTAGATTCACGGAGATTCTTCATGATGCCTCCGGTCTCGGACTTGTAGCCGCAGTGTCCGGGGTAGAGAGCCCGTAGGGTCTGGAGGTGACAGAGGGACTCTCCCATGTTCTCTCGGGACTGCATCTCGCAGTAAACCACTCCGGCATCCTCCCCACTGCCATTGACGTGGTGGACTTCAGTGATGAAGGCAGCTTCCTGCACACATTGGGGGTGAACATCTTCCTTGATACATGGAGTGGCAGAGGTTTTACTGGAGACATCTAGTGTGTATCCTCACTATTTACAACACTCTCTCTAACTTACAATCATCCTTTTTTTTTTTGCTTATCCCCAGTATACGTGATACAACCCATGATAATCATGGTGGGTAGTTAGCGACTGTGCACCACATGTCTACACATGTGAAAAGCAGTTCGTCTTTTGCACTTACAAATGTGTCAGATACCCGTTTGGTTACTTGCACTCACTGGTGGGGTTGAACTTTTGCAAGAATCGGGGGCCATTGGAGCATTTTTTTTTTTAAACAGAAAAAAGTGCCAAATGCGGGAATTGAATCTGGGTCATAGTGGTCGAAAACCAACGGTTTAAACCAGCCTTCAACCGACCCCCTTAGCTTTCTTTAGCTCAATAAAACTCGGCCACAAGCTTTAAAGCCAAAAATTTTCTCTTTACAGTCCTAATAAGATTGTTGTTGTCGTGTCCAATGAAGAGCCTCAGATGTCTCCATACATCTCTATCACAGCAATGTTCTCTATCTTGGGTGTGTAAAGCTGCTGCTCTGAGTCTATGTCAATTTTCTGCAAGGCTGCGGCCATTGCTGGACATAAGAATATGTAGGTAGGTGTTAGTTCCACACCAGGACAATTGTTGCATGTCCTATAGGTTCTTGTGCCATCTGGATGTATTGTCATTCCTTTAAAATGTTTTGTTCTAAGTCTTGTTATAGTTTTTGTCATTTGTTTATTTCGCATAAAGTTGGTCTTATTTGTAAAAGAAACCATCGTTCTTAATATTTTTATTTCTTGTATATCGATTATATAATTTTTTTTTTTAAATGTTATAAGTTTATACAGTTGAACATCCCTGTAAAGAAGAGAAATCACCCCAAAAGGCGGAAGAGCAAAATTTATTTGGCCAACTGCATAGATGGAAGAAGGTGTGGGCAAACCACTTCTGTGTCAAACACTGAAGAGAAAACTTTATAAACCAAACATCTGATCAAATTGGAGAATATTTGTCCATAGGGTCACCAAAAGTTGAACTCAACTCGATGGATGCTCTAACAACTAAAAAAAGATATAATAACAAATGCAATTGATTCAGAGTGACATTTCCTTGCAGAAGAGTGTGCTGTAAAAACAATTGTAAGAATAAAACAGAGGTTGGATCTCAGAAAGTATGTTTAATTATCAAAAGATTATATTTAGATGACAAACAATAGAGAGTTAACCCGGCATTACGCGCGCCGGGTGAAAATTACCCATGGCAACATTTGAATGGAGAATTAACCAATAAAAAATCGGTTGGCGGAGATGTGGTTTCGTTTAGCTTCCTGACTCATCAATTAGTCTAAAGTTTTGGTTTCACATTTTGACAGCTCCCACTGAAATTCCATCTATTGTCACTGTCGGGTAAAAATTACCCGGCGCGCGCACTCACGTAATTTTTTTTGTTGCATTTTTTTAAAGTGAGATAAATAATTCGAATTAATAATTTAAAAAATAACTATAATAGGTTGATATATTTATCAGCCTATAATTATATATAAAATGGAGGGAAGAAGGTCATATTTATTAGATCAAGAAGAGATTATTGTAGAAGGTGATATTGAAGAAGATCATCTAAATGAGCATTTTTATGGAAATGACACTGGAATATATTCAGATATAGGAATTTTGTGGAATAAGGGAATTATCCCACAAACACATTTTTATATAGGGAGAGCCTCAAAAATCAAATGGTTCAAAAATTGTCCTTCACAAACACTAAAGCTGAGAACGCCTAATGTCATTACACATTTACTAGGCTTGAAAGGTGAAGAAGCAAAAAATTAAAATACACCTTTAGAAGCTCTTTTGAAGAAAATTCTTGAAATGTTTGGCCCTTGAACTCATCAAAGAGCAACTAAATCAAAGAAAAATAATTTCTTCACTGCCAAAAAGACTATTAAAAATTTCCTTTTTTTACAGATAAGTTAATTTAAATCATAAATGTATTCTCTAAATATTTATTTCAATTATTTTTAGAAGGCACTTCAAGCCATAAAGAAGGCCAGGAACCGCAAGATAAAGCTTCCTACCAGATGTAGTGTGTCCCTCCAGTTAGGACAGGAAGACCTCGACTTTGTGCCATAAATGTGCAAAGCCAATTTATAAAGGACATACAATTGCAGTTTGCAATGATTTGTCTAAAATATCCTCATGAAATTTTATATATTCAATATTGAAAAGGAGCAATAGTTTCATATTTTATATGCCATTACCAATTTTGAGGATTATTCAAGAATAGTTTTTAAAATGTTTAATCTGTGTAAAAAATATAAATATTTTATTAATAATTGCCTTTTTGAAAATTAAAATGTTATTACTTTGAAATAGAAAAGGTTTTGTTTTTCCTCAGGTAATATTTATATTCAAAATATGTAATTTTAATATCGGGTAAATTTCACCCAGCGCGCGCAAGTACGTTACATTTTTAGCGCGCGCGCTCGAGGGTTAAAAGAAGGTAAGCCCAGTGAGTCAACAAGCAAAACTGAAACCTATATACAGTTACGTAATGTCTGGGGGAAGTGGCCGTTGCTAAGCGACAGCCGAGGTGCGAGTCACTTTTCAACACTCCCACCTGAAGAGCACTCCGTTGTTTCAAACAGTCCAAGTTGGCTCCTTAGTCTTTTATACCTTTCAGGAGGTAGAGCTTTCTTAAATATGTCTGCAGCAAACTCAGCATCGGAAAAACCTATCAGGGTTGAAGTGCAGGAACTCCCACCAAAACAAATACCGATGTTTTTCGTAGCTTTTAAGTATCCAAATATTTTCTTTACTGCGGTCCAATGTGAAGGTCCTGGGTTGTTCATAAATTGGCTAACCCTGCTGACTGCGTAGGCAATATCAGGTCTAGTTCCAGTCATGAGGTACATTAAACTACCAATTGTCTGTCTGTATGGAATCGTGTTCATTTCTTCAATTTCCTGATCATCCTTTGGGCACATGTCTTTTGTTAGTTTTGAGTAAGGATCAGAAGGTACAGATTGTAACTTAATATCAAGAAGGTTGTAATGTTCAAGTGTTCTTTCAATGTATGAGGCTTGATGCAGAAATAACATTTTAGTTGTTCTATCTCGATATATTTGTAGGCCAAGGAAATAATCGGCAGTAAAAGTTTTTATTTCAAAATTGGAATTTAAGTACTGTACTATATCATCTAAATGTTGTTTATTTACACTGCAGATTAAGCAATCATCTACATATATTGCAAGTAATATGTAAGCCTGTTTACATTTCATTGTATAGACACATGAATCTGATATGCTAGGTTTGAGATCAAACTTAATTAAAAACTCATGAAATTTCTTGTTCCACATTCTGGGGGATTGCTTAAGACCATAGATGCTTTTCTGAAGAGAGCAAACATGATTTGGAAAATCTGGGTTTTCATAACCTTGGGGTTGTTCCATGTAAAGTTCTTCTTCCAAATCACCATTCAAGAAGGCAGATTTTACATCTAACTGAATCATTTCCATATCAAGTGATGCACAAAGTGATAAGATTGTTCTAATTGAATCGAATTTTACTACTGGAGAAAAAGTTTCACCATAATCAAGTCCTGGTTTTTGTGAATAACCTTTCGCAACTAGTCTAGCCTTAAACATTTTATTTGATCCATCTGCATTTTGCTTTATTTTGTATACCCACTTGCATGCAATAGCTTTTCTGTCTGATGGTAGTGTCACATACGTCCATGTTTGATTTTTCATCAAGGAATTGAATTCATCGTCCATAGCTAGTTTCCACTGTTTTGAGTTTTGTCCTACAATTGCATCTTCATAGTTCAATGGTTCTTGGTCATGGACATAACAAGCATATGAAATAGCTCTTGTACAGCTGGTTGATGTTTGTTCATTTTCTCTGATTCTATTCCTGAGAGGGTATCGACATGATTCTTCTGGTTTGGAACTGGTATTTGTGTTATCAACACTTTCTTCACTGTATATAGTTACCTGCTCTTGTTGGTTATCCTGAATATTTTCTGATGTATTAGCTTCAGTAAATATTACATCTCTGCTTATGATAATTTTTCTAGCAATAGGATCCCACATTCTATAATTTTTGTTAGTTTCAGTATATCCAACAAAAAATGTACGAATACTCTTTTTGTCTAATTTCTTTCTGTTATCTTTTGGTATATGCACATAAGCGTTACATCCAAAAGTTTTCAAATGTAAGATGGAGGGTTTTCTCTTGTACCATATTTCATAAGGTGTAGAATTTCCCAATACTTTAGTAGTACATCTATTTAAGAGATAGACTGCTGTGTTTACGGCTTCAGCCCACAGTTCAAGCGGCATTTTTCTTCCATGTAACAAGCATCTAGCTGATTCAACTATTGTTCTGTTATCTCTTTCAGCAATTCCATTCTGTTCTGGGGTATATGGAGCAGTGAGTTCATGAACAATTCCTAGAGATTTTAGATAATCAGAAAAATTCTTATTTAAGAATTCTGTGCCATTATCTGTTCTGAATCTTTTTATTTTATTTCCAGTTTCAGTCCTAACTCTTTTTACAAATTCTTTAAATTTCTCAAGAACATCTGATTTATGCCTAATGAAGTAGGCCACTCTAAATCTTGAAAAATCATCCTTGAATGATACAAAATATAATGATCCACCTGGTGATCTTTTACTCATTGGTCCACAAACATCTGAATAGATCAGCTCTCCTGGATAGGTCGAATTTGGACTTGTTGACGCGTGAAAAACCTTTCTATTTTGTTTTCCATAGATGCATGCTTCACATAGTAAAGAATCAGGCTTTTCTCTAATTTTAATGTCGTCTTCAAAAACATTATTTTCAAACATTTGGGTTAATTTTATAGGATTTACATGACCCATTCTTTGATGCCATATATCTAGACTTAACTGAGCAACATGAGTTTGTGAAGATTGCTTTGCTTTAATAAAAATTCTATAAAGATTTGAATTGTCCTTTATTCCAGTAACTAGCACTTTCGAATTTTTAGTCAATTTTATCTGATTTCCTTTACAAATGAGCGTCAAACCATGTTTTGTTGCAGTAGATATTGAGAAAAGATTAGTCTCCAATTCAGGTACATAGAGAACATCCAAAAGAGTTGCATTAATTTTCTGACTATCAACATAAGAGAGAATATCAATATTTCCCTTACCTTTTGCATAGATCTTCTTTCCATCTCCAAGGCACACAGGATGAACACCTTCTGGTATTTCTTCGAACGTAGAGAACCATTCTCTTCTGAAAGTCATGTGATCCGTTGCTCCAGAATCTGCAATCCAGGAATCCTTTGTTTCAGCGAGGAAGGCACTTGTCTCAGCTGAAAAAGCACAGCTATCATCTCTGGATGAAGAACTTGGCTGTTGTCCTTTTTGTTCTTCCTTTCTTTTATAGCATTCTTTCCACCAATGTCCTTTCTTCTTGCAATATCCACAGTGTGTGTTCTTCTTTTTATCTTTAATGGATTGTTGATGCTGCTGGTGTTTGTTGGAAGCTGTCGAATTTCTTTTGAACTTTGAAAAAGTCATCAAGGCATTATCTGGTTTAGAATTTCCTGAAGAATCCCAATGATCCTGTAAGCTTTCTTCTTTCAGTAATCTTGCCGTCAAGTTTTCTAGTGTCTTTTCTTCTGATGAAACTGAATCCCATGCTGTTATGAAATTCTTGTATTTATCAGGCAAGCTGCAAATTATCTTTGTAATTAGGGCAACATCAGAGATTGGCTCACCTAGATCTTTCATTTGTTGTGCCAGAGTTTCAACTTTGGAAATATGAGTAGCAATGTTATCATTTGGATTCATTTTATATTCGAAAAATCTTTGTTGCAGCAAATATTTGTTTGTTTCAGATTTCAGTTCATATATTGTTGATAATTTCTTCCACATTTCTGCTGAAGTCTGGCAATTAACAATCTGTTGAAGATATTTAAACTCTAGAGCAGTAGTGATCAGCATTTTGGATTTTGCATCTTTCTTTTTCCAGTTAGAGAATTTTGCAATATCCTCTATTTCAGGTTTTACCTCAGAGCCATCAGTTATACTGAGAAGATCTTTTGCTTCTAGAATATTCTTCATTTGAAATTTCCATAGATGAAAATTATCGCCGTTGAATTTTTGAATTTGTGGAAGTTCAGTTGTCATCTTGAGCAAGCAAACGAATTTCAGCTTAGATAAACAAAAATATTTGATACCAACCAAGCTCTGCTGCCATGTAAGAATAAAACAGAGGTTGGATCTCAGAAAGTATGTTTAATTATCAAAAGATTATGTTTAGATGACAAACAATAGAGAGTTAAAAGAAGGTAAGCCCAGTGAGTCAACAAGCAAAACTGAAACCTATATACAGTTACGTAATGTCTGGGGGAAGTGGCCGTTGCTAAGCGACAGCCGAGGTGCGAGTCACTTTTCAACAACAATGAATAGAACAAACCTGACAACAAGAAGAATATTTTTAAAATTCTCCAATGGCCCTCAATTCTTGCAAAAGTCCAACCCAACCAGATGATTGTAAGTAACCAAACGGGGCTCTGGCACATTTGTAAGTGCAAAAGACGAACTGCTTTTCACATGTGTAGACATGTGGTGCACTTACAGTAAAAGCAGTCGCTAACTACCCACCATGATTATCATGGGTTGTATCACGTATACTGGGGATAAGCAAAAAAAATTAAATACAGTTAAACCTGTCTATAGCGCCCCCTCTAAATAGCACCTCCCTCTCTATAGCGCCCGATTTTAAATACGTATTACAATGCGATTTACATTAAAAGTGACCTGGTCTATAGCACCTCCTCTCTATAGCACCCTATTTTGGTGAGTCCCAAGAGGGAGGGCGCTATAGACAGGTTTAACTGTATATACAAATAAAGTGCTGACATGGCATCATGTGACTGATGGTGATTTGCTGAGTAGGTCACCACAGACCCTTGCACTGAAGAATGGAATCTCAGAAATGGTATTGAAGCTCTAGAACAAGCATGTCAAACTCGCGGCCCGCGGGCCTCATGCGGCCCACAACGAATAAATTTGCGGCCCACCAGACAATATATTTTAATAAAAAAAAATTTTATAAATTAAAAAAAATTCATAAAAATTTGTAGCCTAATTTTTTTTAAATTGTAATTATACATAATTTATTTATTAATAATGAACCACTGGTCGGCATACATAAGTCATAAGTTTTGATAATATTATACCTACATACATAACGTATGTACATCGCCATAAGTATTTTTTGCTGCCCACATAATCTTATTACTTTTTTATTTGGCCCGTGTTAGGATTTGAGTTTGACATGCTTGCTTTAGAATGCTATTCAAGTATTAGAGCTCTAAAGAAGTGGTCTGGTAGAATAAATTGACGAAACCGCTGGGAGGATTCAAGAGGGAGCGCTATAGACAGGTTTAACTGTAGATAAATAGATAAGAAAGAAGAACAGGAATATGGTCAGACTGGGGTGAACTCACTGTCAACATGGGGAAGAGGATGTGGTCCAGGTAGATGGGCAGGAGGTTGAGGAACCCTTCTGACCCTGCGGTGACCATGGTGTAGCACGTGTGGTCCGTGTCTGTCCAGGCATTGGTTCCTGATGCCAGGCAGCGATTGGCCAGCATGTCCAGTACACCCTGGACAACCTCTGTTGTAATGGACTCTGGTGTAGGAGCAAACGCATTCCTGTTGGTGTTCAAGACATTCCTGTTGATGTGTGTATACAACACATTGAAACATTATCCTATTTTAATATAACACAAAAATACAAAAAAGAAACAAATAGAGAGATTATGAAAAAGGCATCTCCTTATAGTGAAACTGAAATTTGCTGATGGCTTGCGCCATCTATTGGAATAAATTTCAACTATTCTCGTTGATTTTTAATTATTCCCAGAATTGGCCAAATACCCATTCTTGATTAATCAAGAAAAGCTAACCACGGACGTGTTTCGGGCTGTTGGCCCTTAGAGATAGATATCTTCTTCTTTCTTATCTCCACTCAATCATATTAGGGTATCAAGCTTGTAAAGCTTGAGATTTTTGATGGTGTCTGCTGGGGAAGAGTAGAGCTAATCAATGGATGAGTTTGACAACCATCTTAATTGGGTGAAGTAGAATGCGTCTGCCTTCGTCATTAGGACTGGGAGCACTACTCAGTGGCAGGCTGACTTAGTTCCGAAAGAAAGAAGATAGATATAAAAGAAGAGAGATATAAAAACTTTCCTGCTTGCAAAATTTCCATTTCTATTTTGGTAAACAGAATTGGCCAATTTTCCAGCTAAACAACTCGTTGGCAATACTGAAAGATTTCATGTTGATCTCATGAAATCAAAGCTTGCCTAACTCCGCCTTTACCAGTCCAAAGCCCAGATGAAAAAGGAGGAGGGGGAGCAGTAACAAGCTCAATAAAAAAACCTGGGTTCAGCTGGCCTGGCTGATAGTACCCTGTAAGGACTCCAGGGATACAGAATGAGCAGTGTTTGTACTCCTTGTTAGAAGTGGTTGAACATGGCATCTGTTCCTCATGTCAGAGGCGGCCATTTCTTTTGGAGTTAAGTCGGCCTGCCACTGAGTAGTGTTCCCAGTCTTAATGACAAAGGCAGATGCATTCTACTTCACCCAGTCATGATGGTTGTCGCTTGATACCCTAATGTGATTGAGTGGAAATAAGAAAGAAGAAGAGGCCTGCCTAGGAAAGATGAGGGTCATAGCCCAGAACCCACAGTCTCCGGGTGGGTGTTCTAAATTTTCCAAAGCTGTTGTTGTGGCTTTATCATTGACTAGTCTACTAGTTTGCAGAAAGGGCCAATAGATATTCAATAGTTTTCGATCTCTTTATTTTTTGATACAGAAGAGTTGATCTTTTTTTTTTTAATGGTTGAAAGGTTTTCCCACTATGTACTAAGTGCAATTCTCAACCTGCAACCCCCAAAACACATTATTGACTCATCCACCGATGTACTCTACTCATCCCCGACAGACACCATCAAAAGTCTCAAGCTTTACAAGCTTGATACCTTAATTTGATTGAGTGAAGATTAGAAAGAAGATCTTTTTTTATAGATATAATAGAGTCAACACTTACTGTAATATTTTTTAATCATAGTCAAAAGTGATAGAGTAGAACCTCTATGAAAGGACACTCCCACTAGAATCTATAAAAGACAGTTTTCATCACTAAAACTACCATTTTTACTACTTTTTAGTAAGAGGAAACCTCTCTCTAAAAGAAAATTTTACTCTGCAACTAGGTATCCTTTACAGAGAAGTTGTACTGTATAATAGAATTTGGATTGATAAGGCACACAATTTGAATTATAGATTATAAACACAAGGTAATAAGACCAAATCCAAATAAATAAATAGTGTGTGATGTTTTGGTAACAGCGTTGTTACCATCTTCAGATAAAAGTACTGAATGGTGAATGATAAAATCAGTACTTATGTCTGAAGATGATAACGCTGTTACCAAAACGCCACACACTATTTATTTGGATTAGGTCTTTTTACCTTGTGTTTAGAATTTGGATTATAATATATATTTTTTTAATTTAAAGGTTGCCAGGTGTGTGTGATGAATTTGTTAAATCAAAATTAATTATCAAATTTTGTATGAATTCGTAAACCTTTTAACTTTGCAAATTATTTATTATTCATAGCCAAATGTACAAAACAAACTTTTTATTATTTATATATGTAAAACAAGAACAAAATTCTATATGAGAGTTCCTTTTCAAACACGAGAGCTCATCTAAAGCCATTGCTACTCTGTGAAATATTCCAACCTAATTAAGTAGGTGTTCAATGAGAGCCAAATTAAAGTAAATAGACTGATACAACCTCCATGAGAGGACACCTCGCTAGAGGACAACTCACTTCTTCTTCTTTCTTATCTTCACTCAATCATATTAGGGTATCAAGTTGTGACCCTCGACGGTGTCTGTTTGACAACCATCATGACTGGGTGGAGCACTACTCAGTAGCAGGCCGACTTAGCTCCAAAAGAAATGGCTGCCTCTGACATGAGGAACAGACACCATGTGCAGCCGCTCCTAACATGGAGTACAAATGCTGCTCATCCTATATCCTTGGATTAGGAATCCTTACAGGGTACTATCAGCCAAGCCAGTTGAGCCCAGGTTTTTTAGTGAGCTTGTTACTGCTCCCCCTCCTCCAACACACTACAACTCACTATAAAGGACAAGTTTTCATCACCAGAATTACCATTTTTATTACAGTAGAACCTCCCTATAAAAATACCTAATTGCAGAGCCTAAGTGTCCTTTAGGGAGAGGTGTCCTCTTACCAGAGAGTTACTAAATTGTAAAAATGGTAATTTTGAAAATGAAACTGTCCTTTGTGGAGAGGTGTCCGCTAAAGGGAGGTTCTACTATATTTAGCCACTCTCTGGTAAGAGAAAAACCCCTCTCTCCTTAAAAGACACTTTGGCTTTACAACTTGGTATCTTTTACAGAGAGGTTTTACTGCATTGGGATTTGAAAACGGTTGAATTAAAGATTGTAATTTAAATATGAAATGGTTGGGGAAAAAAATGGGTTGATTTATAATTGAATTAAAAGAGGTTACACTAGGTATGTCACTATACATTCTAATAAAGGCTGCGTGTGAAATTCTGTTGTATTTTTATATTTTAAGTTTAATCAATTGTTCCCACAGAGTATGTGTGTATAAGATCACATGTAAATAGATACAACACACACACACACACACAAACACAAAAGCCTTTATTAAGACACACTGGTCTTATAGAGGATTCTCCCAGAGATTACAAGAGAGATAGGCCTGTGAAAGTGGGGAATATACAGAAGAAGAAAAAGAAAGATTATGTAAGTATGATATATACATACACATACATATATACAACATAACAAAAGCCCCCATTAACCCTTAACTGGACGGGTGGATTTTTCTTACGTAACTGGACGGGTTGGGTAGATTCAACCCACCTATGTAACTTTATGAAATAAGCGTTAAATAATGATTGAAATCAATATTTAAAAAAAATATTTGATTAATATATAGTTAATATACAGATTTTGACTTTTAAAAATTCTGAATATAATCTATTTACAGTTTTCAAAAATTATTAAAAAATGTTATTGCAAACGCTTAGTTGACATACAGAGCAAAGGGTTTTTATTTTTTACTGCGCTTTTTGATGGACATTTGTAGCACCTTTTTGGAGTATCAGATTGTTGTGGCATCGTAGATTCACTTGGTTTACTTGAACCATCATTTTTCTTGAATTCTTGTCTGTAATTGCAGTGGTAGAGAATTGAGATTACGTGTGGCCAGGTGTTCATCAGTCAATGTTCTTCCAAGATCAACAATAAAATGACTCCTTTCTTTTTTTTACCTTTTTTATCAATCTGATTACCAATTTTCTTTTTTCTTTTTTGGAACATAGGAGACTAAAGTGGTTGTTCCAGAGAAACCGAAAATAGAGGTTCCTGATTCTCTATTAGGGTGCGGTTGAAATTGTGGTGAACCTAAGGTCAGTTCTTTCTCATCGTTCCTAAATATGTAAGGCCATGTTCTTTCAACTTATCAACTAATTCTACTGAAGTGAATCAATTGTCTGCTGGAATATTTCTTCCAAAGTGTGGTCGACAAATCTCTAAAACATATATATTTTGGGTTGGCAGGGATAGTTCTCTCTGTTTACTTGATTGATTATTCTACTTATCCAAAGAAAGAAGTGTTATTTTATAAAAAGGAAGCTAAAAATAGCATAAGATAGAGACTCAAGTATGAGCCACGAGCTAACACTGACACGAAAAATTCTCACGCTTCTGGACGGGCTGGGCGGAATCCGCCCACACATGCAAATTTAACCCCCCTCCCAAAATTGAAATTTATAAACGATGGATGGAAAATGTTTGTATCACTGTAAAATTAGAGTACATGAAAGCTGGTAGGTCTAGGTAAACGAAAAATATATTTTTTTTCCTATATTAAGTTTATGCATGGGCAGAATCTACCCAACCCGTCCAGTTAAGGGTTAAGACACAAAGTCTTACAAAAGACTCGACTGCAGGATCCAAGAAGCAAAGTAAGAAAGAGATAAAGAAGTGAACAACAAAAAAAAATATATATATATATATATACACATATATACACATTCACTCAATTCAAAGTAACAGTAACGATGCCTTTTTATTCACTGCCTTGTAAAACCCACATAGATCCAGTGAAAACTTTCTATCTGTTATGTAGTTTGTTAAGATATCCTCAACTGTGTCTGGGAATCTATTATCCTGTTTCGAAATAAATGTTTTTCTTTCATCTGAAATACTTGTACAGTGGAAAAAATAGTGAGAAGTAAATGGATACTAACTGTAAGAAGATAAGTTTCTAAACATAAGGTAATAAGACCAAATCCAAATAAATAAATAGTGTGTGACATTTCGGTAACAACTCTGTTACCATCTTCAGACAAAAGTACTGAATGAAAATTCTTATCTGCTATCTTGTTTAAAACACCTGATAACAGTAACTATTTAAAACATGCTGTGGTAAAATTTCTCATTCAGTACTTTTGTCTGAAGATGGTAACAGTGTTGTTACCGAAACGTCACACATTATTCATTTATTTGGATTTGGTATTATTACCCTGTGTTTATAATCTATAATCCAAATTGTGTCTTATCAAGATAAGTTTGTTTACTTTGTTATATTTTGTTCTCTCTCTTGTAAATCTATATGGTTTGATTAATCTTCTTGGAATCTGTTTCTTTTTATGCTTATCCCTAGTACACGTGGTACAGGCCATGATAATCATGGTGGGTAGTTAGCGACTGCTTTTACTGTAAGCGCACCACATATCTACACATGTGAAAAGCAGTTCGACTTTGCACTTACAAATGCCAGAGCCCCGTTTGGTTACTTGCACTCGCTGGTGGGGTTGGACTTTTGCAAGAATCGGGGGCCATTGGAGCATTTTTTTTTTTAAACAGAAAAAAGTGCCCAATGCGGGAATCGAACCCGGGTCCTTGTGGTCAAAAACCAAACCGTTTACCCAGCCTTCCACCGACCCCCATCTGTATCTTTAAAATGTCCAAGCAAAGTCAACACAAAATCTCTCTTTTGAGATTAAAAAGAAAAGGTGTCATCCTAAAGATCTTCCATTTAATCTTATACGCAGAGATAAAACTCTCCTTGGAGAGAACAGAGAACAACAATGAAATAAAGTGAGATAGCAAGTATTTTAGGCCCAAAAAATGTGCAAGTCACTTGGAACACTTCCAGAGAGATCTTCAGGCAAAGAAAACATCATCACATTTACCAATGGGACAGAAATAGAAGTTGTTGATGGAAGTAAATGGTTCAGTAGCAGTTGTTGATGTGAAAACAGTGACTCATCACTGTAGATAGATATATATGGGCTGTCCTTGAAGTCTTTGTTTGTAGCCTAATAATTTACCTTTGTTACTCTACAACATTCCAAGAGATCAAAACTTTCGGTTTGAAAAAGTCAGGTGTTGAATAACTCCCGCCTTCCAAACCCGGATGAAAAAGGAGGAGGGGGAGCAGTAACAAGCTCACTAAAAAACCTGGGCTCAGCTGGCCCGGCTGATAGTACTCTGTAAGGGCTCCTAATCCAGGGATACAGGATGAGCAGCGTTTGTACTCCATGTTAGGAGCAGCTGCACATGGCGTCTGTTCCTCATGTCAGAGGCGACCATTTCTTTTGGAGCTAAGTTGGCCTGCCACTGAGTAGTGCTCCCAAGTCTTAATGACAAAGGCAAGACGCATTCAACTTCACCCAGTCATGATGGTTGTCAAACAAGCTTGATACCCTAATATGATTGAGTGTAGATAAGAAAGAAGAAGACCTTGTGTTATTTAGGAAATAAATATAATAAAAAGGATATTTAGAGGTAATATTTGGTAGGAATTCCTGGCTAGAGATGAAATAGAAGGGCTATATAAATCCATTCTCACCTTATATGGGTATTCCTCGCTGCCCATGAAGACCAGATGTTCCAAGGTGTGGGGAAGCCCATCATCATCATGAGCCTCAGTGGCTGTAACATACCTCCAGTTACCTCAGGATAACCTGACACTTGATGCAAATCAGTAAATCTACCCCATTTTTCAAATAATGTTTCCTATTTACATACTCCCTATAACATGAGTTACATATGAACATTTAACTAAACATATTTGCACATACAAGGTGCATTTTGGAGAAGTAGCAACAAATGTGTATATTATATAATCTAAAATGCAATTATTATTTTTTTAAAACAACATATTTCAATTTCAACAACAACAACAAAAGCCTTTATTGAGGACCTCTCGTCCTATAAAGGATTCGCCAGTTTACAGAGTAAGAGAAGAGAACTAAGAATACAGAGATATATGTAGTAGGTATAGTATAGTATTTTCTACACTGTGACTATATACAACATCAGCAACAAGCCTTTTACTGGAATCAAAGTCCCATACAGGATTTGTCATTCTAATCCTGACAAAGATTATTTACATATGATTATTTACATCAATTAGATTATGTATATAGCTTCCTTTTCTCTTCAGCTGTATTCCAAAATTTGAACAACGCAAACTCTCCAGCTCTGTTTCTCACCACCTCATTCAACATATTTTATTTTCATCATTGACTGTTCTACATTTTTGACCATATATTTAGAAGATACCACTTTGAATATTTATGTAAATATGTATAGTTAAGCTACCTATAGTATCTCATGTGTTATATATAATAAATTAACATATATAATAATGATCTTTTACTAATAAAGTATTTTAATGGTTGCACTACAGTGATGGAGAAATGAATTATAAAACTGCCATATTAGAATCAACAAGGTTATTATCTTAAAATTACAAATATATTCTCACAATGAGTATCTTTTTTATTTAAAAAACGCTAGCTTTTTTGTAAATATTTCTGGTGGGATAAAGTAGATATTATAGTAAGCCCGTTGAAGAGAGATTATCACTTTAAAGCTAGCGTTTTTTAAATAAAAAAGATACTCATTGTAAGAATATATTTGTAATTTTAGGATAATAACCTTGTTGATTCTAATATGGCAGTTTTATAATTCATTTCTACATCACTGTAGTGCAACCATTAAAATACTTTATTAGTAAATGATCATTATTATATATGTTAATTTATTATATATAACACATGAGATTTGCATGAAAATATCGCAGTATTAAAAAATTATTCTTATAACACATTTTTTTAAATTCTATTTTGAAATTATCAGTTAACTATTAAACCATTTGATGTGGTAACCATATGGTAACATGTTAAAAGTTTAAAATATTAAAATATTTAACAAATTTTTAAAATTATTTAGCCGAATATAATTCGACGCGGTTTCCTCTATTATTATTCTATGAATTTATTAAAAATGAACAATACAAACCTAAGCATAAATAGCCAGTCACAATTGGACCTGCAACTTGTGCAATACAGACGGTTAATCCTGTTTTATTAGACTTATATTTTGAAAATGGCACATTTCCATCGGCTTTTGACGAGACAATAAGATCAAAATTTGACATGTTTAAAACATATACCCTAAATAAAAATTACTATATAAATGAGTAAACAAAAAGTAAAGCCGGTCGTAAATTTTAAAATATTTTACACAGATTTTTTTCTCCCAAAAATAATCATTAATATATCATTTTAAATATATAATAAAAATAATTGTTTTCATAATCAAAAAATGTTAGAAAATATAATAAAACCGAATATATAAGGAAAGCGTGAGTAGTTTCTTCCACATAAAAAATCATAATATATTTAACTTCTCTCTAAAATCATAGCAAAAATGTGATATTAGTTTTTGCTATATATAAAAGTAAACTATCTTTTGTACGCAGATTATCGCCCGAATTCTGACTAAGTAATGCTTATCCAGCGATAAGTGCTTTAAAATGTTAATTTCTATATAATATTAGTGTCTATTATAATGGCGGGAGATGGTTGTTGTATTAAATTTTCATTATTTTCATATCTCAAATCATATAAATGAGTTCTTTCATAATTGTTCTAATCTATATTGGCGTTTTGTAAGCTTATATATTTGATTAAATTCATTAAGAAGTAGTTCTGCTTTTCTTGTGTGTGTGCAAAATTGATTGGTGTTTTTTTTTTGCAGAGAGAATATAAATTATTTAACCGGTTCGGCACTCTAACATAGTGCACCTGGAAAATATCACGCCGAGTAGGTATACTAATATAAATAAGGATAAAAGAAAGATAGGGAAAATAATTCAGTTGCAAATTGATATTTTAATGGCTTCTGATATGAACACTGTTGTGTATTGTTAATCATTTGATACTATATACTCTGTTTTTTATCATCATCCACGTGGTAATCGAAACATGTTTGAGAATAAATTGTTTTTGTTATTGTGTGTAAAAAACAAATGTCATTAATTGAAATATAAAGACATAACAAATACACAGTTTCTTTAATATAAATATATATATAATTATATAAAATTACCTTCATGATAGAGAGAGAAAGGAAGTCCTAGCATAGTCTTCCTTTTTGTATTTCGGCAAAACTTCATCTAACTGCACATAAATATTATTATTAGTTAAGAAAAACGTTTGTGATGTTATGCTTTAAAAATGATTTAGGAGTGTGTATCTCTATCACTCTATGTTATATATTTATGCAACATTCAGAATATTTACAAAATAAAATTTATTTAAAAGAAATTTCCTTTAAAATCTCAGTTGAAGATAAAAGTAGTCAAATACACCGTGGAGAAAAGCTTTGTCAAATATGTCTTTCAAAAGGAAAGGGGAACCACTTGTGCTTTATCAGATATAAACAGATGATAACAAGGAATTAAGGGTAAAAAATTTTCTAATTGTGAAGAAAAGGATAGAGGCATGTCACGTGCCAGTTTTGAAATCACTCATGAGACCCTTAAAGCTTTAAATATGTGGAGATCATATTCTGTACTCAGCAATATGAGAGTAAGTTGAATAGGCCAGACAAAGGGCTAATGCTTTCCAAGATGAAGATGAAAGGTCTAGTGATATAAATGGTTGCTTTATATAGTGACCTGATCATTAATTACAAGTAATGAAAACCAGATAGTACGCTGTATGAACTAAAAGAAACAGGAATCATACTGCTTTTGCTTAAAGATTAATTGAGCGTTCACATAGCCGTTTTATGATGTCTGATAGCGTCAAGAAAGTAGTCGCATTAACAAAGATAGAACTTATCAAACAGTGCTTGACGAAAATGAACTTTAGCGTGGATTTATCCTTATAAAGCAAGTTTTCTCCAAACACCATTTCTCTTTCTTTCTCTCGCTTATTGAAATATTATTTCAAATGAAACAATTATATATTTGCTAATTTTAAGCTTATACCTTTCACTCGCAATAACACAATGTAATAATGCTCATGCAATTAAGGAAATAATATTGACTGTGAATAATAAATTAAAGTTTTTAGCATTGACATTTTTTTGAAATTTTGCAGGAAATTATTATTTATGTAAAAATGGGACCTCTCCCTTTAAAAATGCCTTTATCAAAGCATTATTTTAAAAATTTATTCTTAATTTAAAATTTTATCTGGAAAAAATTAAATATAATATAGTCTAAAAACAAAAATGGCATATCCTGACCAGGAGCACATGTGTTTACTGAAGGCAGAGCGCCATCTGGTGGAACAGAAATAAACTAATCATTGATTTAGCCTTTTCCTTGATATTTGGCCAACCCAATTCCTTGATAAATCAAGAAAAGCCATCCACAAACGCGTTTCGCGCTGTTGGCGCTCGTCAGCGTGGAGTAGGCTGTACCGCTTCGACCAGAGTCCCAAGGGCTTCTTGAGAAACCAAAAAATGGGTATTTAAGGCCAAACTTGCCTAAATACGCTTAACATGTGAAAAAAATAAAAATAAAAAGGTTTTTTTTCTATTATTTTTTCACATGTTAAGCGTATTTACGCAAGTTTGGCCTTAAATACCCATTTCTTGGTTTCTCAAGCCTACTTCACTCGCCAACAGTGCGAAACGCGTTCGTGGATGTCTTTTCTAGATTTATCAAAAAATTGGGTTGGCCAAATATCAGGGAACAGGCTAAATCAATGTTTTATTGATTTCTGTTCCACTAGATGGCGCTCTGCCTTCTGTAACACCGGACCTTTTTATTTTTCTATTATTTTTTCCACATAATATAGTCTATACAAAATGTATTTCTAAATAACTTTACAATATTATGCGAATTCAAATTATTTACTCTTTCAATTAACAAAGATATATAGCACCTATTGTTTAGAAAGTGATATCTTAAGATTGGTCTTAATTAATTAAAAATATAAATGATTTAATTACCTGTGTGTTAGCCTTGAAGTTGCCATTATTAACATTGGTCTTCCATTATTATCTTAGAAGATCATTTAATGAAGAATTCATCTGAAAAATGGCACTAGAGCGGATGTACACATTTTCAATGAGACTTGGTAATTTCATTCATTTCAGACTTCATCTCACCAAAAATAGTTCATATGATAGGAGTATAAAATTATTTAAAAAGCCGAAATTAAATATATAAAAAAAAGAAAATTTTCATCTAAGAATTTTTAGGGTATATGCCAATTATTTTCTTTCAAGATTTTGAAGTAGC
The DNA here is from genome assembly GCA_030710605.1 of Cordylochernes scorpioides. Lineage (NCBI taxonomy): Eukaryota > Metazoa > Arthropoda > Arachnida > Pseudoscorpiones > Chernetidae > Cordylochernes > Cordylochernes scorpioides. The sequence goes on along the minus strand of CP092873.1, from coordinate 88,074,556 downwards.
GTATTTTTATTCCTTTTATTGCGTTTTTAAAAATTATTCATTCTTTCGATAAAAAAGAACATAGGCATCTTTTGTGATGACATTATTTGGATCAATGGAAGTTATTTCTGTATCACTGATGTGATACCATTGTCCAGTTGAGGGATTTCTGCAAGTTGCAGTATAATGGCCTGAGAATTGCTCTTTGCCCACATGGTTTGCAACTGCAAACAAATTATAATTGACATTCTGGCCTGAAGATGAATAGGCATTCATATTTAATTTGAATTGGGCTTCAACTTTTTTATTTATTTTCTCTCCACCGTAGCCATGGAACTTCTTTATATGGAGAATTAAGATCTCTGGCCAAATAGTGATTGTCAACTTTTTAAGAAAACATTTCTTTTTCTTGCATTGAGTGCAATTTACTTTATTCTCGCCTTTTATGGCCTCTTTCTTTGTATAGAGGTCTAGGCACTCATTGAGGGTAACCTTCCCTTTAATTTTAGGAATGGGCAATGATAGCTCCCAGAAAATATCATAGCTATCTGAGTTGGTCTTGCAAGTCTTGCATGTTAGACGGCTCCTCTGTTGGCCAACAAAATTATGGACAAAAAAGCTGTTATCAAGAAGAAGAAAATTATTCCAGCTTTCAATTCCTTTGTCAGTTGAGGATGTGTCGAAGAATGACTCAGATTTGCTATTAATTTCTTCATGAAGACCCAGCAACAAGGAATGTAAGAACTCTTGGGCATCTTGTTGGTCATCTGTTCCAAATTCAGGATTTAAATGGACTATTAATTCCCTGAAGAAGCTTGGGCAGATAATATCTAAACCACTCCAAATTTCTTGAAGAAGGATGATGAAGGCCTGAAGGAATATTCCTCCAATGGGAGTTATTGCGCTGAAACAATTATTTAGAAGTGGCGCAGTATGTCCAAGACATTGGATGATTGTGTTCATGTAGCAGGTGTTGCCCATATTGATGAGGCCAGCAGGTCTTTAGAAATCTGGAGGAGACCAAACTCCTGTTCTGTTACAAACCATTCAAATTTCTTTATATACGCGCGTTCAATATTACTATTAAAATAAGATTAAATATTGTTTTTAATTTTGTACTTAATGACTAATTGTTTGCTAAAAATACTAGGTGGTGAACTCTTCAGTAGTTTGATCTCACAAACATCTAATATTGAATAGAATTATGGACTTATATGGTCTACGTATCAAGATTCATGACAAAGATATTAATGTGGAACTAATGACATATAGCACAATAGTATGCAAAGATATTCTTTTTAAAATAAAACAATTTCTACTGTCCTTACTGCGATGGAAAAATTTAAAGGGAGGGCCTGGCATATGTAAGGACAGTAGAAATTGTTTTATTTTAAAAAGAATATTACGCCTCTAAAATAGTTTTATAATTTGATAACAGATGGCGCTCTAGTACATCGTAGTATGCAAAGAGATAAGGAAGTGAACCGCGGATCCGCCTCTCCAAGAAGGATTGAGAAAATAAAAGTGTTTTAATATGGCGTGCGATCAAATTTAATTGGGTGAGTATATATTTTTAAACATATGTATGCAATATAATGTTTTAATAAAATATAATAGTAATCATATTAATATTTCAATTATATTTCGATGCACTAGCGCGCCATCTGTTATCAAATTACAAAACTATTTTCCATTGCAGTAAGGGCAGTAGAAATTGTTTTATTTTAAAAAGAATATTACGCATCTAAAATAGTTTTGTAATTTGATATTAATATTTCGCATCGAAGGCAGTATGTAAAGGTAACATGTAATCCTCCGATCTTTTACTACAATATTTTTAAATTGGTATATGCAGCAAATTTCCACCTATAAAGATCTGTCTGGGAATTGTATCCTAATTAATACCAAGTAATAAATATGTTATATTTTTAATTGAGTTCTGCACACACACACAATCATTGCCATACACTGACATATACTCAAAAAATGATCATACGATAACTTTTTGAGTAGTATTTGCGTAAAAAAGGTTTGTGGACGAGTGGGTAACACCTTTGATTCCTGACAGACATAAGCCGGGATCGAATCCCGTGTTAACATTTTGTTTAATATGTGAATTTCACATATTATTTATTGTTGCAAATATCATAAACTAGGTTGCTCTTTTTGAGCGGTTCTTAATTAAGTGAATTTGGAAAAAGATCAAGAGTATTTGTGTGAGTGAGACATCTTTTTGAATTTAGTAATTTATATGTATGCATGTTTGTGTTTGATTCAAATATATAAATAAATTTATTAATATATATTAAAAATAAAGAAGGCATCTCCTGACCACGAGCACATGTGTTTTTTAAATGGCAGAGCGCCATCTAGTGGAGCAAAAATAAACTAAACGTTTATTTAGCTTGCTCCGTGATATTTGGCCAACCCAATTTCTTGATAAATCAAGAAAAGCCATCCACGAACGCGTTTCGCGCTGTTGGCTGTGGTCAGGAAATGCCTTCTTTATTTTTAATATCAACACCTGACCTACTTATCTTTTATTTTTTTTCTATTATTTTTTCATTAATATATATATATTGTAACGAAATATTTATTATTTTATGAACAGAATATTAATATTGATAATTAATTACTCTGTATACTTCCCTCATTGCTTCTATTGTATTTTATAAATTTAAGTTTGTCTTTCCCAATTTTCTATGTGACAATACAGCTGGGCACGACGTATTTTTAAGTATTATAAAATAAAGAGGTGACATTACATCGACATACAAATGTTTGTTATGACCTAACAATGAAATTAGATATAAAAGAATAAAAGTGACCACATATGCATTTATCAATACTTAGATTGTTTATATGATATGCAAATAGTCTAATAACCTTTTTTATATCTTTGATTCTGGCAGCATAAATAGAATCTGGATGGCAAACCCCAGCAGCATCGTCCTTACATAGGGGCAGATGCTAATATTCTCTATGCATTGTTCCAATTTTAGTATTTGCACTGATTATTCCTTGAGGTGGAGGAAGAACCTCTGGAAGTGTATGAGAGACACTGTCTGTATATATATTGTTTATTGGGATGTGGAGTGTGTTTTTCTTGATTTTCGTTGTTTAATTTCTGTCTAAAGTTGCTTAAAGATTTGACTTTCCTCTTACTCTGTTCCTTTATTTTAGTGTCTTTACCTTCATAATTCTAAACATACCATTGTTGTCTATCTCAAAAATCCTGATAGACTACAACATCTTAATTCACATTACAAAGAACGGTGGATGAGAGGGTAACACGCTCGATTCCCGACAGTCATGAACCGGGATTAAATCCCGTGTTAAAAATTGTTTAATATGTGAATAACCTTCACATATTATTCATTGTTTCAATTATCATGAACTAGGTTTTGATGAGGGGAATATCTGACGCTATTGTCTGATATCCATGAGCCTCTTTCTTTCTCAGGGAGTTCACAAAAATAACACATCCTGCTATAAAAAGATATATAGTTTGCGTGTATCCTGCACGCACTGGGGTTAAAAAAGGAAGGACATAAACTCTGGTTAAATTTACATTATATATTTATTTATTCTCTTTTGACCAAAAGAAAAACACAAAGATAAGAAATGAAATAAATAAATATGCAATGACGATTGAGTGGGAAAGTTTACATAGATATATCTGTTTAAAAAAAAATCATTATAAAAAGAAAATACTTAACTTTAGTGCTTCAGCTGGAAGGCTGGAAACCCCTCCCCAAAAATTCTTTTAGGACTACATTTTTACGAGCTTCCCTACTCTCTTATCTTTTTTTCTAACCAGCACCGCCCCCCCACTAAAACTTCCTCGTGACTATCTTATCTACCACTGACCAGCTCCCCCCAAAAACTTGCTTGCCACTAACTTTTTTTCTCCCAGGGTGACCAAACAAAAATTAAAAAAAATAAAAATAAATCTTTATCTGTGATAAGAAGGACATTTAAAAAAATAAAATTATAATAAAAAAAATTATCTTTCGAAATATTAATTTAAAAATATTAATTAAAAAATAGAAAGCCCAAAATAGCTGCTTATTTAAAATAAAAAGAAAATTTATTATAGTTTATATCTAGTTATTTACAAAAAAACTAGAAATAAAAAAGGAGGTGAAGAGATGGGCTGGTTTTTTACAGAGAAGAATTCTCGAAGTCCGCTTCATTGTCCACCTGCTTTCCCTTGATTCTGTGGGTGACTTTGTGGAGGCCCCAAAAGTGGCCTCTACAATCCTTCCCCGCCAAAACCACGGGTTTTGGGCTTGTGAGGGAGCAGGACTATCTCCGGGGTCAAAAGTGGAGGTCGGGGGGGTGCTCTGGCTTGCGAGGGAGCAAGACAAATCTCCGGGGTCAAAAGTGGAGGTCGGGGAATGCTCTGGCTTGCGAGGGAGCAAGGCAAATCTCCGGGGTCAAAAAGCGGAGGTCGGGAATCTCGAAGTCCGCTTCATTGTCCACCGGCTTTTCTTTGATTCTGTGGGTGACTTTGTGGAGGCCCCAGAAGTGGCCTCTACAGTTTCTCTTGCTGAGCGGTACCTATTAATGTGATTTGAACCAGATTCACATTACATATCTGGGTTGTTCTTTTTGAGAGAAGTACCTAATAAAGTTATTTTCAAGTTCCAAATAACTATTAGGTACCACTCAAAAGAACAACCTAGCTTATGTTTATTACAATAAATAATATGAACAGGTTCTTTACAGAAAAAAAAGTGTACAATGCGGGATTCGATCCCTGTTCATGGCTGTTGGAAATCGTGGGTTTTAACCGCTCCGTCCACCGAATTCTTAATTTTGAACTGGGTTATATTACATCTATTTATTGAAAAAGAGAAGTGTCTTGTATTATTACAAATAATTAATAGAAAGTAAATTGCAGATTAAACTATTTTAAAATAGTAACTCAAGTTATTTGTAAAATAAACGTTGAAAAACATATTGTGAAGAACGCGAATTATTTTATTAAAAAAAAAACCTTCAGAGCGCTACTCTCTCTTTTTTTTTATCAAAATAAAAATTTTAATAAGTTCTTATTAACACAAAATGAAGATATTTCCATCCAATCTATTTTATCATTGCAATAGGATATGTAGTTTGTTTTAATAATAAAAAGGCACAACTAAAATTTCACTAGAGAGAAAAATTCCATGCAGGAAAGAGTTTTTTTTTTTTTGCAAAAAAAATAATTTGATTGACTTGAGCTATCGGGCCTTGAATACCTTCTTCAGGAATAAGGTTAAAATTGACATTATATTTAACCTTAATCCTATAAAAAGGCTCCTAGTTCCTAAATCTCAAGTCAATTTAATTAATATTTTACATTATAAAGGACTGCGGCGTATGATTATAAAACAACACTTGAAGTTGCACCGCATAAGTTTCTTTTCTGTGAAAAATCAATATTTATTTCAAAGAGAAATATTTACTATTTCTAACTTTTTCACTCTTTCATACTTCATCCAAAAAAGTTAGAAATAGTAAATATTTCTCTTTGAAATAAATATTGATTTTTCACAGAAAAGAAACTTATGCGGTGCAACTTCAAGTGTTGTTTTTAATTAATATTCTTTATAAAAGAAATTCTTCTCTTGATGGATTTTTTCTCAAATTAAATTATACAAGAGATTATTATTTTCGGAACAACTAATATTGACCAAACAAGTTTTTCAAATGTTTCCTATTACCAGTTGATTAAGGTTTTTTTGTTGTTATTTCCTTTGTCTTACTGCTTTGTTCTTATGCATACCTCTGGTGAATCCTGTATAGGGTCAGTGACCCTAAATAAAGGCTTTTTGTTGTTGTTTTATGCTTTGGATAATTATTAAGAATTTAAAGAGTGGAAAAAATAAAACAAAATGTAATTTATATAAGAATTTTTTATTGAAAGTATACAAGTGTTTACATAAAAAAGTATAGTACTTTATACATAGAGAGAGGTTTGAAATTGGTAATGATACAAGGCAAAACTTGATTAAAGATAGTTATAATATTTTCATTAAATATATTTATTTATATTATTTATTTTTCTAATTTTACAATAAGATTTGAGGCAAGAATTTTAAAAAGAAAAAATAATAGGATGGAACAGCTCATCAGAGGCAAACTCTTCCATCATTCTCGCCAATTTATTCTACTAGACAAATACATTAATTGTTTATTTTTCCGCTAATATACATTTAGCATATGCTAGTTAATTCTTGGTGATGGTGCAATAACTTTAGTGAAACGAAGAAAGAAAACTTTTATTGTTATATATTTTTATTATTATATATATATATATAATATATTTATATATATTTGAATATTTACTCAAAAGAAATAAACACAAAAATATTAAATTAAATGAATGCAATAAAGAAGAAAATAATGCCAATTATATATATTTAAAACAACTATGATGATAACAACTTGAGAATTACCGAAGCAATAAAATGTTCACAGAATATTTCACGCTGATATATTACAGATGGTGTTTATTAAATGCGTACAGGATTAGAGATAGATATTTTATAACTCAGGTTACTGGAGCGTTGAACGCCAACTACCCTAGAATAGAGGGTTAGACTTAGTTGGTTTACGAGTTATGTTTGAGACTCCAACACTTTAGCTATCTGAAGAAGGCAAAGCATATTAAATAATTGGAAATTAAATAATAAAAAAATAATCCTATTAAAACCGATTGTTGCTTTCACAAATAAAACAAAAATTATACTGTCCTTACTCGATGAAAAATACTGGGAGGGCATGGCTAATCAGTAGTGAATCTTCCCAGTAATTTCACAAATTTAATCTACCAGACCACTTCTTTGAGCTCTAATAATGTATTGGACGATTCTGCTTATATATAAGAGACAATGAAGAATGGGATCTTAGTTATGGATTTTAATTAAACTATGGAAATAAGCTTTGAAGGCTTGTAAATTTCGGTCGCAGTAAATGTTGGAATATTGCACAGAGTGGCAATGGCTATAGATGAGCTCGTGTTTGAAAAAGAACTTGTATGTATATAATAATTTTTGTTTTTGTTGTTTTGATGTAGACATATATACCAAGATTTGTTTTGTATAATTGCTATTAATAATAAATAATATGTAAATTGGTTACGTCCTTCTTACTAATTTTAATTACATAACAGTAAAGACAATAAAAAGTTGGTTTTATTTGTAAAAGAAACCATCATTCTTAATATATTTATTTCTTATATAAATATATAGATGGCAAGCTGTTTCCCTAGAATAAATAAAAGTATATACTGATGTTTAGACAGATAATTGACTATAATACTGTTATATATTTTTAATAATGTTAGAAATAGATTCGACAACGTTGTTTTGTAAATATATGATGTAATCCATATGATGTAATCGAATAAGCATTGTTTACCGCTTTCGATGTCACACCTCAAGTATGTACTTTTATTTTTATTATGTGTTATATTATGTAATCTCATTTCAAGATAATTAAAACATTTAAAATCAACCCATACCTTATCATTTCAAATACAAGGTCCACTTTTATACACAACAAAAACAATCCCCAAGAATGGAGAAATTCTCATTACCATTAAGACGTTCATTCTCAATGAGAGGTCTGATTTTTTTAAGACGGCGTCTGACGTCTGAAAGTAGTCTTGAGGTCTTTTGTTGTCGAGGTTGCCTCTTGCAGAAGATATTATTCCATTTGCGGCGTTTTCGGTTTATTTGAGGAGTGTTGGGAGGGGTCTTCGCTGCGTTTTCTTCCTGGACATACACACACACAAAAAAAAGGTTTAAAATCTCTAATGTATATGAGTATTATATTGGTAATAATTTTTGTTTAAATAGATGTCATAAATTTTTCAGATATGATAAAAAAACTAAGAATAGAAATAAAAATAAATTTTCAAGGCATAAGGTATCTGAAAAATTATTTTATCAATAAAATATTAAAATATAATGTTATAAAATTTAATATATTTAATATATAAGAAAAATATGAAGAGTAAAAAGAAGGATCCTTTTCCTTTGTTTAATATCTTGAAGATTGATAGTTTATAAATTTGAGAACGTCTGTGATGTAATTGTAAATATTCAGAGAATTTAAATGAAAGAGTAATTATCATCATGTTTGTTTATGTTTGAGATAGAAACAGCTCGAGTTAGGCTGTAAATAAATAAATGATTGCATTTCAAGCAGTTATTTAACATAAAATAACTATAGTGTGGGGATCATTGAAAGGTTGGAAATATAGAAAAAAAAATACCTAGGAATTCTTTTTAAAAACTTATAATCTTCTGGATATTGAAAAAGGAGGAAAGATCCATTTTTATGCAAGAGATATTTACGCCTTTACGGCAATTTAATTTTCTAGTAGAGAAATTCAAATTCATATCATTTTATCCTCAACACACAATATTATTTAAAACCAGTGTATTTCAACTCAAGATTTTTCTGAAAGAGTAAAATGAGAAATTTCACAATATTTTGAAATTGAAAATACCTTTTGTTGACTTTGCTTAGAATTTTTAATGAAACTGATTCCAATAATTATAAATTAAACATTATATTTATTGATTTACAAGAGAGAGAACAAAATATAAAAGGGAAACTAATATTTAAAAAAAAAAAAGATTTTTTTTCGGTTAGCGCCTATTTACCTGTAAGCTTACACACACTCTGTGGTAACAATTAATTAATATATATACAACACCTTTATAAAAATATATAATAATCAAAAATTATATTTTGACTGGGATGACTATTTCAATATTTTCTATGTATTCGCCTTTATAATTCACTGATTAAACCAATTCTCTGAACACTCAGATTTTCCTGGAAAATCTCTTAAAGATTTCTTGAAAAAAGCCATGGTCTACCTGTGCTGTGTGAGCAGAAGAGCTTAAATTGACTTGTTCCATTATATGTATGTTCCATATGTAAATACTTGTTTTCTTTCCTCTTTTCGCTCTCCATTTCTCCCACCCATATTTCTAAAAAAAAAAAAAAAATCCAAATCCATATTCTTATTTTCCATAGGATCATTCGAATAATAATCTGTATATATTTACCATGTGTATATAATCTTTCTCCATTTTTACCCCTTTGTATATTTCCCACTTTCATGGGTTTCTCCATCTGGTAATCCAAAGGAGAATCCTCTGTAAGGCCTGTGTGTCTTAATAAAGGTTTTTGTGTGTGTGTGATTAAACCAATTCACGAAGAAAATTTATGTGGGATAAATATAAAATATTTTCACATATATATATCTCCAGTTTAACTTCAATTGTCTCATATTATTTTAAAACCTATAATTCATTGTAAAGCAATTTTATAAGAGGACTAGATGGGTGACCCGGGCTTCGCCCTGGGATTGACCCGTTTGCATATCTACCCGAGTGATATATATTTAGATAAGATTTTTTTTATAATTGTTTGTTATTAGCATTATCTATTTGTTTGCATCAGCATAATTTAATCTCATCTTTGATAGAGGGCGCTGTTCGTGAGCTAAGTAGAATAATTTGAATATGTAGTTTTAATAATTGATTTATATATTTTTTAAAATAGCCTATCGTCTTCCCCGTATTTTTTTTTACCTATGTATGGAAATTTTGGTTTGAATTAGTGAACTACTGCGAATTTGTATACCGGACATACAAACAAACAAACATACAAACATTGATTTTTATATATATAGATATTGAATAATGAAAACTCCTTTCATAGGATATTTTGAATTCAAAGCCGCTCTTGATGATGGTCATATAGCCATGGTATGCAGGTTTGGTTATTTGGCTGAATTTTCTGAAGCTGGTATTTTAGGGTGATATGAATTTGGTTTTATGAAAAATCAAGATGAAATTATTTAATATCCCTATATAACGTTGGTACTATGTCAATAAAGCGATGCAAAGTTTCAAACTCAATGAATAATTATCTGCACTATAGAAAATTCGTAAGTTAAATCAAATTTGAAGGTTTTTAGAGTATTAAAAATCTTTTAAAATAATTATTCGTAAAATATTGTAAAAAAAAAACAAGAAAGTAAATAATAAGGATTTCTTACCTCCACAGATTCTTCTTTGTTTTCTTCTGAAACATATCATACTAGATTATTTATATTCTTATATTTATTTGATGTATATTTAACATATTTGTGGAATAATGGAGATTCACTTCGGGACGTCGGCCAGACGGATTGGGTGGCATCAAACAAACATACCCGCCAGCTGCGCCAGCCAGCAACAAAGGAAGAGAGAACGGTCTGGTCTGTTGACCAGTTGGGTGTTTTCCTCTGTCCTCTTAACATGTTTTAATAAAGTTAGTTTGAAGGAGACTTTTACCCTCTCCTTTCTGCTATTTAGTGATCTGATTTAAATCCTTGCAACAGCCCACAAAAGAATCATCACTGCGAATTCTTCTACCGAATTTCTCATCAGTGTTTTGTGAAACGATTACCAGACTTTGCTTCACAATATTTTTGCGAAGGATGGCAGTCATGTACCAAAAGTGACACATTTACCTTTAAATTTGTATTAAAACAATGTATTTTGTTTATAGCCTCAGAACAAAACGTAAAGGTGGTGATAGAAAATAGGCCAAAAATACCAGTTTTCCAAATTCAGACAAAAATCCAACCTATATTATATGGCTTTGGGTTATGGCCCTAATCAGTACAAGGGCGGCTTACATTTTATTTATAAAGGATGATAAAACATTTGTTATATTTTAAAATAAAAAGTTAAACTGATTAGAATTAAAAGTTCTACTTGAAAAATTAGATATAATTAATTTCATTGATTGATATAATTTCAAAAAGAATCTTCCGCCTTTAAAATAGTTTCGAATTTTGATAACAGATGGCGCGCTAGTGCATCATAATATACATATAATAAATATTTTAAAATTTTATCTATAATTATTAAATTTTTAGCCAGGGATATATATATTATTTTATAAAAAAAAAAGTGCATATATAAGTGCGTGTAATAGTATTAAACATCCAGTGACACAAACTTACTATGAAACATTTTCTTAACTTGTCCAACTTTTCTAAATTTGAATAATTTTAGGAACTGAGAGTCAAATCTATAGGAGTTTTACTACTAGGTACAAAACAAGAACATGCACCAAAATAATTCTGTCTAATAGAATGTTTTATTAGAAGATATTTGTGTTGTCATTTAAACATTTTGTTTGATATAATATTAGTAAATTAAATTTTATTGCCATCTATCGTTAATATTTTACACAAATAAATTTACTGGCAATGTGTTTCTTTTAAATATCATCAAATTTGGCGAAACCGCTGAGAGGGTTCACTACTGATGAGCCAAGCCCTCTCATTCAATAACTCATATCATTGCAGTAAGGTCTGTAGAGATGATATTTGATGATATTTAAAAGAAACACATTGCCAGTAAATTTATTTGTGTAAAATATTTGATATAATATATTTTTTTTACTTATCCTTTTATTAGTCTAAATTAGACAAGATCTTGGAGGTCTTGCTCATAAATAAATTCAAGAACTCTTCTTGCTTCTCTGTACAGGGATCCTTATGCACGACTCCATATATGTTATATGCCAGTTACGTTAAAGCGTTGGTTTTATCCAGCATTTCCCCTAGGTCACCTACAGAGAGGTGTAACTTGGACTTTGACCTGGTATTAAATGGCCGCCTCTAACATGAGGAAAAGACGCCTTGTGCAGCCGCTCCTAACATGGAGAACAGACGCTGCTGATTATCCTGTAACCCAAGAATAGGAGCCCTTACAGGGTGCTATCAGTCGGGCCAACTGAAACCTGGTTTTTTAACGAGCTTGTTACTATTCCCCCTCCTCCTTCTACGTCCGGGCTTGGGACCGGCAATGGTGGAGTAGATATAATAATAAAACATACAACTATTAAAATTATATATCTATATGTTTTTTCCTCTTCCTGATTGAATATCTACCTAAAGAATCTTAACATGAGGCATCAGTGCACCATTTATTATAAGAAATCCAAATTATTTTTTTGACCCATATGTTTCTTTTTAAAATAAAATAATTATATTTATTGCCTTTAATTCAATAATAAAATATTGCGAGAGCCTGGTTCATTAGTGGTGAAGCCTCCAAGAGGTTTCGCCAGGTTAATCTACTATACCGCTGTAATATTGCATTGGAATTTATTTACTCTTATACTGAGGTTGAATCTAAAAAAACTCTTGGAAAAAGATATTTTTAATAAACTACATAGGGATTAATTAGAACCTTTGATCTTTTTCGAAAATTCTTTGACCAAAGAACAGATCTTTAATATTTTGAAATGATATTTGCCTATAGTATATGCTTTCATAGAAAGTGAAATACAAACGAAACGATAGATAAAATGAAAGGAGAAATATTAAAATCAGATTAGGTCATGTTGAATTCTTTTGGCAACTGCTTTTTAAAAAACGAGTGATCTTTTGTGCTAGTCTCACATGAGATGGGGTTTGCTATTTGTATATATGGCAACTACATTCTCCATTAGAAACATTTTCTTCTTTAAAACTATATAAACGTATATTGTCACAGAATAATTATTTTGAATACTCTGTGGTTTATCATCATAAGTATCTGCCTAGTCATCACCCCTTACCATGCTTGTATATTATCACTTGTAAATTAAATTAATAAAATATTTTGCATTCTAAGCAATAAATTATTTTTACTTAAACGTTTGTAATACTCGTTATCTGACAATATACACTGCGCGACATTGAAAATGGAACACCAAGAAATAGTGGCCAGATAGTGATGAAACTCGGCAGACAGAGAGAGACAAGGACGAACAATAAGTGATCTTTATTTCAAAATGATAGTCATAATACAGAGCGAGAACGGCGTCGGCTTAGTAGCAAAGTCGGACCACCGCGGACGGCGATGCACGCAGCAACACGTCTAGGTAGAGAGTCAATCATAGTACGGATGGCGTTCTGAGGGATGGCTCTCCATTCCCTTTCAACCATTTGCCACAGTTCGTCTTCTGAACGCGCCTGTGGCAAGGCATGCAAACGGCGTCCAATGATGTCCCAGACGTGCTCGATTGATGAGAGATCAGGAGAGTACGGTGGCCAGGTAAGCATCTGTACATCTTGCAGAGCTTGTTGGCTAATGCGAGCAGTGTGCGGTCGGGCTTTATCCTGCTGATAAAGGGCATTGGGTACCCCCTGAAGGTAGGGGAGTGTCGCCGGTCGCAGCACATCATCAACGTATCGTTGGTCCGTC
>CP092873.1:87979351-88061215 GCA_030710605.1 Cordylochernes scorpioides | reverse complement strand
CTGGGTTGTCTGTAGGTTGGCTTTATTATTCCTGGAAGAGTATATATTATGACATATATATATATATATATATCAACAATAGTTTTTGAAACCAAGCATTAGCAGCAGCACAAATGTGACAATCTAAGGAGATAGAGAGAGCTGACCTGGGACAAAGGGCCTCTCCAGGCGATGTAGACCAGTCCGTAGAGGTCATCATCACACGGGTAGGGCACAATCTGGTAGACTGGCTCTGGGAGGGGGTCGATGGGGGTCTGCCAGGGTCTGACAAACTCTTCTCTGGGGCCCTGCCACAACTCTGGAGTTGGATGATCCTAGCAATTGTCTATAACTGTAGTGAATAACTACATCTGGAGTATGATAAAGCACAATTTGGATTATAACTACAATAAAATAAGACCCCCTTGGCAGAGCTGACTGCTATAGGGCGCGTCCCCAGGTGGCGGATAGGGGAACGACCTTCAGATATGAAGGTCAGCTGCGAAACAAGCAGAATAACTGACGAATAAGCAGTCGCGGACCAACAGCAGCATTGTTAGAAGAGGAGTAGACCTCTTTAAAAATCCTGACTTCAACTGACCCAGTTGATAGACCTCAGCAAGGGTCCCACTCCAGGGATACGGAGGAGCTGCGTCTGTACTCATGTTATAGTCGGCAGCAAAGGCGTCTGCTTCCATGTTAGGAACGGCCTCAAACTACAGGCAAAGTCAGACTTTCACCAAAGTGTGCCTGGATCATGGTGCCATGATCAACGAAAGCTGCACCCCTACACCCCATTCCATGAGATCACATGTTGATTTGCATGCTGCATCGCCCGTCGCGCAGGACCTTTGGGAGAGGCCGCTGCTCATCATAAAACAGCTCGTGTGTAATCTTTACACAAGGGGATAAGAAACAACAACAACAATAAAATAAGACCTAATCCTAATAAATTAATAGTGTGACTTTTCAGTAATAGCATTGTTACTATCATCAGACAAAAGAATTCTTCCCACCTAAGCACAGTTGGTACAGTGGAGTGAACCCAGGAGGAGCTCTGAACATCAGAAATAGACAGCATCAAACAACACTAACAAGATTTAGAACAGGCCATCTCAAGCCATTGAAGATAGAAAATAATAACAAAATTTATCCCACTTTCCCAAAATGTAGTTTGGTACCTGCAGCTCCAGAACACATTTTGGCTTGCATTAGATGCACTAAACAGGACCGTTGGGAGAGGCCGCTGCTCATCATAAAACAGCTCGAGGAGCATGAACTCATGGAATTCGTGTAATCTTTACACAAGGGGATAAGAAACAACAACAACAACAACAAAAGAATTCTTTTGTCGCTGTTACCGAAACGACACACACAATTAATTTATTTGGATTAGGTCTTATTTTCTTGTATCTGGAGTAGTTTGGACAACTGGCCTGCCTTCAACTGCCCTACCAATGGTGTTAGGAAAGGAAGAAGATCAATCCCAGATGTTATACCTCAACAGTTATCTATAGGAAGGACAAACATATATGGATCAATCGGTTCAACAAAAGTCTCCAGATATGTGAGATTCATAGATTTGTGGCGACCACACTTTGCTTCAGCGAGTGCGAACTGGGACAAAGCTCCAACACACATACTACGGGCGGTAGAGTGGCGGCCCCACTACGCCTCGGCAAGCACAAGCTGGGAGAACACGTCACTACGCATGTACGGGCATCATCCCGGGACTTTTTATGGCCACGCGCGTCTTCAACAACAAGGCTAGGCTACAACGGCTGTTACTTCTTTTCTCTTTATATATTTCTGGCTTTAAATAAATTGATTTATAAAAATAATTATAATTTTATCAGCGGCTTTTCCACAAGCCACACCAACACGCACGCAACCATCCCACAGATTTGTTAGACATTCTTTTTTTAAACTCATGACTATTATTTTTTAGTGTCTATCAAGTCGAGTTTGACTTTTTTGGCGACTATATGGAGTTGGCGACTGCTTTTACTGTAAGTGCACCAAATGTCTACACATGTGAAAAGCAGTTCAACTTTTGCACTTAAAAATGTGCCAGAGCTCCGTTTTGGTTACTTGCACTCGCTGGTGGGATTGGACTTTTGCAAGAATCAGGGACTATTTGGATTTTTTATTTTATTTTTTATTAGAAAATAAATGCCCAATGCAGGATTCAATCCTGGGTTGTAGAGGTCAAAAACCAACAGTTTAGTCCACCCTTCCATTAACCCCCAGTTTGAAAGCCAAATATGATTGAGTAAAGATAAGAAAGAAGAAGATGGTTGTCTTACAGGATCTACCATTCCTTTACCAGATTGTCCAGGAGAGTTTTACCTTAGAAAGAATCTTTTCTTCAATGGGTTGAATAGCCTTGAAGACTTCCTCAGGGGAACACTGTCCAGTGATGATGACACAGAGGTTCTCTGGGCAGTAAAACTTGTTGTGATAGGCGTGGATCTGGGAACACACATCAACATCCGTCTACCAAAAGTCTACAGCTACCAAAATCTTCTTTCAACGCCAAGAGTTGAAAGAGGGAAAAAAAGAAAAACATTTTATTACATGTGTGAAAAGAAACACATTGCCAAAAGTTACAAAATGCAATCCTCAACCTGCAACCCCAAACCACATTACTGACTGTATTGATTCATACATTGATGAGCTCTACTCAACCCCAGCCATTGAAGATAGAAAATAAAAACAAACTCTATCCCACTTGCCCAAAATGTAGCTTGGCTCCAGAACACATTTTGGCTTGCATTAGATGCACTAAACAGGACCTTTGGAAGAAGCCGCTGCTTATCATAAAACAGTTCGAGGACCATGAACTCATGGAATTTGTGTAATCTTTACACATGGGGATAAGAAACAACAATTCATCCCCAGCAGACATCATCAACAAGCTCTACAAGCTTGATACCCTAATATGATTGAGTGGAGATAAGAAAGAAGAAAAAGAATACATCATCAACAAGCTCTACAAGCTTGATACTCTAATATGATTGAGTCGAGATAAGAAAGAAGAAGAAGACACCATCAACAAGCTCTACAAGCTTGATACTCTAATATGATTGAGTCGAGATAAGAAAGAAGACACCATCAACAAGCTTGATACTCTAATATGATTGAGTGGAGATAAGAAAGAAGAAGAAGACACCATCAACAAGCTCTACAAGCTTGATACTCTAATATGATTGAGTCGAGATAAGAAAGAAGAAGAAGACATTATAAACAAGCTCTATATATATATATACAAGCTTGATACTCTAATATGATTGAGTGGAGATAAGAAAGAAGAAGACACCATCAACAAGCTCTACAAGCTTGATACCCTAATATGATTGAGTGGAGATAAGAAAGAAGAAGAAGACATCATCAACAAGCTCTACAAGCTTGATACTCTAATATGATTGAGTGGAGATAAGAAAGAAGAAGAAGACATCATCAACAAGCTCTACAAGCTTGATAACCTAATATGATTGAGTCGAGATAAGAAAGAAGAAGAAGACACCATCAACAAGCTCTACAAGCTTGATGCCATAATATGATTGAGTCGAGATAAGAAAGAAGAAGACATCATCAACAAGCTTGATACTCTAATATGATTGAGTGGAGATAAGAAAGAAGAAGATTGTTATATAAAAAACCTTTTCGTTTGTGGTAGATTCACGGAGATTCTTCATGATGCCTCCGGTCTCGGACTTGTAGCCGCAATGTCCGGGGTAGAGAGCCCGTAGGGTCTGGAGGTGACAGAGGGACTCTCCCATGTTCTCTCGGGACTGCATCTCGCAGTAGACCACTCCGGCATCCTCCCCGCTGCCATTGACGTGGTGGACTTCAGTGATGAAGGCAGCTTCCTGCACACATTGGGGGTGAACATCTTCCTTGATACATGGTGTGGCAGAGGTTTTACTGGAGACATCTAGTGTGTATCCTCACTATTTACAACTCTCTCTCTCTAACTTACAATCATCCTTTTTTTTGCTTATTCTTATTACACGTGGTACAGGCCAAGGTAATCATGGTGGGTAGAAGTAGACGACTGCTTTTACTGTAAGTGCACCACATGTCTACACATGTGAAAAGCAGTTCGACTTTGCACTTACAAATATGCCAGAGCGCCGTTTGGTTACTTGCACTCGCTGGTGGGGTTGGACTTTTGAAAAAATCGGGGGCCATTGGAGCATTTTTTTTTTTAACAGAAAAAAGTGCCCAATGCAGGAATTGAACCCGGGTCGTAGCGGTCGAAAACCAACGGTTTGACCATCCTTCCACCGACCCCTTAGCTTTCTTCAGTTCAATAAAACTGGGCCACAAGCTTTAAAGCCAAAAAGTTTCTCTTTACAGTCCTAATAAGATTGTTGTTGTTGTTGTCGTGTCCAAAGAAGAGCCTTAGATGTCTCCATGCATCTCCATCACAGCAGCAGCAATGTCCACTATCTTGGGCCCTTGGCAGAGCTGACTGCTATAGGGCGCGTCCCCAGGTGGCGGATAGGGGAACGACCTTCAGATATGAAGGCCAGCTGCGAAACAAGCAGAATAACTCTGACGAATAAGCAGTCGCGGACCAACAGCAGCATTGTTAGAAGAGGAGTAGACCTCTTTAAAAATCCTGACTTCAACTGACCCAGTTGATAGACCTCAGCAAGGATCCCACTCCAGGGATACGGAGGAGCTGCGTCTGTACTCATGTTAGAGTCGGCAGCAAAGGCGTCTGCTTCCATGTTAGGAACGGCCTCAAACTACAGGCAAAGTCAGACTTTCACCAAAGTGTGCCTGGATCATGATGCAATGATCAACGAAAGCTGCACCCCTATACCCCATTCCATGAGATTTCATGGAATTCGTGTAATCTTTACACAAGGGGATAAGAAACAACAACAACAACAACACTATCTTGGGTGTGTAAAGCTGCTGCTCTGGGTCTATGTCAATTTTCTGCAAGGCTGCAGCCATTGCTGGACATGAGAATATGTGAGTAGGTGTTAGTTCCACACCAGGACAGTTGTTACATGCCCTATAGGTTCTTGTGCCATCTGGATGTATTGTCATTCCTTTATAATGTTTTGTTCTAAGTCTTGTTATAGTTTTTGTCATTTGTTTATTTCGCATAAAGTTGGTCTTATTTGTAAAAGAAACCATCGTTCTTAATATTTTTATTTCTTGTATATCGATTATATAATTTTTTTTTTTTAATGTTATAAGTTTATACAGTTGAACCTCCCTGTAAAGGAGAGAAATAACCCCAAAAGGCGGAAGAGCAAAATATATTTGGCCAACTGCATAGATGGAAGAAGGTGTGGGCAAACCACTTCTGTGTCAAACACTGAAGAGATAACTATATAAACCAAACATCAGATAAAATTGGAGAATATTTGTCCATCTGGTCACCAAAAGATAAACTCAACTCGAAGGATGCTCTAACAACTAAAAAAAAGATATAATAACAAATGCAATTGATTCAGAGTGAGATTTCCTTGCAGAAGAGTGTGCTGTAAAAAAAAAATTATGAGAACAAACCTGAAAACAACAAGAATATTTAAAAAATGCTCCAATGGCCTCTGATTCTTGCAAAAGTCCAACCCCACCAGCGAGTACAAGTAACCAAACGGGGCTCTGGCACATTTGTAAGTGCAAAAGTTGAACTGCTTTTCACATGTGAAGAAATGTGGTGCACTTAGAGTAAAAGCAGTTGCCTACTTCTACCCCCCATGATTATCATGGCCGGTTGTTGTTGTTGTTTCTTATCCCCTTGTGCAAAGATTACACCAATTCCATGAGTTCATGCTCCTCAAGCTGTTTTATGATAAGCACCTGCCTCTCCCAAAGGTCCTGTTTAGTGCATCTAATGCAAGCCAAAATGTGTTCTGGAGCTGCAGGTGCCAAGCTACATTTTGGGCAAGTGAGGTAGATTTTGTTATTATTTTCTATCTTCAATGGCTTGAGATGACATACCACGTGTACTGGGGATAAGCAAAAAAAAAAAAATTAAATAGATAAAAAACAAGAAAAGAATACATATTATTGACTGTATTGACTCATCCATTGATGAGCTCTACTCTTCCCCGGCAGACACCATCAAAAGTCTCAAGCTTTACAAGTCAGTGGGCGGACTGGGGTGAACTCACTGTCAACATGGGGAAGAGGATGTGGTCCATGTAGATGGGCAGGAGGTTGAGGAACCCCTCGGACCCTGCAGTGACCATGGTGTAGCACGTGTGGTCCGTGTCTGTCCAGGCATTGGTTCCTGAAGCCAGGCAGCGATTGGCCAGCATGTCCAATACACCCTGGACAACCTCTGTTGTAATGGACTCGGGTGTAGGAGGCAAACACATTCCTGTTGATGTACAACACATTCAAACATCACCCTATTTTAATATAACACAAAAATAAAAATAAAAATAAACAAAGAGAGAGATAAAAAAAGTTTCCTATTACAAATGAAAACACCAAAACGCCAATGTTTCTTTTCACAAAAAAATCAAACTTCTACTGTCCTTACTGCGATGAAAAAATATTGGGAGGCCTTGGTTCATCAGTGGTAAACCCTCCCAGCGGTTTCGCCAATTTTTAATCTACCAAACCGCTTATTTAGAGTTCTAATACTGTATTGGATCATTCTGCTTTTATATGCTACACTGAAGTGTTGAATCCTAGAATCATCCAATACAGTATTAGAGCTCTCTAAAGAAGCGGTCTGTAAGATTAAAAAAAAAAAAAAATTGGCGAAACCGCTGGGAGGGTTCACCACTGATGAGCCAAGTCCTCCCAATATTTTTTCATCGCAGTAAGGACAGTAGAAGTTTGATTTATTTGTGGAAAGAAACATTCATGTTTTGGTGTTTTCATTTGTAATATATAGATGGAGCGTTATTGCTGTGTATTAATAAACCTTTCCTTTTTGCTAAATTTTCATCTCTATTTTGGTAAAAAGAATTGGCCTAGATAATTTTCCAGCTAAACAACTCATTGGCAATACTGAAAGATATCATGTTGATCTCATGAAATCAAAGCCTGCCTAACTCTGCTTTTACCAGTCCAAAGCCCAGATGAAAAAAGAGGGGGAGCAGTAACAAGCTCACTAAAAAACCTGGGCTCAGCTGGCCCGGCTGATAGTACCCTGTAAGGGCTCCTGATCCAGGGATACAGGATGAGTCTGTACTCCATGTTAGGAGCGGTTGAACATGGCATCTGTTCCTCATGTCAGAGGCGGCCATTTCTTTTGGAGTTAAGTCGGCCTGCCACTGAGTAGTGTTCCCAGTCTTAATGACAAAGGCAGATGCATTCTACTTCACCCAGTCATGATGGTTGTCGCTTGATACCCTAATATGATTGAGTGGAAATAAGAAAGAAGAAGAGGCCTGCCTAGGAAAGATGAGAATCATTATCAGAAACCACAGTCCAGGTGGGCATTCTGAATTTTCCAAAGCTGTTGTTGTGGCTTTATCATCGACCTGATTCTGCTAGTTTGCAGAAATGGCCAATAGATACTCAATAGTTTTCGATCTCTTTATTTTTTGATACAGGAGAGTTGATCTTTTTTTTTTTAATGGTTGAAGGGTTTTCCCACTATGTACTAAGTGCAATTCTCAACCTGCAACCCCAAAACACATTATTGACTGTATTGACTTATCCATTGATGAGCTCTACTCTTCCCCGGCAGACACCATCAAAAGTCTCAAGTTTACAAGCTTGATACCTTAATATGATTGAGTGGAGATTAGAAAGAAGATCTTTTTTTATAGATATAATAGAGTCAACACTTACTGTAATATTTTTAATCCTAGTCAAAAGTGATAGAGTAGAACCTCCATGAAAGGACACTCCCACTAGAATCTATAAAAGACAGTTTTCATCACTAAAACAACCATTTTTACTACTTTTTAGTAAGAGGAAACCTCTCTCTAAAAGAAAATTTTACTCTGCAACTAGGCATCCTTTACAGAGAAGTTGTACTGTATAATAGAATTTGGATTGATAAGGCACAATTTGAATTATAGATTATAAACACAAGGTAATAAGACCAAATCCAAATAAATAAATAGTGTGTGATGTTTTGGTAACAGCATTGTTACCATCTTCAGGCAAAAGTACTGAATGGTGAATGATAAAATCAGTACTTATGTCTGAAGATGATAACGCTGTTACCAAAACGCCACACACTATTTATTTGGATTAGGTCTTTTTACCTTGTGTTTAGAATTTGGATTATAGTATATATTTTTTTTAAATTTAAAGGTTGCCAGGTGTGTGTGATGAATTTGTTAAATCAAAATTAATTATCAAATTTTGTATGAATTCGTAAACCTTTTAACTTTACAAAACAAACTTTTTATTATTTATATATGTAAAACAAGAACAAAATTCTATATGAGAGTTCCTTTTCAAACACGAGAGCTCATCTAAAGCCTTTGCTACTCTGTGAAATATTCCAACCTAATTAAGTAGATGTTCAATTAAAGTAAATAGGCTGATACAACCTCCATGAGAGGACACCTCGCTAGAGGACAACTCACTTCTTCTTCTTTCTTATCTTCACTCAATCATATTAGGGTATCAAGTTGTGACCCTTGATGGTGTCTGTTTGACAACCATCATGACTGGGTGGAGTAGAATCATTAAGACTGGGAGCACTACTCAGTAGCAGGCCGACTTAGTTCCAAAAGAAATGGCCGCCTCTGACATGAGGAACAGACACCATGTGCAGCCGCTCCTAACATGGAGTACAAACACTACTCATCCTGTATCCCTGGATCAGGAGCCCTTACAGGGTACTATCAGCCGGGCCAGCTGAGCCCAGGTTTTTTAGTGAGATTGTTACTGCTCCCCCTCCTCCAACACACTACAACTCACTATAAAGGACAAGTTTTCATTACCAGAATTACCATTTTTATTACAGTAGAACCTCCCTATAAAAATACCTAATTGCAGAGCCTAAGTGTCCTTTAGGGAGAGGTGTCCTCTTACCGGAGAGTTGCTAAATTGTAAAAATGGTAATTTTGAAAATGAAACTGTCCTTTGTGGAGAGATGTCTGCTAAAGGGAGGTTCTACTGTATTTAGCCACTCTCTGGTAAGAGAAAAACCCCTCTCTCCTTAAAAGACACTTTGGCTTTACAACTTGGTATCTTTTACAGAGAGGTTTTACTGCATTGGGATTTTATAAACGGTTGAATTAAAGATGGTAATTTAAATATGAAATGGTTGGAAAAAAAAAATGGGTTTAATTACACAGGTCTACAAAACTCAAAGTAGTTGTACCTTATAGCATATATATATCGGGATTCAGAAAAAAAACTCTGAGAGATATTTGATGCACAGGGATATTTATCACTGTGCATCAAATATCTCTCGGAGTTTTTTTTTCTGAATCCCGATATATATATGCTATAAGGTACAACTACTTTGAGTTTTGTAGACCTGTGTTATAATTGAATTAAAAGAGGTTACATTATGTATGACACTATACATTCTAATAAAGGCTGCGTGTGAAATTCTGTTGTTTATATATTTTAAGTTTAATCAATTGTTCCCACAGAGTATGTGTGTATAAGATCACATGTAAATAGATACAACACACAAAAGCCTTTATTAAGACACACTGGTCTTATAGAGGATTCTCCCCGAGATTACAAGAGAGATAGGCCTGTGAAAGTGGGGAATATACAGAAGAAGAAAGATTATGTAAGTATGATATATACATACACATACATATATACAACATAACAAAAGCCCCCATTAACCCTTAACTGGACGGGTGGATTTTTCTTACGTAACTGGACGGGTTGGGTAGATTCAACCCACCTATGTAACTTTATGAAATAAGCGCTAAATAATGATTGAAATCAATATTTAAAAAAATATTTAATTAATATATAGTTAATATACAGATTTTGACTTTTAAAAATTCTGAATATAATCTATTTACAGTTTTCAAAAATTATTAAAAAAATGTTATTGCAAACGCTTAGTTGACATACAGAGCAAAGGGTTTTTATTTTTTACTGCGCTTTTTGATGGACATTTGTAGCACCTTTTTGGAGTATCAGATTGTTGTGGCATCGTAGATTCACTTGGTTTACTTGAACCATCATTTTTCTTGAATTGTTGTCTGTAATTGCAGTGGTAGAGAATTGAGATTACGTGTGGCCAGGTGTTCATCAGTCAATGCTCTTCCAAGATCAACAATAAAATGATTCCTTTCTTTTTTACCTTTTTTACCAATCTGATTACCAATTTTCTTTTTTCTTTCTTTTTTTTTTTGGAACATAGGAGACTAAAGTGGTTGTTCCAGAGAAACCGAAAATAGAGGTTCCTGATTCTCTATTAGGGTGCGGTTGAAATTGTGGTGAACCTAAGGTCAGTTCTTTCTCATCGTTCCTAAATATGTAAGGCCATGTTCTTTCAACTTATCAACTAATTCTACTGAAGTGAATCAATTGTCTGCTGGAATATTTCTTCCAAAGTGTGGTCGACAAATCTCTAAAACATATATATTTTGGGTTGGCAGGGATAGTTCTCTCTGTTTACTTGATTGATTATTCTACTTATCCAAAAAAAGAAGTGTTGTTTTATAAAAAGGAAGCTAAAAATAGCATAAGATAGAGACTCAAGTATGAGCCACGAGCTAACACTGACACGAAAAATTCTCATGCTTCTGGACGGGCTGGGCAGAATCCGCCCCAACATGCAAATTTAACCCCCCTCCTAAAACTGAAATTTATAAACGATGGATAGAAAATGTTTGTATCACTGTAAAATTAGAATACATGAAAGCTGGTAGCTCTAGGTAAATAAAAATATATATTTTTCCTATATTAAGTTTATGCATGGGCAGAATCTACCCAACCCGGCCAGTTAAGGGTTAAGACCCAAAGTCTTACAAAAGACTCGACTGCAGGATCCAAGAAGCAAAGTAAGAGATAAAGAAGTGAAAAAACAACAACAAAAAAAAAAAATATATATATATATATATACACATATATACACATTCACTCAATTCAAAGTAACAGTAACGATGCCTTTTTATTCACTGCCTTGTAAAACCCACATAGATCCAGTGAAAACTTTCTATCTGTTATGTAGTTTGTTAAGATATCCTCAACTGTGTCCGGGAATCTATTATCCTGTTTCGAAATAAATGTCTTTCTTTCATCTGAAATACTTGTACAGTGGAAAAAATAGTGAGAAGTAAATGGATACTAACTGTAAGAAGATAAGTTTCTAAACATAAGGTAATAAGACCAAATCCAAATAAATAAATAGTGTATGACATTTCGGTAACAACTTTGTTACCATCTTCAGACAAAAGTACTGAATGAAAATTCTTATCTGCTATCTTGTTTAAACACCTGATAACAGTTTTTTTTTTTGCTTATCCCTAGTACACGTGGTACAGGCCATGATAATCATGGTGGGTAGTTAGCGACTGCTTTCCTGATAACAGTAACTATTTAAAACATGCTGTGGTAAAATTTCTCATTCAGTACTTTTGTCTGAAGATGGTAACAGTGTTGTTACCGAAACGTCACATATTATTTATTTATTTGGATTTGGTATTATTACCTTGTGTTTATAATCTATAATCCAAATTGTGTCTTATCAAGATAAGTTTCTCTTTGTTTACAATGTTATATTTTGTTCTCTCTCTTGTAAATCTATATGGTTTGATTAATCTTCTTGGAATCAGTTTCTTTAAAAAGTCCAAGCAAAGTCAACACAAAAGCTCTCTTTTCAGATAAAAAAAAAAAGGTGCCATCCTAAAGATCTTCCATTTAATCTTATACGCAGAGATAAAACTCTCCTTGGAGAGAACAGAGAACAACAATGAAATAAAGTGAGATAGCAAGTATTTTAGGCCCAAAAAATGTGCAAGTCACTTGGAACACTTCAAGGGAGATCTTCAGGCAAAGAAAACATCATCACATTTACCAATGGGACAGAAATAGAAGTTGTTGATGGAAGTAAATGGTTCAGTAGCAGTTGTTGATGTGAAAACAGTGACTCATCACTGTAGATATATGGGCTGTCCTTGAAGTCTTTGTTTGTAGCCTAATAATTTACTTTTGTTACTCTACAACATTCCAAGATATCAAAACTTTCGGTTTGAAAAAGTCAGGTGTTGAATAACTCCGCCTTCCAAGCCCGGATGAAAAAGGAGGAGGGGGAGCAGTAACAAGCTCACTAAAAAACCTGGACTCAGCTGGCCCGGCTGATAGTACTCTGTAAGAGCTCCTAATCCAGGGATACAGGATGAGCAGCGTTTGTACTCCATGTTAGGAGCGGCTGCACATGGCATCTGTTCCTCATGTCAGAGGCGACCATTTATTTTGGAGCTAAGTTGGCCTGCCACTGAGTAGTGCTCCCAAGTCTTAATGACAAAGGCAGACGCATTCTACTTCACCCAGTCATGATGGTTGTCAAACAAGCTTGATACCCTAATATGATTGAGTGTAGATAAGAAAGAAGAAGACCTTGTGTTATTTAGGAAATAAATATGATAAAAAGGATATTTAGAGGTAATATTTGGTAGCAACTCCTGACTACAGATGAGACATAGAAGAGTTATAAGTCCATCCTCACCTTATATGGGTATTCCTCGCTGCCCATGAAGACCAGATGTTCCAAGGTATGGGGCAGTCCATCGTCATCGTGAGCTTCAGTGGCTGTAACATTCCTCCAGTTACCTCAGGATAACCTGACACTTAATGCAAATCAGTAAATCTACCCCATTTTTCAAATAATGTTTCCTATTTACATACTCCCTATAACATGAGTTACATATGAACATATAACATAACATATTTGCACATACAAGGTGCATTTTGGACAAGTAGCAACAAATGTATATTATATAATCTAAAATGCAATTATTATTTTTTTAAAACAACATATTTTAATTTCAACAACAACAACAAAAGCCTTTATTGAGGACCTCTCGTCCTATAAAGGATTCGCCAGTTTACAGAGTAAGAGAAGAGAACTAAGAATACAGAGATATATGTAGTAGGTATAGTATAGTATTTTCTACACTGTGACTATATACAACATCAGCAACAAGCCTTTTACTGGAATCAAAGTCCCATACAGGATTTGTCATTCTAATCCTGACAAAGATTATTTACATATGATTATTTACATCAGTTAGATTATGTATATAGCTTCCTTTTCTCTTCAGCTGTATTCCAAAATTTGAACAACGCAAACTCTCCAGCTCTGTTTCTCACCACCTCATTCAACATATTTTATTTTCATCATTGACTGTTCTACATTTTTGACCATAGATTTAGAAGATACCACTTTGAATATTTATGTAAATATGTATAGTTAAGCTACCTATAGTATCTCATGTGTTATATATAATAAATTAACATATATAATAATGATCTTTTACTAATAAAGTATTTTAATGGTTGCACTACAGTGATGGAGAAATGAATTATAAAACTGCCATATTAGAATCAACAAGGTATTATCTTAAAATTACAAATATATTCTCACAATGAGTATCTTTTTTATTTAAAAAACGCTAGCTTTTTTGTAAATATTTCTGGTGGGATAAAGTAGATATTATAGTAAGCCCGTTGAAGAGAGATTATCACTTTAAAGCTAGCGTTTTTTAAATAAAAAAGATACTCATTGTGAGAATATATTTGTAATTTTAAGATAATAACCTTGTTGATTCTAATATGGCAGTTTTCTAATGCATTTCTACATCACTGTAGTGCAACCATTAAAATACTTTATTAGTAAATGATCATTATTATATATGTTAATTTATTATATATAACACATGAGATTTGCATGAAAATATAGCAGTATTAAAAAATTATTCTTATAACACATTTTTTTAAATTCTATTTTGAAATTATCAGTTAACTATTAAACCATTTGATGTGGTAACCATATGGTAAAATGTTAAAAGTTTAAAATATTAAAATATTTAACAAATTTTTAAAATTATTTAGCCGAATATAATTCGACGCGGTTTCCTCTATTATTATTCTATGAATTTATTAAAAATGAACAATACAAACCTAAGCATAAATAGCCAGTCACAATTGGACCTGCAACTTGTGCAATACAGACGGTTAATCCTGTTTTATTAGACTTATATTTTGAAAATGGCACATTTCCATCGGCTTTTGACGAGACAATAAGATCAAAATTTGACATGTTTAAAACATATACCCTAAATAAAAATTACTATATAAATGAGTAAACAAAAAGTAAAGCCGGTCGTAAATTTTAAAATATTTTACACAGATTTTTTTCTCCCAAAAATAATCATTAATATATCATTTTAAATATATAATAAAAATAATTGTTTTCATAATCAAAAAATGTTAGAAAATATAATAAAACCGAATATATAAGGAAAGCGTGAGTAGTTTCTTCCACATAAAAAATCATAATATATTTAACTTCGCTCTAAAATCATAGCAAAAATGTGATATTAGTTTTTGCTATATATACAAGTAAACTATCTTTTGTACGCAGATTATCGCCCGAATTCTGACTAAGTAACGCTTATCCAGCGATAAGTGCTTTAAAATGTTAATTTCTATATAATATTAGTGTCTATTATTAGTAGTCATGATAATGGCGGGAGATGGTTGTTGTATTAAATTTTCATTATTTTCATATCTCAAATCATATAAATGAGTTCTTTCATAATTGTTCTAATCTATATTGGCGTTTAGTAAGCTTATATATTTGATTAAATTCATTAAGAAGTAGTTCTGCTTTTCTTGTGTGTGTGCAAAATTGATTGGTGTTTTTTTTTTTTTTTGCAGAGAGAATATAAATTATTTAACCGGTTCGGCACTCTAACATAGTGCACCTGGAAAATATCACGCCGAGTAGGTATACTAATATAAATAAGGATAAAAGAAAGATAGGGAAAATAATTCAGTTGCAAATTGATATTTTAATGGCTTCTGATATGAACACTGTTGTGTATTGTTAATCATTTGATACTATATACTCTGTTTTTATCATCATCCACGTGGTAATCGAAACATGTTTGAGAATAAATTGTTTTTGTTATTGTGTGTAAAAAACAAATGTCATTAATTGAAATATAAAGACATAACAAATACACAGTTTCTTTAATATAAATATATATATAATTATATAAAATTACCTTCATGATAGAGAGAGAAAGGAAGTCCTAGCATAGTCTTCCTTTTTGTATTTCGGCAAAACTTCATCTAACTGCACATAAATATTATTATTAGTTAAGAAAAACGTTTGTGATGTTATGCTTTAAAAATGATTTAGGAGTGTGTATCTCTATCACTCTATGTTATATATTTATGCAACATTCAGAATATTTACAAAATAAAATTTCTTTAAAAGAAATTTCCTTTAAAATCTCAGTTGAAGATGAAAGTAGTCAAATACACCGTGGAGAAAAGCTTTGTCAAATATGTCTTTCAAAAGGAAAGGGGAACCACTTGTGCTTTATCAGATATAAACAGATGATAACAAGGAATTAAGGGTGAAGATTTTTCTAATTGTGAAGAAAAGGATAGAGGCATGTCACGTGCCAGTTTTGAAATCACTCATGAGACCCTTAAAGCTTTAAATATGTGGAGATCATATTCTGTACTCAGCAATATGAGAGTAAGTTGAATAGGCCAGACAAAGGGCTGTTACTTTCCAAGATGAAGATCAAAGGTCTAGTGATATAAATGGTTGCTTTATATAGTGACCTGATCATTAATTACAAGTAATGAAAACCAGATAGTACGCTGTATGAACTAAAAGAAACAGGAATCATACTGCTTTTGCTTAAAGATTACTTGAGCGTTCACGTAGCCGTTTTATAATGTCTGATAGCGTCAAGAAAGTAGTCGCATTAACAAAGATAGAACTTATCAAACAGTGCTTGACGAAAATGAACTTTAGCGTGGATTTCTCCTTATAAAGCAAGTTTTTCTCCAAACACCATCTCTTTCTTTCTCTCTCATATTGAAATATTATTTCAAATGAAACAATTATATATTTGCTAATTTTAAGCTTATACCTTTCACTCGCAATAACACAATGTAATAATGCTCATGCAATTAAGGAAATAATATTGACTGTGAATAATAAATTAAAGTTTTTAGCATTGACATTTTTTGAAATTTTGCAGGAAATTATTATTTATGTAAAAATGGGACCTCTCCCTTTAAAAATGCCTTTATCAAAGCATTTTTTATCTTGAAAATTTATTTTCAATTTAAAATTTTATCTTGAAAAAAATTAAATATAATATAGTCTAAAAACAAAAATGGCATATCCTGACCAGGAGCACATGTGTTTACTGAAGGCAGAGCGCCATCTGGTGGAACAGAAATCAACTAATTATTGATTTAGCCTTTTCCCTGATATTTGGCCAGCCCAATTCCTTGATAAATCAAGAAACGCCATCCACAAACGCGTTTCGCGCTGTTGGCGCTCGTCAGCGCGGAGTAGGCTGTACCGCTGCGACCAGAGTCCCAAGGGCTTCTTGAGAAACCAAAGAAATGGGTATTTAAGGCCAAACTTGCCTAAATACGCTTAACATGTGAAAAAAATAAAAATAAAAAGTTTTTTTCTATTATTTTTTCACATGTTAAGCGTATTTACGCAAGTTTGGCCTTAAATACCCATTTCTTGGTTTCTTAAGCCTACTTCACTCGCGAACAGTGCGAAACGCGTTCGTGGATGGCTTTTCTGGATTTATCAAAAAATTGGGTTGGCCAAATATCAGGGAACAGGCTAAATCAATGTTTTATTGATTTCTGTTCCACTAGATGGCGCTCTGCCTTCTGTAAAGCACACGTGCTCCTGGTCAAGATATTCCATTTTTATTTTTAATATCAACACCGGACCTTTTTATTTTTCTATTATTTTTTCCACATAATATAGTCTATACAAAAATGTATTTCTAAATAACTTTACAATATTATGCGAATTCAAATTATTTACTCTTTCAATTAACAAAGATATATAGCACCTATTGTTTAGAGAGTGATATTTTAAGATTGGTCTTAATTAATTAAAAATATAAATGATTTAATTACCTGTGTGTTAGCCTTGAAGTTGCCATTATTAACATTAGTCTTCCATCATTATCTTAGAAGATCATTTAATGAAGAATTCATCTGAAAAATGGCACTAGAGCGGATGTACACATTTTCAATGAGACTTGGTAATTTCATTCATTTCAGACTTCATCTCACCAAAAATAGTTCATATGATAGGAGTATAAAATTATTTAAAAAGCCGAAATTAAATATTTAAAAAAAAAGAAAATTTTCATCTAAAATTTTTTTAGGGTATATGCCAATTATTTTCTTTCAAGATTTTGAAGTAGCGTATTTTTATTCCTTTTATTGCGTTTTTAAAAATTATTCATTCTTTCGATAAAAAAGAACATAGGCATCTTTTGTGATGACATTATTTGGATCAATGGAAGTTATTTCTGTATCACTGATGTGATACCATTGTCCAGTTGAGGGATTTCTGCAGGTTGCAGTATAATGGCCTGAGAATTGCTCTTTGCCCACATGGTTTGCAACTGCAAACAAATTATAATTGACATTCTGGCCTGAAGATGAATAGGCATTCATATTTAATTTGAATGGGGCTTCAACTTTTTTATTTATTTTCTCTCCACCGTAGCCATGGAACTTCTTTATATGGAGAATTAAGATATCTGGCCAAATAGTGATTCTCAACTTTTTAAGAAAACATTTCTTTTTCTTGCATTGAGTGCAATTTACTTTATTCTCGCCTTTTATGTTCTCTTTCTTTGTATAGAGGTCTAGGCACTTATTGAGGGTAACCTTCCCTTTAATTTTAGGAATGGGCAATGATAGCTCCCAGAAAATATCATAGCTATCTGAGTTGGTCTTGCAAGTCTTGCATGTTAGACGGCTCCTCTGTTGACCAACAAAATTATGGACAAAGAAGCTGTTATCAAGAAGAAGAAAATTATTCCAGCTTTCAATTCCTTTGTCAGTTGAGGATGTGTCGAAGAATGATTCAGATTTTCTATTAATTTCTTCATGAAGACCCAGCAACAAGGAATGTAAGAACTCTTGGGCATCTTGTTGGTCATCTGTTCCAAATTCAGGATTTAAATGGACTATTAATTCCCTGAAGAAGCTTGGGCAGATAATATCTAAACCACTCCAAATTTCTTGAAGAAGGATGATGAAGGCCTGAAGAAACATTCCTCCAATGGGAGTTATTGTGCTAAAACAGTTCTTCAGAAGTGGCGCAGTATGTCCAAGACATTGGATGATTGTGTTCATGTAGCAGGTGTTGCCCATATTGATGAGGCCAGCAGGTCTTTTAGAAATCTGGAGGAGACCAAACTCCTGTTCTGTTACAAACCATTCAAATTTCCTTATATACGCGCGTTCAATATTACTATTAAAATAAGATTAAATATTGTTTTTAATTTTGTACTTAATGACTAATTGTTTGCTAAAAATACTAGGTGGTGCACTCTCCAGTAGTTTGATCTCACAAACATCTAATATTAAATAGAATCATGGACTTAGATGATCTACATATCAAGATTCATGACAAAGATTTTGATATGGGACTAATGACATATAGCACAATAGTATGCAAAGAGATAAGGAAGTGAACCGAGGAGGATTAGGGAAAGAAGGGTGTTGCGATATGGCGTGTGATCATATTTAATTGGGTAAGTATATTTTTTAAAAATATATATGCAATAGAATGTCTTAATAAGATATGATAGTAATCATATTAATATTTCGGAACGAAGGCAGTATGTAAAGGAAACATGTAATCCTCCGATCTTTCACTACAATATTTTTAAATTGGTATATGCAGCAAATTTCCACCTATAAAGATCTGTCTGTGAATTGTATCCTAATTAATACCAAGTAATAAATATTTTATATTTTTAATTGAGTTCTGCAATCATTGCCATACATTGACAATATACTAAAAAAAATGATCATTCAATAACCTTTTGAGTAGTATTTGTGTAAAAAAGGTTGGTGGACGAGTGGGTAACACCCTCGATTCCCGACAACCATGAATTGGCATTCCCGCGTTAAGTTTTGTTTAATATGTGAATTTCACATATTATTTATTGTTGCAAATATCATAAACTAGGTTGCTCTTTTTGAGCGGTTCTTAATTAAGTGAATTTGGAAAAAGATCAAGAGTATTTGTGTGAGTGAGACATCTTTTTGAATTCAGTAATTTATATGTATGCATGTTTGTGTTTGATTCAAATATATAAATAAATTTATTAATATATATTAAAAATAAAGAAGCCATCTCCTGACCACGAGCACATGTGCTTTTTAGATGGCAGAGCGCCATCTAGTGGAGCAAAATAAACTAAACGTTTATTTAGCTTGCTCCGTGATATTTGGCCAACCCAATTTCTTGATAAATCAAGAAAAGCCATCCACGAACGCGTTTCTGCTGTTGGCTGTGGTCAGGAGATGCCTTCTTTATTTTTAATATCAACACCTGACCTACTTATCTTTCATTTTTTCTATTGTTTTTTCATTAATATATATATATATGATAATTTGTATATACCAAGATGTAATCCCACCACAATCTATGCAATTTATCGTCAAAAGATTTTAATAAAAGTTAGGCCTCGCGAAAAAGAGGGAACATCAATTACCAGGATTGCATCATCCAGGAAGTAAAGGTAACTACCCAGGAACCATAAAACTAAAGTTCAAAGACCTTCTTCTTCCTGGAAGATGGCAATCATGAGACAATGGAGGTACCAACAACCAATCACAGTTAAGCATGAATAACTAAGAACCAATCAGAGGTAACTCTCAGGACGATCCCATCCAATGAGAAGCCGAGAGAGTTAAAGAGGAAGATCTCGGACTCAAAGCTAGACAGTAGGCAGGCGACCAGGCTAGGAGCAAGGCGTGCCCAATTCTCTCCAACCAAGGTAGAATTCTCTTCGATCATGTGAAAGGCAAGGTACCTCCATCAGTCTCAACTTTCTCTCTCTCCCTTTATCGCGAAGTCTTAGATTCAATCCCATCCTGGTTTTGTCTCGTTATTTCCCCTGTGGAACCCTACCATTCAACCAACGGCTGCATTATCAATCATCAACCACCACAAGTCACCAATCCTACAGTAAGTCAACAGGATCTTACATAGGAACAACAACAACTTCGAATAATATTACATATATTGTAACGAAATATTTATTATTTTATGAACAGAATATTAATATTGATAATTAATTACTCTGTATACTTCCTTCATTGCTTCTATTGCATTTTATAAATTTTAGTTTGTTTTTGCCATTAATAAATTGCTACCTAATCCTGAAGTTTGTCTTTTTTCCAATTTTCTATGTGGCAATACAGCTAGGCACGACGCATTCTTAATTAATATAGAATAAAGAAGTGACATTACATCGCCATACAAGTATTTGTTATTACCTAACAATGAAATTAGATATTGAAGAACAAAATTGACCACATATGCATTTATTAATATTTAGATTGTTTATATGATATGCAAATAGTCTAACAACCTTTTTTTTATATCTTTGTGTATTTAAACTAGCTTTGATTCTGGCAGCATAAATAGAATCTAGATGGCAAACCCCAGCAGCATCGTCCTTACATAGGGGCAGATGCTAATATTCTCTATGCATTGTTCCAATTTTAGTATTTGCACTGATTATTCCTTGAGGTGGAGGAAGAACCTCTGGAAGTGTATGAGAGACACTGTCTGTATATATATTGTTTATTGGGATGTGTGGTGTGTTTTTCCTGATTTTCGTCGTTTAATTTCTGTCTAAAGTTGCTTAAAGATCTGACTTTCCACTCACTCTGTTCCTTTATTTTAGTGTCTTTACCTTCATAATTCTAAAGATAACATTGTTGTATATCCCAAAAATCCCGATAGACTACAACATCTTAATTCACATTACACTAAGGAAAAATAGCCTAGCTGTGAAAGCTTTAGACTTTTGAACCTGATGTCCCTGGTTCGAACACGCTTTTCGCTATCTTTTTATAATATATAAGTTGGTGGATGAGAGGGTAACACGCTCGATTCCCGACAATCATGAACCGGGATTGAATCCCGCGTTAAAAATTGTTTAATATGTGAATAACCATCACATATTATTCATTGTTTAAATTATCATGAACTAGGTTTCTCTTGCTGAGCGGTACCTATTAATGTGATTTTGAACCAGGTCACATTACATATCTGGGTTGTTCTTTTTGAGAAGTACCTAATAAAGTTATTTTCAAGTCCCCAAATAACTATTAGGTACCACTCAAAAAGAGCAACCTAGCTTATGTTATTTACAATGGAAAATATGAACAGGTTCTTCACAGAAAAAAAAGTGTACAATGCGGAATTTGATCCCGGTTCATGGCTGTTGGGAATCTTCGTCCTCTGACTTGTTAATAAAGTTTTTTTTTTGAACTGGGTTATATTACATCTATTTATTGAAAAAGAGAAGTGTCTTGTATTATTACAAATAATTAATAGAGGGCAAATTGCAGATAAAAACTATTTTAAAATAGTAACTCAAGTTATTTGTAAAAAATAAACGTTGAAAAACATTTTGTGGAGAACGCGAATTATTTTATTAAAAAAAAACCTTCAGAGCGCTACTCTCTTTTTTTTTTTAATCAAAATAAAAATTTTAATAAGTTTTTATTAACACAAAATGAAGATATTTCCATCCAATCTATTTTATCATTGCAATAGGATCTGTAGTTTGTTTTAATAATAAAAAGGCACAACTAAAATTTCACTAGAGAGAAAAATTCCATGCAGGAAAGAGGTTTTTTTTTTTGCAAAAAAAATAATTTGATTGACTTGAGCTATCGGGCCTTGAATACCTTCTTCAGGAATAAGGTTAAAAGCGACATTATATTTAACCTTACTTCTATAAAAGGCTCCTAGTTCCTAAATCTCAAGTCAATTTAATTAATATTTTACATTATAAAGGACTGCGGCGTATGATTATAAAACAACACTTGAAGTTGCACCGCATAAGTTTCTTTTCTGTGAAAAATCAATATTTATTTCAAAGAGAAATATTTACTATTTCTAACTTTTTCACTCTTTCATACTTCATCCAAAAAAGTTAGAAATAGTAAATATTTCTCTTTGAAATAAATATTGATTTTTCACAGAAAAGAAACTTATGCGGTGCAACTTCAAGTGTTGTTTTTAATTAATATTCTTTATAAAAGAAATTCTTCCCTGTATGTATTTTTTCTCAAATTAAATTATACAAGAGATTATTATTTTCGGAATAACTAATATTGACCAACGAGTTTATCAAATGTTTCCTATTACCAGTTGTTTAAGGTTTTTTTTTGTTGTTATTTCCTTTGTCTTACTGCTTTGTTCTTATGCATACCTCTGGTGAATCCTGTATAGGGTCAGTGACCCTAAATAAAGGCTTTTTGTTGTTGTTTTATGCTTTGGATAATTCTTAAGAATTTAAAGAGTGGAAAAAATAAAACAAAATGTAATTTATATAAGAATTTTTTATTGAAAGTATACAAGTGTTTACATAAAAAAGTATAGTACTTTATACATAGAGAGAGGTTTGAAATTGGTAATGATACAAGGCAAGACTTGATTAAAGATAGTTATAATATTTTCATTAAATATATTTATTTATATTATGTATTTTTCTAATTTTATAATAAGATTTGAGGCTAGAATTGTAAGAAGAAAAAAAATAATAGGATGGAACAGCTCATCAGAGGCAAACTCTTCTACCATTCTCGCCAATTTATTCTACTAGACAAAGACATTATTTGATCGAATTTGATCGAAAGACATTAATTGTTGATTTTTCCGCTAATATACATTTAGCATATGCTAGTTAATTCTTGGTGATGGTGTTTATTAAATGCGTACAGGATTAGAGATAGATACAAGGGGGGAATCAATAAATAAGGTGAATTATCTTATTTCTTAAAAATTAAAAAAGCAAAAATAATTTAAACCACAGAATATTAAAATATAACATCGAGAGACTATGGCTATTTCGGTCTCGGACTACTTCGGACTCGGTTTCTGACTATTTCCTTTTTGGACTACTAAAGAAGGAGTTAAAGAGAAAGCGATTTGACTCGGATGAAGATGTCCAGAAAGTGGTGCAAGATTTTTTTCACACGCTTCCTAAGAGTGCCTATAAAGAGGGTATTTACAAGTTGCCAGAACGATGGAGACGATGTATAGAAAGCCAAGGTGATTATATATTTTGAATAAATCAAGTCCTAATTTTTAATATCGTTCTTATTTTTTAAAATAAATTATAATTAACCTTATTTATTGATTCCACCTTGTATTTTATAACTCAGGTTACTGGAGCGTTGAACGTCAACTACCCTAGAATAGAGGGTTAGACTTTGTTGGTTTACGAGTTATGTTTGAGACTCCAACACTTTAGCTATCTGAAGAAGGCAAAGCATATTGAATAATTGGAAATTAAATAATAATAAAAATAATCCTATCAAAAACGATTGTTGCTTTCACAAATAAAACAAAAATTTACTGTCCTTACTCGATGAAAAATACTGGGAGGGCTTGGCTCATCAGTAGTGGATATTCCCAGTAATTTCGCAAATTTAATCTACCAGACCACTTCTTTGAGCTCTAATAATGTATTGGACGATTCTGTTTATATATAAGAAACAATGAAGAATGGGATCTTAGTTATGGATTTTAATTAAACTATGGACATAAGCTTTGAAGGCTTGTAAATTTCGGTCGCAGTAAATGTTGGAATATTACACAGAGTGACAATGGCTATAGATGAGCTCGTGTTTGAAAAGGAGCTTGTATGTATATAATAATTTTTGTTTTTGTTGTTTTCATGTAGACATATATACCAAGATTTGTTTTGTATAATTGCTATTAATAATAAATAATATGTAAAGTTAAATTGGTTACTGATTCATCCTTCTTACTTGCTTAATTACATAACAGTAAAGACAATTAAAAGTTGGTTTTATTTGTAAAAGAAACCATCATTCTTAATATATTTATTTCTTATATAAATATATAGATGGCAAGCTGTTCCCTTAGAATAAATAAAAGTATATACTGATGTTTAGACAGATAATTGACTATAATACTGTTATATATTTTTAATAATGTTAGAAATAGATTCGACAACGTTGTTTTGTAAATATACGATGTAACACTCGATGTCACACCTCAAGTATGTACTTTTATTTTTATTGTGTGTTATATTATGTAATCTCATTCCAAGATAATTAAAACATTTAAAATCAACCCATACCTTATCATTTCAAATACAAGGCCCACTTTTATACACAACAAATACAATCCCCAAGAATGGAGAAATTCTCATTACCATTAAGACGTTCATTCTCAATGAGAGGTCTGATTTTTTTAAGACGGCGTCTGACGTCTGAAAGTAGTCTTGAGGTCTTTTGTTGTCGAGGTTGCCTCTTGCAGAAGATATTGCTCCATTTGTGGCGTTTTCGGTTTATTTGAGGAGTATTGGGAGGGGTCTTCGCTGCGTTTTCTTCCTGGACATACACACACAAAAAAAAGGTTTAAAATTTTCTAATGTATATGAGTATTATATTGGTAATAATTTTTGTTTAAATAGATGTCATAAATTTTTCAGATATGATAAAAAAAAACTAAGAATAGAAATAAAAATAAATTTTCAAGGCATAAGGTATCTGAAAAATTATTTTATCAATAAAATATAATGTTATAAATATTAATAAAATTAATATATAAGAAAAATATGAAGAGTAAAAAGAAGGATACTTTTCCTTTGTTTAATATCTTGAAGATTGATAGTTTATAAATTTGAGAACGTCTGTGATGTAATTGTAAATATTCAGAGAATTTAAATGAAAGAGTAATTATCATCATGTTTGTTTATGTTTGAGATAGAAACAGCTCGTGTTAGGCTGTAAATAAATAAATGATAAATAAGTTATAAGTTAGGAAGTTCCCTCTCTTAAAATAAATATAAATAATTGTTCATCTCTGCATCCTAATTTATAAAGAAACAAAACAACGTCCAAGACAACTATTTGGTACAATTATATTTGTATTTTAAATTTTTGAAAACTAAAATTTTATATTAAAAACACAAAAATAGTTATTATTTAACATAGTGGTGGTGGTGCTTATCTCCATGGTTAAACCAATTCCTGAAGTTCACTCCTCTCCAATTTTGCGATGGTAGTTATAGGCCTGGAAAATAGGTCCTCTATTGTCAGTTCTGAGCATGATAAGATATTTTACACAAATAAATTTACTGGCAATGCGTTTCTTTTTTAAATCTCTACAGACCTTACTGCAATGATATGATTTAATGAATGAGAGGGCTTGGCTCATCAGTGGTGAACCCTCTCAGCGGTTTCGCCAAATTAATCTCTAGACCGCTCTACTATTGTATTGGACTGGTTTTGTTATATACCCTGCATTTTCTATGGAAGGCAGCTAAATGGTGTTTAGTGAACTATGGACATAAGCTTATAGGTCTGTAGAGGTACATACATATAAATTTCAAGGTAAACTTCCGCGCAAAACATGTTTTCATAACCATTATATATTAGTAAATTAAATTTTATTGCCCTCTATCGTTAAAATTTTACACAAATAAATAATAAAAATACGCAATAAATAAAAATAAATAAAAAATACGCATTGCCAGTAAATTTATTTGTGTAAAATTTTAACGATAGAGGGCAATAAAATTTAATTTACTAATATATAATGATAAGATATGTTTCAGAGAAGCTTCCGCACTATTGCATTTCAAGCAGTTATTTAACACAAAATGAAAGGTTGGAAATATAGAAAAAAATACCTAGGAATTCTTTTAAAAACTTATAATCTTCTGGATATTGAAAAAGGAGGAAAAATTCATTTTTATGCAGGAGATATTTACGCCTTTACGGCAATTTAATTTTCTAGTAGAGAAATTCAAATTCATATCATTTTATCCTCAACACACAATATTATTTAAAACTATTTCAACTCAAGATTTTTCTGAAAGAGTAAAATGAGAAATTTCACAATATTTTGATATTGAAAATACCTTTTGTTGACTTTGCTTAGAATTTTTAATGAAACTGATTCCAAGAATATTAATCAAACATTATATTTATTGATTTACAAGAGAGAGAACAAAATATAAAAGGGAAACTAATATTTAAAAAAAAAAAAAGATTTTTTTTCGGTTAGCGCCTATTTACCTGTAAGCTTACACACACTCTGTGGTAACAATTAATTAATATATATATACAACACCTTTATAAAAATATATAATAATAAAAAAATATATTTTGACTGGGATGACTATTCAATATTTTCTATGTATTCGCCTTTATAATTCACTGATTAGACCAATTTTCTGAACACTCGGATTTTCCTGGAAAATCTCTTAAAGATTTCTTGAGGACTAGATGGGTGACCCGGGCTTCGCCCTGGGATTGACCCGTGTGCATATCTACCCGAGTGATATATATTTAGATAAGATTTTTTTAAATAATTGTTTGTTATTA
This sequence comes from Cordylochernes scorpioides, assembly GCA_030710605.1. Taxonomy (NCBI): domain Eukaryota; kingdom Metazoa; phylum Arthropoda; class Arachnida; order Pseudoscorpiones; family Chernetidae; genus Cordylochernes; species Cordylochernes scorpioides. The sequence continues at coordinate 88,034,671 of CP092873.1, read as the reverse complement.
GCATTATCTATTTGTTTGCATCAGCATAATTTAATCGTTGATAGAGGGCGCTGTTCGTGAGCTAAGTACAATAATTTGAATATATAGTTTTAATAATTGATTTATATATTTTTTAAAATAGCCTATCGTCTTCCCCGTATTTTTTTACCTATGTATGGAAATTTTGGTTTGAATTAGTGAACTACTGCGAATTTGTATACCGGACATACAAACAAACAAACATACAAACATTGATTTTTATATATATAGATATTGAATAATGAAAACTCCTTTCATAGGATATTTTGAATTCAAAGCCGCTCTTGATGATGGTCATATTCCGATAGCCATGGTATGCAGGTTTGGTTATTTGGCTGGATTTTCTGAAGCTGGTATTTTAGGGTGATATGAATTTGGTTTTATGAAAAGTCAAGATGAAATTCTTTAATATCCCTAAAACGTTGGTACTATGTCAATAAAGCGATGCAAAAGTTTCAATTTCAATGAAGAATTATCTGCACTATAAAAAATTCTTAATTTAAATCAAATTTGAAGATTTTTAGAGTATTAAAAATATTTTAAAATAATTATTCGTAAAATATGCACATGAAAATATAGTGTAAAAAAAAAAACAAGAACGTAAATAATAGGGATTTCTTACCTCCGTAGATTCTTCTTTGTTTTCTTCTGAAACATATCATACTAGATTATTTATATTCCTATATTTATTTGATGTATATTTAACATATTTGTGGAATAATGGAGATTCACTTCGGGACGTTCGGCCAGACGGATTGGGTGGCATCAAACAAACATACCCGCCAGCCAGCAACAAAAGAAGAGAGAACGGTCTGGTCTGTGTTGGGTGTTTTCCTCTGTTCTCCTAACATGTTTTAAATAAAGTTAGTTTAAAGGAGTCTTTTACCCTCTCCTTTCTGCTATTTAGTGATCTGATTTAAATCCTTGCAACAGCCCACAAAAGAATCATCATTGCGAATTCTTCTACCGAATTTCTCATCAGTGTTTTGTGAAACGATTACCAGACATTTCTTCACAATATTTTTGCGAAGGATGGCAGTCATGTACCAAAAGTGACACATTTACCTTTAAATTTGTATTAAAACATTGTATTTTGTTTATAGCCCCAGTACAAAATGTAAAGGTGGTGATAGAAAATAGGCCACAATACCAGTTTTCCAAAATCAGATAAAAAGCCAACCTATATTATATGGCTTTGGGTTAGGGCACTCATCAGTATAGGGGTGGCTTACATTTTATTTATAAAGGATAATAAAGCATTTGTTATATTTTAAAATAAAAAGTTAAACTGATTAGAATTAAAAGTTCTACTTGAAAATTTTGATATAATTAATTTCATTGATTGATATAATTTCAAAAAGAATCTTACGCCTTTAAAATAGTTTCGAATTTTGATAACAGATGGCGCGCTAGTGCATCATAATATACATATAATAAATATTTTTAAATATTATCTATAATTATTAAATTTTTTAGCCAGGGATATATATATTATTTTATATAAAAAAGTGCATATATAAGTGCGTGTAATAGTATTAAACATCCAGTGACACAAACTTACTATGAAACATTTTCTTAACTTGTCCAACTTTTCTAAATTTGAATAATTTTAGGAACTGAGAGTCAAATCTATAGGAGTTTTACTACTAGGTACAAAACAAGAACATGCACCAAAATAATTCTGTCTAATAGAATGTTTTATTAGAAGATATTTGTGTTGTCATTTAAACATTTTGCTTGATATAATATATATTTTTTTACTTATCCTTTTATTAGTCTAAATTAGACAAGATCTTGGAGGTCGTACTCATAAATAAGTTCAAGAACTCTTCTTGCTTCTCTGTACAGGGATCCTTATGCACGACTCCATATATGTTATATGCCAGTTACGTTAAAGCGTTGGTTTTATCCAGCATTTCCCCGAGGTCGCCTACAGAGAGGTGTAACTTGGACTTTGACCTGGTATTAAATGGCCGCCTCTAACATGAGGAACAGACGCCTTGTGCAGCCGCTCCTAACATGGAGAACAGACGCTGCTGATTATCCAGTAACCCAAGAATAGGAGCCCTTACAGGGTGCTATCAGTCGGGCCAACTGAAACCTGGTTTTTTAACGAGCTTGTTACTGTTCCCCCTCCTCCTTTTACGTCCGGGCTTGGGACCGGCAATGGCGGAGTAGATATAATAATAAAACATACAACTATTAAAATTATATATCTATATGTTTTTTCCTCTTCCTGATTGAATATCTACCTATAGAATCTTAACATGAGGCATTAGTGCGTCATTTGTTATAAGAAATCCAAATTATTTTTTTTGACCCATATGTTTCTTTTTAAAATAAAATAATTATATCTATTGCCTTTAATTCAATAATAAAATATTGCGAGAGCCTGGTTCATTAGTGGTGAAGCCTCCAAGAGGTTTCACCAGTTTAATATACTATACCGCTGTGATATTGCATTGGAAATTATTTACTCTTATACTGATGTTGAATCTAAAACACTCTTGGAAAAAGGTATTTTTAATAAACTACATAGGACTTAATTAGAACCTTTTTTTTTTAATTCTTCGACCAAAAAGAACAGATCTTTAATATTTTGAAATGATATTTGCCTATAGTATATGCTTTCATAGAAAGTGAAATACAAAAGAAAGGATAGACCAAATGAAAGGAGAAATATTAAAATCATATTAGAGGTTATGTTGAATTATTTTGGCAACTGCTTTATAAAAATCGAGTAATCTTTTGAGCCAGTCTTACATGAGATGGGGTTTGCTATTCGAAAATATATGGCAGCTACATTCTCCACGGGAAACATTTTCTTCTTTAAAGCTATATATATATATATATATATATATATATAGTGTAAAAACTATATGACAAAAATATAACAGTGATTCCACATTTAAAACTCAAGGAGCAAACTGATAAGAATGATAACTCATATCAAGTAGATTTGATTAGATTAGCAAGCTAAATCTAAATTAATTATAATAATAAATAGTTGTTTAGTTTTATGGTTTAGTTTTGTATTAAAATTATCAAATAGTTGTTTAATGTGTTTGTTGTTTAATGTTTGTAATAGTTGTTTAATACAAAACTAAACCATAAAACTAAACAACTATTTATTATTATATATATATATGTTATATAAAAAGTACTGCCTGGCTCAAGGCGTAAGAATAAAAAAAATGCAAAACTTATTTACATAATGTACAAAAGGTTTGAGCCGGCCTCGGGAAACAACGGGAATATTCTTGCCATCGCCCGCACAAGTCTCAGTGGAGACTTTTCCGGGCACACTGTATCTAAAACGTCAAGGCAGCAGACGCGATGTCAGGTGGCCAGGGATCCTAGGATCTGGCGGCTGGAGATATCTCGCAGGGGTGGTGGAAACGTTCAGGGAAACGTGCCAGGGTGCAGCGGGGCAGGAGTCTTGAATTGGCCAGGAATCCAGTAGAAGTGGCAGATGGAAATAGGAGGCAGAAGGTCCTTGAAGCCTAGAACTTGAGGGCCCTAGACTTCAGGATGGGGCAGCTTGAGGCTCTCGCTTCGTGCTTGTCTGGAAGGCTCTTTGAGCAGCAGTTGGCACATTTGGAGGTGCGCTGGTCAGCAATGGAAGGGCAGGCGCGGCCTTCATGGCCGTCTTCACCGCAGTGGAAGCACTTAGAAGCTCTGGTGCATTGGGCAGAGTTGTGGCCGAAGCCACAACAGCGGAAGCATAATGCGGGCGCGGATGGACTCCTCGAAGTTGAGGATTACTCCATCCACCACGATTCTTCCGCGGACGCCCAGGGCTCTAAAGGTCTTGATGTCCACCTCGATGAAGGCGGTGCAGGTCCCGTTTCTGGGTGCCGAACGGTGCACCATGCGCACCACTTTGCCCCAGGAAGTTTACTAACAGCTGCGGTTCCCAGGAAGGTCTCCTCAATTGTGGAGTTGGATGTTTCCCCATCCACTTTAAAGAGGCAGATTCGTGGCAGGATCTCCTTCTGCTGGCGGACCTTCATTCCATTTAACTTGCTGGCCAGGGAGGTAGACTCCTCAGGGATGGTCTCAGGATTACTGGAGTGGAGGACCAGCTTCCCCTTGTTGCGCAGGGAGGCCCAAACGCCTTGGGGGAGAGTGTGGGCAGTGCGGACAGCTTTAAGCATCTTCCTTGGGTCAGCCTGTGGGTCATCAGAGATGACCACTGTGTGGGCCGCCGATTTTTCTCCATGGAGGACCACTTGGGCGGCCGCAGGCTTGGAGACGCGGTAAGGCGCAGGTTTCGTAGGACCTTTCAGGTTTGTCCTTTTTGTAGGCGGGTTGGGAGCCTCAGGCTGCTTCCTTTTGGTTGGAGCAGGGGCAGGCATGTATAATACATATGATATTGTAATGTAGAAAATTAGGAGAGACAAACTCCAGAATGGCACAGCAATTTTTTTATGTAAAACTAAATTAAAACTAATTAAATAGCAGAGAGGCAATGAGAAAAATTTAGTGTAGCAAAATAAAAATATAGAAATTAAAAATATTTTCATAGAACAATAAATAATCTGCTACAATGTAATTAAGAGTTACATACAGAGAAACTGCTTCACATAAAAAAAATAACAAAAATATTCTGTGATGAAGTATGAAGAAATAGAGAGAGAATTCAAAATAAGTAATTTATTCTTTCTCAGACTAAGTTACATCTTGTCTCCTTGCCCTTTCACCCATTCAAAAGAGTACAATATATCTTGGATTCAATGATTATTAGGCAAATATCTTAAATATTGACTCAACAGCACAATGAGTTTTATGGTCATCATATTTTCTCTTCTCTCTTCTTTTTCCTCAGAGCTTTCTTGTCATTTCTACCAGAACTTCATGCAACTCATTACACGTATATATATACAATTGAAAAGCCTTTTGCACGAAATTGAACTTAAAAACACCAATTCCATATAGCTGTTGCTATCTACGTGTATTATTTTGTTATGAGTCCATATGTGTTCATGCGATGCTAATAATAATAATAATTGTAATAAATATACACTCTATATAAAAAAATCGATGCACCGAGAAATAGTTCTCAGATTGGGACAAATTGTATTGTATGTGAAGAATATGCACATTTATAAGGAAAAGGATTAAAATTTCAGAACAATTAAATGTGTTTTATTCCAGATTTTTATCGTCACAAATTGAGAAAGTCAATATTTCGTTGGACTGCCACTCGCCTGGAAGTAGGCTGCCACCTGACGCGTCATGGATTGATAAAGATTCTGGATGGTTTCTGCGGTATTTCTTGCTAAATTGTCTCCAACTGTCAGGTTGAATAGTCAAAATTCCCAGATGCTTGCAATTACCTTCCCATTACGCTCCAGATGTGCCTATGGGTGAGAGATCAGGTGACCTTGCTGGCCAGGAAGAGTTCTTCCGCAATATTTAAGACAATTTATAATAATAGGTGACGTGTCTGGCTGGGCATTATCTTTTGAAAAGTTGAAAATACTCCTCCCTCTCATCAAATTCATTTAAATATATATTTAAAATTAATATAAAAATGAAAATATATGACAATTTATAATAATAGGTGACGTGTCTGGCTGGGCATTATCTTTTGAAAAGTTGAAAATACTCCTCCCTCTCATCAAATTCATTTAAATATATATTTTAAATTAATATAAAAATGTATTTGTTTGATATTTCTTTCGCCAAAACAATCAATGAATTAGCCGCAATACCAGTTTTGCCAAATTTGGCTTATTTCTTCAAATTTTCTAAAACTCGCGTTGGGGGAAACTTATTCATTATTCTGAAAATAAAATTATTTACAAATTCGCATTTTCACTAAATTTTTCCCAACCTACACTATGATCAAAGTTCCAACATTATTTCCAGGCTAATATTAGTGACATATTTTCATTAAAAAAAACTTGGTTTTTATAAACTGCATTTTTCAGAGTGGATTTTCTCTCTAGTTAAAAATTAATCTATGTATCGCTCCCTTTTATGTAACTAGGAACTAATTTTCAATCATTGTTGGTATTTTAAAAATGATTATTTTTATAAATATATGGAGATTTAATCCATTTATAGTCATTGAATTTTTTTTTTTCGAATTTTATCAGTGCTCAAAGAGAGTATTTTGATATTTAAAAATTTAAAACTATTATTTCCTTTTTTACATTATTAAAAGTAAAAATTTCAATATGTTTTCAAGAAATTGTGATATTTATTGTATTTTCAAAATATATAATATGTCATAATCATATCATAATCAATAAAAAATCCAATTGTAAAATATTATCTGAAAAAATTGATTTTTGAAATATAAATGTAAATAAAAAAAAAGAGTAATAAATAACCAAATAGAATGAATATTTGGATAATAATAAAATATATATTAAAGATTTTTGGCAAAATTCCATACTTATATGTGAATTATTCTTTGAATGAAAGAAGTTAAAATTCATCAAAGCTTTTATTATTTTATTTTGAATAATTTGTCCAATATAATATTGGCTACTATAACTGCAAAAAGAAATAGTATCTTTGGATCAAATATGTTTTTTACATATATTTCTAAATATTAATTATAAGTTATTATTTGATCTGAAATTATTTCATAACATATCAATAATAAATTATTTTAAAAATATTCATTATGATAATTCACCTCTCGCTTTGTTTTCCTCCATTTCGCGGCAAGTTTATTGTGGTATTGTGTTGCTTAGCTGTAAATATAATTAAGGTAAAGCAAAAAATTTTCGAAGAATAAATTGGGATGATCTATTTAGGTTTGATATAGGCTTAGCAAAATACGGTTATTCTTTTGAGGATTTCTGGTTGTTTTGTTTGTACTCACGTATGTTGTAGTTACGAGGACATCCCTTTAGATAAAAACAAATATATATTTATTTAAGGAACGACTTGTTCCATTACATATATTGTTAAAACAAGTTAGCGGTAAACATCAGCAAGGTTGAAGGTAGTCGTTGGAAGTTACGTCATCGTAGTGACGTCAGCATCTATGATGATTAAAGTCAAAGTTTGCGTAACAATTCCCTCCTTACTTTGGCTTTATTCCCACGATGCTGAGGCTCTCCAGGTGTTTCTTCATCTGGTCTCGGGATAGGTCCTTTGTGAAGATATCCGCCTCCAGGTCCTGAGATGGCTTGTACAGAAGGCAGATGTCTCTGGATTCATAACAGTCTCTCAAGAAGTGGTACTTTCTGTTGATATGTCTACAGCGACTGCTTTGTTTAAGGCTGGAGATCCAGTTGATCAATGACTGACTGTCTGTATAGATCGCAGTTGGTTTTTCCATGAAATTCCATTCTTCCAGCTCTCGTAACAGGTTTATTATCCACTTGATTTGACAGCAGCTTTCACAAGCAGCTATCATTTCCGCTTCCATTGTGGAGAGGGCGACGAGTGGTTGTTTACTACTTTTCCAGTCTATAGTTGCTTCGCCGAGCTTCAATACATATCCGCCGTAGGATTTTCCGTCATGAGTGGTCGACCAGCTGGCATCGGCGTAGGACTTCAGGATTCCAGTCTTTCCTCTTTCAAATTTCACTCCTAGGTCAATTGTTCCTCGTAGGTATCTCATCACTCTTTTGATTGCTGTCCAGTGCATCTGTTTTGGTTGTCTGGAGTACTGTGAAAGTTTGCTAGTGATGTAAGCAATGTCGGGTCTGGTGTTAACAGCTTGAAACATTAGCATTCCAAGGGCTTCCTGGTAAGTGTGCTGTTCACAATTGTCATCTTCAATATGATTATCCAAATTGATTTCTTTGGAACCTGGTGTTGGAACTTCCTTACAAGTTTCCATTCCATATTTCTGCAATATTTGTTGTACATAGTGGCTTTGCTGTAGCGAAATTCCCTCCTTGTCTTGTATGATCTTGATTCCCAAAAACATGACTTTACATGTTACATCCTTTATTTCCAGGTGATGTCTCAATTTATTGATGAATCTGTTTGAGGTATCTTCAGAATCTGAGACAGTGATAAAGTCATCAACATATATCCCTACATAGAAGTATTTGTCTTCATTCTTCCATTTAAATAGGCAAGGATCAGATTTAAGTTTTTCCAGTCCACAGTCATGAAGTACTTGACTGAATTTCTCATACCACGATCTTCCGGATTGAGGTAGACCGTAAATACTTTTGTTGAGTTTGCAAACTTTGTTTCTGTCTTGGACAAATCCAGCAGGTTGTTCCATGAATATTGTATTTTCAATGTTTCCATTTAGATAGGCTGCTTTCACATCAAAAAGTTTAATGACTGAATCTTTTGTTGCTGCCATTGACAAAACAGTCCTGAGGGTGGCATTTTTAATTACAGGGCTGAAACATTCGTTGTAATCTCTTCCTGGAATTTGGTTGTATCCCATTGCAACAAGTCTAGCTTTGTAAGTTTTGTTTTCGTTTTCTTGGTCTTTAGATATTTTGAACACCCATTTACTTTTGACAACTTTAGCGTTTACAGGTCTAGGTACCAGTTCCCATACTTGATGCGAGTACATGTTCTGTATTTCCTCAAGCATTGCGTTCTCCCAATGTTTCTTGTCTTCGCATGCGATGGCTTCTTCATAGTCTTTCGGAATGGTTTCATTCGTAGTAGCCAGAACGTAGTCATCGAATCTTTTAGGTATTGTTCGAGTTCTTTGTGGTCTGTCTGATTCACTTGACTCTGTCTGTCTGTTGATCATGGTATCTGGTGCTGGCTCTTCAATATCAACATCTGATAGAACATGATTGTCCAGTTGTTCATCCTCCTGAATGAAGAAATATGTGTCAGTGTCCGTATTATTATCACTTTGTTTTTCTTCCAAGATGACATTTTTGTTCTCTCTGAAGTGAATGTCTGCGGTTTCGAGAATGACTCTCGCTGTGATATCAAATACTCGATAAGCTCTTCTGCATCTTGAATAGCCTACAAATATTCCTCTCTTAGATTTAGCTTCTAGTTTGTGTCTTTGATGATTCTCGAGTTTATAGAAGACTTCACAACCAAATCTCATGATGTGAGAGACGGATGGCTTTTTACCTTTCCATTTTTCCATAGGGGTAGTGTCTGGGTCATTGGTTGTGGGAGTTAGATTGTACAGATAAGCAGCTGTATTCACAGCTTCTGCCCAGAAGTGTAGGCGTAATTGGGAGTCTGCCAGAAGTGTTCGGCCTTTGTCTAATAGTGTTCTGTTAGCTCTTTCAACTCTCCCATTGCTTCTTGGGGTGTACGGTGTAGTTAGTTCATGTTTAATTCCTCTGGATTCTATGAAGGTTTCAAGGTTTTTATTGATAAATTCTGTTCCGTTATCTGTTCTAAGTCGTTTTAGTTTTGAGTTCAGCTCGTTTTCTCTCTTTACAATAAACTTCTTCAAAACTTCTGCTGCTGAGAGTTTATCTTTGAGAAATTCTACAAATATTCTCCTAGAAAATCCATCTACGATGGTCAAGAAATATTTACTTCCGCCCAAGGAGTTTATTCTCATTGGACCACAGAGATCGACATAAATGGCTTCAAAGGGGTAGCTTTCCTGATTGCTATCTGTGTGAACATAGGGTACTTTGGTCATTTTTCCCAATGAGCAAGCATCACATTGATCAAGGGTACCATTTATAGAGTTCAAGCCTTTTAGAAGATTGTTCTTCAAAATCAGGTCTAATTTGTTGTCGCTAGGATGCCCTAACCTTCTGTGCCATGCAGTCCTAGAATTGTCCTTTGAAATCAAACAATGTTCATTTGGAACATGAGTTGCTTCAGATGAACGTGATAGGTTCAATGTGTACATGTTACCATCAAAGTTGCCTGTTCCTATTAGCTTGTCATCAGAAGAGTATATGTATGCTCCTTCAGAGTTCAAAAGAACAGAGTTCCCTCTTCTTACTACGCTTGGAATGGACATTAGATTTCCTTTCAGGTGTGGTACATGGAGGACATTATGCAGGGTTACAGCGTTGTTAAGTTTGTCCTTACCTTGTACAGTAGCTTGGATTAATCCCGATGAGGTAGATTCGATGTGCCTCCCTTCTTCTGCCACTTGTATGCTTCTTCTCTCCTCCGTCTTGTGCTCGATCCAATCACCATGGGAAGTCATGTGGCTTGTGCACGCAGAATCAATTATCCACACGTCCTGAGTTGTCGGGCGTTCCTCCCTTGTGCTTGCATGTAGTGCGTATTCTGAAGTGGAGTCTCTTCGTTGGGATGGTTCCTCCGTTCGTTCTTGGATTGCTGACCTGGCTGTGTCTTTGTTTTGTTTTGGTCCTTTATGGTAGTTCCTTGTACTGGCCATGTTATTTTTGTTTGTTGTATTCTTTTGATTTCCTTTGTTGTCAGGGTTGAACCAACAGTCTTTCTTGAAATGTCCTTTTCTTTTGCAAATGAAGCATGATTTTTCTTTGAATTGGTTGCCTGATGATCTGAAAGCATTTTCAGGATTTTTGCTTCTGTCCTGTCTTTTCTTCTCGAAATCCAGTAGAGTTTGTCTCAAGTCTGGTAAGGAGATTTCTCTGTTTATTGACAGTGCTGCTGCGATCGTGTCAAAGTTAGGTGTGAGTCCTTCAACAATGTATCGTACAAGTTCTCTTTCTGTTACAGTCTTTCCTAGCTGGGTGATCTCTTGTGCCAGTTTCTGTGCTCGTACAATATACATGTTGACATTTTCATTTGGGTTCAATTTTAGTCTGGCTAGATCCAACATTAGGTCTATCCTTTTATTTTCTAGAGATCCTTCAAACCTTTTCTTTATGTCGTACCAAATTCTTTTGGCTCTTTTATCGCCTCGAAAGATGATTGTTAAGTCATCCGAAAGTGACAATATTATTAGGCTGTATGCTTCCCGATTCTTTTTCTTCCAAATATCATATTCTAGTTTATTTTTTGTAAAGTCTGGCTCGTCATTAACAATTACGTCCTCGAAGAGATCTTTTGAATCTAGAAATGCTTCCATTTTCATGGACCACGTGGTATAGTTGTTTTCTGTTAACTGTTCGATTTTTGCTAAGTTATGTGTATCCATTTTTATTCAATATTTATTTTCTAAATTGGCGGTTAGTCCAATTATTTATTTTCTTTATGATTTAAATGGATCAATTGGCGGTTAGTCCAATTCGCGCGCCCAAACAACGCTCAGCTACCAAATTGATATAGGCTTAGCAAAATACGGTTATTCTTTTGAGGATTTCTGGTTGTTTTGTTTGTACTCACGTATGTTGTAGTTACGAGGACATCCCTTTAGATAAAAACAAATATATATTTATTTAAGGAACGACTTGTTCCATTACATATATTGTTAAAACAAGTTAGCGGTAAACATCAGCAAGGTTGAAGGTAGTCGTTGGAAGTTACGTCATCGTAGTGACGTCAGCATCTATGATGATTAAAGTCAAAGTTTGCGTAACAAGGTTTGGTGAAAGAGCTCTTTAAAAAAAAAAATCTTGGAATATTTTTTAAGTGAGAAAGATAAACACACAAAAATTAAGAATTTAAACAAAATCGATGACACACATAAATAATAAAAAACCACAAAGAGGCCATATATAATTATATTTTATAATTTTCTTCAACCACAAGATATTATCTTCCAGGCAATAGGGCCTTGCATGTACTTGCCTAACCTCGAGGCTCATATAAAAAAAAAACTATAGATGTGAAAAAATAAAAATGGAGAGTTTTTTGCACTAACTGTTACTTTTAAACTGCTTTCAAATCTCTACCTGTCAAAAAAGATGGGCGCCATAGTTGTAGAAGAGGGTATCACAAATTTATTATTATTTTTTCTTTATAGCCTATGTAGAGACCTAAATCTTTATCAGCTAGCAAAAATTGATGTCAATGGGGAAATTAACTACTCCTTTTGGCCAAACAGTTTTTTCATACACAAAAATAAAAAATGACCATGTCCACGAAAACACCCATCCCGCCCCACCTACTTAAGCAACCCATCGTTTTCAGGATTGGGAAAAGGCAGTCAGAGATGTAGCCAGGCCAGCGGCCTTGCCCTCTCCGCTGTTTTAGAAAATCCTCTTGTTTTGGCTTTTCTTCCAAAAATTTACAATCTATAATGATTACATCTCTATTATAAAGGTGCCCTAGTGCTCTAGTGTTGCAGGACTCGCCCTAAAAGCACCCCTCTCTGAGAAAAATATATTTTAAAACAAAATTATAGCAATTTTTTGAAAATTCGTTGAATAAAATATAAATACAAAAGTTTTCTTTAAAAAAAGCAAATAAAGATGGACATTGTGGAATCTGGGCATCTTGCGGTCTGCTTCAAAAAAGTCTACCAGGGCTCGTGGTGAAGTTGGTGTTCTGTTTGAGATGATGATGTCATCGGCCACCATAGGTCTGTGGATTGCCCATTGGAATTGATGAGGTGAATATCTGACGCTATTAGTCTGATATCCATGAGCCTCTTTCTTTCTCAGGGAGTTCACAAAAATAACACATCCTGCTATAAAAAGATATATAGTTTGCGTGTATCCTGCACGCACTGGGGTTAAAAAAGGAAGGACATAAACTCTGGTTAAATTTACATTATATATTTATTTATCTCTTTTGACCAAAAGAAAAACACAAAGATAAGAAAAAAAAAATGCAATGACGATTGAGTGGGAAAGTTTACATATATATATACCTGTTTGGAAAAAAATCATTATAAAAAGAAAATACTTAACTTTAGTGCTTCTTTTGTTGGAAGGCTGGAGACCCCTCCCCAATAATTCTTAGAACTACATTTTTAACGAGCTTCCCTCTACTATCTTATCTTTTTCTAACCAGCACCGCCCCCCCCACTAAAACTTCCTCGTGACTATCTTATCTACCACTGACCAGCTCCCCCCAAAAACTTGCTTGCCACTAACTTTTTCCTCCCAGGGTGACCAAACAAAAATTTAAAAAAATTAAAATAAATCTTTATCTGTGATAAGAAAGACATTTAAAAAAATAAAATTATAATAAAAAATTATCTTTCGAAATATTAATTTAAAAATATTAATTAAAAAATAGAAAACCCAAAATAACTGCTTATTTAAAATAGAGGAAAAATTTATTATAGTACTATATGTTATTTAAAAAAAAAAAAACTAGAAATAAAAAAGGAGGTGAAGAGATGGGCTGGTTTTTTTTACAGAGAAGAATTCTCGAAGTCCGCTTCATTGTCCACCGGCTTTTCTTTGATTCTGTGGGTGACTTTGTGGAGGCCCCAGAAGTGGCCTCTACAATCCTTTCCCGCCAAGACCACGGGATTTGGGCTTGCGAGGGAGCAGGACTATCTCCGGGGTCAAAGGTGGAGGTCATGGATGCTCTGGCTTGCGAGGGAGCAAGGCAAATCTCCGGGGTCAAAGGTGGAGGTCATGGATGCTCTGGCTTGCGAGGGAGCAAGGCAAATCTCCGGGGTCAAAATGGAGGTCAGGGATGCTCTGGCTTGTGAGGGAGCAAGGCAAATCTCCGGGGTCAAAAGTGGAGGTCAGGGATGCTCTGGCTTGCGAGGGAGCAATAGCACTGTCTAAAAAATAATAAAAATATCAAAACAAAGGGCGCCATGCATTCTATTTATTCGCCAGTTGAATGCAAGACTGGCTTTTTTAATTCCACTCTGTGACACGGATAGTATTGTGATAGGTATATCCGAGTCTTAGGGTGCCTGGAACACAAGGGTTATAAACACATATATACATCTATTTATATGTAAGATTTGACACATTTGTGGGAAGGTGCATACCTACTAGTTAAAAAAAATAATGCTTAGTGACTAAAATAGAAGTAAAAGAGCCAATAATGAATCCAAAACTAAAATAAATAAATAAAAGGCCAATAATGAAATCAAACAAAAATATTAATTAAAAAATAGAAAACCCAAAATAACTGCTTATTTAAAATAGAGGAAAAATTTATTATAGTACTATATGTTATTTAAAAAAAAAAAACTAGAAATAAAAAAGGAGGTGAAGAGATGGGCTGGTTTTTTTACAGAGAAGAATTCTCGAAGTCCGCTTCATTGTCCACCGGCTTTTCTTTGATTCTGTGGGTGACTTTGTGGAGGCCCCAGAAGTGGCCTCTACAGAATGAGACATTTATGTATAGTCCATGCTGGATTCTGGCTTGGCGCTTGTAGGGTCAAGTCTGCCACCATGGATCATGTGGTTGGACCACAGGGAAGGGGCGTTTGAGTCTATCTTAGACTTTGGCCGTGCTGTCAAGACTTAAGGCTCCAGGATACATCTATCCTGCGCTTTGTAGCTTTGAGAAGGATATGAATTGGTTAGGTGGAGTTTTTGGAGAATCGTGGCACATTATGTTACAAAGGTTATGAAGGTGTTCTAACAGACTTTGTTATGGTATTCCAGAAGCCTAGGTGTTTTCTTCTGTATAATAACAAAAATTAAAAGAGGCTTAAGGTTCTTTAATATAGAGAATTACAGCTGCGCATTATCAATGGTGTTGAAGAGAAAAGTAGTCATTTTAAAAAGGAGTTAGGTAATATTTCCATTTAGTATTCTGTTGAAAGTAGGTCCTTTGGAGAGTATCAAACGTTCATTTATCTCTATCACAAAGCAAATTTAAAATAAATAAAGGTAAAAATAATATCATAAGGGGGTATTTTAAGATCATATTCTCTTTTATGGACCAGAGTTTAAATCTTTCATTATAAAAAAATCTGTGACTATGATTATAATATGACCAAAATATGTCACCAAATAAGCCCTATGAAGACCGTTAATTTAGAAAAAAATATGTATTACTTATATAATTATGCTGTTTACAGATCATTCATAGGAAATAAAAGAGAATATGAAGTTGAAAGTCTTAATTTACTTAAAAAAAAAGCCCAATTTAATTCCTGAAAAATTTTCATATAAAATTAAATATGTGATTCTTACTGACTAATATTCAAATAACCATTCAAAATTCAATGCATTATTGAAAATTTGTTCTGGTAAATATATAAACCTTAATTTTCTAAAAAAAAAAAAAAACTTCATATTCAATCTATATTTTTAATAAACATAATTATTAATTTGAAAATTAATAAATACACTTTGAATATTGATATTTCACATTGAATAATAAAATGTAGGTATTTTTAATTCCTAAAGCGAACGAATATGAAAAAATTTAATTGTTAAACAGATAAAAATATAATTAGAAAATTTGACGCTAGATGGCGTAGATTTGTGTGCGATCAAGGTAAACATAAGAAATATTTGTGTTTAGCGCCACGGATACCTACGTATTGTTCTTCCAGATGATTTGTTTTTAGTCAAACTGGATTTCTTGGAGACGCTCATCTATTGTGAAGATATACTATGCCGGATAATACAAAGTAGGTTTTTTCACATTTCTATATTCTACTGTATCTTTTGGAAATATTTTACTAAATATACTTTGAAATCACAAAGGATGTTACTCACATTTTTCAATTAAATTAAGAAATTTAGGTATAAAAACTAAAACAAAAAGATAAATTACTTTATTTTTAAATGGAAAATCATTTAACAGAGATTCACTTATTAATTTGTTAAAAATATATTCATCATATTTACTCGAATTAATCTTCAATGCATTTTTTTCGTAGGAGATTTTCGTCACATTTTAAAAATAAAATCGTAATAATTTTTAATGACAGATATCAATATATATATTTTCACTTTTGAATATAATAAAATAGATAATATCATACAACAAATCTAAAGGATATAGAAATACATATTTTGATTAGAGAATTTAAAAAAGGACATTTAAATAATATGACAACACTAAAATTTCAATTTTGACAACAGATATATAATTATTTTAAATTTCAGCTAAAAATCTAAACTAAAGAGTTAATATATCAAATATAAAGTTTACTTGTTTTAAGATTTAATACAAAGAATTAACTGTAATAATTTTGAGGAATAATATTTTTTTTTTACATATTTATATATTTTAAATGTAGCTTTGTTTATAAACACAGTTTAAAACAAAATCAAAGCTAGTTGAGTATTTTTTAAGCTAATATATATTTATAAACACAAATATTTATAATTGAATAAAACAAAGCATCAAGGGCTGCGTATCTTAATTCGAACAAATATATACGAGCTTTCGGGCACATATTTATATTAAAATAATACCTTTTAAAGAAATAAAAAAAAAAAAATTCTAATTCTCAATATTATTACAAATTTATATATTTATAATTATATTTAATTCTGCTGTCCTAAAAGCTTATGTCCATAGTTCTTCTAAAATACCCATTCCAAGATTCCTACAACGGTCACCTATAAAAGGAAGTTCCAAAAATGCAATATAACAGCGGTATGGTAGATTAAACTGGCGAAACCGCTGGGAGGGTTCACCACTGATGAGCCAGGCCCTCCCTTTAATTTTTCATCGCAGTAAGGACAGTAGAAATTATTTTATTTTAAAAAGAATAATACGCCACTAAAATAGTTTTATAATTATTACAAATGTTGACCCAACATGTACGTCTGCTTTAAAATTCATAGAGTGTTTAGTATTTGAATCTATTGCACTGATATATCTCACTACCTGTTGTTTACTTTTGATAAATATTGAATCTTTTATGTTGATTTAGGTTTAGGTGTGGCTATAAAGGGCAATAAACCTTTTGCTTGAGTCTATGGCCACATTGAAAGCACTTGTTCTTGTCTGATAACCAAAGTTAAGCTATGTTGGGCCTGGTCAGTACTTGGGAGGGTGACCACTTGGGAACATCTGTGGCTATAGGCTTTTACTTTCTGGACTTGAAATTCATACATTTTGGTTAGTCTTCTTATTTCTTATCTCCACTCAATCATATTTAGGGTATCAAGCTTGTAAAGCTTAAAACCATCATGACTGTGTGAAGTATAATGCGTCTGCCTTTGTCATTAAGACTGGGAGCGCTACTCAGTGGCAGGCCGAATTAGCTCCAAAATAAATGACCACCTATGACATGAGGAACAGCCACTCCTAATATGGAGTACAAACGCTGCTCATCCTGTATCCCTGGATTAGGAGCCCTTACAGGGTACTATCAACCGGGCTAGCTGAGCCTAGGTTGTTTAGTGAGCTTTGTTACTGCTCCCCCTCCTCCTTTTTCATCCGGGCTTGAGACCAGCAAAGGCGGAGTTTCTTTGGTTAGTAATTCGTATAAAACTATATTCTCTCTAACTTTCTTGAATTTGTACCTGAAGGATAAACCTACAATATGTCATAACATACTCTCTTCAAATACAAAAGACTCATTCTACCATTTTTAATCTCCAAAGAAAATAAAAGCATAAACAGAAGATGTGAAAAAATAGTACAAATGTGATATTGTACTAGGATTAAGGTTCATAAATTAAGAAAAAGGTGTATTTTTATCGTACAATTTAAAGTTACTGATGGCTTGCGCCATCTATCGGAATAAATATCATGCCTTTTTCTTATAAACAGATCTACCCAACAGTTCCAGCATTTTCAACACAGATATAATTCCCACCCTCCATTGAAACTGTCCTCCTAACCCTCTATAACTGAAAACTATTTTTATATTTGGTTTTTTATGTATTTCTGTGAATCTCTTATTTTATTTATTTAGAAAAAAAAAAAAATATTATATGTATGTTGTACGACTTTGTGGAACCACTGACCTGATGAAGCGAGACTGCCTGAAAGCTTGCCTCCCAATTTCTACATAAAAGAAATTCTGCTAATATTTTTTTATATTTAGATACAAGAAAATAAGACCTAATCCAAATAAATTAATAGTGTGTGATGTTTCGGTAACAGTGTTGTTACCATCATCAGACAAAAGAAAAAAATGAGAAAAAATATGACAGCAAGTTCTTAAATAATGATAACAACACTGTTATCGAAATGTCACACACTATTTTTTTTATTCGGATTAGGTCTTATTTTCTTGTATCTATAATCTAAATTGCTCTTTACCCAATTTTTATATTTATTTAATTCAATTACTTGAATTTACAAAAATACAAACAAATATACCTCATTGAGACATGCCGGGGGAATAAAAAAAAAAAAGAGTCCCAATTATCAGAAGTCCATATTTACCAAAAAATGATGATTTTAATGTGAATTTATGGATATTATGAGTAAAGAGATAATAATGAATTGGTAATAAGTAGCAAGTAATGAGAATTGACTTTAAAAAATAAATTTATTTTTATGAGTAAAGCTACAAGAAAATAAGACCTAATCCAAATAAATTAATAGTGTGTAACATTTTGTTAACAGCGGTGTTACCATTAGACAAAAGAATAAAATTATTTTTTTCTTTCATTTATTCTTTTGTCTGATGATGGTAATAATGCTGTTACCAAAACGTCACACACTATTTATTTATTTGGATTAGGTCTTATTTTCTTGTATCTATAATTCAACAACAACAACAAAAAGCCTTTATTCAGGGTCACTGACCCTATACAGGATTCACCAGAGGTATGCATAAGAACAAAGCAGTGAGACAAAGGAAATAACGATATATACAGAAGAAAAGGAAAAAAAAAAAATAAGAAGAAAAAAAAAACAAGAAAGAGAAAGAGGGAAGCAAGAAAAACAACACAAAAAGAGTAGCAGTAAGAAAGTGAGGAGTGAGTGTCACTTGGCCTTCTTCTGAGATATGGACTTGTGGAAACCATAAAACGCCGTAGCAATATACTTATTCTGGGTCATATTGTCAATTATTGATGGAAGTGAAGCACAGAGTTGCCCAGTTTTGAGCATAAGGGTTCTTCTTTCTTCTTTCAGAGCATAGCAATCAAAAATATAGTGAGTGATTTCATTTTTTAGTTTTGAATTACAGAAGGTACAAATCGGGTCCTCACCGCAGAGCATCTTGGTGTGGTTTTCTCTAAAAAAACTTGAAAGTATTCTAACTTGTGCGAGTAGTCTTACAACCGGGAAAGGAAAATCCCCTAAAAGGTATCCCTCCGTCATGAAAGATATGTGAATGTCTTTGTAGTGAGAGTATAGCTTAGATTTATCCATTCTTGTAAGGTCGTTTTGTATAGATTGGTCTGCCGCTGTTTTTAAGAGCCCTGTAATCGCGCTCCTCAGCGTTTCAGGATCATCACAGGAAACAAGTGCAGGGGATCCATTATTGTTAAGCAGATTGGTGAGCTTTTTAATGAAACCGATGGGTGTGCCCGAGGCATTAGACAGTTCCCGTGTTCTATTAAAACACATACGCGGCAACCTGTCACTGCTCATATTCAACACCCGCAGCCAATACTTCAGGGTTAATTTTAAAGCTGTTACACTCAATGAGATACGACCGGTTTCTAATCTGATTATGTAGCCTGGAGTGAATCCGGGCAGATTCAGGAACCTACGGATAAATATGTCTTGTATACTATCCAATAAGTCTTTATGCTCTGTTGCCCACAATGGAGCGGCATACATCAGGACAGCTCTCACTATTGTATCAAAGAGTTTGATTGATAAATTTATTGACTTTGCTTTTGATTTTATTAATATTGGGTGTGTGGGCGTTAATGGCTTTTCCTTTAAAGTAATTTGCCGGATGAGTAGTTGTTATTGTTGGTGTCAGAGGGAATCCCAAGTATGTATATCTCGAAGTTATTGTTATGGGTTTATCATTCCAGAACCATCTATCCTTATTTGAGGGTTTACCTCCATTACGGAATACCATAATCTTTGACTTGGACTCATTTAGTGTCATTAAGTTCTCATCGAGATATTCTCTCAGTATTTTGATCTTCTTTTGGAGGTTCATCCTGGACTCACCTATAATTGCTATGTCGTCGGCGTACAAAAATAAATGGATATCTCCAAATTCTGGCAAATTTACACTCGTCAGGTCTGAATTATTATAAATTTCGATTAAGTCCGTGATAAATAATATAAAGAGCAGTGGGGAAAGTGGTTCTCCCTGGAGGACTCCCGAGTTTATCTTAATACTTTCCGTGAATGATCCCTTCCATCTGATAGCTATAGTTGCTTGTTCGTAGTAACTTCTGATCGTACTTATGAATTGGTAACTTATGCCTAGGTTGTAAAGTTTTTTCCAAAGTATTGAGTGAGGTACAGTATCAAATGCCTTCCTTAGATCGACAAAAAATACATATAGTTTTCCCCTCTTTTTTCTTAATGATAGTTGGATTAAAGTAGTTAGTGTAAATATGTGGTCAATACATGATCTTCCTTTTCTATATCCCGCTTGGTTTTCCGGTATAACCCTTCTGTATCTATAATTCAAATTTTTTGAATAATTTTTGTAAATTACTCTTATTCATTAATTTTTTTTTAAAATTATCCCTAGTACACGTGGTACAGGCCATGATAATCATGGTGGGTAGTTAGCGACTGCTTTTACTGTAAGCGCACCACATGTCTACACATGTGAAAAGCAGTTTGACTTTGCACTTACAAATGTGCCAGAGCCCCGTTTGGTTACTTGCACTTGCTGGTGGGGTTGGACTTTTGCAAGAATCGGGGGCCATTGGAGCATTTTTCTTTTTAAATCAGAAAAAAGTGTCCAATGCGGGAATCGAACCCAGGTCGTAGTGGTCGAAAACCAAACGGTTTAACCAGCCTTCCACCGACCCCCTATATTAAAATAATAATTTTTAATTTGCAAAACAGCTTTAAAATATAAAAATTCTATGCAATATTTAAAAAAAATGTATCATGAAACATTTTTATATTGTATAATAGATAAAATATATTACATGGAATTTTTTATTTTAGAATTTAAAAACCTAAGGGATAATAAGACACCAAATTCAAATAAATAATGTATGATATTTCTGTAACAACGCTGTTATTGAAAACCACACACAATTTATTTATTTGGATTTGGTCTGTATCAGGATTCAGACAATAACTCTGTCTGATTTCCGCATACATGTTTATACTCATGAAGAAAATTTAAGGATGTTGTGACTTTTAGCATGTATATCGGGATTGAGACAATAACCCTGAAAGATATTACAGTGACCTTTATTGAAGACAACACGAGATAACTACACTCATGGACAAAACTTAAGGAAGTTGTACCTTTTAGCATATATATTGGGATTCAGACAATAACTCTGAAAGATATTACAGTGACCTTTATTGAAGACACACGAGATAACCACACTCATAGACAAAACTTAAGGAAGTTGTACCTTTTAGCATATATATTGGGATTCAGACAATAACTCTGAAAGATATTACAGTGACCTTTATTGAAGACAACACGAGATAACTACAGCCTTGAAAAAAATAGATGGCCGGTGACATCGAAAACTTTTCACTTTCTTAAGTTTTGTCCATGAGTGTATTTAAGAGAGAGAGGTTCTCTACTGTACTAAGATAGTCTGTTTTGAAGCTTAGATAGTTGTGTGCTTTATCTTCTCTGACAAGGTGCACAGCTGCGGTGATTTGTTGTGTACTCCGGTGTTGTTTTTGGAAATGTTTCCTCAATCTCTGGTGGCACCACCACCATAGTAGTGTAGATTTAAGTGGGAGGATTGTCATCTACAATAGCTGTGGCTGTGTTTCTGGCAACCTTCTCAAGAAGTCTGGTACAGTAGAACTACCTCCCTGTAAAGGACACCTAATTGCAGAGCCAAAGTCCTTTAGAGAGAGGTGTCCTCTTACCGGAGAGTTGATAAATAGTAAAAATGGTAATTTTGCAAATGAAAACTGTCCTTTGTGGAGAGGTGTCCGCTAAAGGAAGGTTCTACTGTACTGGGTATGAGGAAAGCAACAGGAAACACCTTCCTAATCATTTCCCTTCAAACATGGGTAACAAGACCACTTACAGTTGGTACAGTGAAGTGGACCCAGGAGGAGCTCTGAACCTCAGACAGCATCAAATAACACTAACAAGATTTAGAACAGGCCATCTGAAGCCATTGAAGATAGAAAATAATAAAATCTACCCCACTTGCCCAAAATGTAGCTTGGTACCTGCAGCTCCAGAACACATTTTGGCTTGCATTAGATGTACTAAACAGGACCTTTGGGAGAGGCTGCTGCTTATCATAAAAGAGCATGAACTCATAGAATTCAATCTTTACACAAGGGGATAAGAAACAACAACAGACAACATCCAATTGATTAACATGTGTAACATTTCAATAACTGAGTTGTTACCATCTTCAGACAAAAGTACTGTGAATCTGTACTTTTCTTACATTAAATACTTTTGTCTGATGATGGTAACAACACTAAGACTGAAATGTCATCCATAATTTATTCATTGGGATATGGTCATGTTACCTTACATGTCTAATCTACAAACCCCCTCAAATTAAACCCTATCCTAATTTTCCTTTAATAAAAACTCCAAATAAAGTTATGGAGGGTAAAAAGCAAGTACAGTAAAAGGTAATAAGACCAAATTCAAGAGATTCAGTACTTTTGTCTGATGATGGTAACAACCCTGCTACCGAAACATCACACACTATTTATTTTTTTGGTCTTATTACCTTGTGTTTATAATCTATAATCCAAATTGTGCCTTATCAGCAAGTACAGTAGTTGATGAGCCAGCCCCTATCTTTCTCAATATTTTTAATCATTGCAATAAGGGCAGTAGGTAATTGTATTGCGGTAGAACTTCAATGAGAGGACTCTCATGTTAGAGAACACTAAAGGATACTTTGGCAATTAGGTATAGTCCTTTAGAGAGAGGTTTACTCTGTATTTGGGGAATAAAATAATCACGATACTTTGTATGTATTAATGATAAGACACAATTTGGATTATAGATTATAAACACAAGGTAATAAGACTCTTCTTCTTCTTCTTTCTTATCTTCTCAAAGCCATAATCATGGTGGGTAGTTAGCCACTGCTTTTACTGTAAGCGCACCACATGTCTACACATGTGAAAAACAGTTCGACTTTGCACTTACAAATGTGCCAGAGCCATTTGGTTACTTTCACTCGCTGGTGGGGTTGGACTTTTGCAAGAATCGGAGGCCATTGGAGCATTTTTTTTTTTAACAGAAAAAAAGTGTCCAATGCAGGAATCGAACCCGGGTCGTAGTGGTTGAAAACCAAACAGTTTAACCAGCCTTCCACCGACCCCCAAGGTAATAAGACTAAATCTAAAAAAAAAAAATAGTGTGCGATGTTTCGGTAACAATGCTCTTATTGAAATGTCACACTATTTATTCATTTAGATTTAGTCTTATTACCTTTTGTTTGTTTGAGGGGTTGGTGGAAGGATCGTCTAAACCGTTGGTTTTCGACCGCTACGACCCGGGTTCGATTCCCGCATTGGGCACTTTTTTCTGATTTAAAAAAAAAAAAAAATGGCCCAATGGCCGCCGATTCTTGCAAAAATTCAACCCCATCAGCAAGTGCAAGTAACCAAACGGGGCTCTGGCACATTTATAAGTGCAAAATCGAACTGCTTTTCACATGTGTAGACATGTGGTGTACTTATAGTAAAAGCAGTTGCCTACTTCTACCCACCATGATTACTTTGGCCTGTACCAAGTGTACTAGGGATAAGCAAAAAAATAAAAACCTTTTGTTTGTATGTATTATTTTACTCATAATTGTATATGTCTTATAAATACAAGGTAATAAAACCAAATCAAAATTAATAAATAGTGTGTGACATTTGGATTTGGTCTTATTACCTTTTGTTTCAAGTGATGTTGTGGTAGAAAGGTTTGACTGTAGTTATTGAATGAATGTTTCACTAACATCTTTTACTATAAAATGAAAGGATTTAAAAGCATGAATGTTTCTTTTATACATAATACAAACTTCTACTGTCCTTACTGCGATGAAAAAAAATATATTGGGAGGGCTTGGCTCATCAGTAAGGACAGTAGAAGTTTGTATTATGTATAAAAGAAACATTCGTGCTTTTAAATCCTTTCATTTTTGTTGTGTTGTGTCCGTTGTTTTGTCAATAATCCACTCTGAGTCGTCGGAGCTCCAGTGCTCCGACCAGTGCCTGAACATAAGGAGAACATCACACATAGCCAGACGCGGAGTAACTTCCGCTCGCAGCCGAAACCAAGACCAAACCGCCAGGTTCCAGTGTCGGCAGGTTCCCGCCGCCACACTGGCGCTGTCAGGCGCGAAGTGGCGTGAGGATTCTCGCCTGAACCCTCAACAATTTTATATGTATAGATGGCGTGTTATTGCTTTGTGTTAGTTTCTACTATCCTTAAAATAGAGCCGGAAATATCTTTAATTATGGGGCTAATAACCAAAAGAAAAACTAGAGTTACACGTGGTGTAAGTGGAGTACTATATTGAACGTACTGATGGCGTAGATTATGATGATGCACTAGTGCGCCATCTGTTTTCAAAATTCGAAACTATTTTAAAGGCGTAAGATTCTTTTTGAAAATAAACAATTTCTACTGCCCTTACTGCAATGGAAAATCCTCAAAGCCTATGTCCATAGTTCTTCTAAAATACCCATTCCAAGAGTCTAGCACCAGTATCACTATAAAAGGAAGTTCCAAAAAATGCAATATAACAGCGGTATGGTAGATTAAACTGGTGAAACCGCTGGTTGGGTTCACTACTGATGAGCCAGGCCCTCCCATTAATTTTTCCATTGCAGTAAGGGCAGTAGAAATTGTTTATTTTCAAAAAGAATCTTACGCCTTTAAGATAGTTTCGAATTTTGATGACTTAGATTGTTACAGAAATGTTCCATGTAACATAGTTGTTCTGGTGTTATGTGTGAGTCACACAAGATGGAAGAGTGTATTGCCAGCTGGATCTAATAAAATACCTTCATTGAAGTTGTGTGGCCATTCAACTGGATGAATGGACAGCTTCCTCTCTCTGTGTGACATGATCTATTCCAAGGACACAGCATGTCGTCATTTATTGGGCCTTGCAGCGTATGCAAATTTGGGTTGCTCTCTATGCAAATTTACCAGTAAGCCTTATTAATTTAGTCTCTTTCTGAGATAAGGCACAATTTGGATTATAGCAGTTGTTACCGAAACATCGCACACTATTTATTTATTCGGATTTGGTCTATTACCTTGTGTTTATAATCTATAATCCTAATTGTGCTTTATCATTTTTATAGACTTCAATGGACCTAAAAAGTTATTCTTCGTATGAGCTGAATAAAATGAATTCCATTCAGTACTTTTGTCTGAAGATGGTAACAAAGCTGTTACCGAAACATCACACACTATTTATTTATTTGGATTTGGTCTTATTACCTTGTGTGTTTTTAGTCTCTTTCCATAAATGCATTTTAAAAAGGCTTTAGTTTACTAAGAATTTAGTGTGAGATCATTTAAAAAAGATGACATATACAGTTGAACCTTCCTGTAAAGGAGACCTAGTTGCAGGGAAAAAGTGTCTTTTAGGGTGAGGTGTCCTCTTACCGGAGAGTTGCTAAATAGCAAAAATGGTATTTTTGCAAATGAAAACTGTCCTTTGTAGAGAGGTGTCCTCTAGTGCAAGTGTCCTCTCATGGAGTATGTTCTACTGTATTATTTCAAATCTATGAACTCAATAGAGCAATATTAGGCTAGAGTTCAATACCTATTTAGCACTTGATCATGGCCCTAACACCTGTGAATGTCATAGGAGTCCTATGTCTTTCAGCATATGGTGAAGAGCTATTTAAAGCTAGTGGCACAATTTTACCAATAAAAGAAATACTCGAGCTGTTTTAAGATCTCCAATTTTCCACTTACATCAAATTATTTTGCTGCTTCAAAGAGAGAAAAAAAGATAAATTTTGGAGAATTTCCTTAAACCACATCAATTATGTGTGTCCTAGGGCTTAATACCCTAAATGATTCATTCTGAAAGAATCATTTGTTCCACAATAAGATCACAAGGTAATAAGACCAAATCCAAATAAATAAATAGTGTGTGACGTTTCGGTAACAGCGTTGTTACCATCTTCAGACAAAAGTACTGAATCTATTGAACTTGAATACCATTCAGGGGCAAAGGGGCAAAGGTGGCGTGATCGTAGCCGACCAATAGGAGGGCGCCATTCCAAAAAAAAAAAGCAAACGGTGACAGAGATGACTGATGAAGAATGACGCTCGTAACTGTATATAGAATATTCCAAATTGTGCCTTATCAAGAAGTGTATTATGTGAAACATCCTTTTTACTAAGGCTTAAGTGCTATTTTTTAACCCATAGTCTTGTATATATATTCTAATTACACACTGGAGAAAAAATTAACTCATAGGATCACATACTCTCCCTCTCTCTTGATGCAACCAGGATTTCTGGAGCCACGTACTAAAGTCGCCAACTATCCTGGTTGGTCTTCAGACTTCACATCTAATGGTGGACATCCAGTTTATCAGATGTACTGTACTTGGGAATGTTCTGTAGGTCTTCAGGGGTGGTGGTGTTGCTCTGAACACTCTGATTTTCCTGGAAAATCTCTTTTTTTTTTTAAAAGCCATGGTCCACCTGTGCTGTGTGAGCAGAAGAGCTTGAATCGACTTGTTCCATTATATGTATGTTCCATATGTAAATACCTGTTTTTTTCCTCTTTTCGCTCTCCACTTCTTCCATCCATATTTCCAATTTTTTTTTCTTTTTTTTTCTTCTAAATCCATATTCTTATTTTCCATAGGATCATTCAAATAATAATTTGTATATATCATGTGTATATAATCTTTCTCCATTTTTACCCCTTTGTATATTTCCCACTTTCATAGGTTTCTCCGTCTTGTAACCCCAAGGAGAATCCTCTGTAAGACCAATGTGTCTTAATAAAGGTTTTTGTGTGTGTGTGTGTGCTGGTGGTACTTATCTCCATGGTTAAACCAATTCCTGAAGTCCACTCCTCTCCAATTTTGCCATGGTAGTTATAGGCCTGGAAAATAGGTCCTCTATTGTCAGTTCTGAGCATGATATGTTCCGGAGAAGCTTCTGCAATATTGAATTTCAAGCAGTTATTGAAGGTTTTTTTGTCCATTTTGAAATTTTAAGGCCTTCAGGGGTACATCTACCTATTCCTAGGAAGATGGCTGTTTGGAACCTATGAAGGTGGTAGGTGGGACATCTGAAGAGAAGGTTGTTGACAGTTGTAAATATAAGGGAACAAGACCAAATTAATAAAATGTTTGTGAGGTAACTGTTGTTACTGAAATGTCACATCATGATTTCTCAACCTGCAACCCCAAAACACATTATTGACTGTATTTGACTCATCCATTGATAAGCTCTACTCTTCCTCGGCAGACACCATCAAAAGTCTCAAGCTTTACAAGCTTGATACCTTAATATGATTGAGTGGAGATACAAAAGAAGAAGAAATGTCACATACAATTTATTGATGGGGTCTTGTTGTTCAAATCTATAATCCAAATTGTACCTTATCATTACACCCTTGTGTTAATTCAATTTTAGACTTATCAGACTTTAACTTTGTTACTTGATGTTTCAGTGACTGAAATAATGAGTCTTCTTCTTTCTTATCTCCACTCAATCATATCAGGGTATCAAGTTGTGTCCCTTGATGGTGTCTGTTTGACAACCATCATGACTGGGTGAAGTAGAATGCCTTTGTCATTAAGACTGGGAGCACTACTCAGTGGCAGGCTGACTTAGCTCCAAAAGAAATGGCCGCCTCTGACATAAGGAACAGACGCCATGTACAGCCGCTCCTAACATGGAGTACAGACGCTGCTCATCCTGTATCCCTGGATTAGGAGCTCTTACAGGGTACTATCAGCCGGGCTAGCTGAGCCCAGGTTTTTTAGTGAGCTTGTTAGTGCTCCCCCTCCTCCTTTTTCATCCGGGCTTGGGACCGGCAAAGGCGGAGTTACACATTGCCAGTAAATTTATTTGTTACAATTTTTTATCAATAGATGGCAATTGAATTTATAAATATATTAGATAATATTAAGAAAAAGGCATCTCCTTATCGTGCAACTAAAAGTTGCTGATGGCTTGCGCCATCTATCGGAATAAATATCAACTATTCACGTTGATTTTTAATTATTCCAGAATTGGCCAAATCAACGTAAATAATTGATATTTATTCCGATAGATGGCGCAAGCCATCAGCAACTTTCAGTTGCACGATAAGGAGATGTCTTTTTCTTAATTTATGCACCTTATCCCAGTACAATATTACATTTGTACTATTTTTTCACATATTAGATAATGTTACCCAACATGTATCTAATGGCTGTTCTGCTACATGATGAGACCTGGTCTGGGAGGATCCAACTGTTTGTCCCTCCAAGAGTTAGAGGGAACCACATGACACTGTGTGTTGCTGGTAAAATTCCCATTATATACAATGTGGGCTTAACACTGAGGAGATAATCAACCTCTCAGCTTTCTCTTATCTCTCTCCACCTAACGAAATATGTTTGTTCTTTAGGACATTCGTACTCCCACGTTCTACTTACATAACATCTGGTGTGGTAGCGCTGCTAACAAACCTTTCTTTCTTATAAAAAATACTCTTGTTGTTGTTGTCGTGTCCAATGAAGTGCCTCAGATGTCCCCTTGGAATATTTGACCAAATTATAGTCCACTAGTGGACGTACCCGGCTTCGCCCGGGTTTTACCAGAGTAAAGGTTTTTCTAACGAATCTCTCGATAAAGTGAACATTTTTTCCCGGTCCCTTGAAAAATACTCGATAAGTTGAATAAAATCAATATTAATTGGTTCCCTCGGTAATTGGAAGTTAAAGGAATAGTATCTTGCCTTGGAATTGTATCATTATTCTTGTCTCAAATAAATTGCCGTGTCATCCTGAATTTTGTCTTTCCTAATTTTCTACATTACAAAATCATCGTATCATCATGATAATATTTAGAGCAGATTGTTGAATTATAACAGATAAATTAGAATATTCATCTTGATTATTTTAAAGCGAAAAGTTATTTCAAAAATTTTATTTGCTAGAAACCTTCCCAGTACTATACTAAATAACTTCCCAAAGTTTCATGGCGTTCCAATGAGTGGTTTGGTCAGGCATAAAGGACAAACAGACCACACACACACATACATTCATTTTTATATATATAGATTTCCAAAATGAATAACATGGCAACAGTACCCATTTTCCAATGAAGAGCAAAACAATGTTCTTTTTGTTGTTTTCGTGTCCAATGAAGTGCCTCAGATGTCCCCTTGGAATATTCAACCAAATTCTGGTTCGTTTCCAAGGTGACTAACGTGGCAACGATAACCATTTTCCAATGAAGAGCAAAACAATGCTCTTCAAATGGATTTATAAAGATTTTTTTTAAATTTCTGTCTCTTTTTTTGCTTTATAAAACCATGATAAGGCACAATTTGGATTATAGATTATATATTGTTGCACCAGGTTGCGGCTTGGCAGACTCTTCAGGCATGATTCTCTCCTGTGCTGGGTCTTGCATCTTACCAGAGCGTGTTTCAACCATCCTACAAATTTATATAAGGGAATAATGAGATAAGTCTACTTTAAGTAGCCTCCAGAATAATTTATTTATTTCCTCACATCAAAGAGAGCAGTGAAGTCACACGTGTACCTAAATACAAATGATGATAATCTAAATAATCTGTTTTAAATAAATATCATAGAATATAAAAATAAATAAATATATAATTTAAATTTCAAATATATTAAAAATGATATAAGAAATACGCCATTAATCATGATGTAACACTTCCCCCTCTCCAGAGGTCGTCACGTCCTCGTGAGTTACCTCATCAATTCTCTCAAAATAGGGTTTGAGTCTTGAGACATGGACAATCAATGGGCGAGGGTCTTCCGTTCCATCAAACTTGGGGATGTCGATGTTGGGATTCAGGACAACTGGGTCGGAACTAGCATCTCTACCAATAGTTGCACCAGGTTGCGGCTTGGCAGACTCTTCAGGCATGATTCTCTCCTGTGCTGGGTCTTGCATCTTACCAGAGCGTGTTTCAACCATCCTACAAATTTATAAAAGGGAATAATGAGATAAGTCTACTTTAAGTAGCCTCCAGAATAATTTATTTATTTCCTCACATCAAAGAGAGCAGTGAAGTCACACGTGTACCTAAATACAAATGATGATAATCTAAAAAATAATCTGTTTTAAATAAATATCATAGAATATAAAAATAAATAAATATATAATTTAAATTTCAAATATATTAAAAATGATATAAGAAATACGCCATTAATCATGATGTAACAATATACAAGAAAATAAGACCTAATCCAAATAAATTAATAGTGTGTGATGTTTAGGTAACAGCGTTGTTACCATCAGACAGAAGAATCCATTATTTTGTCTGATGATGGTAACAACACTGTTACCTGAACAACACTAACAAGATTTAGAACAGGCCATCTCAAGCCATTGAAGATAGAAAATAATAACAAAATCTACCCCACTTGCCCAAAATGTAGCTTGGCACCTGCAGCTCCAGAACACATTTTGGCTTGTATTTGATGTACTAAACAGGACCTTTGGGAGAGGCCGCTGCTTATCATCAAACAGCTCGAGGAGCATGAACTCATGGAATTTGTGTAATCTTTACACAAGGGGATAAGAAACAACACTACCTCCTCCGTACCATCAAAACCCAATGCCTGCAGGAATGGAAATCTGATGCTGCACATGACTGGTACAGAGCAGAAGGGACAAGCACCGGTTCTGTCCTCCCAAGAGAACAACAGTCTTTGATTTCCAGACTTAAGTCTGGTCATCTACGGACAAAGACTTTCCAGAATGGTTGCAAGGTTTTCTCACTATGTACTAAGTGCAATTCTCAGCCTACAACCCCAAGACATATTATTGACTGTATTGACTCATCCATTGATGAGCTCTACTCTTCCCCGGCAGACACCATAAAAAATCTCAAGCTTTACAAGCTTGATACCTTAGTGTGATTGAGTGGAGATAAGAAAGAAGAAGAAGAAGAGAAACAACACTGTTACCGAAATGTAACACACTATTAATTTATTTGGATTAGGTCTTCTTTTCTTGTATCTTTATTAAAATGTGAAAATTATTAAAACAAGAACATTCCAGGGAAAATTTTCTTTTTAAAATATATTTTAATTTAAAAATCTCTCAAGCTTTCAGGCAAGAAAGCCCTTCAACGGGAGAAATACAGGTGTTTTAATGATGTCAAATATTTTCTATATTCAATATTGATTCAAGGGATTATTTTATCAAATTGTGAAAATATTGTCGAATATTTTGAAAGTATCTTTAAATTTAAAAAAATATAGCAGATGGTCACATAAAAGAGGCATACCTGGATCCATATGGAAAAAGAGAAAATGCTTTTTTAAAATTATCCCTAGTACATGTGGTACAGGCCATGATAATCATAGTGGGTTTACACTATACACTGTAAGTGCACTACCTATCTACATAGTTAAACCTGTCTATAGTGCCCCCTCTTGGGACTCACCAAAATAGGGTGCTATAGACGGGTCACTTTTAATGTAAATTGCATCGTACTACGTATTTAAAATCAGGCGCTATAGAGAGGGAGGCGCTATTTAGAGGGGGCGCTATCGACAGGTTTAACTGTATGTAGAAGTGTGCCAGAGGCCCCGTTTGGTTACTTGCACTCACTGATGGGGTTGGATTTTTGCAAGAATCAGGGGTTATATTGACACAATTCTTTTTTCAGAAAAAGTTCTCAATGTTGTTGTTGTTTCTTATCCCCTCGTGTAAAGATTACACAAATTCCATGAGTTCATGCTCCTTGAGCTGTTTTATGATGAGCAGCTGCCTCTCCCAAAGGTCCTGTTTAGTACATCTAATGCCAGCCAAAATGTGTTCTGGAGCTGCAGGTGCCAAGCTACATTTTGGGCAAGTGGAGTAGATTTTGTTATTATTTTCTATCTTCAATGGCTTGAGATGGCCTATTCTAAATCTTGTTAGTGTTGTTTGATGCTATCTATTTCTGATGTTCAGAGCTCCTCCTGGGTTCACTCCACTGTACCAACTATGCTTAGGTGGGGTACTCCAGTTCTTGTTTATTTTTGTTTTGGCTACTGTTTCTATTTCTTTAAAAGTAAGTTTATTTTTCTGTGGCAAGGGTTCTTTTGTGCCTTTTTTCGGTAGCACATCAGCAGCTTCATTGCCTTCAATGTTCTCAATGTAGATTGCTCCTGCATAAAAAAAAGGAGCAATCTCTCAAAATATTAGAAAAATTTCTTTATTTTTGTTTCCTAAGGATCCAGTTGGACCACTTTTATTATCCTTAGAGAGCTGGTTGGTGGAGAAGTGGTACAGAGAGCCCTTCAACAATCCACAGTGAATACTTTTTCTGCTACAATTGATCCCTGATTCTTGCATAAGTCCAACCCCATCAATGAGTGCTAGTAACCAAATAGAGCTCTGGCACCTTGTATATGTAAAACTGAGAGCATGTCAGGATATGCCTATTTTGTTTTTAATATGAACACCCGACCTTTTTTACTTTTTATTTTTTTCTATTTATTATTATTTTTTCATATATACAGTAGAACCTCCATGTGAGGACGGACACTCATGCTAGAGGACACCTCTCTATAAAGGACAGCTTTCATCGCCAAAAATACCATTTTTACTATTTAGCAACTCTCCGTTAAGAGGAAATCTCTCTCTAAAGGACACTTTTGCTCTGCAACTAGGTGTCCTTTACAGAGAGGTTCTACTGTATATTTATATATGTGGCAATAAGGTGGGGAAAGAGAAATAATCACACCACAAGTTGGAAGCCGAACCCAAGTAACCAGAGAGAGAGAGGGAGAGAGCCGGGTGGCCGTTCGTGTCGCACACAATTCCCAACTGTCTTAATAGTCCCGAGGTTCCAAGTAACGAGCCCCAGTGGTCGCCCCTTGGAATGTCGCTGATGTCTAAAGTGACCAGACTTTACCCTCCCGTCTCTCTCTGGGTTGTCTGTAGGTTTGTTTTATATTCCTGGAAGAGTATATATTATGACATATATATAACTGCTTTATAAATGTGTAGACATGTGGTGAGAATAAGAACAGTTGTTAACTACCCACACCATGATTATCATGGCCTTGTACTATATATTTTTTAACTTATCCCAAGTACACACATGGTACAGGCCTACAATAATCATGGTGGGTAGTTAACGACTGCTTTTACTCTAAGTGCACCACATGTCTACACTTTTAGAAAGCAGTTTACGTTTACAAATGTGCGAGAGTCCTGTTTGGTTACTTGTACTCACTGGTGGGGTTGTGATTTTGCAAGTATCAGGAGCAATTAAAGCAATTTTTTTTATTCAGAAGGTAATAAGACCAAATCCAAATAAATAAATAGTGTGTGACGTTTCTGTAACAGTGTTGTATTACCTTGTGTTTATAATCTATAATCCAAATTGTGCTTTATCAATTTTTTTTTCAGAAAAAGTGCTCAATACTGGAATTTTATTTCACAACTCGTGGCTGTTGAAAATCAGTCAGTTTATGCCAGGGGTGGGTAAACTACGGCTTGTGAGTCACATGCGGTTCTTTGGATGTGAGGCTCTTTATATAGTTCCATACGTAAATATTATTTATGTGAGTACTATTTATTATTGGCAAGAAAACATTTGTGGCGCGCTCTTTAAAAACTTTGTAAATTTTGTAAATTGTAATTTTTGATTCTTCTGACTCCAAAGGTTGGCGACCCCAGGTTTATACTTTTCCTCCTTTAAACCCTGTTCCCCATGTACTTGGGATGCAAGTTTTAAAAGTATCACCAATTGACTCAAAACTAGCAGAATTTTTCCTACATTTACAAGACACCAAAGTCCCATTTGGTTACAACATTCACTGGTTAGGTAAGATTGTTCAAAAGTCAAAATGGACAGACAAACAATCCTTTTTTTTTTTAGACTGCTTGTGTGTTTTTCAAATTCTTGGTCCTAGTTTTTGAAAAATTGACAGTTTATAGCGCTGTAGAAATTCTCTTTAAAGGACAATACCTAGTTGCAGAGCCAAACTGTCCTTTGTAGAAAGGTGTTCTATTACCAGAGAACCCCAAATTGGTAAAAATTGCAATTTTTCCAAAGAAAACTCTTTTGTAGAGAGGTGTTCTCTTACTGGAGAGCAGTTAATTAGTAAAAATGGCAATTTGGAGACGACAACTGTCTTTTATAGAGTAGTGTTCCTCTTTAATGAATACAGCTAATTAACAAAAATAGTCATTTTTGCAAAGAAAACTCTCCTTTGTAGAGAGGTGTTCTCATACCGGAGAGCAGTTAATTAACAAAAATTGTAATTTTTTCAAAGAAAACTCTCCTTTATAGAGAAGTGTCCTCTTACCGGAGAGAAGTTAATTAACAAAAATAGTAATTTTGCAAATGAAAACTGTCCTTTGTGGAGAAGTGTCCTCTTACCGGATAGCAGTTAATTAGTAAAAATGGTAATTTGGAGATGACAACTGTCTTCTATAGAGTAGTGTTCCTCTTTAATGAAAGCAGCTAATTAACAAAAATAGTCATTTTGGTAATGAAAACTGTCCTTTGTAGAGAGGTGTTCTATTACCGGAGAGCAGTTAATTAACAAAAATTGTAATTTTTTCAAAGAAAACTCTCCTTTGTGGAGAGGTGTCCTCTTACCAGATAGTTGCTAAATTGTAAAAAATGGTAATTTTGAAAATGAAAACTGTCCTTTGTGGAGAGGTGTCTTCTTACCGGAGAGCAGTTAATTAACAAAAATAGTCATTTTGGTAATGAAAACTGTCCTTTATAAAGAGGTGTCTGCCCTAGCTGGAATAACCTCTCATGGAGGTTGTTCTACTGTATCAGGCCACCAACCTCTATGTTTTTTTGTTTTGTACATGAGGACAAGAGATTTTTTTCCTTATCTTGACACCATCAGCCTTGATAACTTTTTCTCACCCGTGTTTACCCGTTGGCACAAAGGTTTGTCCAGATTATATCTCTCAGCATCAACAATGGATTTGTTGTGGACATTTCCTTCACTGGTTTGTCTAAAGTTCAATGTCTTTGTGATCAACCTTTTTTTTTTTACTCCATCTCTCACTTTTTTTTATCCCTTGTTATGACATTCTGACAGCCATTTTGTCACTGTCCTCATATCATGTCATTTCTTGTGCCATTGTGTGTTTTTTTCTGTTCTCGTTTCTCATGTTTGGTCATATATACCTCTTCTTGTCTTGATAAGGTACAATTTGGATTATAGATTATAAACACAAGGTAATAAGACCAAATCCAAATAAATAAATAGTGTGTGATGTTTCGGTAACAGCGTTGTTACCGAAACATCACACGCTATTTATTTATTTGGATTTGGTCTTATTACCTTGTCTCCTCTTGTCTTGTGGAGATGGGAAAATTTGTATCCAAATATTATTCCATGATGATATTATTACCTACATGTATACAATATACATCATTTTATGTATTTACACACATAATATAATGATAAAGCACAATTTGGATTTATAGATTATAGATACAAGAAAATAAGAACTAATCCAAATAAATTAATAGTGTGTGACGTTTCGGTAACAATGCTGTTACCAAAACGTCTGGTAATCTACAGACAATGACTTTCCAGAGTGGTTGCAAGGTTTTCCCACTATGTACTAAGTGTCAACCTGCAACCATATCATTGACTGTATTGACTCATCCATTGATAACCTCTACTCATCCCACAGCAGACACCATCAACAAGTTCTACAGGCTTGGTATCTTAATATGATTGTTGAGTGGAGATAAGCAAGAAGAAGAAAGATCTTTCATAATATTGTATCATAGTTTATTGGTCCTATGTTAATTTACACCATCTCAAGTTTTGTTAGATTTATTTTCATGATTGGTTTGGACTGTCATTGCTATGTAAATCAATTTTAGGGAAGTATACTGATGAAGCACAATTTGATTTATAGAGATTATAGATACAAGGTAATAAGACCTAATCCAAATACAGTAGACTCTCCTATAACGCGAGTTTTTTAAAAAAAATTGCGACAAATTTATTTATACAACGCGAATTTTCGTGTAACGCATTATAAAATAAAACAATTTACCCTAACAACATTCGCCTTATACAAGTTTTATTTCGTCCAACGCGAATTCCTATAACGCGATTTCATACAACACGGAACACATTAATCGCGTTATAGGAGAGTTTACTGTAAATAAATAGTGTGTGATGTTTCGGTAACACCATTGTTACCATCATCAGACAAAAGAGTAAATGATTTACTCTTTACTTTATCTACTACTTTATTATTTACTATTTTGTCTGATGATGGGAACAATGCTGTTACTGAAACATCACACACTATTTATTTATTTGGTCTTATTTTCTTGTAAGGTTAATAGACTGTTGGTACTGAAGAAATAATCTCTTTTTTTACTTTCCTCTTCTGACAACTAAGCAACAATGCGGTGTAGTTACCATTATATAAAAAAATCTACCAGATAAAAAAGTTATCATTTTCTAGATTAGGTGATAATATAACTCCACTTACATCAGGTCTAGAAATAGAATGAACCTGGAAATATACTTTTTGTTTTAATTGGGAACCAATTTTTTTTTTTTTTCAATAAAAAAGTTTTCCCCTCACGTTTTCCATCACTTAAAGGGTTGAGAAATAGACGATATGGTACAATTTGGATTCTTACCAAGGCAAAAATACGATTTTTTTTATCAGATATTTCTGTAAACATCTTTGTTGACATCTTCAGAGAAGTTTTGAAA
Source organism: Cordylochernes scorpioides (assembly GCA_030710605.1). Classification (NCBI taxonomy): domain Eukaryota; kingdom Metazoa; phylum Arthropoda; class Arachnida; order Pseudoscorpiones; family Chernetidae; genus Cordylochernes; species Cordylochernes scorpioides. The sequence continues at coordinate 87,998,062 of CP092873.1, read as the reverse complement.
TATATAAATAAAATTATTCAATAATTTTTGTGTCTGAAAATAGTAACAATGCCATTACCCAAACACACACACTTCACATTATTTTTAATAAGTATTAAAATACAATATTTTAAATTGTATCTTAAGTCTATGATTTTGGTAAACAATGTAGGTACTGAAACGCAATCTATGGTTGTAAAAAGTCTAAATGGATAGATTTATGAGGGAAGATTCAGTAGATGAGAATGTTTTGTCTGATAATGAGAATATTTACCTGTGAACTTACACACACTCTGTGGTAACAATTAACTAATATATATACAACAAAACTTCGTTCTTCTTTCAATCTCCTCAAGACATTCCTGACTCTGTCATCCCATCTTATTCTTCTACGTTCTCTCATCATATCCACATTTAAAATGCTTCCAAACTTCTTTCCTCTTTGACTTTCCCATTGACTGTGTCTCTGACCCATACAACACCACACTCAAAATCAGAGCCTTCAATAGTCTCTTTGAGCAAACTCCTGATCACCCATCACAGCAGCTCCTTTCCTTTTTTAAAAGTCCAGCTGCACCTATACTAAAATTAGAATAATACCAAGAAAACTTACATGGTCCCCTACGTGTTCAATTTCATGAAAAATACGAAAAGATATAAAATACATCTTTCAAGGAGCCTCTACAACTACTAATGTAAAACAAGGGGGAAAAAAACGGAACTTATGGCCTAGATCGATGCTTCCTTAACTCAGTCAAAATGATAAATGGAAGAAAAGAAATAACTAAAATTGAACAGAAACATTTCCAAAATGATGAGTAAATTTTCCCCAAGAAGAGATCCAAGATATATATATATATTTTTTTTTGTAAATGGGACAAACATACATGTTCATAACTACACTCATGTACAAAACTTAAGGAAGTTGTACCTTTTAGCATGTATATCGGGATTGAGACAATAACTCTGAAAGATATTACAGTGACCTTTATTGGAAAACGAAATAACCAAGTGTGAACAAAATTGCCTCTTGTCTCCTAAAAAAAAAAAAATGATGACCTTAAAATGTCGCCTATCAAAATATGAAATTTCCTCAACTTTTTTTTTTTTTTTTGTCCATGAGTGTAATTACTGTAAATATTACGATCTCTAGGTTTTTCTCTTTTAAAGAAAGAGAGGTGTCATAATAAAGTGTCAATTTGGAACAGGATAGGTTGTCTAGGCAATAGATGATGCTCAAAATAAAGCCGCCTTCTCCAACCCTTTTAAATAATCCAATTCAAGACCTTGAAAAGTCGGAGAAAATAATGTGTTTTGAGAAATGGCCGTTCGCTTTCGGTGCCAAATATGTTTTAAACACACACACTGGGTGTCCCCACAGAAATTGATGTTAATTGAAGGCAATTCTCTATAATTTGAGGAAAATGTGTTTCGCAGCAAACTTTCGAAATTTCTCCCCTTTCTTCTTCTTCTTTTTGATAAAAACAATCAGTTCTTAAACTGTTTTAAACCAATAGTTGTTTCAATTGTTAAGATGAACTATATTTGAGAGGGCCTACTAACTCATTAGTAACTATTTCCCGTTTAATCTACCATGTTGATCCTAAAGGAATAGTCTCTGACGGGCTAGAGCCGATCCCTAGAGAAAAATTTGACCAATTCTTCGGACATTTTTACCTGTTGAGTAAAATTAACCATTCCTCCAGGGAAAACTGTCTTTCCCTGGAGGAATGATTGATTTTACTCAATAGTTTAGTCAAGTGGCTTCATACTTTAAAGGCAAAGCGCTTGCAGCTACCGGCGAAGTATGGAAAATTATGGAGAAATCCAGGTTGAATTCATTTGGTGGTTCATCAATGAAACTATTAGACTCGATTATCCTGTCAACTCTGCTGTATTCTGCTCCAATTTGGGCAAACGAAAAGTACAAAATCTTGGACCAAATTCAGAATAACTATCTCCGACGACTATTGAACTTGCCGAGTAACACACCAGGATTTTACTCAATATTGATGCAAGGGATTATTTTATAGAAATTTTACCTGTATCTGCATTAAAAATCTTATTTAAATAATTTGTAATGCATTTTTACATGTGATGCGCGGATCAACACGAGAAACATTGCTGGCAATGCTGGAGGGAAAGCTCCAGGGAAAGAGATCGAGGGGAAGGAGACGAAAGGGATACACAGACGATCTAAAACAATGACGATACATGGAGATGAAGAGGATGGCGGAGGAAGTATGGAGAGACCATGTGGCCTACCATGGCTCAGTAGAGGAAGGCATTGAAGGAGAAGGAGGAATGTATTTTTATGATGACCCTTTAATTTTAAGATTTAGATAAAAATTTTGTAGCTTATGGTAGTTACTCTTTAATAATAATTTTGTTGAAATAAAAGCATCAGTTAGCGCGATTTTCTTTTCGCAAATTTTACAGGTCAATGGGTCAAAAGAGAAAAAGTTGAGAAACTCTAATCTCACAGACTGCCTCAACTTCTCCGATCATAGTCTCCCATGAAAGACTATATTCTAAAAACGTGGCCAAGCCTGGGCTCCCCTAGAAGTGATCTCTTATCAGAGATTCTGTCATATCAGGCCATTTCGTGAAAAGTCTGTCAACCAAAACAGAATCTCTGATTAGAAACTACCTCCAAAAGAGTTGAGTTTAACCATGTTTTTAGGCTGTAATCTCTCATAGTAGATTGCTGTTTTCTCAAAATGAAAAAATCTCCAATCTACAATATAACCGACTATCTTCAAATTTATCAGGTTCAACTTTTTGGACAACCTACGGTCAGAGGAGCAAGAATTTAAAAAAAGTATTATTGGTTAATGTAGCTATATACAGTTAAATCTGTCTATAGTGCCCCCCTTAAATAGCGCCTTCCTCTTTATAGCACCCGATTTTAAACATTAAAATGTAAACATTTTACATTAAAAGTGACTTGTCTATAGCATCCTATTTTGGTGAGTCCCAAGAGGGGGCGACAGGTTTAACTGTATATTTTTTTCCAAGCCAACTTCCAACCAACAATTAAATCACTGGTTGATGTAGTTATATTTTTTCACACAAAAAAAAAAAAATAATAATAATAAATCTCGACCATCTTGAGTTGAAACTGGGATTATTTCTTCTACTGTTGCGATCGTTGAGGTTTCATTTTGATGATTGACCGACAGACCATCGTTACAAGTGTATTACGTCATCCTCCTTATCCATACATTGAAATCGCCACTTCCTATTGCATCGTTATTCTATTTTTGTTATTAGAGTGAAAGGAAGAAATAGAGAGCATAACTGGCGCTTTATTAATAGTTTTTAGAATCTTTATTAATATGGTCTACATAGTCTTTATTAATATAGAAATTACGCACCCTCCGCTGCAAGATTGAAGGTCAAGCTTTTTCGGAGAAAGACTATAAGGACAACACAATACAGCCATCTAGGTGAAAGGCCTGCTGGAGGAAAAAGGGAATTCTGGTAGACACAAGAAGGTTGTGGGAGCATCGACAATGGGAAGTGGAAGCCTGGGAGAGTTGGATAAGGGTCGTGGCTCTCTGAAGGAAAAGTCTTCAACAAGTACACCAAGTACTCGCTGCAAGTAAAATTGGCGTTAGCTTTATTAGGTTAGGGAACATCAATTACAGGAGGGGTAAACATTTATGGTACATGGATTTATTAATACCCTTATTAATAATTCAGTAGAACCTTTCTATAAAAGAGACAACATTAGTGGCAGAGCCAAAATATCCTTTAGAAAGAGGTATCGTCTTACCGGATAGTTGCTAATATGTAAAAATGGTCATTTTGGCGATGAAAACTGTCCTTCGTAGAGAGGTGTCCTTGTAACTATCAAGAACGATCTTGGATAAAAACTATTCTATTGTTATCCTTCGATATTTCGACGAGGCAGATCGTCTTATCTTCTTCTAGGAGCAGGTAATCTCTAGAATCGTTCTAAGCTATGTAAATTGTTCTGGTCTCTGTTAGAAGAATCCTCATTATCAGATGGGCAGATAGGATGACAAAGAGATTTATAAAGCCTTTAGTAAGCCTTAAGTAATACAAATTATAAAAGAGAGAGGGAAAATGAAGAAATTTGTAGGACATGTTCTTCGAAGTGAGTACATGCTCAACAGGGTAACAATTTGGTTTTTATATGTAATTTATTTTGAAACATCGTTCTAGATATTGAAAGTTCGGCCCGTGGACTTGATTAATTTGCACATGCCTGGGCCCTCTTACGCCATAGGGAAATAAGATTTTTTTGTTGTTGTGGAATTGACAAAATCAGATTGATATAGTTTGAATGCGGCAAATATTACATTAATTCATCCTATTTTTTTATTTTCCTTGCGCTAAGAAGGGGAAAAAAGATTCTTCTTGGGGAATTCAAACCAAAGCCGCAGTAAGGCCAATGGTATGAGCCATTTAAATCGCTATTCCCTTTCCCAGTTTAGATACGCTCTGGTTACACCGGGAGATTTGTCTACTTAGCCTTTCTTGTTTGATCAACTTTCCATTTTCAGCTTCCCTTTCTGCCCGCGTGTTACTCGTGAAGTCAACCATTCTTTTTCCCTATATTGATGGAATTGATCAAGAATAAAACCGGACACAATGACGATTTATCAAATAATAGATAACTTCCCTGCCTTAAAAAAAGTGTTCTTAAACTTATTAATGATCTTGTTGGATATCGAAAATTATGCTCAAAAGGTGGGTGCCAGAATTTCTAATACGAGAAATGATGCAAATTCGGAAAGAAATTTTGTATTGATTTCAAGGAGACTTTTTTTCTGGAGAATCTTCTCAGGGGAAAACGTTATTTTGTGAAAAATCATGAAATTTTGGATGATTTTTAGTTACTAAGCCATTGTGATTCGTCTAATCCGCAGAATTATCGATCGAAAAGAAACTTTTTTTTTTTAAATAACCCGGTATCATACCTGTAATACACATCTGTGGGATTTTGTTGTTGTAAACTCCCCGTCTTCCACGGCGAAGGAAATGGCAGAAAAATCTATTATTGCAATATAATGATTCACGTACTCCGCAATTAGATCCGAGAAGAAACACCTGTGAAAGAGTAATTTGACTCGATAGCTTGCGAAATTTTAAATAAATTATTGAAGAAACTTATTGTCGCTGAGTGTCGCAGTAAGGACAGTAGAAGTTTGATTTATTTGGGAAAATAAATATTCGCGTCTTAATGTTTTCATTTGTTATATACACCTATCCCCCGATTTACACGGTAGATACGTTCCTGAGAAAAACGTGTAAATCGGGGGATAGGTGTGCACAGAAATAAAAATAAAATGCATTGGCAGGTTAAAATATGTAGTCAGCACATAAGCTCGGGGTTCCTCGTGAGATGTGTACACAGCGCATGTGTTCAATCACAGTAGCATTTAGTATAGTGCGATAGAAACAAAACAAAAAAACTTATTTGGAAAACCGTGTAAAAGCGAAAACGTGTAAAACAAGTACCGTGTAAATAGGGGGATAGGTGTATAGAGGGCGCGTTATTGCTTTGTATTTACAGTAGAACCTCCCTTTAGTGGGGACACCTCTCTACAAAGGACAGTTTTCATTTGCAAAAATTACCATTTTTACAATTTAGCAACTCTCCGATAAAAAGACACCTCTCCCTAAAGGACAGTTTGGCTCTGCAATTAGGTGTTGTCCTTTACAGGGAGGTTGTACTGTATATCACTTTGTTCCCCCCCCCCCTTTCTATTTCTCGCTTACTTTACTTATCAAGCCCCTCACTTGTATTTCAAGATTTTATTATGTATAGGGTTTTTTTTCTTTTGAAGACATATATTTTACCCTGCTTTTCTTAAAAAAAATCACAAAAGAATAAATAAACCAACTCTAATAAAAAGGATTTTTAAAAGGTCATAGAAATGGTTGGCATGACGTCATTTCGCCAAATGAGCCCCTCCACTAACCTCCTTCTTTCAAGTCCTTCCCCTATAAATCACAAAAAAGTCGATAAAAAGTGAAGGAAGTTTTGATATATCGCCGTCGTAACCTTTCCCTCCACTCTGCGGTGTCTATTGATCGTCGTCGTCGTCTGACTAATTTCGTCTGCTATTCATTGAATCGGAACATTTCGTCTGCCCGATATTTCCTACCATCATTTATTTCTTCGTTTAATATCTAGCCGATTGGAATTAGATTAATAGCTCGTGACCTAAATTGGAGGGATTTTTTTATTTATCATCATTTTTTTGGTTTTGTGCTCACACACTATATTCTTTTTGTCGTTGCTATTATTTGCATGACGGAAGTTTTTTTTTTTTAAACACTAGTTTGGATTTTTTGGTTTTGTTTTCGATTTCAAGCGTATTTTAAATCGTGCTGCTTCTTTCACCTTTTTTTTTCCGAGTTTATTTTTTTTAGTTTGAATGTTTTAACCCTTAACTGGACGGGTGGATTTTTCTTACGTAACTGGACGGGTTGGGTAGATTCAACCCACTTATCTAACTTTATAAAATAAGCGCTAATGAATACAAATGTTAATATACATATTTTGACTTTTAATATTAAAAGGACGTTCCATTTGCAACATTGGATAGTGGGCTACCTTGACCGAAGTCTGTACGCTCGTTCAGAAGAGGACATCCCATACGAACAAGGCACCTCGGTTGGCCGGTATTGTGATAAGGGTGCATGGACCGATCTGATCTGCTCCATGGACAAGACACCACCACCATCTCAGTTGGCTGGTATTGTGATCAGGGTGCACGGACCGATCTGATCTGTTCCATGGACAAGACACCACCACCATCTCAGTTGGCCGGTATTGTGATCAGGGTGTATGGACCGATCTGATCTGCTCCATGGACAAGACACCACCACCTCAGTAGGCTGGTATTGTGATCAGGGTGCACGGACCGATCTGATCTGTTCCATGGACAAGACACCACCACCATCTCAGTTGGCCGGTATTGTGATCAGGGTGTATGGACCGATCTGATCTGCTCCATGGACAAGACACCACCACCATCTCAGTTGGCCGGTATTGTGATCAGGGTGCACGGACCGATCTGATCTGTTCCATGGACAAGACACCACCACCATCTCAGTTGGCCGGTATTGTGATCAGGGTGTATGGACCGATCTGATCTGCTCCATGGACAAGACACCATCACCACCTCAGTAGGCCGGTATTGTGATCAGGGTGTATGGACCGATCTGATCTGCTCCATGGACAAGACACCACCACCATCTCAGTTGGCCGGTATTGTGATCAGGGTGCACGGACCGATCTGATCTGTTCCATGGACAAGACACCACCACCACCTCAGTTGGCCGGTATTGTGATCAGGGGTGTATGGACCGATCTGATCTGCTCCATGGACAAGACACCATCACCACCTCAGTAGGCCGGTATTGTGATCAGGGTGTATGGACCGATCTGATCTGCTCCATGGACAAGACACCACCACCATCTCAGTTGGCTGGTATTGTGATCAGGGTGCACGGACCGATCTGATCTGCTCCATGGACAAGACACCAACAACATCTCAGTTGGCTGGTATTGTGATCAGGGTGCACGGACCGATCTGATCTGCTCCATGGACAAGACACCAACAACATCTCAGTTGGCTGGTATTGTGATCAGGGTGCACGGACCGATCTGATCTGCTCCATGGACAAGACACCAACAACATCTCAGTTGGCTGGTATTGTGATCAGGGTGTATGGACCGATCTGCTCCATGGACAAGACATCACCACAGTGAAACCTCCAATGGAGGAAGAGTATAGACTCCTAAATGAAGTGATAAAATGGAAGAGTTTTTTTTACAGGAAGGACATCATGAAGATGGATAAAATATAATAAAAGAGTTTGCAGGACATCGAGGACTGGAGAGCGATGCTCCTTTAAAGAAGGAAGGGAGAACTAAACTAAGAAAAATGATTGCTTCGTTAAAATAGTTTTGAATTAGAAGAAAGGAAGAAGTTAGAGAATTGTGTAGAACATGATGAAATGGTGTTCCAAGATGGCCGACCTCTCTATCAGAGATGTCTGTATACATGATGATTACGATTTCCAATGAACAATTATTTCCCCAAGCGATCATTTTTTAACGTGTGCCACCATGGTAGAACAAGATTTTCCATGTTTTTGGGTGGTTCTACTCCAGTGATAATCACTAATGAATGTGTTTTTTACCGACTCCCAATCACATGGCGCAGAAGGTAATGGAGTTGTGGGTGGCCAGCTGGCACGGAAGATAAATGCTTCCCATTCCTAAATAATGGAGGCCACGCCACCCCCAGGTGTTGTTACCTGTAACCGCTACATCCACTCTGTTCCTTTTGTTCGGAAAATGTTGACCCGTTCACCTCCACTCTTGTCTCTCTCTTTCACCATTACACGCTTCTTCGGCAATACAACATCGCGAAGCCCGTCTCTCTTTCAAATGTTCGTGACAATACAGCCGCCATAATAAGGACGATACAGTGAAGATTAGCATGGTCGCTACTCAAAGGATGACAAGAAATATTGCCAATCCTCACCTGTTCGTGGCAATACAGCCGCCATAATAAGGACGATACAGTGAAGATTAGCATGGTCGCTACTCAAAGGATGACAAGAAATATTGCCAATCCTCACCTGTTCGTGGCAATACAGCCTCTACAATAGGGACGATACAGGGAAGATTAGCATGGCCGCTACTCAAAGGATGACAAGAGATATTGACAATCCTCACCTGTTCGTGGCAATACAGCCTCTACAATAGGAACGATACAGAGAAGATAACATGCTCTGCTCAAAGGATGACAATAAATATTGCTAATCCTCTTTCACACATGTTCGTGACAATACAGCCGCTACAATAGGAACGATACAGAGAAGATTAGCATGGCCTCTACTCAAAGGATGACAAGAAATATTGCCAATCCTCACCAGTTCGTGGCAATACAGCCGCTAAAATAGGAACGATACAGTGAAGATTATCATGGCCCCTACTCAAAGGATGACAAGAAATATTGCTAATTCTCTCTCTCACACATGTTCGTGACAATACAGCCGCTACAATAGGAACAATACAGAGAAGATTAGCATGGCCTCTGCTCAAAGGATGACAAGAAATATTGCCAATCCTCACCTGTTCGTGGCAATACAGCCGCTACAATAGGAACGATACAGAGAAGATTATGATGGCCCCTACTCAAAAGATGACAAGAAATATTGCCAATCCTCACCTGTTCGTGGCAATACAGCCGCTACAATAGAAACGATACAGAGAAGATTAGCATGACCCCTACTCAAAGGATGACAATAAATATTGCCAAGCTTCTCTCACACATGTTCGTGGCAATACATCCGCTACAATAGGAACGATACAGAGAAGATTAGCATGGTCGCTACTCAAAGGATGACAAGAAATATTGCTAATCCTCTTTCACACATGTTCGTGACAATACAGCCGCTACAATAGGAACGATACAAAAAAGAATAGCATGGCCCCCACTCAAAGGATGACAAGAAATATTGCCAATCCTCACCTGTTCGTGGCAATACAGCCGCTACAATAGGAACGATACAAAAAATAATAGCATGGCCCCCACCCAAAGGATGACAAGAAATATTGCCAATCCTCACCTGTTCGTGGCAATACATCCGCTACAATAGGAACGATACAGAGAAGATTAGCATGGCCCCTACTCAAAGGATGACAATAAATATTGCCAATCCTCTTTCATGTGTTCGGCAATACATCCTCAACAATAGGGACGATACAGAGAAGATAACATGCTCTGCTCAAAGGATGACAAGAAATATTGCCAATCCTCACCTGTTCGTGGCAATACAGCCGCTACAATAGGAACGATACAGAGAAGATTAGCAATGATTAGATGACAAGCAATATTGCGAAGCTTTCCCTCGCATCATCGTTTTACCATTAAGATCAATTCTATTGTTATAAACAGCAGAAATTCTTGGAAGTTCCATCATTCGAGTAGGAGCTCTCGCTACATGTTCACATCCGAAGTACTCAAGTTTGGACTAGAACTGATCAAGGAATCCGTATTTATAGGATGAACCGCGAATGGAAAAACAGTTTGGGGCAGGGCTGATCCCTCAAGCAGTAACGCTGCAGGGGCGTTTATTGTTTTCTCTATTCTACTATTAAAAGGCACATTATGCAAAATGATTATCCTAACTCTATGCATCTCACTTTCTGCATAAACTTTGAGAGTTCCACGACGTATCAAACAGGATTTATTTAGTAAAAAATATGGAAAACATACCCCCCCCCCCCCCCACTTCCTTTCGAAAAACAACATTGTAAATTACTCTTATTTGAAATTGTCATGAGGATTCGTTGGAAAAGTGGTGTATAGCTCGTCGATTTTCGACCCCCACGACCCAAGATCGAATCTCGAATTGAAAACTTTTTTTTTTCTGAAGAAATGTTTTTCAATGAAACCGACCCTTGACAAAGTCGAACCCATCAGTGAGTGCAAGTAATCAAACGGGGACTCTCTGGCACACTTGTAAGTGCAAAAAACGAACTTTTTTTTTTTTTGCTTATTCCTAGTACACGTAGTACAGGCCATTGTAATCATGGTGGGTAGAAGTTGGCGACTGCTTTTACTGTAAGTGCACCCTATATCTACACATATGAAAAGCAGTTCGACTTTGCACTTACAAATGTACCAGAGCCCAGTAAAAAAACGAATTACTTTCTACATGTGTAGACATATGGTGTGTATTATTTATTTAAGTAACCCAGGTTCCTGGAGCGTACAGAAGTCGCCAACTACCCGGGATGTCCTTCTGACCTAAGTCTTCTTGGATTTATATACAATGCCAGTGGAAGTCCAATTAATGAGGTGTCGCCAGGCAGATTTCTTTCTTGGGAGATTTTCTAGGGATGCTGGACATATGTTGGTGATACCTAGGAGAGTGGCTGTCTGGAATCTTTGGTATTGGAAGGTTGGGCAAAAAAGTGAAGAGGAGGTGGTCTACGGTTTGGTCTTCATCTTGGCAGTGGGGGCAAATTGGGTCTTCTTTCGATACCGTTGCAAGGTCTGCCTGAATGTATCCATGGCCGGTTAAGATTGTTGTGGAGGTAGATCCATGCTTGATGTTTCGAAGCATTTGGATGAGTAGTTTCGGGGTAGCAGCAAATCTTCGTAGATTTCTGGTGGAGTAATCTTGGATGTAGAGGTCTGTCCATATGGTGTGTACTTGCAGTAAAAGTAGTTGCTAACCACTAATCACCATGATTATCATGGCAAAAAAGTATCATAAAATATATATATATATAATGCGTGGTGTGTGTTCATGTCTTGTACGGAGATAAGGCTTTCATTTGAAACGGAAGGAGCAAGGTAGAGAATGTAGGGCGAGCGATGTAAAAATAAAGCTTGGCAGCGAAGGAATAAAACGGTAGGAAGAACAAACAGAACCTAGATTGTTATAGTGGTGGTCCAGGAAGTTGTGTGCGTGCACTTCTTCTTTTCTAGGGAACTGACGGTGGGTGGTCTGGTGTTTTGGACCATCGGGGCTCAATCTTAGAAACCTGTAGCGAGGTCATTTTTTTGAAATTATAAATATCTACGGGGCAAGCCTCTCGATTCTTGCAAATGTCACCTTTGTGAGCTGGTAATCCAACATGTGATGTACTTACAGTATAAGCATTACTCTCGCCAGAGAGAGAAAATAGAGGTAACCTGGGCTCCTGGAGCATAAAACTACCCGGGCTGTACAGCTACAGTCTAGAGGAGAAGTCTAGTCATGGGGAGGGCTGATTGCTGAGGTGAACCAGGTAGTTCCAGGCCGGCAGGGAGTCAGGAAGTAGGGGCAGGGCTGAAGTCTTGTACTCCAAGCAGTGTCTGTAGTCTGTGTAGTACAAAAGCTGGACAGGAGGTGATCCACAGTCTGTGACTCTTCCCGACAGTGAGAACATGTTGGATCTAGATCTCTATGCCAGAGCGCTAGATCTGTCAGAACGTACATGGTTTTCATGTCCTGGTATTACAAGTGTAGACATGTGGTGGTTTACTTATAGTATAAGAGAACATGGTACTATAGTATATGTAGAGTATTTAATGGTACTATAAGTGTGGCTATGTAGTAATGTACTTACAGTATTAGTGATCCATACCCATTGTATGTTAGTACAAGTGTAGACAGGTGGTGGTTTACTTATAGTATAAGAGAACATGGTACTATAGTATATGTAGAGTATTTAATGGTACTATAAGTGTGGCTATGTAGTAATGTACTTACAGTATTAGTGATCCATACCCATTGTATGTTAGTACAAGTGTAGACAGGTGGTGGTTTACTTATAGTATAAGAGAACATGGTACTATAGTATATGTAGAGTATTTAATGGTACTATAAGTGTGGCTATGTAGTAATGTACTTACAGTATTAGTGATCCATACCCATTGTATGTTAGTACAAGTGTAGACAGGTGGTGGTTTACTTATAGTATAAGAGAACATGGTACTATAGTATATGTAGAGTATTTAATGGTACTATAAGTGTGGCTATGTAGTAATGTACTTACAGTATTAGTGATCCATACCCATTGTATGTTAGTACAAGTGTAGACATGTGGTGGTTTACTTATAGTATAAGAGAACATGGTACTATAGTATATGTAGAGTATTTAATGGTACTATAAGTGTGGCTATGTAGTAATGTACTTACAGTATTAGTGATCCATACCCACCATGATTGTATGTTACTACAAGTGTAGAGAGATATGTGATCTACATGAATTTATCCTGTTAAAAATATCTTCAGATATCTTTACCCTTGAGCACAGTTCTTGGGTTCCAGTGACGTCATACTTGTCTATCTTTAGTTCTTCTCTTTATTTCTTCATAACTTCCCATCCAGTCAATCAGTCCAATTCTTCAGTTTCCCTGCTCTTGTCCAGGTCTCCAGTGACGTCATACTTCTCTATCTTGAGTTCTTTATTTCTTCATAACTTCCCATCCAGTCCATCAGTCCAACTCTTCAGTTTCCCTGCTCTTGTCCAGGTCTCCAGTGACGTCATACTTCTCTATCTTGAGTTCTTTATTTCTTCATAACTTCCCATCCAGTCCATCAGTCCAATTCTTCAGTTTCCCTGCTCTTGTCCAGGTCTCCAGTGACGTCATACTTCTCTATCTTGGGTTCTTTATTTCTTCATAACTTCCCATCCAGTCCATCAGTCCAATTCTTCAGTTTCTCTGTTCTTGTCCTGGTCTCCAGTGACGTCATACTTCTCTATCTTGAGTTCTTTATTTCTTCATAACTTCCCATCCATTCTATGAGTCTAATACTTCCTCTTTCTCCTTGTCTGTTTTTTTTTTGTTTTGATGATTAAAAACTCCATCCAACCTTAATTATTGTTGCCTAGTAGGCATGTTCTCTCTACTTGCAGTATACAAGTCTCAATTTTCGACTACCATTATTATAAAGGTATGATATTATACAGTTAAAAAGTCCTAAGCTAATATAATTTCGTATAGATCCAAGATACGCCTCTTTTTCATTGATAGTACTTTGATTAGCATTTTGATTGTGAATACTCTTGCTCCCAAGTACACCACATGTTCAGATGTTTTCATTTCGACTTTTGTACTTACAAGAATCCACATCCGTATTTGATTGTTTGTACTCCCTGAATAGTTTGGAATTTGTATATCAATCGGATACTAGCAAAGCAATATCTTACAATATAATATAATGCGGCTTGTAATTGTAAAACGACATTTGAAAAATATCCCGCATGTGTTTCTTTTCAACGAAAAATCAAAATTTATTTCAAGGAGAAACAACGATTATTTCCAACCTTAGGGATGAGGTATGAAAGAATGAATTGTGAAGTATAATCGTTATTTCTCCTTGAAATAAATTTAAATTTTCGTTGAAAAGAAACACATGCGGGATATTTTTCAAATGTCGTTTTTACAAATATACCCGGTATATCTTTTTAAAAAAGTCATCAATTCGGTGTTTCGCGCCCAAGTTTTGGTGATAGAAAACTTTCCGACTACCTGGCCTTCACCATGTGTTACTTGTGGTAAGTAACAAACGAACGAAGGATGTGGAGTGTAAGAAAGGAAGTGTTGAGTGTGTGAAGGACAAAGAAATGATGGGCGTGGTGGTGACGATGGGAAAGTTCATTAGAAGCCGGTCAATCAGTCAAATGGACCGAAAAATCGATATCACTGATGTGAACCACTCTGTGCATTATTCCGTTAGTTTTTTCTCTTTCTTTAGGTTGTAGAATTGAAGCAATATTTGTTTTTCTCTGTTATCTTTTTGTTGTTTTTTTTGTTCTTATTTTATAGAATACTAATGGATTTTTGTGTGCATTTTCGTCTTCTCTTTCAGGTTTTAAATTTCATTATAGTATCTGTAATTTATTAATACTTTATTAGCCTAAAATCAATTTTACGATTATATAATATACTAAATACCCTTTTCATACTAACTAGCATTTTTTGGGGTTCAAACTAGTGCAGTTAACTCCTTCCAGACCAAAACTCGTGTACTGTGTCAAAATTTCGTCCGAATAGGTCAAAATATCGGTAAAACATTATGCGGTACAGACGCACGCACATATTAATACAGTTAAACCTGTCTATAGCGCCCCCTCTTGGGACTCACCAAAATAGGGTGTTTTAGAGAGGGGGTGCTATTGACAGGTCACTTTTAATGTAAATCGCATCGCACTACGTATTTAAAATCGGGCGCTATAGAGAGGGAGGTGCTATTTAGAGGGGGCGCTATAGACAGGTTTAACTGTATTAATGATATAACATAAATTACTGCATCATCATCGTGTTCAGAGAGTGATACTTATGAAAGTGGTTCCTTCCAGACCAAAACTCTTGTACCCTGCAAAATTTATCCCGGATAGGTCAAATTAATGGGAAAATGTATTCAAACCTATGCAATAGTAATACATAGTAGTATTACTGATAATATAAATTGATTAATACATCATTATCATCATGTTCAGAGAGTGAGACTTATGAAAGTGGTTCCTTCCAGACCTAACTCTTCTACCGTGTCAAAATTTCCCACGGGTAGGTCAAAATATCGGTAAAACGTATGCTGAACAAACACGGCACATAGTACGTAGTATATCACTGGTATAATATAAATTGTTTGAGAGTTAAGAAGCGATCAATTGAATATATTTATATTAAAAAAGGCGTACTTAGATATGTGGAAGAAAAACATTTTCTCTCAAAATATTTCGAGGGATTGTTCCCATTCTAATCTATTTTTATTGTACAATAAACTTAAAACTAAAGAAACACATAAAAATAAACTAAAAAAGAAACATTTGTACCTAATTAATTATTTATTTTCATCTCTCAAATATTGGAAAATGTGTGTTTTTTTTTAGTTGTGACATATCCGACGGATGTTTAGTCAGTTAGCCGCTAGAATTACACGGCCATAGATCGTGTTGATACTTGTGCAATATCGAGGTGTAATGTTGGTGTACATCCTCTGTCTCTACACTGTACATTGGTGGCCTGTACATTGGAGGCCTGTACATTGGTGGCCTGTACATTGATGGCCTGTACATTGATGGCCTGTACATTGATGGCCTGTACATTGGTGGCCTGTACATTGATGGCCTGTACATTGGAGGCCTGTACATTGGTGGCCTGTACATTGATGGCCTGTACATTGGAGGCCTGTACATTGGTGGCCTGTACATTGGTGGCCTGTACATTGATGGCCTGTACATTGGAGGCCTGTACATTGGAGGCCTGTACATTGGTGGCCTGTACATTGATGGCCTGTACATTGGAGGCCTGTACATTGGTGGCCTGTACATTGATGGCCTGTACATTGGAGGCCTGTACATTGGAGGCCTGTACATTGATGGCCTGTACATTGATGGCCTGTACATTGGTGGCCTGTACATTGGAGGCCTGTACATTGGTGGCCTGTACATTGATGGCCTGTACATTGGAGGCCTGTACATTGGTGGCCTGTACATTGGTGGCCTGTACATTGATGGCCTGTACATTGGAGGCCTGTACATTGGAGGCCTGTACATTGATGGCCTGTACATTGATGGCCTGTACATTGGTGGCCTGTACATTGGAGGCCTGTACATTGGAGGCCTGTACATTGGTGGCCTGTACATTGGTGGCCTGTACATTGATGGCCTGTACATTGGAGGCCTGTACATTGATGGCCTGTACATTGATGGCCTGTACATTGGTGGCCTGTACATTGGAGGCCTGTACATTGGTGTCCTGTACATTGATGGCCTGTACATTGATGGCCTGTACATTGGTGGCCTGTACATTGATGGCCTGTACATTGATGGCCTGTACATTGATGGCCTGTACATTGGTGGCCTGTACATTGGTGTCCTGTACATTGATGGCCTGTACATTGATGGCCTGTACATTGGTGGCCTGTACATTGGAGTCCTGTACATTGATGGCCTGTACATTGATGGCCTGTACATTGATGGCCTGTACATTGGTGGCCTGTACATTGGTGTCCTGTACATTGATGGCCTGTACATTGGTGTCCTGTACATTGAGGCCTGTACATTGGAGGCCTGTACATTGATGGCCTGTACATTGGAGGCCTGTACATTGGTGGCCTGTACATTGGAGGCCTGTACATTGATGGCCTGTACATTGGAGGCCTGTACATTGATGGCCTGTACATTGGAGGCCTGTACATTGATGGCCTGTACATTGGAGGCCTGTACATTGGAGGCCTGTACATTGGAGGCCTGTACATTGGAGGCCTGTACATTGGAGGCCTGTTACATTGATGGCCTGTACATTGGAGGCCTGTACATTGGTGGCCTGTACATTGGTGGCCTGTACATTGGTGGCCTGTACATTGGAGGCCTGTACATTGGTGGCCTGTACATTGATGGCCTGTACATTGGAGGCCTGTACATTGATGGCCTGTACATTGATGGCCTGTACATTGGTGGCCTGTACATTGGTGGCCTGTACATTGGTGGCCTGTACATTGGAGGCCTGTACATTGGTGGCCTGTACATTGGAGGCCTGTACATTGGTGGCCTGTACATTGGTGGCCTGTACATTGGTGGCCTGTACATTGGTGGCCTGTACATTAATGGCCTGTACATTGGAGGCCTGTACATTGGTGGCATGTACGTTCATCCATCCACACAAAACACCATGTTCATCTGAAATTGATCATCGCCCATCATGATGGAAACCATAGTGTTGGGCTACCATCCTTGTTAATTCAGGGATTTTTTTATGAGATCCGAGAGGATTACACTAAATATTACAATATGCTAAAGAGATGACACGCTTTTTTTTTTTTGCTTATCCTAGTACACGTGGTACAGGCCATGATAATCATGGTGGTTAGAAGAAGGTGACTGCTTTTACTGTAAGTGCACCACATGTCTACACATGTGAAAAGCAGTTCGACTTTGCACTTACAAATGTGCCAGAGCCCCGTTTGATTACTTACACTCTCTGTTGGGGTTGACTTTTACAAGAATCGGGGGTCATTGGAGCATTTGTTTTAAATCAGAAAATAAGTGCCCAATGCGGGAATCGAATCCGGGTGGTAGCGGTCGAAAACCAACGGTTTAGACCATCCTTCCACCGACACCCTGACACGAGATGACACGCTGACGAGGGCCAACAGCCGGAAACACGTACATGGTTAGCTTTTATTGATTAATCAAGAAAGGATATTTTTGACCAATTCTGGAATGATTTTTTAGAATATCAACGAATATTTGATATTTATTCCGGCAGATGGCGTTCTACTATTTAAATGCTCATTTGAGCGATCAGTTATTATGATGCAGTAGCGCGCCATCTGTTATGAAAATTCGACACTATTTTAGACGCTTAAGATTTTTTTTTGAAATTAAACAATTTCTACTGCCCTTACTGCAATGGAAAAATTAATATGAGGGCCTGGCTCATCAGTGGTGTGTGCTTATCTACTACTATACGTCTTAATTATTAGAAATTGAACGTCTTAATGCTTCTATTGTCACGTAGAGAGAAAGTTAGAGGAAAGACAAACTTCAGGATAATACAGCAATTTATTCAAGGCACGCACAAATCAATATTTATAAAATACCAGAGAGACAATGAAGGAAGTTTACAGAGAAAATTTCAAAATATTAATTTTAAAATTAATAAAATTTTTCATAAATAATAAATATTTTGGTACATAGCTTCTTCCCTATGGGAACTGTGACTCACAGCTTGCAATCTTGTTGCTACTGACATGGATCTGACGTGTTTCGGTCAAGGATTGCCTCGGAGTCTTGGAATTTGATCCTTGTAGCTTTGATACCTTTCTCTTGCGGCGTAAATAACGGCTTTGTCGTCGTATCGTCTATTGGAACATCGTCTTCTTGGAGGGAAGTCTTGGCTTTGACTCGGCAGTGAAATCTTGGAAGTCAGTCGCGGAAAAATATGACCACAGCACCCATGGCCTCATGGTCTGCTCGGCAAGCTTCAGTTTGTCTTCCTCAATCTACCCAGCATCTCCACCAAAATGTCATGTAGAGAATTAGGTAAGACAAACTTCAGGACGACACGGCAATGTATTCAAGGCAAGAACAAGTCAACATTTATAAAATTTGTATTTTACAGGCAATGAAGGAAGCTTACAAAAAATATCAAAACTGATAATCTGTTAATAAAATAATACATATTTTGCTACAATATGTATAGAAGTCCGTTTTATTTGCGCTCTGAT
>CP092873.1:87869265-87979251 GCA_030710605.1 Cordylochernes scorpioides | reverse complement strand
ACACAGGATGAGCAGTGTTTGTACTCCATGTTAGGAGAAGCTGCACAAGGCGTCTTTTCCTCATGTCAGAGGCGGCCATTTTTTTTTGGAGCTAAGTCGGCCTACCACTGAGTAGTGCTCCCAGTCTTAATGACAGACATATTCTACTTCACCCAGTCATGATGGTTGTCAAACAGACACCATCAAGGGTCACAACTTGATACCCTAATATGATTGAGTGGAGATAAGAAAGAAAGATGTTTCTAACACCACCTTGGTGCCTTATTTCTTCCGTAAACAAGAGCCTACCAAGAGATATATATAGATGCCAAGTGTATCTAATCTTCAGAGATGGCATGTTTGGAGAGATCAATTAGGACCTCTCCTTATCTGTTTACAAACTTGATAGCTACAGCTGCCCTCTGCCTCAATTCTGATTGTGTAGAACTTCCTTGGTATTTACTTTTTAAATATTTATCCTGAGGCACAATATGGATTGTAGGTTAGAAACACAAGGTAATAAGACCAAATCCAATGGATTGTAGATTAGAAACACAAGGTAATTGGACCAAATTCAATACTTTTGTCTGATGATGGTAACAGCATTGTTACCAAAACATCACACACTATTTTATTTATTTTGATTTGGTCTTATTACACCTTGTATTTCAAAATATTAATCCCATAATTTAAAAGACATTTATTTTATATCAAACAAAATGTCACCTCTCCTGTCAAAATAGATGCTAAAACAATGCTTCAATTATCAACATCTCTGCAGACCCTGGTCAGTGACACAACACCAACTTTGGCAAATTTCGAATGCCCACCTTGAGACCATGATTTCAGATTCTCGTTGGGGCAAGCTTTGATTTCATAAGATCCACAGGGGTTTCAATAAATCTTCAGAATTTACCAAAGATGCCTGGAAATGTAGAAAGGCCTAAATATTGTCATGTAGATAAGGCACAATTTGGATTATAGATTATAAACATAAGGTAATAAGACCAAATCCAAATGAATAAATAGTGTGCGACGTTTCGGTAACAGCATTGTTACCATCATCAGACAAAAAGTACTAGTGTACTAAGTAGTGTTGTTATAGCAAGGCCTAACTGTATCATACCATGTGTAGGAACGCTTGAGTTTTCTTCAAGAAATCTCAGGACATTGTGTTTGGCCTTCAGTGAAGTGCCTGTCCTTGGGCACCGCCCTAATGGCTTGTGTTTGTGGCAGGATGAACTACCATCATCCATCCCCCGCCCCTGGAGGCCATCCCAGTAAGTCTCACCTTGCTGCCCCCTGGAGTACATTCTACACTTCTTTCATTCAATCCCCCAAGCTATCAACATTTTTAATCACAGCCATATTCGATTAAAGTAAATAGTTGATTGGGGGAGGATTTGAAAAACGGTTGAATTTAATAAGTGTTGAATTGTGTTATGAGAGCACAATGCAGGAGCATACATTTCAATGTAGGATTGCTGCACCTAATCATACTTGGAACCCTAGTGCTTTAATGGAAGCAGCAAATGTCATTTTGAAGCAGCACATATACACTGTTGGACAGAACTTAAGGGATTTGTATCTTTTAGCATGTTTATTGGAATTCAGACAATAACTACAAAAGGTATTTGATATACAGTGATCTTTATTGAAGTCTCACGAGATAACCAAGGTATGAATAAAATTGCCTCTGTCTCCTTCATAGAAAATAGATAGCTGGTGACATCACCGACTTTCCACTTTCTTAAGTTTTGTCCATTGAGTGTAAATTTGTACCTTCATTTGATGATTCTCTTTTGTAGGAACCCACACACACACACAAGAGAATTATTAAAGAATGTAAGGTAACAAATCCCAAATCAATAAATTGTATGTGACAATTCTGTTACATCATTGTTACCAGAATGTCACACAATTTTCATTGATTTAGATTTGGTTTTGTTACCCCTTATGTTCCTAATCTCTATAATTCAAATTGTATCTAATTAGAATTTTTTTTTAATGGGAATTATTGAGGTAATGAATATTAATAAAGACTTTCTGAAACGTCTTTGCTTCTTATCCCCCATTGATTGAAGAATGGTTGTCTGTCCAGTGGCCCACGGCAACTTCAACCCCTCAGACATGCCCATGGTCAATCCTAAGGAGCAGACTCTGATGTGGCAGCAGAGCAGCTACTTGGGACCCGGACAGGACTCTGGCATACACTCCGCCACCAACACCCAGGTATACTCCCAGCCTTAGATCACTTTCTTCTTGGGATGGGACAATTGCTGAAATAACCTTTCTTTAAAGATATTTGGAAAAAATAATAAGACAGAAGCATGGCAGAGATGTTTGTATACAAAATATTGGAGAACAAGTATGAAATGTGGAGTATCTCTTTTCTCTTCAAATACAAATTGTTTAAATTTATTAGCAATAATAGATTTGTACAAATTGTTTTATAATAGTGTTTTAACTCTCTTGCCAATTTTCTACTAGCGCATTTTAAGATGACATTTGGAAGTGCATAGTAACTTTATGCCATCTAAAGCAGCCAAGGACTAAGTCAATGTTGGTCGTAGCCGACCTCTCTCTGCGGGAAAGAGGACGAGCTGGACAACGAGCATGTATTCGAATGGGACCAGAATGCTGGCTTCACTCCGGCCTTCACTGAGGACCAGGTGGATGGTAAGTACTGGCTGAACAAGGTTTCCATGGTGTGTGACGCTCATGTGTGCACAGAGATGAACCAGCAACTGACCCAGACCCGCTCCCAGCGGGTAAGAGCTGCCATGTTCCCGGAGACCCTGGACGAGGGCATGGAGATCCCCTCCACCCAGTTTGACACCTCTAACCCCACAGCGGTTCAGCGTCTGGCAGAACCCTCGCAGATGCTGAAGCACGCAGTGGTGAATCTCATCAACTACCAGGACGATGCTGACCTGGCCACTCGTGCCATCCCCGAGCTGATCAAGCTGCTGAATGACGAGGACCAGGTGGTAGTGAGCCAGGCCTCCATGATGGTGCACCAGCTCTCCAAGAAGGAGGCCTCCCGCCATGCCCTCATGAACTCCCACCAGATGGTAGCGGCCCTGGTGCACACCATGACCAACTCCTCGGACCTGGAGACCACCCGCTGCGCCGCCGCCACTCTCCACAACCTCTCTCACCACCGCCAGGGCCTGCTGGCCATCTTCAAGTCCAGGGGCATCAACGCCCTGGTGAAGCTGCTCAGTTCCCCCGTGGAGTCTGTGGTGTTCTACGCCATCACCACCCTCCACAACCTGCTGCTCCACCAAGAAGGATCCAAGATGGCCGTTCGGCTTGCTGGCGGTCTGCAGAAGATGGTAGCTCTTCTGGTGAGGAACAACGTCAAGTTCCTGGCCATTGTCACCGACTGTCTCCAGATCCTGGCTTATGGCAACCAGGAGAGTAAGGTAAGTCTTTCTGACCTGATTTCTTTATATCATTTTTTACACTTAACTCTACAAAAACCATGGTTAAAATTCAAAAGATTCTAAAAGTGGTATATCTATCCACAATATATTTACAGTCCAGTGGTCTCAGGTTGTGGAACTCGTCCAGTTTGTAAAAAGAATTGTGCAAGCTTTCATGTGTAATACAGTAGTGTCCTCTCATATTGATTCTCTCAACCACGAAAATGGCAATCTTGCCTGCCTGATAAAACAGGGGTATGGATATTACTTTGGAAATTATCTTAGTTTTCTCCTTTATTTAAGGGTGTTGAACAGAAGTGCTGTGGTGTTGCTAGCTGATCATCCTGGCCAGCGGAGCTCCGGCAGAGCTGGTGCGCATCATGCAGGGCTACACGTATGAGAAGCTGCTGTGGACCACGTCCCGGGTCCTGAAGGTGCTGTCAGTCTGCTCCAGCAACAAGCCCTCCATCGTGGAATCCGGGGGCATGCAGGCCCTGTCCCTGCACCTCACCAACCCCAGCCAGCGCCTGGTGCTCAACTGCCTCTGGACCCTGCGCAACCTGTCAGACGCCGCCACCCGGCTGGAGAATGTGGAGCCCCTCCTGCAGAACCTGGTCAACCTCCTGAGCAGCCCTGACATCAACGTGGTGACCTGCGCCGCTGGCATCCTCAGCAACCTCACCTGCAACAACCAGGTGAATAAGGTGGCCGTGTGCAGCCACGGCGGCATTGAGGCCCTCGTCAGAGTGGTCATCCAGGCTGGGGAGCGGGAGGAGATCACGGAGCCGGCAGTCTGTGCCCTCCGCCACCTCACCTCACGCCACCCCAAGGCGGATAATGCCCAGAACTCCGTGCGAGTACACTATGGATTACAGGTGAGTGAGGGATGGCCTACTCAGCTGGCTGCTCAACAACTTGTCCATTTCAATTCTCCCAACATATCTTTGATGCCACAACACTCTTTTTATTTATATCAATTAAAGAAAGCTTTTGGGCCGGCTCTTCTTCAGCTAACTTAAACTTATAAACAAGGTAATGGAGAGAGAGAGATGCTGAAAAAGTTGCTGCATCCTATAATTTTTTGTAATTTGTCAATCCTGGAATAATGAATATATCTGTGCAACCACTTGTTGAGCACTAGCCACTATGGTAAATCTCTTTCTCCAACTTTCTATTGTGAGACTTGGTGTTGCATGGAAGCTGGTAGAATGTTGGCAACTCAGTGGTGGTGGTGCAGGTGATAGTGAAACTACTGCATCCTCCCAGCCGCTGGCCCCTGGTGAAGGCAGTGATCGGCCTCATCCGCAACCTGGCTCTCTGCCCCGCTAACCACGCTCCACTGCGGGAGCACGGAGCCATCCCCACCCTGGTGCAGCTGCTGAAGAAGGCCTATCAGGACACGCAGGTCGCAGCACAGAACCCTGCTGCGGCCGCTGCCCCCACCTACACGGACGGGGTGAAGATGGAGGAGATAGTGGAGGGCACTGTGGGGGCCTTGCACATCCTGGCACGGGAGATGCACAACAGAGCCATCATACGCGGACTGGGGGTCATCGGCATCTTTGTCCAGGTCAGTGTGGCCGTAGTCAGCTCCTATATATTGTTAATTGTAGTAATTCCAGCTCAGAGTGTTGAAATATCGTTGTATTACATTCTATAATACAATATAATACACTGCGGCCTGTGATTGTAAAACGACACTTGAAGTTACACCGCATGAGTTTCTTTTAAACGAAAAATCAAATTTTTATTTCAAGGTAAAATATTGACTATTTTTAACCTTTTTGGATGAGGTATGAACAGGTGAATTATGAAGAGTAATGACGAATGAATTCCGTTCGTCATTACTCTTCATAATTCACCCTTTCATACCTCATCCAAAAAGGTTAAAAATAGTCAATATTTTACCTTGAAATAAAAATTTGATTTTTCGTTTAAAAGAAACTCATGCGGTGTAACTTCAAGTGTCGTATTACATTCTATATTTAATTAAAAATT
The DNA here is from genome assembly GCA_030710605.1 of Cordylochernes scorpioides. Lineage (NCBI taxonomy): Eukaryota > Metazoa > Arthropoda > Arachnida > Pseudoscorpiones > Chernetidae > Cordylochernes > Cordylochernes scorpioides. The sequence goes on along the minus strand of CP092873.1, from coordinate 87,973,846 downwards.
AATTGGATCAAAAAATCATTTATTTGACCAATATTTCAGTTGGCTGAACGCCAACCTTTAGGTTTACCTTTAGGGTCAAGGTTGGCGTTCAGCCAACTGAAATATTGGTAAAATAAATTATTTTTTGATCCAATATATGTCTTTAATTAAAGATTTATCTATGGATTGCTCTATTTTCAAAACATTCTATATATGTCATAAATTATCAGACTTGTTGGAAACAACCCTCCCAATATGAAGTGCAAGTTTACTCACATTCAGTGTCTTGTCATTTTACAATTGTGTTCAGCTCAAATAGGATTATTGTGGTTGAACCAGTGTTCCTCAACCTTTACGGTACACTTCCATCTATCTTAAAGTTCACCTCGATGGTACTTGGGGAATTTGGAAAAATAAAGCAACATAAAGTTTACAATGTAAAAAAAAATAGTTCAAAAGTGAAATTGTCTTCTTCTTCTTCTTTCTTATCTCCACTCAATCATATTAGAGTATCAAGTTTGTAAAGCTTGAAACTTTTGATGGTGTCTGTTTGACAACCATCATGACTGGGTGAAGTAGAATGTGTCTTCCTTTGTCATTAAGACTGGGAGCACTACTCAGTAGCAGGCCGACTTAGCTCCAAAGAAATGGCCGCCTCTGACATGAGGAACAGTGAAATTGTAATGGGATCAGGTGGATACATTTAGAGAAAGGCATCTCCGGATTGTGTAGCTAAAAGTTGCTGATGGTTTGTGCTATCTTTCAGAATAAATATTGTAGTGTAGAAATCAGGTCTTTGTATATCTGAAGATTGTCGACTAGTCGACAATTATTAACCCAACTACATATCTACAGCTAGAGAATATTGAGTAAGCAAGTTAGGTAACTGATGATTTTACAAATATAAAGTAATAAATCTGTTTTAAGTTATTTTCATTGAATAATTGCATAATAAAATATATTAAGGCACAATTTGAATTATAGATTATAAACACAAGGTAATAAGACCAAATCCAAATAAATAATTAGTGTGTTCCAAATAAATAATTAGTATGTTATTTATTTGGATTTGGTCTTATTACCTTGTGTTTATAAAAAAAATATAAATTATTTCTTTGCCACAATATCAACTAATCATTGATTATTCCAGAATTGGCCAAATAACCTTTCTTGATTAATCATGAAAAGCTAACCACGTACGCATTTCAGGCTGTTGACCCTTATTATTTATTCTGACACATAAGCCAACTTTTAGCTGCACAATCAAGAGATGCCTTTCTCTTAATAAAGTATACAGTCTTTATAACAACATTACTTGGGATCAAGATTTCATGTTGGTATAGCCATGGTTAAAACAATTGGGATGAAAAATTAGGGTTATAACCAGAGGATGTTTTAATGATATCCCACTGTATAGTCCCATGGTAAAATGAGGGAAGACAAACATTAAGATGGACGACAATTTATCTTTGATCAAAACCCTTTTTGCATAAAGGGAGACATTCTAGTAGCAGGGTCCATAATCTCATGGCAAACTTGTGGTACATGGCTCAAATGTTCTCCAAGATGCTCCTAGAATAATTGTGTTGGTTGGAAGTTTATTGAAGAGAGCTCTTTTTTTTTTTTTTGCTTATCCCTCGTACACATGGTACAGGCCATGATAATCATGGTGGGTAGAAGGCAACTGCTTTTACTGTAAGTGCACCACATGTCTACACATGTGAAAAGCAGTTCGACTATGCACTTACAAATGTGCCAGAGCCCCATTTGGTTACTTGCACTAGCTGGTGGGGTTGGACTTTTGCAAGAATCAGGGGCCATTGGAGCATTTTTTTTTTTTTTATCAGAAAAAAGTGCCCAATGCGGGAATTGAACCTGGGTCGTAGCGGTCGTAAACCAACGGTTTAGACCATCCTTCCACCAACCCCCTGAAGAGAGTTCTATATTTGCATAGCTTACTTTCAACCTCTTTATCTTGACTCATTGCCACCATCTTCCTCAGAGGAAAATCTTCTGGAACTCTAGCTTCAACTTTGGTATGCCATTTCTAAAAATGTGTTTTGAGCTTTTTCTCTGAAAGAGGTTGAGAATTGGTTGATGTAACTGTATAGCCTTCTCCGATAAACTTCTAACCAGAAAATGATTTGTACATGAGAGATTAGATCCATGTAATTAGGTGATAATTGTGGTGGAGTTTGGGTTCTAAAGGTGGGGGGTGTGTGTGTGCAGCTTCTCTACAGTGGCATTGAGAACATCCAACGTGTGGCGGCCGGTGTGCTCTGTGAGCTGGCCAATGACAAGGAAGGAGCCGACATGATAGAAACTGAGGGAGGAACCGGACCTTTGACCCAGCTGATACACTGCCGCAGTGATGCAGTGGGTAAGTCCCGTCCCTGCTCCTCAGGTGTAATTTGACATCCACGGATAGCCAGGCTCTCCACCGTGATTTCCAATATTATCATCTCACACATTGGTGTATTTTTAGGGGAGCATATATAGGATATCAGCCTCTTTCCTCAACCTCTCTTGTTTGAAATTGATAATCAAAACTTCTTAAAACCACCCCCAAAGCCTTTGTTCACCTATTTTAGCCTGAGATTCCCCTGTGTGGGAGACTTTTAATAAAAAGTAGAGGAAAGAGATATTGATTTATATGCACAAATATAATACAGGTAAACCTGTCTATAGCGCCCTCTCTAAATAGCGCCCAATTTTAAATACGCAGTACAATGCGATTTATATTAAAAGTGACCTGTCTATAGCACCCTATTTTGGTGAGTCCCAAGAGGGGGCGCTATAGACAGGTTTAACTGTATATATATTTTAAAGATTCAAATTTACATCCACTTATAAAGAAAGAATAGGAGTGTGGAGCTAAAGGAGCCTGGTTTTGTTATTTTTCCATCTTCTCTTCAAGTGGTGTAGAGCAGCAGTCATGTGTGGGCTCTGCCATGGATGTAGGTGATGGAGTCCCTCTATTCTGATCCATTCAAGTTGTCTTGATGACATTTCCCACAGGTTGGAAGCTTGTTGTTGTTTATTCCTCAAGTCGTTTAAACAATCTCCATTAGGTCTCATTGTATCAGCTTTAGGTTGGAAGCTTTGTATGTGTTGCTCTATTTGTGAATTCCACTTTCCACAGTTGATGGCTGTTGTATTTATCCAAAGTGTCCACCATCTAACTTCCACTGTCACCTTGCGTTATAGACTCCCCCTTCCCTAATTCCCCCTACACTATCACATCTCCTCCCCCTCGGAACGAAAGCCGGCTACAGTTTTCCAACTCAGGTATGCCTCGGGATGGATGGAGAGAGCCGTGCTCATATAAGCAGCAGTCATATGTGGGCTCTGCCATGGATGTAGGTGATGGAGTCCCTCTATTCTGATCCATTCAAGTTGTCTTGATGACTTTCCCACAGGTTGGAAGCTTGTTGTTGTTGTTTATTCCTCAAGTCGTTTAAACAATCTCCATTAGGTCTCATTGTTTCAGCTTTAGGTTGGAAGCTTTGTATGTGTTTGATCTTGAATTAATCATTTTGTTGCTCTATTTGTGAATTCCACTTTCCACAGTTGATGGCTGTTGTATTTATCCAAAGTGTCCACCATCTAACTTCCACTGTCACCTTGCGTTATAGACTCCCCCTTCCCTAACTCCCCCTACACTATCACATCTCCTCCCCCTCGGAACGAAAGCCGGCTACAGTTTTCCAACTCAGGTATGCCTTGGGATGGATGGAGAGAGCCGTGCTCATATAAGCAGCAGTCATATGTGGCTCTGCCATCTGCTGGGGTAGAACTCAATAAAAGTTGTCTTGATGACTTTCCCACAGGTTGGAAGCTTGTTGTTGTTTATTCCTCAAGTCGTTTAAACAATCTCCATTAGGTTTCATTGTCTCAGATTTAGGTTGGAAGATTTGTATGTGTTTAATCTTGAATTAATCATTTTGTTGCTCTATTTGTGAATTCCACTTTCCACAGTTGATGGCTGTTGTATTTCCTCTAACTTCCACTGTCACCTTGCGTTATAGACTCCCCCTTCCCTAACTCCCCCTACAGTATCACATCTCCTCCCCCTCGGAACGAAAGCCGGCAACAGATTTCCAACTCAGGTCGGGATGGATGGAGAGAGCCGTACTCCCCAGCTAGTGTGAATACAGGTAACCCACTGGGTTGTCCAACCAAAGTTTGCTTTCCTCTTGTTGAGCCACTTTTGTATCAGCCAGTTGAAACCTTTTTCCTCACCTTCTACAATTTTGATATTTTTTAGTATATATACAAGGTGTGATTATTGAGTAAAAGAAAATAAGGGGGTTATTGAAAGTATTTAAATCATATATAATAACTAGTATTCTTTAAAGTAGAAACCTTGCCCTAAATATCGACAATTTTCCCAGCTGTTCAAAGATTATAACTTCAAATTTTTCTATAATAAGGCACAAATTTGGATTATATATTATAAACACAAGGTAATAAGACCAAATCCAAATGAATAAAGAATGTGTGATGTTTAAGGTAACAGCGTTGTTACCATCTTCAGAAAATGGTTCAGTACTTTTGTCTGAAGATGATAACAACGCTGTTACTGAAACGTCACACACTATTTATTCATTTGGATTTGGTCTTATTACCTTGTGTTTAAATTTTTCTATAATTGCACTTCCCATAATCAAAATTTCTTTCAAGAAAGATTTCATCTAGGTGGAAGAGGCAGAGATTTCAGGGGAATAGGAAGGATGAGAAAGTTCCATTCTTCATCACATATTGATCAACAAAAAAGGGTCCTTATGAGGTCAAACATTATTGTGTAACAGGATTCAATTTTTACCCTTCCTTTGGAGTGTAATTGCTTCACTTAAACCTCAAAAGAATAGCTATAAATGCATACATTGGGTTATTTTTAAACCTCCAAGGAATTCAAAGTTGAATTAATCTAAAATTGGAAAAAAAGTAATCAACAAGTTTTGATTTTGTTCTTCTTGATTGTTCTTGTTCACTATACTGCCATTTTGTCCTCGAGTCATACACATAACCCCCCAAATGTCTGGGTTATTCTGGTAGCTTTCCATAAGATTTTCACAAATAGAAAGACAAATTTAAGGATGAACCGAGCTGCTATTCAAGCCATATTCTCTTATTATTGATTGCACCCACCCGTACGATATCTCCAATTGTGGTGCTTACCCCTCCCGGATTGTCTTTCTAGCGTTTTCTTGCCAAAAGCTTCCGATTTGTTTGATATTTTCTGATGATGCACAGTTGACTACCACCAGATTGAGGGGATTGTCATCGTTCCATTTTCAAAGTTGACCTACCCATTGAAAATCTACAATAAGATTGATTTCCATAATTTTTTTTAAAATATAATTTATATATATATATAAAGAACTAATTTACAGAGTTTCAAACAAAGTGATTCCATAAAAATATCCATATTTTAAGATTTTTTTTTTACATCTTTCTGCCAATATTTGCTTTATTAAATAATCACATGTGCTCTCTCTCGGGCCAGGGTCAAATAACATATTATTTAAAAGCCAAGATTAAGAAGATTAATGCTTAATGATAATGCACAATTTGGATTATAGATTATAAACACAAGGTAATAAGACCAAATAAATAAATGGTGTGTGATGTTTCGGTAACAACGTTGTTACCAAAACGTCACACACCTTGTATTTTTTTGGATTTGGTCTTATTACCTTGTGTTTAAGATTGATGTTTATATATATTGGGCACTTTTTCCTCTTTTTATACTTTAAATAGAGAGCCTTGTCTCCCCCTACTCAATGATCACACCTTTTACAATTTTATATTTTGAATTTTAGAGAGTAGTTCTGACAACCTTTCAACATACAAGGTCCATTCAAAAAGTAACAAAAGCACAATTTTTAAAATCAATAAATGACAATTCTCTGAAATTTTCACCATAAAAATTCCTATAAGGAGTTGAAAGTATCAGTGCCGTGATTCTGCCATATGGGTTGAGTGCGTACATCCCCCCCACAAGTGCTGACGTCCTAAAAAATTCTTCGCAACAATTGGCTGCCCAAATGATGAAAAGCGAGCAAACATGAAAGTTCTGGTTTTTAAACTTTGTAAATTGCCAACCCAATGTTCAAAATGCTTACCAATGTTTTATGGTAAGCTTTCTTTATTGCATTCAAATATATTTTTTGAAAATGGTACTCGAAATTTCAAAATGTGCCAAGCCTTGAAAAAAAGTATTTTAAATTTAATTAGCTTCAATAAATGTTTTTTAAAAAATTGTCTCAATAATTTTTGAATGGACCTTGTTTGTGTGGAATTTTTGAGTACTTCCAAGCCTTCATGACACTTTGACAATTTTATAATTCTCTGGTGTCCTCCCTCTATTCATGATCCATTCTAGTTGTCTTGATGTCAACAGTTTAGTCTTGGAATTTGTGGCTATATTTGAATTCCATTTTTCCACTTTCCAGAGTTTGCGTTGTATTTCCAAAGTGTCCCCGTCTAACTTCACCTTGCGTTATAGCTCCTTCCCCCTTCCCTAACTCCCCCGCATCCTACACGAATGATCCACCTCGGAATGGCTACCAAAGCCGGCAACAGTTTTCCAACTCGGGTTTCCCTCAGAAGCAGGAAGGATGGAGTGAGCCGTTCTCCCCGGCTTCTATAGATGACATGAATGATGCAGGTAACCCACTGGGTTGTCCAACCCAAGTCTTTTCCAGCTTGTTTCATTTTTTTTTGTTTGTTTCTTGCTTCTTCTTTTCCAATTGTTGATCCTTATCATATCTTTTGTTATCAGCCACAACTTGTATTAGGATTAAGTATGGTTTTTTACTGGTGGTAGGAATACCGTCACCCAGTGGATTTGTCAGTTCCATCTATATAGTTACTTCCACAGGTTCTAGAAGATAATTCTGTCCACTTACTACAATGGATAAAGCATGGGATAGCCCTACAAAGTTACAGGAGGAGCGTAGAAAATGTCACACTCTAAGGTCTCCCAGAAATGGAACCTTGTGGAGGGTGCCCTAGAACAGTCTCCATCCTATTATGGAAGCCCTGCCCCTGAAGCTGGAAACAAGCAGGTGATTAGTAGGTTAATGGAGTATGGATGATGTGGAAGGTAACCAGCTTTTCCCACAAATTCCTCAATGAATGAAACAATCAAGTCTTACCACCAGATAATGGCTATAGATCAATCATCTTGGTGAAGGAAGAAAGGCATATTAATTGGATGGATGACCATTTCAATTAAAAATAGCCTTGACTAGGAGTATATGCAACTTTTATTAACCCAATTTCACCTCTACACATAGGCCTGCCCAAGATTGAGATGCTATCCTGACAACGGACAGGAGTTGGCAAACTGGAGCTCGTGAGCCACATGTGGATCTATGGATGTGAATCTGCGGCTCTTTTGTTCCATATGTAAATATTATTTATGCGAGTACTGTTTATTGTTGGCAAGAAAAATGCTGTGGCTCTTTAAAAACTTTGAAAATTTGTAAGTTGTAATTTTGACTCTTCTGACTCAAAAGTTTGCCAACCCCTGGTCTAGGATGATCCTCCTAGTTCCCAAACTACACCAAAAACATTCCTCCTTCTATCAGCCCCAAAAGTTTATTTATCCACGGTCTCTCCTGAAATTCAATGTTTGATTTGACAAGAGGTGGGTACTAGGTTGTTTATGGGAGGTTTTTCCAATAAGAGAATTGTTCAAGAGTGAGTCCTATGGTACAATTTGATTTTATTATCACGTGGTATACCGGTCTCCTATATCAGTCATCTTCTAGTTCCTTCAAATTCCACTTATTGAACCAATCCTTCCAGTAGGGTCAATAGACAGTTTCCTCCAAACTTCTTTTAGAGACTTTAGTCTCCATTCTTTGTTTGTTGTTGCCCTATCTGTCCATTTGACCCTGACAATTCTTTGATCACACTAGGTGTCAAGAATTGGTTTTTCCATTGCCTTAGCTCCACATTCAAATGAACAAACTGACCAAACAAAGCATTATCATCTTATTTGTACTTGAAAAATTTTCAAGGTGTTGTATTTATAGGCATCATATAGTGATATTAAGTCTGTATTCTAGGAATCTGACAGTTGATCTCTTTTGGTAAATTTGAATGGTTGAAAAATGGATGGATCATACCAACACACATTTCTATTGGGTTTAAGTATGCTTGAAGTTTTCTGGGTGGGCAAATGTACTAGTAGAGGTAGAATTCTAAAGATGGAAAAAGAGATATAGAAATATAATGAAGGATTAATACACTGCCATGCAATGAGTGGGTATTCAGTTCTGCTACTTAGAGGAGAGAGAAAGAAGCAGAATTATTATAGCTTGTAGATGAACACGTTCAGCTCAATTTTGAATTTTCTTCTTTCTAAATAAAGCATGCTGTCTTTCCTATGATGGAATTGGCCATCAAACAGTTTACTGCTATAATATTGGCTGCATGCACCTTCTGGACTAATCTATCTATATAAATGCATCCAAAGGAAAACTTGGTATTTAACCTGGATTCCTCCACAAGGAAGGCATGCCATAGAAGAAAAGTACTCCACGGCAAAGTATGGTGTTGTGCCAGGAACCTATGCAGCTGCTGTTCTCTTCCGCATGTCAGATGACAAGTCCCAGGACTACAAGAAGAGGCTCTCCATGGAGCTGAACAACTCCCTGTTCCAGAATGACGTGGGGACTTGGAGCGAAGCTGTAAGTAAACAAGCTATTAGAACACAAAGGATAGTTTTTATCACCAAAAATTACCATTTTTACTGTTTGGAAACTCTCTTTTGTAAGAGGACACCTCTTCTCTAAAGGACACTTTGACACTGCAATTAGATGTTGTCATTTACAGAGAGATAGTTCTACTGTACCCAGGTACAATTTGGACTATAGATAGAAGAAAGTAACTAAGCATGTTCTAGGTGATGTTTTGGTGAGAGCGTTGTTGTTGCCATCTTTATTCAAAAGTACTGAAGGAGAAAATCTCACGGCATGTCATAATTACAGAAAAGGACACCTCCTAACTGGCACAACTAAATGTGGCTGTGCATATTTGGCCTGGTACCTCTTCATTAGTTAATTCAACATTCAGCCATGCTGATGAGGGCTGACACTAGCTATTGGTCATTTTCTAGAAATGTAACATAGTATATATGGCTGCTGTATTATAAGTACACTCTGGAAGAAAATGGAGACCAACTGGTCAAGTATGCCCAGCCTCCTGACCTAGACATGAATGTCCTGGGCACTGAGGAACACTTCGGAGATCCTCTGTTCCAGTCGGCAGGTGGGGGTCCGCCCTCCCACCACGGCATGTACCCCACCCACGGTAGGTTCTCCCTTGCTGCTTCCCACCTCTCTCTAACCTCTGCCTTTTTCTCTGTCTTTGCTTGCTCTCTCTCTCTGGGGATCACCGGTGGTAAGGTGTCCTTTCCCCTCAACCCCCTCCACCTCCCGCCCTCTAACCCTCGCGCTGCGGCGGGGCTGTTGCGCAGGGTACGACCACCAGATACCCATCAGCCCCATGCAGGGCCTTGACTTGGGGAGCCCCTCCTTCGACAACCTGGACAACATGGATATGGAAGCCGCTGACCTGGACAACCTGGAAGCTATTCTCCCCTCCCCAGTACAGTCTTCAGGGCAGCAGTTAGACCCCCAGGGACTTGTAGGTTTTGAATGGGGTTCTTAGGCCATTGTTCCTCTCCTTCCTGACGTAGCTCTTCCAACTTGTATGTGTGCGTGGAGTATGGATGTGGAGCTTAAGTTATATGAATGGATTTCTTTAGCATCTCTCTTTCTCTCTCTTTTTAAAATTTTTTAATCTACTTATTTTCTTCAGGGATGGTTCTCTCTTCTATTTTTTTTTTTAAATCATCATTTATTATCAATTTTTGTATTCGCATTTTTTATTATTATTATTTTTTTATCAACATTTATATAAATGGCTATTTTATTATTTTATTATTAAAAAAAAAAATCATTATCTTTCTCCCATATATATATATATATAATATAAATGCGCATTTTTCTTTCCTCCCTTCCCTCCCTTCTTTCTCCTTTCTGAATCTCCAGTCCTCCCTCCCCAACAACGGTTATATTTACATACATACATATATACATATTTAAAATATATTACATTCGCAATACTATATACAATAAATGTGTTCTCCTTTTTTTATATATATATATAAATGTTTGGTGTGTGTGTGTTTGATTTCTTTTATATATACACATGTTGTGTTCCATATCTCTTTTATATTGGAATTTTGATTACTAATTGACTTTGTACTCTTCGTATGCAAATTTGATGTTTTTTGAAATTTGGAGAAAAAAGAAGTGTCATCTTTAGATAGTCTTATCAGCTCTGAATTAGAGGATAGCATTGTTACTGAAAGTCCTTTCATCCTGTTCTGGCCAAGTTTTTCATCACCTCTTTCAATCCTGAAGTATTCCTTTACTGTAAATGTGCACCTCATGTTTGCATATGTAGATAGCAGCTCTTTTTTTGCACTTACAAGTGTGTCCATGTTTGGTTACTTGCACTCAATGGTGGGGTTGAATTTTAGCAAGACTCGGATACCATTGAAGCAATTTTTTCTTTAGAAAGAAAGGGTAGAATTGCAGAATTCAATCCCGGGTAGTTGCTCTCAACAATAGTCTTTCCTACAGTAGAACAACCTCCATGAGAGGACTCTCTTTAGAGGATACCTCTCTACAAGGACAGTTCACATAACCAAATTTACCCTGTTTACCAATTAGAAACTCTCAAATTAAGAGGACATCTCTTCCTAATGGATGCTTGTCCCTGCAACTAGGTGTGGTTCTTTTGAGAGAGGTTCTACTGTATTTACAATTTTTTTTTTTTTTAATAGCCAGCACCAAACAACACGATTTATAACAGGCCATCTCAAGCCATTGTGAAGATAGAAAATAATAACAATATCTACCTCACTTGCCCAAAATGTAGCTTGGCACCTGCAGCTCCAGAACACATTTTGGCTTGCATTAAATGCAATAAACAGGACCTTTGGGAGAGGCCGCTGCTAATCATCAAACGGCTCAAGGAGTATGAACTCATGGAATTTGTATAACCTTTGCCCAAGGGGATAAGAAACAACAAAAACACAATTTTTTAAGATAGAGAAGTATGGTGAAAATTGGAGTGATGATATAACCACACTATCTATATATATAGGTTAAAATTCTATAAAAATTTGATTTATGCAAGGACGTAACTAAAACTAATTGAAAGGCCTAGCACATTGTTTCTTTTAAAATAGAAAAAAAAGGGGGGCAAACTTTGGAGCTACCAATCTTTCGAAGAAAAGATTATATATAAAAATATTTGTTCATAAAGGGCACATCTTGGATTCAATAAATAATCTTTTATTTCCGATATTTCGATGGGCTAAACGACCATCTTTTTCTAGGATATCATCCCTTTTCGCGGCAAGCCGCGCGTTACACTTGGTAGCGCGGCTTGCCGCGAAAAGGGATGATATCCTAGAAAAAGATGGTCGTTTAGCCCATCGAAATATCGGAAATAAAAGATTATTTATTGAATCCAAGATGTGCCCTTTATGAACAAATATAACAATATGGATTGCTCTATTTTCAGAATATAAAAATATATATTTTTTAATACTGTGTGTGATCAAGGAAAGTTTTATATTAAATTGATACCGAGTTGAAAATGTTATGTATAATATATATTGAAGTATTATTGAAGATAGAAAATAATAACAAAATTTATCCCACTTGCCCAAAATGTAGCTTGGTACCTGCAGCTCCAGAACACATTTTGGCTTACATTAGATGTACTAAACAGGACCTTTGGGAGAGGCCGCTGCTCATCATAAAATAGCTGGAGGAGCATGCACTCATGGAATTCGTGTAATCTTTACACAAGGGGATAAGAAACAATAATATATATTGAAAGATAAAAATGAATTAAGAAGAAAGTAAATAAGGACTCTTTATTTTAAAGTTTCAAAAAAGATATATATATTTTATAATATAATTCAAAAATAATACATTTTGTTACTAAAAAAATAAGAAACCTTTTGGTAAAACCTTAATATATAGTCCTTATCAACTTTTTTCCTTTAACTTTGTTTCTCCTAAAGTCTATTTTTATTTCAATATACAGAAGAACCTCCATGTAAAGGACAACACCTAATTGTAGGGCAAAAGTGTCCTTTAGGGGATAGATGTCCTCTTACCAGAGAGTTACTAAATAGTTAAAATGGTATTTTTTCAAATGAAAACTGTCCTTTGTAGAGAGGTGTTCTCTAGCATGAGTGTCCTCTCATGGAGTATGTTCTACTGTATATGAACAAAGTTAAATATATACACTATGGAATTATTCCCTTTGAAAGAGAATGTCTTAAAAATGCCCTTGTCTAAACAGAAGCATTCGAGGAAATTTCAATACCAAAATTTGTAAATATAATTGCAAGATAATAAGATACAAAATCCAAATAATTTAATAGTGTGTGACATTGATAAGGCACAATTTGGATTATAGATTATAAACACAAGGTAATAAGACCAAATCCAAATTGTTTGTGACATTTCGGTAACAGCGTTGTTACCGAAATGTCACACACTATTTATTTATTTGGTCTTATTACCTTGTGTTAATAGTGTGTTACGTTTCAGTAACAATGCTGTTACTCGAAAAATCACACACTAATAATTTATTTGTATCAAATTGTACCTTTTCATTGTGAATATAATATTTTTTCAAGAAAAAAAAATTGTTAAGGCACAATTTGGATTATAGATTATAAAACAAGGTAATAAGACCAAATAAATAAATAGTGTGTGACATTTTGGTAACAACGTTGTTACCATCTTCAGACAAAAGTTACTATTTTAACTAATTTACTAGTTTAACTATTTAAAACGTGCTGTGGTAAAATTTCTCATTCAGTACTTTTGTCTGAAGATGGTAACAACGCTGTTACCGAAACATCACACACTATTTATTTGGATTTGGTCTTATTACCTTGTTTTATAAGAAAAAAAAAATCATATAGAAAAGGGTCAGGTTTTGCTATTATAAAAAAAAAGGGCATATCTCCTGACCGCGTATTCATTTTAGATGACAGAGCCCCATCTAGCAGAACAAAATATAAACCAGACAAAGGTTGATATAGGTTAGTTCCATAATATCTGGCCAACCCAATGACATTCTGAAGCCTGGTAAGTAAATAGCTCACTCTGTGTGTTGATTTACCTGGGGTTTAATAAGGTTGAACCTCCATAAGAGGATACCTCTCTACAAAGAACACTTTGACTTTGTAACTAAGTGGTGTCCCTCTATAGACAGGTTGGCTCTACTCTATATATAAGACATACTTCTATAGTTGATGAAGTGAGAGAAGATGCTTGAGTCATCTCTTCAGTGGTGAACCTTCCCAGTCATTTCACCAATTGGATCCACCTAGTTGCTGAAACTATTGTATTGTTTATTCTGTGTATGGGATGAGCCACAATTATTCTTGTTGTTTATTGATAATGATAGGGGGTCGGTGGAAGGACCATTCAACCACTACGACCCGGGATCGAATCCAGCATTGGGCACTTTTTTTTTCTAATTAAAAAAAAAATACTTCAATGGCCCCCGATTCTTGCAAAAGTCCAACCTCACCAGCCAGTGTAATTAACCAAACGTAGCTCTGGCACATTTGTAAGTGCAAAAGTCGAACTGCTTTAAACACAAAAATTTCCATCTATATGTAGAGATGTGGTGTACTTACAGTAAAAGCAGTCGCCAACTTCTTCCCACCATGATTATCATGGCCTGTACTACGTGTACTAGGGATAATAATAAAAAAAAATAATGATGATGATGGAGTTAAACTAGGGAAATGCTTCTGTTGAAATTTTGGAAATTGTGTGTGTGTGTGCTTTGAACACATAGCTCTTCTGATTAAATGACTTCATTAATTGTAGAAATTTGTTGCCCCTGTTGAGAAAGGAAATAAACATTGGATAATTCCATCTTTAACAGATTATTGTTGGAACAATTGGGGCTCAGACACACACAACACTATATAGAACTAACTACTTGTTGATAGAGTATGTTTTAGAAGATGTTCTGGTTGGAGAAAGGGGGGAATCTCTACATGATCATCAATGGTCGGTGTTTTTATGTGAAGAGAAGGAATTGTTTGCTCGTGGGTCCTATATTAAAGATTTTATTGTTCTCGTATCAATCTGCATAGTCATTTTAAGCTCTCCTATTTACATATCTATGATGATATAATGAATACTATAATCAGTGATGACTCTGCTTATTTTTAGACACAATGAAATTAAGAATATTTATCGGTCAACTAGTTATTTAAATTGGCCAATAGCTGACCACTGTCTCTCTGCACAACAATAGAGGAGAAGTCATTTCTATCCTCTCCATACCCAAGTTGTATGAGAAGATGGTCCCATTGAATATATTACAGTAGGACAGGATATCTCTCTATAAAGGACAGTTTCCATCGCCAAACTTACCATTTTTAATATTTACCTGCTCTCCAGTAAGAGAGAGGATACCACTCTTTAACCCTTTAGGTGCCGGCCGTTTTCAAGGTCATTCCTGATCATTGTTAGCCTTCAAAAGACATCAAACTATTTTTTTTTCAAATTAGCTCTTTTATGATTCATATAAACCTATGAAACACAATGCAACAGACTATGCGCTATGAAATACAGTTAATTAATTTTCATAAGATTTTTTTAAGGAGAAAAGAAGTATCAAGTCACATCAAACCGATACATCGGCTTGCCTGGTGCTTAAAAGGTTAAAGCACAATTTGGCTCTGTAAATGGGTGTTGTCCTTTACAGGGAGGTTCTATTGTACAGCAAAACTTTACTTAAATAACTCTGGTATAATGAATCTTCCTTTAGAATGAACTTTAATCAATTCCTGAATATATAACCCTTGACGTAGTGAACAATAGCTATATTGGCTCCAAAGTCAGTCCTAATTAGGCTTGTTTTAGCGATATTTTTCTGTAATTGCTTCTTGTAACCTGAAAATTATAATTACATCATCAGGATGATTTGGTGTGCGCTGAATTAAAAACACAAGATGTTTTTATTTTTATGAACCCATGTTAAAGAAGAAAGGTTTGTTTTGGTTCACATTATAGAAACATAAGGTAATAAGACTAATGAAGTGTTTGGATGTTTCAGTAACAACACTGTTCCCAAAAAACATCACAAACATTTCATTAATATAGATATAGTCTTGTTTACCTTGTTTCTAATCCAAATTGTGTTGTTGTTTCTTATCCCCTTGTGTAAAGATTACACAAATTCCATGAGTTCATGATCTCATGGAATGGGGTGCAGCTCTCGTTGATCATGGTACCATGATCGAAGCACACTTTGGTGAAAGTCTGACTTTGCCTGTAGTTTGAGGTCATTCGTAACATGGAAGCCTTTGCTGCCGACTCTAACATGAGTACAGACACAGCTCCTCCGTATCCCTGGAGAGGGAGCCTTGGTGAGGTCTATCAACCGGGTCAGTTGAACTCAGGATTTTTAAAGTCTGGTTACCTTATGTTTCTAACCCAAATTGTACATTTATTATGTGATAAAAGCCTGAGGGGATAAATGGAAATAATTTTTGCAAAGACAACAATTTCTAAAAGTGTTTAGAATGGAAAAGATATTCAATTCATATCTACACAATAGATTAGGTGCTTCCTGTTGAATTTTGTGCCAAGATTTTATGTTAAAACCATGGTTATAAACAATTTTTAATTATGGTTTCAAGCAGATTTCTTCCACGACCAATGGAATTTCAAATTTAACATCTAATTCCAAAGCTCAACTGACCTGCGATGGGGGTTAACCCATCACAGTTTTTAACAGTTGAGCGCCATTTTTCTACCAGTTTTATCTGGTTCCCAGAAAAACACTTGTATGCATTATTGGAAGGCTAATAAAATAGCTCTCTTCTAATCAATGTCACTGCTTTGCCTGAAGTGTGTGACATTTCTGTAACAACGCTGTTACCATCATCAGACAAAAGTACTGAATAGTATTTCTCTATTGTTTTTTTTTTTGTCTGATGAAGGCAACAATGCTGTTATTGAAACATCACACACTATTTATTTATTTGGGGATTTGATCTTATTTCTTAGTGAGGGTCAAGAGATGTTTGGTGTATTAAATGCATTTCAAACATTCTTTATGAATAATAACATAAAATATATTGGGGAGATATATGAACTATATTTATAGTGAAAAAATAGTACAAATGTAATATTGTACTGGGATAACGTGCATAAATTAAGAAAAAGGCATCTCCTTATCATGCAACTGAAAGTTGCTGATGGCTTGCGCCATCTATCGGAATAAATATCAACTATATGAGGGCCAACAGCCCGAAACGCATCCGTGGTTAGCTTTTCTTGATTAATCAAGAATGGGTATTGGGCCAATTCTGGAATAATTAAAAATCAACGAGAATAGTTGATATTTATTCCGATAGATGGCGCAAGCCATCAGCAACATTTGGTTGCATGGTAAGGAGATGCCTTTTTCTTAATATATTTATAGTGTTTTTTTTAAATGTTTTTTCCTAATCAATCTTCCCTGATGTGATATTGGGCTGTTTTATATCCTATAACCATAGGTGGAAGTTAGAGAAGAAAAGAAAAAAATTGAATATCAGCAAAACCAAAACTACTGATAATACAGTAAAACCTTCCTTTAGTGAACATCCCATTAGCAGACACCTCTTTACAAAGGACAGTTTTCATTTGCAAAATTACCATTTTTACAATTTAGCAACTCTCTGGTAAGAGGACACCTTTCCCTAAAGGACACTGTTGGATCCTATAGTTAATAATTTCCTTAAATTCAATTTTATATATGAAAATTAAGCCAAAATATTCTAAATTCAATTGTACAATATAAATCTTTAATATGTAAATTCTAAAGCAATCAACATGTATGTAAATTTCTAGTTTGGTTAATTAATAGTTTTTTGTTTTCTCTCTCTCTCTACCACTAGTATCAAAATCTAAGTCAAATTCATGTATTCTAAAATCATGTGGTAGCTACTCCTAACTCTAAAACCAAAAGACAATAAAATAATTCAAGACAAGTGGCAAAGTGCTTCTTAGTATTTTTTACTGAACATTCAAGCCACGAACATTATGTTGTACAATTGAATTTAGAATATTTTGGCTTAATTTTCATATATAAAATTGAATTTAAGGAAATTATTAACTATAGGATCCAACAGACACTTTGGCTCTGTAATTAGGTGTTGTCCTTTACAGGGAGGTAGTTCTACTGAATATGATTTGGTACAATTTGGATTATATATTAAAACATAAGGTAATAAGACCAAATAAATAAATAGTGTGGGATATTTCAGTAACAGCGTTGTTACCGAAATGTAACATTATTTATTTATTTGGATTTGGTCTTTTTACCTTTTGTTTCTACTCTGAAGCTTTGAAATTTAACAAAAAAATGTTGATGTTTTGTTGATCACTACATATTCTTAGTATCCAGCAGGATTCATAAGATGGAAGGTTGCTTAGAGGAAGGAAAAAAGAACAATAGCACTAGGAAGGAATGCAATGATGAAATTGAACAAGTTTATGAAATCTAAAAGCATTTCATTGAAGATGAAGAAGAGAATTGTAGAGAGACATTGGTATTCCCTGTTTTTACTTATGGATGTATGGGGGTCGGTGGAAGGCTGGTTAAACCGTTTGGTTTTCGATCACTACGACCCGGGTTTGATTCCCGCATTGGACACTTTTTCTGATTTAAGAAAAAAAAAAATGCTCCAATGGCCCCCGATTCTTGCAAAAGTCCAACCCCACCAGCGAGTGCAAGTAACCAAATGGGGCTCTGGCACATTTGTAAGTGCAAAGTCAAACTGCTTTTCACATGTGTAGACATGTGGTGCACTTACAGTAAAAGCAGTTGCTAACTACCCACCATGATTATCATGGCCTGTACCACGTGTACTAGGGAAAATAAAAAAAAAATTATGGATGTGAAGGCTGGACTCTCAGAAAAGAAGAAAGAAAAATAATTGAAGATTCTGGGTGTAGCCGAGCTAAAGAAAATTGTCAAATGTGAAAGAAATAGTGCATTTTTAATTGACCTCCCCATAAAAATGTCATATATGAATTTCTACTGTTTTCTCAAAGCTTAGGTCCGTAGTTAAAAAAAAAAAAACCTCCAAGAGTTCATCTTTAGTACTGGTATAAAAACAAAATAGACCAATATATATATACAATAGTAGAGCTATATGGTAAATTAAACTGGCAAAACTGCTGGGAAGGTTCGCCACTGATAAGCCAAGCACTCCTATAATTTTTGTAAGGGCAGTAGAAAACTATATTTTTCCAGGCCCTCCTAAAATTGTTATCATTTTGAGTAATAGCAGTAGAAAAAGAAATATATGTGTCATAAATCACTCCTGGGCCAGATGGAATCCATGGCCAAATGATATCAAACTTGGGCAAAAATGGCAAAGAAAGACTTCTTGATATTTTCAATAACTCCTGGAAAATTGCCTCAAGACTGGAAAACTGCAACAATAATTCCTATTAAAAAACTTGACAAATCTGCTGATGACCCAAAAAACTACCGACCTATCGGTAGAAGTATTTGCTGCAAATTAATGGAAAAAATTATACTCAGACGACTCACCTACCACCTCGACACAAGAAATCTCTTACCAAAAGAATAATATGGATTTAGGAAAGGACATGGGACAATAGACCAACTCTTATTTTTCACACAAAAGGTAAAAGATGCACAAAACAGAAAACCAACTAACCATACCATAGCTGCTTTTTTAGACCTTACACAAGCTTTTTATAAGGGGTATGGAAAAACAAGTTAATTACAAAATTATACAAACATTTCAAAATTGATGGAAAATCTATCACTTGGATAAATGATTTCCTTAAAAATAGATACATCAGGGTCAAATATAATGGCACTCTATTTAAAACCTTCAAATTGTACCAAGGATTATAACAAGGATCAGTCCTTAGCCCAACTCTCTTCACCCTATTTATTGCAGGCATAGAAGTAAAAATTTCACATAAAACCAATATTGGACTTTTCGCTGATGACATTATTCTATGGAGCAGCAACACTAACTGGAAAAAAGCTGAAAGGGATTTGAACAAGACTCTTCTCCACCTAGAAAAATTTTCTAATAAACATAAATTAGAATTTAACCCCCAAAAATCTGAAACCTGTCTTTTTACTACTGATAAGAAACTATACAAAATAAGACCAAAAATTATTCTGAAAGAACAACAATTGCAATATAATAAACATCCTAAATATCTTGGCTACACCCTGGATCCAGAAATTAACTCCAGGAAACACATTGAAGAAGTTATTAGAAAAGGAAGAGACCGACTAAAAATCCTGAAATATATTTCAGGAAGAGAGTGGGGAGCCAATGCAACAACACTAAAATTAACTTGCACATCTCTAATTAGACCTATCCTGGAATATGGATATCAAATCTATGGTACAGAATCTGAAACAAATCTAAAATCACTGGAAAGGATACAACCAAGTGCAGCTAAAATTATTACAGGTCTTCGAAATACCTGCCCTAACGATATTGTACTTTACGAGGCAGACACTATGCCCTTAAAGGATAGAAGAAGCTACAATCTGCCAAAATATATAAACAAAATCAAGAGTTATGGAAACAAACACAGAACTTCCAATTACATACTTAATTGGGAATCCAATCTAAGACTAAAAAAAGAAGGCCCTCTCCACCTGGCCAAAAGAAATGGATTTTTAAAATATAAAGTAGAAAAAAATTATTTAGCAGAAAAAAATTCTCCATGCGAACCACTACAAAATGTTATTTTTAATGCCTCTTTAAATGAACCCACCAACAAACAATGCCAAAATCCAGAATACTTAAAACAATTATCATTAGAAATAATTAATATAACATTCCTAAAAATGCAATAACTATCTATACCAATGGTAGCAGAGACGAGCTAGGACACACTGGCAGTGGCTGTCTCATCAAAACCACAAATAGCATTGAGAAAATGAACAGAAGAAACCCAGATTTTTGCTCAGTCTTCAGATCAGAACTTATAGCCATCTATGAAGCCTTAAAATCCATCAGAAATACTAATTATCAAGATATCTGGATTCTTACTGATAGTAGAAGTGCCATACAACACTTGAGTCACACAGGGGAACTTAGAGACAAAGTAAGCAGGAAAATAATTGGTTATCTCCAAAAACCACAAAAATTCACCTTCAATGGATACCCTCACACGTTGGCATTGAAGGCAAGGAAGCTGCTGATGTGCTAGCGAAAAAAGCACAAAAGAACCCTTGCCACAGAAAAATAAACTTACTTTTAAAGAAATAGAAACAGTAGCCAAAACAAAAATACACAAGAACTGGAGGATCCCACCTAAGCACAGTTGATACATCCTTGGAGCAATGGCCACCCAGACCTTTCGGTACATAAACCGGCATGCGATAGCATACCCATTGCTGTATCTAGGTCACCTAACCAGAAGGAATGATGCATTCTCCATGCACCGAGCGGCCATTGTTTGGCCCCTCGCGCCCGCCATTATGGTCTGGCTCCATGGGGTCGACCAATCAAACCCACAGTCGTCTCCGAGAGTTCATGGCAAGGTTGCTGACCGAGCCCTCCCGTTCGGACTTAGTTAAACCCGTCCTACGCTCCAATAGGACTCCCCCCTTTGGCCCTCGAACCCTTTGTTCACAGTACTCCCTGAATCTGCCGACGAATCAAGGACCTCTGAGGTTTACGCGGGGAACCAACGCGAAGGCGGGAGGGTGGTACTGCTGTGTGACCCGTTGGTTTTTCATGGCGCGCACGGCAAGGACGCTCCCAATGGCGCACACACAGAGCGAAGACCCAAGAGTTTCAAGACACGTGCGCCTCGCGTCAGCCAACCAAGGGCAGATGGCCAGCTTCACTGGCCATCAGCCAGTGGCACCCCGACGCAAGGACGAACACGCAGAGTCGCCTCTCCACTCCCCTATCCTCAAGGGTGAGTGAGGGGTGGGCATTCTTCTTTCCCCACGCACAGTTGATACATCCCTGGAGCAGTAATGGCTACCCAGACCTCGAAGGTCCATAAGCCTGCATGCGTAGCATGCACCCATTGCTGCCATATAGCCACCGTGCCGTAGGAAAGGTGCATTCTCCATGCACCGAGCAGCCATTGTTTGGCCCCTCGCGCCCGCCATTATGGTCTGGCTACGTGGGCGCGACCAGTCAACCCACAGGCGTCTCCGAGAGTTCATGGCAAGGTTGCTGTCCTAGCCCTCCCGTTCAGACTTGGTCTAATCCGTCCTACGCTCCAATAGGACTCCCCCCCTTTGGCCTTCGTACCTTTTGGTCATGGTACTCCTGAATCTGCCGTCGAATCAGGACCTCTGAGGTTCCGAGGTTGACGCGGGGAAACCACGCGGAGGCGGGAGGGTGGTACTACTGTGTGTACCCCTTGGTTTTCCATGGCGCGCACGGCAAGGACGCTCCCAATGGCGCACACACAGAGCGAAGACCCAAGAGTTTCTAAACCCCATCCTTTCAGCCTCACCAGTACTCCACTAGGTCATCGGCTAACACACTCTTTCCTTCCCTTTCAGCCTTACTAGCGCTCTCCGCTAGATCATCGGCAAGCTGTCCACTGTAGTCAACTGTGGCATCTAACAGTTGAGGAAGAGCTCACTAGCGACATCGTGAGCTCTTTCCAATAACTTCCAGTGGGATTTCAGGAGCTCCAGTTCAATTGCTCCTTTAACCCTTCTACTCTCCTCCTCCCCTCTTGGGACCCTTGGGCAGTCCACTATAAAGTGTTTGGCGTTTGCCCCAGAGCTCCCACATAAGCATTTGTCGTCCGCTTTGATTCCAAACCGCGCCAAACTAATAGGAAACGGGCCAAGTCCCGTGATCATCCTATTAAGTTTGTGTGAGAGGATACGACCGTTCCTTTTTGGAACTTTAATCCATTTAAAGGATTCCCGGCCGTTTGTTGCTCTCTCCCATCTTTCCTTCCATAATTCATTAATATGCGCCCGGATACGCTGAAAATCTCTTTTTTTGGAATTGGGGTCACCACATCCCTTCCAGACCAGCATCCCTCTTTTGCCAGTTTATCAGCCAATTCATTGCCCTCAATTAGAGAGTGTCTCTTGACCCAGTACAATTTGGGGGGGCCTATCCATTTCACCTAGCAGATCTGCTACTTCATGCGCCATCTGTCCCTTCTCCAAGCAAATGGAGACGAGGGCGGACATACAATCCGAGTAGATTGCCTTGAGAGACAGACAGTCTCTCCTACACCAGATCAGAGCCTCTCTGATCGCGACCAGTTCTGCTGAATACACCAGCTCATCGTGCCTTAGTTTCAGTGTTTGTCGGCCCACTACCGATCCATCACTGAAAATGGCGATGCCGGCCCCAGTTCTCTTACCATACTTGCTCCCGTCTGTGAATATCTCCATTTCTTTACCAGACGGTAAGCCCTCTGACCACCTCCATCTTGGCTCCCAGTTCACGTCCTTATCTGGGTCCTTCGCCCATTCAAGCTCCTCAGGCGCAATGCCCAAATCGTTCTCAGTTCTGTCGACCCAGATAAGCTGCCTCAGTTTCTCTTCCTCCAGCCTTAGAGAAGGCACAGTTGATACAGACTAGAAGCAATAGTTTCCCAGACCTCAAAGGTCCATAAACCGTATACCATTGCTGACATCCAGGTCACACAGCCAAAAGGGAATGATGCATTCTCCATGCACCGAGCGGCCATTGTTTGACCCCTCGCGCCCGCCATTATGGTCTGGCTCCATGGGGTTGACCATTCACCCACAGGCGTCTCCGAGAGTTCATAGCAAGGTTGCTGACCGAGCCCTCTCGTTCGGGTTTAGTTAAACCCGTCCTACGCTCCAATAGGACTCCCCCCCTTTGGCCCTCAAACCCTTAGTTCCCAGTACTCCCTGAATCTGCCGTCAAATCAAGGACCTCTGAAGTTCGGAGGTTTACGCAGGGAACCTCGCGAAGGCGGGGGGGGGGGGGGGGGTGTTACTACTGTATGTACCCCTTGGTTTTTCAACACCAGGCCTAGCCCTGGTGCAATTTTCGCGCACGGCAAGGACGCTCCCAATGGCGCACACACAGAGCGAAGACCCAAGAGTTTCAAGACTCGTGCGCCTCGCGCCAGCTAACCAAGGGCCGATGACCAGCTTACAGCTTCACCAACCATCAGCCAGTGGCACTCCGACGTAAGGCAAACACGCAGAGTCGCCTCTCCACTCCCCTATCCTCAAGGGTGAATGGTGAGGGGGGGAACACTTCTTTCCCCACTGCACAGTTGATATTGTGGAGTGAACCCAGGAGGAGCTCTGAACATCAGAAATAGGCAGCATCAAACAACACTAACAAGATTTAGAACATGCCATCTCAAGCCATTGAAGATAGAAAATAATAACAAAATATACCCCACTTGCCCAAAATGCAGCTTGGCACCTGCAGCTCCAGAACACATTTTGGCTTGCATTAGATGCACTAAACAGGACCTTTGGGAGAGGTCGCTGCTCATCATAAAACAGCTCGAGGAGCATGGACTCATGGAATTCGTGTAATCTTTACACAAGGGGATAAGAAACAACAACAACAACAACAAGAAATATGTGTCATAAATCGTTTAAGTTTCCAATAAAGGATTGGTATGTGCAAAGTTTTATATGTAAGCCTAACTATCTGATCAAGCAACTGACAAATTCACCAATTCATACACTCCTGGTATCAAATAAAATTCCAACTCAATAGGAAGGAATCTGTGCAATTAGCCTGATTGAAATCGGGTCACCTATGTCCATTGATCTTTCAAGAAGGAGAAAAAACTTTTATCTATAGATGTGGTACTTATCCCAAGTATAGACCATGATAATCATGGAGGGTAGTTAGCAATTGGTTTTACTGTGTAAGTGCACCACATAGCTACATATGTATAAAGCTGTTCGACTTTTGCACTTTCCAAGTGTACCAGAGGTCTGGTTTGGTTACTTACACACACACTTACAGGTGGAGTGGAACTTTTGCAAGAATCGGGAACCATTGAAGCAGTTTTTTTTTTTTTTTTAGAAAAAAAAAGTTCGCGATTCGATCTCGTGGCAGTCTAAGATCAACATTTTATACCACTCCTTGAACAACCAACAAACCCCTTCAAATTGTGGTAATTTTGATGTTCAGAGAAATGACTGCCCCCCTCTCCATTTATTGATCAATATGAAATGTGAGAAGAGTGATTGGCTCATTCGGAAGTGGTTTCCTCTTCAGCCGGCTGGAACATGGTCTTGATGTCCAAGGGATGGGAAGAATGGCCTTCTAGACGTACCACCACCATCTTGCCATTGGAATCCTGTGGATGGATGAACTACCTCGGTGGCGTGGCGTACGTCAGGGCCATCTAGGATACTCCTCAGCTCGATCATCTGCCCTATTCTGTCCGTCTCTATGGAGATCTCTGACGTCCCTGCGTTCAGCTGGAAGGTCTCCTCCGTGCCAGGACTGATAACAGACACATAGAGGAAGTCTTCTTGTCCGCTTTGACATTTGGAGGTGGCGTTGTTACCATGCCTCCTATGGATGATTTCTTCTAGGGTTTCGTTAATGGAGGAACTGATGTCTGTACCTGACAACCTGCTCTGTGTAGCTGTGGTGTGGAGGTTGTTCCGGTGACTCTTAGGTTTTCGACTATCCTCGCTGCCTTCATTCTCCTCATCGCCTGATTCAACGGGCGAGTAGTACTTGGTGAAATGGCTCTCTGGTTTACTCAGGGAGTGGTAGTGGATGGCAAATTCTTCAGTGGACTGCAGCCTGAGATCAACTATCCCTTGGTCTGTCTTGAAAGGATGAGTGTGAGGAATGGGGTAGAAAACATCTTTGGTTTCATTGGTTGGTGTTTGTTTGGAACTGCTACTCTGCCCTTCTTCTTTCTGTATCGATTGTTTCTGGGTCACCACTACAAATAACTCGTTTTGATTCGATTTTTTCTGCTTTCCAGTTGTATTCTTACTTGCCTTTAATTTCTTAACGGAACGTAAAAGGAAGAGGTTGTTAGTTGATACTTCAGCGTTTGTGTTTTCGATATCAAGAGATGGGGGTCTGTTGCTGAATTGGTCCCCGGAATCGTGCTGCAGCTGTTGTTGCTGCTTCGTGATGTCTTTAGCTGAGCCTTGACGGCTGAGGTTGTTGCTGCTCAGTCGTAGGCGAGATGCACCACAGCGAAAAGGTAAGTTATCCTCGACTTCCCGGCTGACTGGTGATAGGTTTACCACCCATAGCACCATTTCCTCTATTAATACCTTAATCTCAGAGTCTTCTTCTTTAATTTGTTTTTGATCCTGAGGTATTTCTTGAGAAGGGGCTGTTGCGCTTTCCTGCGGAGATATTCTCCTTAAAATCTGTTTGAATAGGTTACCCCATGTTCCATGTTCTTCTTCCTCCTCGGCTTCCGCCTGGATGGTATCTGGTTGGGACGGTGGAGTGGTGACGTTGGACGATTCCACATTGGGCTTGTATGACCTACCGCAAAAATGAGAACAGAGGTCTTCAATGTTGATATCCTCGTCCTCTTCTGAGGTTGTAGGATGGGCAGTAGTGTACGGTGTACTTACATTACTTTCTTTGGGTAGGCTCTCTTTCTGTGAGGAACCATCTATACTCGTCTCTTCTTCTTCCTCCTCTGAAGGGGTGGAGGCATTCAGGGATTCCTCCGTTAGCTCGGGTACTTCCAGGACATTCCATCGATGGTTCCTGTTCAGGAGACTTCGATTGGCCAACGGATTCTGAAGAGGTGGCAGCATCACTAGCGTTCTGACTTTCTTCACTGGTGTGGACGCTGCAAGGTTGGTGCTGAGGAACCTTGAGGCTGAAGGTCGAGGTTTCAGGAGATATGGTACTGTCGGCCATGGTATACTGGTGGGTACCTGGATTCCAGTAGTCAGTTGTAGGTGGGCCCATGCACTCGCAGGCAAGGTCTTCATGTTGTCGACCTGGTCACTAGGGATGCTCCTCGGTTGGCAGAATACGGTGTGAGCTAATTTAGGCCTTCTGTAGACACTCTCCTCGTAGATGCTGGTTTTGTCGCTTTGAACAGGTGATTCGCTGGACTCGTAGCTCGAGGATGCAGTGGTATAGTCAACGTCCAGGTTGTCAACAGTCTCCAGATGTTCCATGGACACCGTGGATTTTAGAAGGATCGGACGATGGATGCTAGAATGCTGCAGAGCTGTCCTCGATGAAGGTGCTGGAGTTGTTGGAGGGATCGGTGTCCAGGGCGGAGAATTTCCCGGAATTATAAACCTTATTAATCCGATCCAGAATGAGGGAAACATAGTACGCCTCACTGTCATTCTTGCAGGAGTGGATCTGTTTGTCACTCGTTAGTCTGGCTGCCTTGTGCTGGATGAATGGGAGCACATAGTGCCGGGCTTGAGAATCTGAAGAAAAGGGCAGTTTGGATCCTTTGAGGATGTTATTGATTTCTCCAACGAGGTTATTGATTGGCACGTCGTCTATGGAGGAAGGCTCGCAGACTATAGGGTTCCTACAGGCTTCCGTGAAATGTTTCGGAGACTCCAAGGACTTTTGGGTCCCGTGGCTAACAGTGATGTGGCAGCGCCTGTCGTCCTTGTGGTGGAACTTGAAGGGTGTTTCCTCGTATCGAAGGAAGAAGAGGGAGTCGTTCAGGTCTTCCTCGTCCTCTACGACGAAGCCCAGGTACTTGCCGACAGTCTGAGTGGCCTTGTTGTAGAACTTGGAGTGGTCCAGCTCCTCGCAGTAGTTCTCGGCATTCTCGTAGATCTTCGTCTGGAAGGGCATCAAGTTAGGCTTGAGGAGAGAGGCTTTCTCAGCTGCCGGGTGGGATGTCTCGCTCTGAAATGCTTCTTCGTTTTTGACTTCGACCAGTTCGACCGAAGTAGCATATTCCTCGATCCCCAAACTCTCCAAGAGTGTTCTGATCCCGTTTTCCAGTTTGGTGGCCAGAGGGTTGATGGTGGCGATATTGAGGAATTGGTCCTCAGTGAGGAGTTTGTCTTTCTCTCTGTCCTCAGGATTGTCCCCTTGACTCTCAAGGTCCTCATCATCCTGATGGCTATGTTCCCGGAGGATGATGGATACCACGCTACTGTATCTGGTATCTTTGCCATCTGTGGGATCATGGTGAGAACTCTCTGTCCCCTGGGTCTTACATAGCAAGCATCTCGGACAATTTTCCTCGTCTTCGGAGAATTTTTCAGACGTACTTGGATGGTTGGTCAGTTTGTTCTTAATTAGTTTAAACCTTTCTGGATTGTCGTTCTTGTTCCTCAGCCGACATTCTCCCACTTCCTCTTCTGCCTCAGATGATGTTGCTGGTGATGATGATGATTCTTTCATCTCGAAGATCCATCCAAATGCCTTAAAATTCTTGACGGAATGAGAATTTTTGAACCTTTCCCCCCTCTTTTAAATTTCCATTAAATTATGCATTTTACATCATATTTGGGAGGTTAAAGGCCGATATTTTTGGTATTTTCAAAGGCTACTTTTGAAAAATAGCGATTTTTTTTTTTACAATTCACTCCGATTATATATTTTTTACAAATTTAGTAAAGTATACAATTTTAGTCGTTTACATATTTATTAATTTTGTAATATGAAATTTCAGTTACACTGGCCTAGCAACGTTTGTTTCCTCTCTCTCTCTCGCTATCTTGATGGAACTCCTGGAGCCACGTACTGATATTGTCCAATTCTACACCCCTCTATGATCATTTTTACCACCAAGAACTCATGCAATAAAATGACGATGTGAAGATAATTTATTATATACATCAGAAGGAAATATAGATGTGATAGTGTCCCTTCTCTATCAAGATATTGATCTATGAAGAATTCCAATGAAAGAACAAAAGAAATGTTATCATTTCATCGAATTTGAATCCTTGATCGGTGATCCTATGTCATCACGGGGAACTACCTAATCTGTTCCCTCATCAAAGACAGTCTACCAGTACCGAGTATGACTCTTCTATCCGGGAGGTCTCGGAATTAGGTCCCTGATTTGAATAACCCTAACATGAACCGAACCTAAACCTATCCTAACCTAAACCAACCCCTATCCTGAACCTAAACCAATTTTAAACTAGCCTATCCTACCGAATAACCTAGCTAAAAATAACTCATAATAACCTAAACTAACCTATCTCAGCCAAACGAACCTATTCTAACCTATACCAACCAATCTAGCCTATTATAAGCTAACTAACCTATCCTAACTTATTCTAATTTAAAAACTAACCTAACTCCTAATTGAAATTTAGATATCTTAGCTAAAAATACCCTATATACTAATCTAAACTAACCTCACATAATGGCTTATAAACACCTATCGCTAGATTACGATTAGCAAATCAGCAGACTAATCCAGAGACCTCTGTCCACTGTTATCAATGGGATTGTCGGATCTATCAGAACGGCACATGTTCTAGCGAGGACTGAATAGCACTGTGACATGAAATGGCATTGCCTGAGATGGATAATTGCCTGCCGGGATACGAATCTGGAATCTTCTGATTTGTAGTTAGCTGACACGTCAGCCATTCCGCCACAAGGTTCTGATATGTGCACGCTTTTTGGAGATCATCTATATTGTGGCGGGACAAGTTAAAATTGACTAAAACAGATTACATCGGCCAGTAGAATTTTTATTTTTTCGACGTTTCGACAAAAAATTGCTATCTCTTCAGATAGAAGATTTTTGTCGAAAAAAATAAAAACAGGTGAAGGCCAGGGAAAAAAATAAACTTTATGGAAAGGTTAAAAAATGTTTGAGGTATTAGGTTGTTCTCACACGGCCTTTCAAATTTAACACAGCATACAGAAAACACGAGTCATAAGTAAATATTGAACAAAATATCTAACTAATCAAAGACTAAGATTTTATCTCTCGAAAAATCATAGTCTTCTGGGCGAAGTGTCTCTTATTCAAAAACAATGAATACCGGCCAGAATTTCAAGATAAAACCGATTACAATATTTTGTTACTCAGCATCTCTCTGATTGGCTCTCATATCTCTGACGTAAATAAGTTGTAAGAAATGAAATAATTTTGGCAGGAATGTTTCTTTTAAAATAATAATAATAAACTTCTACTGTCCTTACTGCGATGAAATAATATATATTGGGAATGCTTGGCTTATATATCAGTGGTGAACCTTCCCTAGCAGGTTTCGCCAATTTAATCTACCAGACCGCTTCTTAGAGCTCTAATACTGTATTGGACGATTCTGCTTATATATGCTATACTGAAAGGTGGAATCTTAGAAATGGTATTTAAGCAAACTATGGACATGTGGCGACTACACTTTGCTTCAGCGAGCCGAACTAAGACGGCCTCGGCATCCGCGGGCGTCAACTTCACTACGCATGCGCGGGCGTCATCCAGAACTTTCTAGCGGCTGGTTTCTTCCTACACTTGATCTGGCCACTCAGGGGTAAACAACAAGGCTAAAGCCGGCGGCCGTTATTTCAACCGTTGTTTCTTTTCTCTTTATAATTTCTTGCTTTAAATAAATTAATTTTAATTTTATCAGCAGCCTTTCCACAAGCCACACCAGCACATCACAACAACCATCCTACAGACATATGCTTTTATGACAATAGAATTACATATAAATATTTACATCGAGCAATGCTCTTCCGCAAACAATTCTAAGATTCCATACTTCAGTATAGCATATATAAGCAGAATGCACTGATGAGCCAAGTCTTCCCAATATATATTTTTCATCGCAGTAAGGATAGTAGAAACGTTTGTTTTAGATATAAAAGAAACATTCGTACCAAAATGATTTCATTTCTTATATATATCCTGAAGAAAGAGGTTGCCTGTACGGAATTCAAATTTCTGTGAAAAATAGACACTTCGGCCAGTTAGAGTCTTTTATTTTCTCAACGTTTTGCCTTATAAATAAGTGATCAAGATACATTGTCTCCTTGTCATCCTTACGTCCAGGCAGGCTACGCAAAGGTATCGAAAGAAGATCCAATCTGTTCTCATTGCCAAAGTGAAGATCAAACCGTAGACCTGCTACTTTTTACATGTCCAACAGTTGAATACCAAGGATTTCTGACGGCCATCCTCCTAAGAACCACGGGACTAAGCTTCCCTAGGAAAATCTTCCAATATATAAACCTGTTTGGTGCTACCTTATGAATTGGGCTTCCGCTTGCATTGTAGATAAACAAAGAAGACTTTGGTTTGAAGGACAACCCGGGTAGCTGGCGACTTCTGTACGTGGCTCCAGGAGCCTGAGTTAACTGAATAAATATTATAAATTGCCTAATTTTTACATAATATTGTTGGTCCATGTGTCATGGGAGGTTGGTTGGCTTCGTGTCAACTGCTGTTTGATCCTATTAGAAATATGACGAGTAGTCATTTGATAAACACATATTATGATTGTTATTTAGATTTGGTCTTGTGTTACCTTACGATTTATATAAAGTTGATTATAAAAATTTTGTATTTATTATTAAATTTTTAACGTGATAATCCTGTTGAAGGACTGACAAGTCCGAAATCTTGGAAAATAAAAGGTTGCAAAAGAAACTTAACCCTGGAAGCTTCACTTATTTTATAATAAAGTTGTTCTTCTTTAGGCTGTCTCTAACCGCCTTCTTCAAGACGCAATCATAGCATGAACCTATCAAAATGTGAAGTATTCAAGTAATTAAAACAGTCATGGTGGTTACCTATGCAATTGCAATCAGAACTTTGATATGGAATCCTTAATGAAGTAATTTAAGAGGAAATATTAATTGCGTCAATACCCTTCACTGTTCTAGCACCACTCTAACCCTATCAATGTGTCTTCTTTCTTCTTCGTTATCCCAGCGCTTAAAAATTCCAAATCTTTAGGAAGGTGATGGCTGTTGTCATCTTGATGGGTATATAAATGTAGGTCTGCCATTGAACCAAAGAATCTGAGGTATCTACTGTGGTAGTCTGATTTGGCTTCTGTTGGGGTTGCTCAAAATATGTGAAAATGGATGACAAGCTATCCGAGAGGCCAAGATTCCAGAGGAAAGTTGGGGAAAGATGGGTGGACTCCAGCTCCCATGTGTGAGGGAAACAGGCGCCAAAAACGGTATTCCAATATGGGGGAGGGCAGAGTCTGGTCACATCTGTGGGCGAGTGGAAGATGCGGCAAATTGCCTCCGGGCGTCTGGATGATCCTGCAAGATGGTGCCAGAGAAGCTTGCCCGACCTGGACAGGAGCCGGCCATAGACGAGGAGGATCCTTCTGATGGCGGATATTTGAGGCAAGACCTAGTTCCCCATTCCATTAACAGCTCCTGGCAATAATTATAACGAACTAAGCTGTATCCACAACGAACCTACATTGAACCTTCTACGCAAACAACGACCACTGAAAAGCGTCGTAACACATGAAAATTATTACCGACCCTGCTGAATGGATCCAGAACCACTGTTAGTTGGTATTGATTACTTTTAATGGCGGCATATAGTTTTGTTTCTTACAATTAATCCAGTATTGTTACCGAGTTTTTATGGTGTTTTATAGATTCTAACACTACTCAATACCACCGGTTTCTCATGGCTTGTTGGATGTACAGACTTCAATATTCTACAAAGATACATCCCCCTAATTATTAGAACGGCAACCGATCAGTCTTTGCAGATGGATTATGTAAGAATAAGAAAATCAATACTCTACTCTCACTATAAATACTTTCACTCATCACCTACAATGGAACGCTATCTGAATGACAATTGCCCCCTAACCTTAAAGAGAATCATTGCACAAGTAAGAAGCCTTTTTGTAGTACAGAGAATTAATCATGTTTCACTATAGAAAACTAGGACCATAAAATGCACCTTATGCAACGGAGAATTTAGTCTCGATTTTCCACACTACATGTTCTACTGCACGGCAATGGAAGAAAAAAAGAGAAATTCTTCGTCAAGAGACCGGCTATAATAGCAATTCGCCTTATGTTTTAATGGAAAAAGTCGTAAAATCCAGACTCTTTGCATTCGCTTTTTATAAATACTGGAAATCAGCTCAGTCAAAATGTTTAGCACAGATACCGGATCCAACTCGATAATTGGTCGAGGTCAATACCCAATATTTGTATATAACTATGATGCTAATCTGTTATTTATTTATTTTTCCTACCAGGAGAATCCTGTATGGCACGTGTGCCCAAAAGGCTGTTGTTGTTGATGATTCTAACACAGGCTAGTCCACCACACTCTGTTGGTATTGTCATCCTATCTGATGGTTGTCCCCTATTTATCACCTAGAGACTCGCCTGGTAGGATCAAGCCCTCTCTTTCTCAGTGAATCAATGTTTGCTACCTAAAATGACTCTGACACGCTTCTAAGTGCAAAGGTATAGAAATGCGTAGTGCAACTTTTGCATATACAAGTGTCCCGTGTCTCTTTTAGATTATAATTATTAACACACTCTCTCTGGTTCTCTTGCAAAAAGAAAGGTCCATCCTAACAGGTGTGAAGTCCCAGATGGGTAAAAGCAGTAATAAACCTTCAATTATTAGCATGGCCAAATGTGTACTGTAATTAGAATAACGATAGAGATA
This sequence comes from Cordylochernes scorpioides, assembly GCA_030710605.1. Lineage (NCBI taxonomy): Eukaryota > Metazoa > Arthropoda > Arachnida > Pseudoscorpiones > Chernetidae > Cordylochernes > Cordylochernes scorpioides. The sequence goes on along the minus strand of CP092873.1, from coordinate 87,941,174 downwards.
GGTGTGCTGCGTATTGTCATATGTCCTCCCATCTGGCAGCGATCTTTTCCAGCCAGTGGTGGAAGAGTTGGTTGGCTAGAGTTGGCTGGGGAGGAAGCCAGATGGCCGCTGTATGCTGGAGATCAAACCACCTCCCTGGGTTCTTTCCCGGACACCTCGAGCGCCTTCCCACCTCGTACGGATCCAGCCAACGGTAGTCCTCAATCTCAAGCGGACACATTTTGACATTTCCGCCGGACTTGACGGTCGCCATGAATCCTGAACAGAGAGACGGGAGAGTCAGCGGCCAGTGCTGGGAACAGACGAAGGTGAGGTTCTCTACTTCCAGACCTACTTCCTCCCCAATCTCTCGGACTACAGCTTCCTCCAGGGTCTCCCCGACTTCAAGGAATCCTGCAACTCCCGTGTACATCCCCGGTGGATACTTGGGACCGCGGACCACCAGACACTGCTTTCTAACCTTCGTCAGTCACAACAGACAAGACAGAAGTAGAACACTTGGGATACACGTTGATCTTACAAGCCGTACAGATTCTCTTTGAACCCGAATCATTTCGAATGAGTTGAGTGCCACAATGAGAACAGAACATATTTTCCTGGTGCCATTTCAAGATAGCAAACAATTTACCGAAAGAGACAGGTTTTCCAGGACTACAGAGGAAGAAAATTGGTCTGATTTCAAGAAAGGCACCGTTGACATGCTTACAGATATCTTCTTTCTGGGCTTTCTTGAATGGCTGGAGCTGACGAGCCCATAACGCGGTGCTATCATAGTCAATCCCGAGGAGATAAGAGGATTTCTCAACGGATTGATCCATACCGGCTATTTCCAGGATTCTACGGACCTCGCTGTGGCTGAACCATAGCGGCTGACAACTGGAACTACAATCCTTGAATCTCACAGAGTTGTATCGTCCATCGGGTGGATAGAGTAAGCTATGAAGCGCCTTCTCTCCTCTCTTCTCAACCAGAATCTGGGAGTCCGAGCTACAGAGCATATACTGACCATTCTGGAAGATGCCACAGTCCACCTTGTCGCCGCTCTTCCAGCGGTCTAGTAGCTGTATCCTGCTGATGTGACGGGGAAGGATCAAGCTTGTTGACAGAAGTTGAACACACTTTAGTTTTCTCTTCCAAATAAACATTGATGGATCCCTCTAATAATGAGGATGAGAGCTAATCTATCTAGGAATCTCTTGGGTAATAGGACAACAATTTGATATCTCACTTGATGTAACCTGGAGTGTGCGAAAGTCGCCAACTAGCTGGGTATCTAGGAATGAACGGGGCAGGACATATATTATACTCATGGACAAAACTTAAGGAAGTTGTACCTTTCAGCACAATAACGCTGAAAGATATTTGATACACTAATCTTCATTGAAGACACAAGAGATAACCAAGTGTGAACAAAATTGTCTTCTTAAAAATTCTATATACAGTTACGAGCGTCATTCTTCATCTCCTAATAATCAGTTTTCATCTCTGTCACCGTTTGCTTTTTTTTTTTTGGAATGGCGCCCTCCTATTGGTTGGCTACGGTCACGCCACCTTTGCCCTTGACCTTATCATTTGGATGTGGTCTTGTTACCTTGTGTTTCTAATCTACAATCCAAATTGTACCTTATCATTTGGATGTGGTCTTGTTACCTTATGTTTCTAATCTATAATCCAAATTGTACCTTATCATTTGGATGTAGTCTTGTTACCTTGTGTTTCTAATCTATAATTTAAATTGTACCTTATCATTTGGATGTGGTCTTGTTACCTTATGTTTCTAATCTATAATCCAAATTGTACCTTATCATTTGGATGTGGTCTTGTTACCTTATGTTTCTAATCTATAATCCAAATTGTACCTTATCATTTGGATGTGGTCTTGTTACCTTATGTTTCTAATCTATAATCTAAATTGTACCTTATCATTTGGATGTGGTCTTGTTACCTTATGTTTCTAATCTATAATCCAAATTGTACCTTATCATTTGGATGTGGTCTTGTTACCTTATGTTTCTAATCTATAATTCAAATTGTACCTTATCATTTGGATGTGGTCTTGTTACCTTATGTTTCTAATCTATAATCCAAATTGTACCTTATCATTTGGATGTGGTCTTGTTACCTTGTGTTTCTAATCTATAATCCAAATTGTACCTTATCATTTGGATGTGGTCTTGTTACCTTATGTTTCTAATCTATAATCCAAATTGTACCTTATCATTTGGATGTGGTCTTGTTACCTTATGTTTCTAATCTATAATCCAAATTGTACCTTATCATTTGGATGTGGTCTTGTTACCTTATGTTTCTAATCTATAATTCAAATTGTACCTTATCATTTGGATGTGGTCTTGTTACCTTATGTTTCTAATCTATAATCCAAATTGTACCTTATCATTTGGATGTGGTCTTGTTACCTTATGTTTCTAATCTATAATTTAAATTGTACCTTATCATTTGGATGTGGTCTTGTTACCTTATGTTTCTAATCTATAATCCAAACTGTACCTTATCATTTGGATGTGGTCTTGTTACCTTATGTTTCTATTCTATAATCCAAATTATACCTTATCATTTGGATGTGGTCTTGTTACCTTATGTTTCTAATCTATAATCCAAACTGTACCTTATCATTTGGATGTGGTCTTGTTACCTTATGTTTCTAATCTATAATCCAAACTGTACCTTAACATTTGGATGTGGTCTTGTTACCTTATGTTTCTAATCTATAATCCAAATTGTACCTTATCATTTGGATGTGGTCTTGTTACCTTATGTTTCTAATCTATAATCCAAACTGTACCTTAACATTTGGATGTGGTCTTGTTACCTATGTTTCTAATCTATAATCCAAATTGTACCTTATCATTTGGATGTGGTCTTGTTACCTTATGTTTCTAATCTATAATCCAAATTGTACCTTATCATTTGGATGTGGTCTTGTTACCTTATGTTTCTAATCTATAATCCAAATTGTACCTTATCATTTGGATGTGGTCTTGTTACCTTATGTTTCTAATCTATAATCCAAATAGTACCTTATCATTTGGATGTGGTCTTGTTACCTTATGTTTCTAATCTATAATCCAAACTGTACCTTAACATTTGGATGTGGTCTTGTTACCTTGTGTTTCTAATCTATAATCCAAATTGTACCTTATCATTTGGATGTGGTCTTGTTACCTTATGTTTCTAATCTACAATCCAAATTGTACCTTATCATTTGGATGTGGTCTTGTTACCTTATGTTTCTAATCTATAATTTAAATTGTACCTTATCATTTGGATGTGGTCTTGTTACGTTATGTTTCTAATCTACAATCCAAATTGTACCTTATCATTTGGATGTGGTCTTGTTACCTTATGTTTCTAATCTATAATCCAAACTGCACCTTATCATTTGGATGTGGTCTTGTTACCTTGTGTTTCTAATCTATAATCCAAATTGTACCTTATCATTTGGATGTGGTCTTGTTACCTTATGTTTCTAATCTATAATCCAAACTGTACCTTATCATTTGGATGTGGTCTTGTTACCTTATGTTTCTAATCTACAATCCAAATTGTACCTTATCATTTGGATGTGGCCTTGTTACCTTATGTTTCTAATCTATAATCCAAATTGTACCTTATCATTTGGATGTGGTCTTGTTACCTTGTGTTTCTAATCTATAATCCAAATTGTACCTTATCAAAATATTTGAAATTTCATTTATTTGGATATGGGGGGTCTGATTATCCAAGGTTTCGCTACCCAGTGTAAGGTGTAGAAATAATAAAAACACAATAACATTTTTTTTCAAAGTGAATTTTTTTATTTATTTCTAAAATAAATTTAAAAAAATAACTTATATTACAGGTTTTTTTTTTTTCAATTTTTATATTTTTACATGAATACAAGTAAAGACAAGAGAGATATATATATATAAAGATAATAAATATATTTTAAATTAGGATGATGAAATATATAGAAAATTTAAAAAAAATTGATAGTTGAAAAGAAAAAACAGTAATTCAAAAGGTTTTTTGGGTTTCATAAATATATTTTTTTGTGCCCATTTAAAAGAAAATAGAATAATTCAAAGAAAAAGCAATAAGTATATGAAATAGAGAAGAAACTAGGCTGTAAAAAAATAGAATAGGCAGGAATATTCAAGCACTCAAGATATTTTTTAAGGCAATTTTTTTAAAAATATAGTAGAACCTCCCTTTAGCGGACACCTCTCTACAAAGGACAGTTTTCATTTCCAAAATGACCATCTTTACAATTTAGCAACTCTCCGGTAAGAGGACACCTCTCCCTAAAGGACACTTTGACTCTGCAATTAGGTGTTGTCCTTTACTGGGAGGTTCTACTGTATATATATAGTAACACTTCAAGCATAAAGGACTTTTAAAATATCATTAAATTAGTGCCATCTATTGATGAAAATTATAAACGTATTATTAGGAAATGAAAACATTAAGACACGAACATTTATTTTTTTACAGATAAAACAAATTCCTAATTTTCTTACTGCAATGGAAAAAATAATTTTTATATTTTATTAGGTGTAAAAGAGGAACATTCATGCTTTAATATTTTCATTTCCAATATATAGAAGGTGTGTTATTGCTTTATATAGTAATGCTACTTAAAAAAAATTATATATAATTAAAAAATCATTTCTACAGATTTTTATCCTGCCACGATTAAAAAATCAAAAGAAGGGGGGTATGGCTTCCTCATCAGTGGTGAACCCTCCCAGTGGTTTTGCCATTTTTATAAAGGATTTTAATAGAGAGAATAATAAAGATGACAGGTGTAAAATAGATTACTAGAAAAGTTGATCAATTTTTATATTTAAAGAATATAAAAAAAAAAAAACACATTTAAAAATTACATTTTTTTTTATATCAAAAGAAAGAAAGAAAGGGTACAAGAAAGGAAACTGCTCTTTCTTTAAATTTTTTCAAAATAATTTGACCGTTGACCATCTCTATAATAAATTAGACTTGGTATATAACAAAGCAAGCTAATAGTTTTACAAGGACTAAAACAAATTGCGCTGAAAAATATTATCTAACAAAAATATTTTACTTAAAAGAAATTCAAATATTAAATATGCACCTTTTTTTTTTGAAATTTCAAAGATCATTGATATAAAAATCAGTGATTTTTAAAAATTTTGTTTTTGACCAAGTAACTCAATTGATATTCTAGTTATCTTTATATATGTGTTAAGTGAAATAGTATTAATCCTGGGTAGTTAGTGACTTCTGTATTTTCCAGGAAAACCCTCGGGGTTATATAACCATATAAATAATATAGTATAAAGATAATAAATAAAAAGTACCTTTATATAGCAGTTTTACTGTATATATATATATGTGGTACATGGTATATATGCAAATATGCAACAACTAGAGGAGAGGTAACAACAATCCCTGTGCACTCGTGTAACAACAACTTGCTATAACAAAGCCAGTGAATGAGGGTGGGAGAGCAAAATGTAGTGAGTGATACATAACTTGTAGACATGGTGGGAGCACACCTAAACATTTATAGCGCCATATAATATGAACTACATGTGCACACATCGAAATATGCAAATTCTACAGTCGATTCTCGATTTAAAAAGAAAATCCAGAATATCTGGATTATTTATTCATTTTTTCTCTTAATTTTAAATTTGTGAATGGTTGTTTTCAAAGAAACCAGTTTTCTCACATGCAGTAAGTTTCAAAATAGGAATTGAATGTATTAAAGTGTTATATGTAAGAAGAAGGGACATATTTACATACTTGTCATTTTTACACCAATATATTTATTTCCATTATAGAGATTTCTCTGTTTTTAACATATTTTATCTAGAAAAAAAGTTAACCTTAAGTAAAACACAATAAGAGAGAGAAGTGAAACACAAAAATAAGAGGATAAACATGTGATAGAATTGTTTGTTGTTGTTAGTCCAATTTGACTTTTTGTTGAGTTTATAGGACAAATATTCTCTAAATGATCTGTTTAGTGACCATCACTCTCATCTAGTGACTTTCCAGTAGTTTTCTTTGACTCCTTCTAGCTAGCTTATTGCATGTCTTCCTCTCTTACTTCACTTTTTCCTAACATCAATGTCTTTTCTAATCCATTTGTTCTCATTATTATGATTTATCAATGTAAACTCTGTATTCAGATACCTATAATCATCCACCTTGATGTCTCTCATGTTAGCCAATGCTAAAACAATCTTGTAATTTGGAAGTTTAATAAATAACCTACTATATTATTGTGTGATTGGGGTTGCTTAATTATACAAGATACTACAATTTTTTTGGTGGCTTGCATTAGATACACTAAACAGGACCTTTAGGAGAGGCTGCTGCTTATTATAAAACAGCTTGAGGAGCATGAATTCGTAGAATTGGTGTAATCTTAAAACAAGGGGATAAGAAACAATGACAACATATGTCTGAAGTAGGTCAAGATGGGAGGATGGTGAATGATAAAGATGAAAATGACAGAGCACCAAAATTTAAATCTAAATCGATTACATACACACAAAAAAGACTTTATATTTTGGTGTGTTTTAAAGTCATTCATTTTATTCTAATCTCTCAACTTAATTAGCTAATTATTTTTTAGACAATCTCCTCACTTCTTCTTCTTCTTATCTCCACTCAATCACACTAAGGTATCAAGCTTGTAAAGCTTGTTGATGGTGTCTGCTGGGGATGAGTAGAGTTCATCAATGGATGAGTCAATACAGTCAATAATGTCTTATGGGGTTGTAGGTTGAGAATTGGCATCTCCTGAACTTTAAGTTAGTTCCAAGAGAGAGCTTTTTAACCAAGTGAACCAGTTCCAAAAAATGTACTTCGATGGTAACAGCATTGTTACCATCATCAGATAGTTTACTGTGATGATGGTAACAATGCTGTGGCCAAGACATCATTCTCTACAACTGGTACAAGTCTCTCTCTCCTTTCTCTATTTTAATACTTACTGTGATGATGGTAACAATGCTGTGGCCAAGACATCATTCTCTACAACTGGTACAAGTCTCTCTCTCCTTTCTTTATTTTAATACTTACTGTGATGATGGTAACAATGCTGTGGCCAAGACATCATTCTCTACAACTGGTACAAGTCTCTCTCTCCTTTCTCTATTTTAATACTTACTGTGATGATGGTAACAATGCTGTGGCCAAGACATCATTCTCTACAACTGGTACAAGTCTCTCTCTCCTTTCTCTATTTTAATACTTACTGTGATGATGGTAACAATGCTGTGGCCAAGACATCATTCTCTACAACTGGTACAAGTCTCTCTCTCCTTTCTTTATTTTAATACTTACTGTGATGATGGTAACAATGCTGTGGCCAAGACATCATTCTCTACAACTGGTACAAGTCTCTCTCTCCTTTCTCTATTTTAATACTTACTGTGATGATGGTAACAATGCTGTGGCCAAGACATCATTCTCTACAACTGGTACAAGTCTCTCTCTCCTTTCTTTTTAATACTTTAGTGTCGGTGGATGATACGTCTAGACCATTGGTTTTTCACTGCTACTTTTTTCTAATAATAAAAATGCTCTGAAGGTGTTTCCGATTATTACAAAAGTTCAACCCCGCCAACGAGTGCAAGTAACCAAACAAGCTTCTGACCTATTTGTAAGTGTAAAAGGTTGAAATGTTCTTCTAACATGTGTAGACATAGGGTGTACTTACAGTAAAAACCACCATGATTATCATGGCCACATGTACTAGGGATAATTAATGAAAATTTACTTTAGATGGGATGTAATGATGGGATCCTCTATGAGAGGATACTCTCGCTGGAGGACATCTCTCTATACCAAGGAGACAGTTTTAATCACCAAAATTACAATGTATACTAATTACCAACTCTCCAGTAAGAGGACACCTCTCTCTAAAAGAAAATTATGAAACTAGGTTTTATCCTAAAGGTTCTATTGTACTCTCTTCTTATAGAAAAAAAAAAATCTTAAATTTAGAAGAGGACAACCTGACTCTGTGTAAAATGAACACCAAGTTAAGCTCACCACATAACTGCATGTAAATCACACACTATAAGAAGAATGTATTTGAAAAAAAATTAATTGACCCCCCAAACACACCACCCTTCTATAATATCTACTCTCATAGCCGAATTAAATAGAAAACAGTGATAAGCTACAATTTGGATCATGGATTAGAAACACATAAGGTATTTTTTGATATTTTATAACAAATAAGGTAATAAGACCAAATAAAAAAGTGTTCTAGTTTGTAAGATCATTGTTACAGATGTCTCAGTCATGGATCAAGATTGTCTTAACATTTGGATACAAGGCTCTGACCTATTTGTAAGTGTAAAAGTCGAATGTTCTTCTAACATGTGTAGACATATGGTGTACTTGCAGTAAAACTTCTACCCACCATGATTATCCTCTCTTTGCTGATAACACAACCATATTCTAACCTCTGCATATATAACACAGAAACAGTTTATACTTCATGAGGCCTGTATATATGCAGAGATAGGGTGGAAAACTTGGCGAATAGAAAGAACTCTCAAAGCTATACTCTTCTGGCATTCAAGAAACAAAAATATTGAGCCGATCAAAGAAATAAAGAAAGAAGGATGGACAAAGTTAACTTCTTCTTCTTTCTTATCTCCACTCAATCATATCAAGTTGTGACCTTTGATGGTGTCTGTTTGACAACCATCATGACTGGGTGAAGTAGAATCATTAACACTGGGAGCACTACTCAGTGGCAGGCCGACTTAGTTCCAAAAGAAATGGCCACATCTGACATGAGGAACAGATGCCATGTGCAGCTTCTCCCTGTTAACCTATGTCCCAAGTAATGAACATATGCAGATTGTCCTTTGGGAAGGGAATGGAACTTGTTCCGTCTCATTGATATCATTTACATAGCGTTTTGTAATTGAGGAAACATCCTATCTGTTAAAATAAAAAAAACAAATTTCAAATATTACTAGTAGAGAAAAAGTAATCCATTAAAAAAGCACCTCTCCCTTCAAATTTGATAATAAAGAACTATAATACTTATAATGATTGTCATTAAAATGATATACAAATTCTGTGATAATAACAAAATACAAAGTTGGATCTTGTAAAATTTGAAGTTATGGGAACTGATGAGGGACTTAAATATTAGGTGGGGACTTTCTCAACTTGAATAAACTTTTTTTTGTGACAAGCTTTCTTCAATAATTTAAAGGATTACAAATATAATCAATAAACTGAAAATAGATTCTTTGTCAAGGCTGGGACTATTGCATCAATTTGTTAGAGATACCTATACAACAATAGCCTTTTTGTACAGTTGATAAAGACAGAAAAAAACAACAACTAAATTTGTTTTTTTTTATGACTATATAAAATAGTTTTTATTTTCTCGATAAAATTTTCAACATAGAAAGAATCGTCTATATATGGAACTAGATAAGAATTTTGCAAAGAGAGGAGATTGATCTATAAATCTGTCAAAAATTTTAAAGGGAGAGGTGACATTTATATATACAGTCGAACTTGGATAATTCGAACCCCAAGGGACCATAAAAAAATTCGAATTATCCAAAAATTCGAATTAAAAACGGAAATTATATATATAGGAAATTCTAGGGACCAAGATAAATATTCGAATTAAAGAGGTTTTCGAATTAAAGAAGTTCGAATTATCCAAGTTCTACTGTATATGGAACTGTTATGGTAAATCATGAGATAAAAATGATTGCATTCTACACATTGATTAAAATCATCATAGTAATTACAGTAAACTCAGTGGACTCATGGAATTTGTGTAACCTTTGCACAAGGGGATAAGAAACAACAACACAGTAAAATCTTCCATGAGAGACCATAGCCTAAAAATATGGCACCAAACCTGGTGTCTCCTGGAGATGGTCACTTATCAGAACTCTATCATGTCAGGCTATGACACGAGGAGTCTGTCAAACAAGACAGTTTCTGATAAGAGACTACCTCCAGGAGGGGCTGTATTTAACCATGGCTATGGTCTCTCAAGCCAAACTACTGTATAACATTCTTGTTATAACAGACTTATAGTTACTCAAGTAGATTATAACCTTCTCCCCTATATTTCATCAAAAACTTCCATGTCAATTATATCAATTTGTTAGATATTATGTGTCTGGACAAATTAGCTAACATTTAGTGTATCAGGTTTAACTAGATCGCTTTTTATTTAAAAAATAATCATGCTCTTTTTTTCCTAATTTCAGAATTAGTTTATATATACAGTTAAACCTGTCTATAGCGCCCCCTCTTGGAACTCACTAAAATAGGGTGCTATAGAGAGGGGTTGCTATAGACAGGTCACTTTTAATGTGAATCTCATCCTACTACGTATTTAAAATAGGGTGCTATAGAGAGGGGTTGCTATAGACAGGTCACTTTTAATGTTAATCTCATCCTACTAGGTATTTAAAATAGGGTGCTATAGAGAGGGGTTGCTATAGACAGGTCACTTTTAATGTAAATCGCATCGTACTACGTATTTAAAAAAGGGTGCTATAGAGAGGGAGGCGCTATAGACAGGTTTAACTGTATATAGATAAACTGCATTGGCTTTTCACAAATTCTGGAGAACAGCACAGTCAAAAGGTGTAACACAGAAGAGCAACTCACTTGAGGAAAGATTGATGTATTTCTACACTTTCTGTAGATAACTGCTATGTTTACTTCTGTTTCTGGGAGAATCCTTTATGGGATGATTGTCCTTAATAAAGTCTTTTTGTTGTTGTGTATAAATAAAGCATCTCCAAACTAATCAAACTTTTGATTAGAGAAAATAGTTTTGTGACAACAATTTGATTTTTAACATAGCTGTATATCCTAAAAATTTGACAATATGTAAATAAGATTTGATTTTCAGATGAGTTGACAATGGAATCAACTTGACAACATTCTCTTAAACAATGAACAACCAACAATCTTCTGATTTTTTTCTACCTCAACAATTAAAAATTGGTTATTTAACAAAGACATCTCTTCTTTTTAACAACTATGTTTGATAACACATTTTCCTATCAAAACAATTCATTTTTTATGCAAGGAATTGTTAACCAGGAATTCTTCAATTTATTTGATCTTAAAATATATTTATTAGAAGGGAGAGTAAATTTTATATATTACATTTGAATATCTCATCCTCTCGCAGAATTTTAAATGTTTTATTTATTAATCAATACAGTAGAACAACTTCAATGAGAGGACACTCTCGCCAGAGACACCTCTCTACAAAGGACAGTTTCCATTGCCATGAAATTACCATTTTTAACCAATAAGCTGCTCTCCAGTAAGTGAAGACACCTCTCTCAAAAGGATACTTCGGTTCTGAAACTAGGTGTTGTCCTTTACAGAGAGGTTCTACTGTAGCTTCTCTCCAGTAAGAGGGCACCTCTCTTTAAAGGACATTTTGTCTCTGAATTTGGATTTTTGGTCTTATTACCTTGTGTTTTTTAGCTATAAATCGTTAAATTGACGACTTATCATTTTTTTAATGACTTCAACAGACCTACCATAATTTATTCTTCTTATGATCTGAAAGCATTGAGACATAAAAAAATGACACTCCTGGAGGTGAGATCTCTTATTGGAGGATAGATTAGTACTATATCTGATAATACAAGAAAATAAGACCTAATCCAAATAATATATTAGTGTGTGACGTTTCGGCAACAACATTGTCACCATCATCAGACAATCATCATACACACTAATAAATTATTTGGATTAGGTCTTATTTTCATGTATTATAATCTATAATCCAAATTGTGCTTTATCATTCTATATCTGATAGTAAAATTATTAAATAAAAAAACAATCTCCTGATTGTGCAAATTGACGTTGTTGATGGCTTGGACTGTTCGGACTAAAAATTATGACATTGATTCTTAATTTTTAATTTAAAAAAAAAAAAGACTTTTTTCCAACACGAAAAATTTGTTTTCAAATTATACTTTATCAAATGGTATAAAAGAAAAAAATTTTTTATGCTGTTATGCTTTTTTTTTTTTTTTAAATTTTGATTACTGGTGGCATGCTTTTGAGTTTTCTAATACTTCTTCTGACCCAAAAATACAATGAGGTGACTTAAAAAAATTACTTGGAAACAAAACATAAACTATTTATAAATATAAAATATATTTAATTTTTAGTTGGCAAAATCTCTTGTATTTTAAACTTTATTATTAACCCTATTTTTTTTTTCTCGATATATGCAAATACGTGATGTGTTTACATATATTTTATAGAATCGTGTATGTATTTAAGTAGAAGATAGGATTCAGAAATAATCATCCCGCTGTGGAGAGTTTACAGAGAGTCATTGAAATGTTGGTGATTAACTAAAAATTGGTTGTAATGTAATCTATATCTTTACCACATACAAACTTCCAACCACCACAACAAATGATGTTTAAGACATCATTTTATGTTACTTAGTCACATCACCTACTCTCGATAAATTGGAAAGTGACTGTGTGAGAGGGATCCAACTTGAATTTTAAAGAAATAGCTATCCACTAACTAAACCTATCTATCCTCCTCACCACATATGCAACTAAGTAAGGGAAACAAATTAATACAGTAGAACAACCTCCATTAGAAGACACTTATTCTAGAGAAGACACCTCTCTATACAAAGGACTGTTTCCATTGTCAAAATTACCCCATTTATACCAATTTGCACTTCTCCAATCAGCAACTCTCTACAAAGGACAGTTTTCATCACCAAAATCATTTTTACTAATTACCAACTCTCCGGTAAGAAAAGACATCTCTCCCTAAAGAACACATTGGCTCTGTGTAACTAGGTATTGCTCATAACAGCAAAGTTCTACTATAATTAAATTAAAAGCTTTTTGAATATATTAAAAAAAAAAAAAAATAGGTATCAAAATTTCTTATGACTTTGTCTATATTGGAGAGACCAAAAAATAAATAAAATAAAATTACAGTAGAACCTCCATGAGAGGACACTCCAGCTAGAGGACACCTCTATACAAAGGACAGTTTTAATTGTCAAAATTACCATTTTTACCATTTAGTAACTCTCTGTAAAAGGACACCTTTCCATAAGACACTTTAGCTCTGCAATTAGGTATTGTCCTTTACAGTGGGGTTCTACTGTAATAATAGAAAAGTTCTTAGTTTACTCATAAATTTATAATACTTATATATTAAATTGCATATTTTCCAATAGAGCGTGTGCAAAATAGTATCTTGCAAAGCAAATTGAAAAAAAAAAAATTTTTCATCAATAATAAATAATTATATAAACAAAACTCTTGTTTGTAAAACGACACTTGAAGTTACAAAACTTCAAAACTCTTGTTTATAATAATGATAAAAAAAAAAAAACATATTTAAAACCTGTACAAAGATTTATTGTCCTTTAAAAAAAAAGGTCAAAGTCTATATATATATATAGAATATAATACAATAGAAGCACAGAAAGAGAGAATTGATATATAAAGAAATATATATAATAGTTGAGATACCATTGTCTTAATCAATAGTAAACTGGCCAGTATCCTATACAAAATTGGCACAAAATTAGTCAAAAATTAAAAAAAGGTCACAGAACTATTCAATTATAATCAACACACACACTTTTTTTTAATTCCTTCAGAAAAAAAAATCGTATTTACACAGAAAAATAAAATTACTTAGTCCTTTACTTTTTTCTTTCAAATTCAGCGCACTATCTATTAATAAAATAGAGATTTTCTTTAGGTTTGTTTATTTAGTTTTTGAAAAATATATTTTTCAATAGAGAGGAAGGCGCTATAGACAGGTTTAACTGTATATAGTTTAAAATCTATATTTTAAATGTTTTATGTCTTATTCTGTAAAAAAAATCCCTAAAAAGTGATTGTAACATAATAATAATAATTAAAAGAAGTGAAAGTGAAATGTGTTTAAAAAGTTAAAAATAAAGAATTATTAGGATATGCAAATAGAGAGAGAGAAAATGAGGAAGGAACATAAACATTTAACTCTCATTCGTTGGGAAAACACTTTCTCTAACTGGGGAAAAACATCATTTAATGCTAACTACAGTAGAACAACCTCCATGAGAGGATACTCTCGCTAGAGCAGACACCTCTCTACAAAGGACAGTTTTCAGCACCAAAATGATCATTTTTACCAATTCGTTCCTCTCTGGTAAGAAAACATCTTTAACATAGTATTATGCAACTTTTAAAAATTTTTTGGCCCTTTGACTGGTAAAATTGATAAAAAAAAATATTTAACAAAAAAAAAAAAACTGGGAATTAAAGAAATGAAATAAAAGTCTAATCCTTATTATTAGGTAAATCCTAAAAATTAACAAAAAATATGGTACACAAAATTTATTTAATCTTTATAAAATTATTTTTAAAAATGCAGACAGGTGTAAAAAAAATCACTGAGGTCCAGTCAAAATGACCAGCAGACCAGTTCCAATCCTCTAAACCATGGTTTTAAAAATCAATGGGGTAAAGGACACTTTGTTTCTCTGTAACTAGGTGTTGTCCTTTAGAGAATGGTAGTTAGTTCTACTATAATGTGATAACCAAAATGTTTTATATATATTTAGATTTTACTAGGTGGATAGGTGTCACCAGTTCACATTTAAATATAATAAAAAAATATACTTAATAATTGAAACAAATCTAAGTCCCAATTAAGTAAAGAGTTAAATGTATATATTTCCTCCCACCACTTTCAGTAAAAGAAAAAAGAGGACAAGGAAGAAATTTGATTTAAAAAAAAAAAAAAGATGTAAATATGCAGATATAAAATCCATATTGATAGATGCAACAACTAGGAAATATGCAAATAACAATGAAAACTATTTCCAAAAAACAAAAACTAATGAAGACCATAAATAACAAAACTTCATTATTGATATGATCAAAAACAAACAAACAAACAAAATGATTTGACTATATACCAAGGGAGGAAAAAGCTGTTACAATTACTAAACAAATAATTAATTAGAAATCCATTCTTTGAGATATGAAATGATTGACTCAAATGGCCACAAGAGGATACAGCACTCATAGCCACAGGTAAGCCATCTGCAGGAAAAAAGAGGGGGAAGGAAAGTGTCAACATCAGTCTAAGTTATCTTGGAAGATAAGCCTAACATAACCCTTCCTTTTGAGAAGGGTCGCGCAGAAGGGGCACATGGCATGGAAACCCTTGAGTCCATGGGGTATCTTGACTGAAGACCAGAACCTACGGCGGGATAACAGTTACATGGGGATTATGTACAGTGTTTGGATTAGAGAGATTCAGAAAAGTTACAAGACACACAACTTAATACAAATTCATACAAGAGCATTACTTATTTATATTCCCAATACAGTAGAACCTTCATGAGAGGACACTCCTTCAAGAGGACACCTTTCTACAAAGGAGGTTTTTTTTTCATTGCCACAATTACCATTATTTATCAACTCTCTGGTAAGAGGACACCTCTTCCTAAAGGACACTTTGGCTCTGCAATTAGGTGTCCTTTAGGGAGAGGTGTACCCTTACCGGAGAGTTGCTAAATTGTAAAAATGGTAATTTTGAAAACTGTCCTTTGTAGAGAGGTGTCCTCTAGTGGGGTGTCCACTAAAGGGAGGTTCTACTGTATATATATTTCAGATGATATTTAACCTTCCAAAATTGAAGCCATTTTCTTCTGTTATATTGAGGTTAAATTTGCCTATACAGTAGAACCTCCATGAGCTATAGCTAGAGGACACTTCTCTACAAAGGACAGTTTTCATTGTCTAAATGATCATTTTTACTATTTAGAAACTCTTCAGTAAGAGGAAACCTATCTGTAAAGAACACTTTGGATATGCAAATTAGTGTTGTCCTTAACAGAGAAGTTTCTACTGTATAACCTTTCAAATGATTTAATTGCATAGAATTCCTAATGCTACCTTTGTAATGCTTTGAATGAATTGATAAAAAGAGACTATAGACACACTGTATAGGTGACATTTTGGTAACACATTTAATAACATTATAGAGCAAATAAAACTGATAAGCATGACTTTTTTGGAAATTTTGAATTAAAATAAACTTTCTACTGTCTTTATTGTGATTAAAAATATTGGGAGGGCTTGGTTCATCAATGGGGAACTCTCCCAGTGGTTTCTCCAATCTACCATATATCAAATACCATTCAACTTTTGAGAGCTCTACTATTATATTGGATGATTCTGCTTATAAGATGACACTTGGTAAGGATGGAATCTATAAGGTAAACTTATTCTTACAGTTTGTATACCTCGATAGCTCAGTTGGCAGAGCGGAGGACTGTAGATGTTACAACGGTGATCCTTAGGTCGCTGGTTCAAATCCGGCTCGAGGGAGTTTTTGTATTTTTATTGGCTGCCGGCGAGCACGTGACCTCCCTGTGCGTGCGCATCCGTGACAGAGGCTGATGAGGAAAGACGGTCGTGACTATATATAGGGATGATTCTGCTTATAAGGTGACACTTGGTAAGGATGGAATCTTGTCTATAGTATTTAGGCAAACTACAGACATTCACTATAGTAAGGACAGTTCAACATTTCTTTTTTTATATCTGGCAAAAATGATCCTTTAAGAGACAAATCTAGGCTACATTCTTTATCATCACACCCCAACTGTAACATACACTCATGGACAATACACTTAAGAAAATTTTACCTTTTAGCATCAGGACAATAACTCTGAAAGATATCACAGTAACCTTTATTGAAGACATTCGAGATAACCAATTGTAAAACAAAATTACCTCTGTCTCCTAAAATCAGGACAATAACTCTGAAAGATATTACAGTAACCTTTATTGAAGACATTCGAGATAACCAATTGTAAAACAAAATTACCTCTGTCTCCTAAAATCAGGACAATAACTCTGAAAGATATTACAGTAACCTTTATTGAAGACATTCGAGATAACCAATTGTAAAACAAAATTACCTCTGTCTCCTAAAATCAGGACAATAACTGAAAGATATTACAGTAACCTTTATTGAAGACATTCGAGATAACCAATTATAAAACAAAATTACCTCTGTCTCCTAAAATCAGGACAATAACTCTGAAAGATATTACAGTAACCTTTATTGAAGACATTCGAGATAACCAATTGTAAACAAAATTACCTCTGTCTCTTAAAATCAGGACAATAACTCTGAAAGATATTACAGTAACCTTTATTGAAGACATTCGAGATAACCAATTGTAAAACAAAATTACCTCTGTCTCCTAAAATCAGGACAATAACTCTGAAAGATATTACAGTGACCTTTATTGAAGACATTCGAGATAACCAATTGTAAAACAAAATTACCTCTGTCTCCTAAAAGCAGGACAATAACTCTGAAAGATATTACAGTAACCTTTATTGAAGACATTCGAGATAACCAATTGTGAAACAAAATTACCTCTGTCTCCTAAAATCAGGACAATAACTCTGAAAGATATTACAGTAACCTTTATTGAAGACATTCGAGATAACCAATTGTAAAACAAAATTACCTCTGTCTCCTAAAATCAGGACAATAACTCTGAAAGATATTACAGTAACCTTTATTGAAGACATTCGAGATAACCAATTGTGAAACAAAATTACCTCTGTCTCCTAAAAGCAGGACAATAACTCTGAAAGATATTACAGTAACCTTTATTGAAGACATTCGAGATAACCAATTGTAAAACAAAATTACCTCTGTCTCTTAAAAAAATATATATAGATAATTGGTGACATCAAAGACTTTCTACTTCCTTAAGTTTTGTCCATGAGTACTTTCTTGGAGTGTATGTTATAAGTAAATTTATAATATGATGCACTAGCGCGCCATCTGATGAGCCAGGGGTCCTCCCATTAATTTTTCCATTGCAGTAAGGGCAGTAGAAATTGTTTATTTTTAAAAAGAATCTTACGCCTTTAAAATAATTTAGAATTTTGATAAGTAAATTTGCGTCCTTTTGAAAATTGATGGTTTATATCACTCCTGCTCCATAAAAAAAAAAAAAAAAGAAGAAAAATTGAAGATAGAAAATAATAACAAAATCTACCTCACTTGCCCAAAATGTAGTTTGGTACCTGCAGCTCCAGAACACATTTTGGCTTGCATTAGATGCACTAAACAGGACCTTTGGGAGAGGCCGCTGCTCATCATAAAACAGCTCGAGGAGCATGGAATTCGTGTAATCTTTACACAAGGGGATAGGAAACAACAACAACAACTCCTGCTCCAACCCACCATAATGTCTTCTCCATATCTTTCATTCCAGGTTTATTGAACACTTTATATATTTATTGCTGTTACATGAGCTAGAGGACAGTGGTGTGTGTACTTACCGAACTGTTTTAAAAGTAGTCATGTGACCGCAAGGATCAAAGGCATAGTTGGGGGTTCCATAGTCCAGGTAGAAGGCAGGCTCCATGCCCACTTCCAACTTGACCACAGGACCTTCCTGGATACCATCATAGGAAAACAAATAGAGCGTTGTTAGCTAGCACAACTTAGTACAATAATCTTATTTTGGTTGTGTGTGAAAGATTCAAATATTGAAAATAATATATAAAAAGAAAAAAAAATCTCTTTCTTACAAGAGAAACACAAGGTAATAAGACTAAATCTAAATATCCCAACAAAAGACTAGTAGCACAACATAGAATTTTATGGCAATTTTTCAGGGGAGAAAGAAAACACTTCTGGAAAGAAAATGGCCGGAACTGTTTACTTTGTAAGGATCTCATGGATGATAATTTGGTTCACTATTTCTTCCAATGCCCTCTCTTAACAGAAAAACGTACTGAAATTTTCCCAAGCCCTAACTCTGGTCAATTTAGATACCATCGCATATGTCAACTTCTCTCTTCAGCTCTGAATGATGAATTACTGATTGCTAGATACTTTAAGTTCTGCACAGAAGCTGGGCGCATGAGAAAGAATGCAGGGCAAAGGATACTGGAGGATGAACTATCTGTAAATAGGTAACTGAATGTGAGACAAACCTTATTTTGTTGTAAATGTTTCCTCTTCCCTCTCCTCTTATTGACGTGTAAATACATGGAATCCTGTATGGGGCGAAATGCCCTAAATGAAGGCTTTTGTTGTTGTTGACTAAATCTAAATAAATGAAATGGAAAATGTAATACAACTTCCATAATAGCATGTTTTTGGTTATCAACGGTGTTTGTACCACAACTGTGTACCAAAGGTGTTCCTAACATTTAACTCCGCCTTTGCCGGTCCCAAGCCCGGATGAAAAAGGAGGAGGGGGAGCAGTAACAAGTTCGGTAAAAAACCTGGGCTCAGCTGGCCTGGCTGATAGTACCCTGTAAGGGCACCAGGGATACAAGATGAGCAGCATTTGTATTCCATGTTAGGAGCAGCTGCACATGGCATCTGTTCCACATGTCAGAGGCGGCCATTTCTTTTGGAGCTAAGTCGGCCTGCCACTGAGTAGTGCTCCCAGTCTTAATGACAAAGGCAGATGCATTCTACTTCACCCAGTTATGATGGTTGTCAAACAGACACCATCAAGGGTCACAACTTGATACCCTAATATGATTGAGTGGAGATAAGAAAGAAGGTGTTCATACACAAGTATCGTAACACAAATTATATTCTGGGATAGCTTGTGTTACATTTTAGACAAGATGGGGAGAGGATAGATTTCGATGTTGCTTTCTAGTTTTTAACGGTTGGAGAGATTTCTTGCATTGATTCTTGCTATCATTTAAGCTTGATTTATTGTCTCCTTTTTTTTTTAATGTAGTGAAGGCCATGCTAAACATTAAGGGTTAGTTAAGTGACTTCCCTTTACATAATCCAACACTACATATCTATACGTGGAGAAAGGAGGGGGTTGGTGGAAGGATGGACTAAACCGTTGGTTTTCGACCGCTACGACCCGGGGTAGATTCCTGCATTGGGCAATTTTTTCTTAATTAAAAAAAAAAAAAAATTGCTCCAATGGTCCCCGATTCTTGCAAATATCCAACCCCACCAGCGAGAGCAAGTAACCAAACGGGGCTCTGGCACATTTGTAAGTGCAAAGTCAAACTGCTTTTCACATTGGAAAAACATGTCGTGCACTTACAGTAAAAGAGCAGTCGCCTTCTTCTACCCACCATGATTATCATGACCTGTACCACATGTACTAGAGATAAGCAAACAAACACGTGGAGAAAGCAGGTTGACTACACATTTTACCATAGCCCTATACAGTTACTTGCACTCACTGATGTGCAAGACTTCTTTTTGAAAAGTCTTCATTCTATAATCCCAGTCTTAACCTAGGCAATAGGAAGAAGATATATGTGTTGATAACAGCACTTTCGGGAGAGGTCGGCAAAACTAGGCCGTTGGGCCAAGTGGTAAAGCTTTGGTCTTGCAAACCAAAGATCCAGGGTTCAAACCCCTGAATGGCCTTTTATTGTAGAAGAATATTAAGTGGGAGCGGCTGTTGCTTATCATCAAACAGCTCGAGGAGCATGGACTCATGGAATTTGTGTAATCTTTACACAAGGGGATAAGAAACAACAACAACATTATATAAGTAATCTGTTATAAGAAATATAAACATTTTGATGCATATGATTCTTTTTGAATTGAAAAAAAATTCTACTATCCCCTTACTGCAATGATAAAATAAAATAATAGGAGGGCCTCACTCATCACCACTGGGAGGGTTCACCACTGATCATTTTTATCGTTGCAGTAAGGGAAGTAGAAAATGGTTTTAGTTCAAAAAGAATCCTACACATCATAGTTTATATTTCATATTATAATTAATGAAATCATTAAGACATGAGTGTTTCTTTCCACAAATAAAACAAACTTCTACAGTCCTTAATGTGATGAAAAAAATATTGGGAGGATTTGGCTCATCAGCGGTTTCTTCTTCTTCTTTCTTATTTCCACACTGGGTGAAGGAGAATGTCTTTGTCATTAAGACTGGGAGCACTACTCAGTGGCAGGCCGACTTAGCTCCAAAAGAAATGGCCGCCTCTGACATGAGGAACAGACACCATGTGCAGCTGCTCCTAACATGGAGTACAAACGCTGCTCATCCTGTATCCCTGGATTAGGAGCCCTTACAGGGTACTATCAGCCGGGCCAGCTGAGCCCAGATTTTTTAGTGAGCTTGTAACTGCTCCCCCTCCTCTTTTTTCCAATTTAATCTACCAAACCACTAGTAAGGACAGTAGAAGTTGGATTTATTTGTGAAAATAAATGCTCGAGTCTTAATGTTTTCATTGGTTATATATAGACGGCACGTTATATAAATTTCCTATTATGAAAGTAGCACACAATCAAAAAGAGAGAGAGAGAGACCTTCAGACAGATAGGACAGGGTCTCTTCTCCTTGTCCATCCCCCAGGCATGGGATCCCTGAACATGGCCACAGCTGAGGTAGACATAGGGCTGCTTGCTCTCCGGTGTGTTGCCACCGCGCCGTGAGATCACCAGTGTGTTGAGGCCCACAGGACACTGAGGCCGCATGGCGTTGAGCTGTCCGATCTGTTCTTCTATATGTTGGAGGGTCTACGCAACAAGCAAAGTTTAAACTTTCCAGGGAATTGTCACAGTGTGTGGTAAAAACACAAGGCTGCATCTTTTCTGGTAGTCTTTGGTATACACCTATGGACAAAACTTAAGGAAGTTACATATTTTTTATGTCGCCAGTCGTATATTTTTTCGAAGAAGACAGAGGCAATTTTGTTCACACTTGGTTATCTCGTGTCTTCAATAAAGGTCACTGTAATATCTTTCAACGTTATTATCTGAATCCCGATATACATGCTAAAAGGTACAACTTCCTTAAGTTTTGTCCATGAGTGTAGTTATCTCGTGTGTCTTCAATAAAGGACACTGTAATATCTTTCAAAGTTATTGTCTGAATCCTGATATACATGCTGAAAGTTACAACTTGCTTAAGTTTTGTCCATGAGTGTAGTTATCTCGTGTCTTCAATAAAGGTCACTGTAATATCTTTCAGAGTTATTGTCTAAATCCTGATATGTATGCTGAAAGGTACAACTTCCTTAAGTTTTGTCCATGAGTGTAGTTATATCGTGTGTCTTCAATAAAGGTCACTGTAATATCTTTCAGAGTTATTGTCTGAATCCCGATATACATACTGAAAGGTACAACTTCCTTAAGTTTTATCCATCAGTATACTGGCCCCAAGTTCATATGGTGTACAGGAGGATAGCATTTTTATTACCAGAGAGATAGAGAGGTGTGGAAGAAGGTTACCATGACATTGTTGGTCCTCCACATCAGGGTGGCTCCGCAGAGATCTATGAGGGAGAAGTCTTGGAGGACATTGCATTCTTCTTCATTCTGTCACATAGACACACAATGTCATGACTCTGGTACACTCCCATGGTACACTACAACACTTTAAAAACATAGTTATTTCTGGTTTCACCTGGAGGGTGGTCTCTTATCAGAGGTTGGATTATGTGAGGTTCTAATCACATAATGGGAGATATATAGATACCATAATAAACTTGAATCAAACCCTACTTGAAAAAAAAACTTTTTTTAAAACTACATTAGAACCTTCATAAGAGGACACTCCTATTAAAATTCACCTCTCTACAAAGAACAGTTTTCATTGCCAAAATTACCATTTTTTACTAAACACAAAGTAATAAGACCAAATCCAAATAAATAAATAGTGTGTCACGTTTCTGTAAAAACACTGTTACAGAACTATCACACACTATTTATTTATTTGGATTTGGTCTTATTACTTTTTCCTAATCCTTCTATAATCCAAATTGTGCCTTAGTACCATTTTTACTATTTAGCAACTCTCAGGTAAGAGGACACCTGTCCATAATGGAAACTTTTGTTCTTCATTTAAGTGTCATTTACAGAGAGAGGTTTTTCACTTATTGACAGAGAGTATATTTGAAAGGGAAAATTGGTCAAGACTTGGGGTAAATAACACCACCACCACATCTGAAGAGGAATTGCAGTACGAGTACTTTGAAGATGTCACATTTATTTTTGTAGAGATCAATATCCTCCTGACAAAATTTCTTCCGCCTTTGCGGTCCCAAGCCTGGATGAAAAAGGAGGAGGGGGACAGTAACAAGCTCACTAAAAAACCTGGGCTCAGCTGGCCCGGCTGTAGTACCCTGTAAGGGCTCCAGGGATACAGGATGAGCAGCGTTTGTACTCCATGTTAGGAGCAGCTGCACATGGCATCTGTTCCTCATGTCTGAGGCGGCCTTTTATATTGGAGCTAAGTTAGCCTGCCACTGAGTAGTGCTCCCAGTCTTAATGACAAAGGCATTCTACTTCACCCAGTACCCTAATATGATTGAGTGGAGATTAAAAAAAAAAAAAAAAAAATTCTATCTGGAAAATATTTGTCTGTAGTGTCACCAAAAGTCAATTTGATGAGCACTAACAACAACAACCTGACAAATAAGGGGGTATCAATAAGCACAAGGTAATAAGACCAAATCCAAATAAATAAATAATGTGTGATGTTTAGGTAACAGTGATGACCTGGCCATCTTGGCGTCGGACAAATCCATCATCTACCGGTACTTTGTACAGGTTGGACTAACCGGAGGACCCGCTCATCGCCTGGGAAAGAGGGCTCACTCGCCGGGGCACATCCCCCACATGATAATCTATATTTTAGTTTATCCATTATTTCAATTTTTAATGTAAATTATTGACAAGAAGTCAATAAAATTTGTTTCAATTGTCAATATTTATTTATTTGGATATGGTCTTATTACCTTGGGTTTATAATCTACTAGCCGAATGACCCGGGCAACGCCCGTGTTTTACCCGATTGAATGTTTTGATTCAAATACTATTTGTTACAATTATAAATTGGCGCCTTAAATAAATACATATTTTAGTTAATAACTATAGCCTATGTGCTTTATCTGTCTATGTACTGTTGGCTTCCGTAGGAGTCTCTTACTGGGAAAAAGAAAGAGACACAATAGTTACAAAAACGAAAAAGCGAGTGGGGGGGGGGGGGCAAAGGTGGCGTGATCGTAGCCGACCAATAGGAGGGCGCCATTCCAAAAAAAAAAGCAAACCGTGACAGAGGCCACGCATGACGCTCGTAACTGTATGTAATATAATCCAAATTGTGCCTTATCAGGTTATCAATAAGAATTTCAAATATTTCATTCCAAGGAGAAACACATAGTGACTCACTAGCAAGCCACACTTGGCAGCGGAGCGGGACTCCCTCAGTGTATAGATGGCACCACCCACGGACACCTCATGCCACATCCCAGGCCGCAGGTCTCCCTCCGGCCCATCTGTGGGGTGCATGATAAGGACTCCGTTGGTGGTGAGACCGTCCATCTCACTGTCCTTCAGCCATTTGGTGGCCTTCTCCTGCACACTCAATACATCAATAGGGGGTCGGTGGAAGGGGGGTGTAAACCATTGGTTTTCGACCACTACAACCCAGGATCGAATCCCGCACTTGACACTTTTTTTCTAATAAAAAAAAAAAATGCTCCAATGGCCTACCGATAAAAGTCCAACCCCACCAGTGAATGCAAGTAACCAAACAGGGCTCTGGTACAATTGTAAATGCCAAAGTCGAACTGCTTTTCATATGTGTAGACATGTGGTGTACTTACAGTAAAAGAAGTCGTTAACTACCCACCATGATTATCATGGCCTGTACCACATGTACTAGGGATAATTAAAAAAAAAAAACATTAATAATACAGTAGAACCTCAATGAGAAGAAACTCACACTAGAAGACACCTCTCTCTAAAGGACACTTTGGCTCTGCAATTAGGTGTCCTTTACAGGGAGGTAGTTCTACTGTACAACTCAAATTCAAAACGTTTTAAAAAAAATAATTCCCTTGAAATTTAAGATGGGAGAGAGAATGACAATTAAAAAGAGACAATTAAAACAAGGCATCTATTAAAACAACCAAAAAGTCGCTTGGAGAACATCTAATCACAAATAAAGAATATTATTATTTATTATCTCCAGAGTAGAACATGGGGTACAGGCCATGATAATCATGGTGGATAGAAGTTGCCGACTTCTTTTACTGTAAGTGTATCACATCTCTACACACAAGTACCAAAGAAGTTCATCCAAAGAAGTTTGTATTATGTATAAAATAAACATTCGTGCTTTTAAATCCTATCATTTTATATTACCATGTGTTTATAATCCAAATTGTGCATTATCACATCTCTTCCAAGGACTTTTTTACCAGTATGCCAGAGCCCTGTTTGTTTACTTGCACTTATTACTGGTGGGATTGAACTTTTTCAAGAATCACAGGACACTTGTGAGCAATTTTTTTCTTAAGAAAAAAAAAAAAAGGAGGGGGGGCAATGTGGGATTTGATCCAAGGGTCATTGGAAACCAACAGCTTATACCACTTCTTCACCGAGCTTCAAAGAATATTGTTACAGAAACAAGACTATACAACTAAATGCTGGTTCATGGCTAAACAATATCAGAGTGGGTATTCAGTGAGAGAGCTGATGTAAAAATAGTCGGTGTATGAGAGGGTAACACGCTCGATTCCCGACAGTCATGAACCAGGATTGAATCCTGCGTTAAAATTTGTTTAATATGTGAATAACCTTCACATATTATTCACTGTTTCAATTATCATGAACTAGGTTGCTCTTGCTGAGCGGTACCTATTAATGTGAATTTGAACCAGAGCTGATGTAACAAATCAAAGAGTTTCCCTCAGTAGACCTTGCTACAGATTATTCTATGTGGCAATATGATTGATCAAACAACTACCTCAGTAACTTACCCCCAGGAAGATATTCTTGGAGGCATCAAAGCCGGCTGCGTAGATGGTGGTAGCATGGTGGATGGAGTCCCTCTCAATCAGCAGACGGCACGCGAAGCGCGAGATGGTGCTCTGTTTCAGGTTGCGTTCCACCTCCAGAGTTCGCTGGTCCACTGGCAGTGTATCCAGTACCACAAAGTCTATGGAACTTTCTGGGGATCTCCCAATCTACATACAGCCTCTTGGTGAACAAGTCTATCACAGGATTGCAACAAATTACAACAACAATCACCGCAACACTTTACTTGATTAAAGAAAGCTTTTGGGGCAATCCCTTCTTCAGCTAAACTAAAACAAGGCAATGGAAATAGGCAATAGAATTTTAAAAGAGGAATATATGTAAATACAGGATACACACAAAAGCCTTTATTAAGACACACTGGTCTTATAGAGGATTCTCCCCAAGATTACAAGAGAGATAGGCCTGTGAAAGATGGGAATATACAGAAGAAGAAAAAAGAAAGATTATGTAAGTATGATATATACATACACATACATATATACAACATAACAACAAAAGCCCCCATTAAGACCCAAAGTCTTACAAAAGACTCGACTGCAGGATCCAAGAAGCAAAGTAAGAAACAGGATACATGAATTTACATAATTGGAATAAATATGAAGAATTGACTATGAACAACAGTCTACTTATCTCTTTGTGGCCTATAGGGGACTTCTGTCAAAACTTACCAGAGCCATATTATCAAATACAGTACAGTTCATGGTCTCTCCTGGAAGTTGTCTGTCATTAGAGACTGTTTTGGTTGAAAGACTTCTCATAACTTAGTCTGATATGACTGAATCTCTGATAAGTTACCTCCTCCAGAACAGACTGGGCTTAGGCCATGATTTCTCATGAGAGACTACTGTAATGGGATCTACAGATTGGTTAAAACTTTTATTTCATGAGACACCTTTTGGATTTAAACTCATGGACAAAATTTGAGAAAGTTGTAACTTTTAGCATTTATATAGAATTTCAGATAGTAAACTCTGAAAGATATTACAGTGACAATAAGGCACAATTTGGATTATAGTTTATAAACACAAGGTAATAAAGACCAAATCTAAATAAATAGTGTGATTAAGCACTTTTGTCCAAAACAGTCTCTGATGACAGACAACCTCCAGGAGGGACCATGAACAGTACTGTACTGTATTTGATAATAAAGCTCTGGTAAGTTTTGACAGAAGTCCCCTACAGGCCAAAGAGATAGGTAGACTGTTGTTCATAGTCAATTCTTCATATTCATTCAATTATGTAAATTCCTGTATTTACATATATCCCTCTTTTAAAATTCTATATAAAATCTCACTCCATTCCCCCTTGTCTATAAGTTTTAGTTTAGCTAAAGAAGGGATTGCCCAAAAGCTTTCTGTATCCGCTGTTACTGAAACGTCACACACTATTTATTTATTTGGATTTGGTCTTATTATCTTGTGTTCATATTACAGTGACCTATATTGAAGACACACGAGATAACCAAGTGTGAACAAAATTTCCTATGTTTCCTTAAAAAAAAAAGCTGGCAACATCAGAGACTTTCCAATTCCTTACGTTTTGCCCATGAGTGTATATGAGACATTTTATTGTGCTAATTTGATGAGTGGCACAATAGATTTAGAAAAATCTGCAAGTTTGAAGTGATGTTGTCATAGAGAGACTTGACTATAAAGAGAATGGGCTTATAAACAAATCTATGCAATTTTCTGCATTCTAAAGTACACAGTATATCTTTCCCACTTGTCCAAAATGTAGCATGGCCCCTGCAGCTCCAGAACACATTTTGGCTTGCCTTAGATGTACTAAACAGGACCTTTGGGAGAGGCTGGTGTTTATCATAAAACAGCTCGAGGAGCGTGAAATCATGGAATTCGTGTAATCTTTACACAAGGGGAACAACAAGGTAAGATGGCCAATGGTATAATGACAGTAAATAAATTATTTGGAGTTTGTTTTATCCTTCTTTTGCAATTACTAATGTCTCTCATTAGGGTTAAGTAGTCCCTTGGGTGATGAGGGCAACAAGCAATTTGCATAATTCATTTACATACATTCACGTAGTCTTAGGAGATATAACTTCAGTATACCTTCATTTACTTTTTACTTCGATAAACTTATAACACATTTCTATTGAAAAAAAAAGCTTGTGTTTTAGAAGTTGGAGAACAAAATAACAC
The DNA here is from genome assembly GCA_030710605.1 of Cordylochernes scorpioides. Classification (NCBI taxonomy): domain Eukaryota; kingdom Metazoa; phylum Arthropoda; class Arachnida; order Pseudoscorpiones; family Chernetidae; genus Cordylochernes; species Cordylochernes scorpioides. The sequence continues at coordinate 87,913,125 of CP092873.1, read as the reverse complement.
TTTACTGAATTAAACAAGTACAGTCAAACCTGTCTATAATGCCCCCTCTAAATAGCACCTCCTTCTCTATAGCGCCCAATTTTAAATACGTAGTACGCTGCGATTTACATTAAAAGTGACCTCTCTATAGCACCCTATTTTGGTGAGTCCCAAGAGGGGGGCGCTATAGACAGGTTTAACTGTATATATTGAGAAGAGAATATAGAGGGCAATCCATAAGAGAGTCGGTGGACGAGTGGGTAAAACCCTCGATTCCTGACAACCATGAACCGGGATTGAATCCTGCATTGGAAACTTCATTTTAATATACACATTATAATATGTGAATAACCTTCACATAATATTCATTGTTGCAAATATCATAAGCTAAGTTGCTCTTGTTGAGCGGTACCTAATAAAGTGAATTTGGAACAAGAACAAGTGCAATCCATAGGTTAAGATATAACTCCCTATATTGGTAAAATATATACAGTAGAACCTCCCTGTAAAGGACACCTAATTGCAGAGCCAAAGTGTCCTTTAGGGAGAGGTGTCCTCTTACCAGAGAGTTGCTAAATTGTAAACATGGTAATTTTTGTAAAAATGAAAACAGTCCTTTGTGGAGAGGTGTCTGCTGGCAGGGTATCCGCTAAAGGGAGGTTCTACTGTATTTAAGTAATAATGAAGAGCACATATTGAATTGCAAAACGACACTTGAAGTTACACCACATGAGTTTCTTTTCAATGAAAAATCAAAATTTTATTTCAAGGTGAAATATTGACTATTTCTAACCTTTTTTGGATGAGGTATGAAAGGGTGAATTATGAAGAGTAATGATGAATGGAAAGTGTCGTTTTGCAATCACAGGTGGCAGTGTACTATATTGTAACATATTGAATTATAAAAGGTTATTACCAATATTTCAGGTGCAACAAACAAATCCTGACCGCTCACACGAGTATTTCAGAAGACAGAGGGCCATCTAGTGGAACAACAATCAACTAAATGTCAACTTAGGCTTGTTCTATGATATTTGGCCAACCCATTTTCTTGATTAATCAAGAAAAGTCAACCACAAACGTATTTCAGGGTGTTGGCCCTTGTCAGTGTGTGTGTGGTGCAGGCTGTATCTCAACAACCAAAAATTTGGTCCCAGAGGCTTCCTGAGAAATCAAGAATTTGCATAATTACACTGATCAGGTGAAAAAAAAAAGATGTCTTTGTGTTTACATATCTTTTCTTAAGTGAGTTGTATTTAAACACAATTGTGAAAACATGACCATTAAACATAAAATAAAGTGTCATATTTTTTTTCATTTGTATTCGCATTTTACATTAGTTCAATATATGCATGCCATAATATATACTCTTCCAGGAATAATAAAGCAAACCTAGAGCCAGCCTAGAGAGAGACGGGATGTAAAGTCCTGTCGCTGAGACAGCAGCGACATTCCAAGGGGCGGCAACTGGGGCCCGTCCATCAACACCTTGGGACTTTTAAGACAGTTGGGGATTGTGTGCGATATATATATATATATATATGTGCAAAGGAGTAGTAATTAGAGATGATATGTGGAAATCTTGACTTACACTCATCCAAGTTACATATTGGTGGTGACAGTTGTGTTTGCATAACTACCAAAGAGCTTACATGTGAATATAATGGAGGTGGGGTTTAGTTACCTGGAAGAGGTCTGTCTCAGGGTCATGCTCATACTCCACAATGACAGCTTGGTTACGGGAGAGGGTGTAGGATATGGAATGGATATTGGCATTCTGGACAGCCTGAAACACAACGTGGCACTCTGAATCACTCTTATAGACAGAAAGAAGATTATACAGTACACACAGTAGATACTTCTAAACACAAGGTAATAAAGACCAAATAAATAAATAGTGTGTTACACACTTTATCAGTAGATACTTCTCAAGGTAATAAGACCAAATCCAAATAAATAAATAGTGTGTGATGTTTCGGTAACAACGTTGTTACCATCTTCAGACAAAAGTACTGAATGAAATCTAAATTGTGCCTTATCATTGGTTTAACATCATAATTCTAAGGTATTCCAAGTTGGAAGTCCCATCTATTTTAACCACATGGTTTATAACAACACTATTTATTTACTTGTATTAGGTCTTATTACCTTGTGTTTATAATCTATAATCCAAATTGTGCCTTATCATTATTTGGATTTGGTCTTATTACCTTGTGTTCATAATCTATAATCCAAATTGTGCCTTATCAATAGATACTTCTATAAACAACCACTCAAAAAAAATGGGGACAAAGTTTGACTGTCATGTGGAGCCCCTAGATAGCCAATGAAAGACAACAGCTATTTTTACCCATCATGGAAACTGATGGAATCTACTCAAAAATAATTTTATGTAGATGACTCTTCATCAGAGATGAGAGCTTATGTTAGAAAAAATCACTTCGGTTTACATTGCAATAATCACCCACAGGGATAGCTTAAGATTGATCAACGAGCAATTACTATTACTTTTTAGGGTAAAGAGTATTTAATATACCATAAACACAAGGTAATAACACCAAATCCAAATAAATAAATAGTGTGCGACGTTTCAGCGTTGTTACCATCTTCAGACAAAAGTACTGAATGAGAAATTTTAACACAGCATGATTTAAATTATTCTATAATCCAGATTCAGTACTTTTGTCTGAAGATGGTAACAACACTGTTACCAAAGTGTCACACACTATTTATTTATTTGGATTTGGTGTTATTACCTTGTGTTTATAATCTATAATCCAAATTGTGCCTTATCAGTTAATATATCATATTTACATACATGCTTTTTCAAACTTTTTCTTCTAAAAGTATAGTAGAACCTCCATGAGAGGACACTCATGCTAGAGGACATCTCTCTATAAAGAACAGTTTTCATTTGCAAAATTACCATTTTTACTTATTAGCAACTCTTCTTCTTCTTTCTTATCTCCACTCAATCACACTAAGGTATCAAGTTTGTAAAGCTTGAGACTTTTGATGGTGTCTGCCGGGGAAGAGTAGAGCTCATCATTGGATGAGTCAATACAGGCAACTCTTCTGTGAGAGGAAACCTCTTCCTAAAGGACACTTTGGCTCTGCAATTAGGTGTCCTTTACAGAGAGGTTCTACAAGTACTTATATGAACAAATAAGTAGTTGTAGAAGTACAAGTAGATTTGAAAACCTGAACAAATATGTTATACAGTAGAACCTATATGTAAAGGATATCTAAATGTAGAGCAAAAGTATCCTTTATAGAGAGGTGTCCTCTTACAGGAGAGTTGCTAAATAGTAGACAAAGTTAGTTTAAACGAAAATAGAATTGTTCTATCACTTTGACTGTATTGACTCATCCATTGATGAGCTCTACTCTTCCCCGGCAGACACCATCAAAAGTCTCAAGCTTTACAAGCTTGATACCTTAGTGTGATTGAGTGGAGATAAGAAAGAAGAAGAAGAAGAGAAATTGGTTGACTATACAGTAAAACCTCCCTGTAAAGGACACCTAGTTGCAGAGCGAAAATGTCCTTTAGGGAGAAGTGTCCTCTTACCGGAGAGTTGCTAAATAGTAGAGATGGTAATTTTGGTGAGATGAAAACTGTCCTTTGTAGAGAGGTGTCCTCTAGCAAGAGCTTCTTCTCATGGAAGTTCTACTGTAGTGCAGAAACTCTTCACCAACAACAATTTATTTCTCTTCCATGCGTCATTCTTGGTTTCACCAATTTAATCTATCAGAGACCGCTTCTCAGAGCTCTAATACTGTATTGGATCATTCTGCTTATATATGCTACACTGAAGGGTAGAATCTTAGAAATGGTATTTAAGTAAACAATGGACATAAGCTTTTAGGACAGTAGAATTATTTATAAATGTTTATATCGAGAAGTTTGTTTTATTTGTAAAAGAAACATTTGTGCTTTAATGCTTTAATTTCTTATGTATAGATGGCTGTTATTGCCTTATAATTAACTTACTATAAGGTAGCCATTTTACAAATCCCCATCAAAAAGTATCTACCTTAATATTACTATAATACAACACACATAAGACTTCAATTCCACAGGAATCTCCTCTATCCTATGACATGTGTTGAATTAAAGAGGTTAGAAGTACAGCTAAACAACTTTTAACGCCTTGCCAAATGCTTTATTTTTATTTCTCCTAAACATCATGACTGCAGGAATGGAAATCTAATTCTGCACATGACTGGTACAGAGCAGGAAGGACAAGCACCGGTTCTGTTCTCCCATGAGAACAACAGTCTTTGATTTCCAGACTTAAGTCTGGTCATCTACAGACAATGACTTTCCAGAATGGTTGCAAAGTTTCCCCACTATGTACTAAGTGTCAACCTGCAACCCCAAAACAAATTATTGAATGTATTGACTCATCCATTGATTAGCTCTACTCATCCCCAGCAGACACCATCAACAAGCTCTACAAGCTTGATACCCTAATATGATTGAGTGGAGATAAGAAAGAAGATTTCTCCTGACAAAGATTTTAGTTGAAATGTTGAGAAAATAAAACTTTAACTGGCTGAAATGTCTATTTTTTAAAAGAAATATGAATGCTGAGCAGACAGCCTCTATCTTCAAGATACACAGGCTGTTGGAGCTACCTTACTGGCTACTTTAATCCTACTCTAATACAACATAAGACTTTAATTCTACAAGAATCACCTCTATCCCATGACATGTGTTGAATTAAAGAGGTTAGAGTACCACAGGCTGTGGGAGCTACCTTACTGACTACTTTAATCCTACTCTAATACAACATAAGACTTTAATTCTACAAGAATCACCTCTATCCCATGACATGTGTTGAATTAAAGAGAGTACCACAGGCTATGGTAGAAAGAGATACCTTGCTGGTAGATGGGGTGTCTACGACATAATGCCGGGACTTCTTGATGCCATTGGGCCATTCCCTGGCGGTCAGTGTATACTTGCTGCGGCGACGGCCACGTTCTCCCTGGGGCAGACAGCCATTGTAGCCTAGGATGACCAGTTCTCCGTACACCACAGGCTTGGTGCTGCCTTGGGATGATGAAGCTGATTGCTGACTGGGGGCTTGATCTTCCTGTAGCACCAGGTAGCCCTCCTCTCTGCACCACACATCTCTTAGTTCCTGTGGACAGGTTTCATACAGCAGCTTGGAATGGATCTATAAATATAAAGATCACCTTTAGACACTAAAACTGTGCACCATCTATTATATATTTGTGCCACTGGTTTAGTGGTTGTAATTCTAAAGATATATTGGACTTTTGATAATATGTGTGTAAATAATCTTTATTTCTTGTTTAATTAATTGCTCTAAAATGTAAATTTAAATACCTTTCACTCTCTCTCTCTAAAACTATAAATAATTTATATATATATATATATTTAAAACTATGTACATAAAATAGATTAAACATTTACATGCAAATATCCACATAGGATATAGCGTGTGTTTTGTAATAAATAAAAAATAAATCTATTGACTATCTCCGCAAACTAGCGGGTTCGGGTCGGTGACAAAGCCACAACACCAGCTTTGGCAAACTGAGAAGCATCCACCTAGAGACCATGGTTTCGGGCTAAGGATCTTGTCAGTCTATGGCGAACTTTAATTCTTGAGAGAGAGAGATCCACAAGGGATCAGATGAAATCTTCATTTGCCGGGAGAGGCGAACTTTTTTTTATAGTTCAATTTCCTCCTGGCAAAATTTCCATCTATAGCTTGGAATGGATTAGCCCTGGTGGGTTATTAGTTTAGGTACAATACTCAATATCTTTCTATAAGGCAGAATATAGTTACAGAACCAAAGTGTACCTTCATGGAGACAAAACTTGAGGAAGTGGAAAGTAATTGATGTTGCCGATCGTCTTCTTTTTTTTTTTTTTTTTTTTGTAAGGAGACGGGCTATTTTGTTCACACTTGGTTATCTCGTGTGTCTTCAATAAAGATCACTATGTATCAAATATCTTTCAAAGTTATTGTCTGAATCCTGATAAACACGCTAAAAGGTACAACTTCCATAAGTTTTTCCATGAGTGTATTTTATTAGGGAGAGGTATCCTCTTACCAGAGAGTTGCTATATAGTAAAAATGGTATTATTGGTAATGAAAATTGCCCTTTGTAGAGAGAGGTATCTTATAAAAAAGAGAGTGTCCTCTTATGGAGATTCTTTTGTAATAACTTTGAATGGGTTATTGCTGGTGCCATCACAGTTGAGGAATTGAAAAAAAAAAAAAAACTTCCATAAGTACATGTCCATAAGAATCATAATGGATAGTCAAGGTCTTTAACTATAAATGCACACATATACTCACTGGTCTTGTGCAAGAATTGGAGGCTATCGAAGCCGAAAAAAAAGTGCCCATTGCGGGATTCGATCTGGGATCGTAGATGTCGAAAAAATCGACGGTAAATACCATTATTCTTCCACCAATGCGTGGACTTCAAAAACCAGACACCTGGTTGAAGAAAATCGTTTTTTTATAAACTATAAAACTACGTCATAGGAAACACAGAAGTTGGCCATCAACAGCAGGTAACAATCCCTCCAGTGACCAATATCGGTAACCCACGGCGATCGGTAATAGATGAGAACAATAACAGTTTCATACTGGCTTGTCGAGGTAGAGAGAGCTACCAGCACATGCTGTGTGTTCCCAGAACATTCAAGGTTCCACATAGGAAACACAGAAGTTGGTTATCAACAGCAAACAACAATCTCTCCAGTGACCAATATCGGTAACCCACGGCAATCGGTAATAGATAAGAACAATAACAGTTTCAGGCTGGCTTGTCTAGAGAGCTACCAACACATGCTGTGTGTTCCCAGAACATTCAAGGTTCCACATAGGAAACACAGAAGTTGGTTATCAACAGCAAACAACAATCTCTCCAGTGACCAATATCGGTAACCCACGGCAATCGGTAATAGATAAGAACAATAACAGTTTCAGGCTGGCTTGTCTAGAGAGCTACCAACACATGCTGTGTGTTCCCAGAACATTCAAGGTTCCACATAGGAAACACAGAAGTTGGTTATCAACAGCAAACAACAATCCCTCCAGTGACCAATATCGGTAACCCACGGCGATCGGTAATAGATGAGAACAATAACAGTTTCATACTGGCTTGTCGAGAGATAGCTACCAACACATGTCGCTTGTTCCCAGAACATTCAAGGTTCCACATAGGAAACACAGAAGTTGGTTATCAACAGCAAACAACAATCCCTCCAGTGACCAATATCGGTAACCCACGGCGATCGGTAATAGATGAGAACAATAACAGTTTCATACTGGCTTGTCGTGAGGTAGCTACCAACACATGCTGTGTGTTCCCAGAACATTCAAGGTTCCACATAGGAAACACAGAGGTTGGCTATCAACAGCAAACAACAATCTCTCCAGTGACCAATATCGGTAACCCACGGCGATCGGTAATAGATGAGAACAATAACAGTTTCATACTGGCTTGTCGAGAGATAGCTACCAACACATGCTGTGTGTGTTCCCAGAAAATTCAATGTTCTACACAGGAAACACAGAAGTTGGTTATCAACAGCAGGCAACAATCCCTCCATTGACCAATATCGGTAAACCACGGCGAACGGTAATAGATAAGAACAATAAAGTCTCAGGCTGGCTTGTTGAGAGATAGCTACCAACACATGCTGTGTGTTCCCAGAACATTCAAGGTTCCACATAGGAAACACAGAAGTTGGCTATCAACAGCAAACAACAATCTCTCCAGTGACCAACATCGGCAACTAACGGCGATCGGCGATAAATGAGAACAATAACAGTTTCGTACTGGCTTGTTGAGAGAGCTACCAGAACATGCTGTGTTCCCAGAACATTCAAGGTTCCACATAGGAAACACAGAGTTGGTTATCAACAGCAGGCAACAATCCCTCCAGTGACCAATATCGGTAACCCATGGCGATCGGTAATAGATGAGAACAATAACAGTTTCGTACTGGCTTGTTGAGAGAGCTACCAGAACATGCTGTGTTCCCAGAACATTCAAGGTTCCACATAGGAAACACAGAAGTTGGCTATCAACAGCAAACAACAATCTCTCCAGTGACCAATATCGGTAAACCACGGCGATCGGCGATAGATGAATACAATAACAGTTTCGTACTGGCTTGTTGAGAGAGCTACCAGCACATGCTGTGTTCCCAGAACATTCAAGGTTCCACATAGGAAACACAGAAGTTGGTTATCAACAGCAAACAACAATCTCTCCAGTGACCAACATCGGCAACTAACGGCGATCGGCGATAAATGAGAACAATAACAGTTTCGTACTGGCTTGTTGAGAGAGCTACCAGAACATGCTGTGTTCCCATAACATTCAAGGTTCCACATAGGAAACACAGAAGTTGGCTATCAACAGCAAACAACAATCTCTCCAGTGACCAATATCGGTAAACCACGGCGATCGGCGATAGATGAATACAATAACAGTTTCGTACTGGCTTGTTGAGAGAGCTACCAGCACATGCTGTGTTCCCAGAACATTCAAGGTTCCACATAGGAAACACAGAAGTTGGTTATCAACAGCAAACAACAATCTCTCCAGTGACCAACATCGGCAACTAACGGCGATCGGCGATAAATGAGAACAATAACAGTTTCGTACTGGCTTGTTGAGAGAGCTACCAGAACATGCTGTGTTCCCAGAACATTCAAGGTTCCATATAGCAACAACAGCAAACAACAATCCCTCCATTGACCAATATCGGTAAACCACGGCAATCGGTAATAGATAAGAACAATAACAGTTTCATACTGGCTTGTCTAGAGAGCTACCAACACATGCTGTGTGTTCCCAGAACATTCAAGGTTCCACATAGGAAACACAGAAGTTGGTTATCAACAGCAAACAACAATCTCTCCAGTGACCAATATCGGTAACCCACGGCAATCGGTAATAGATAAGAACAATAACAGTTTCATGCTGGCTTGTCGTGAGATAGCTACCAACACATGCTGTGTGTTCCCAGAACATTCAAGGTTCCACATAGGAAACACAGAAGTTGGTTATCAACAGCAAACAACAATCTCTCCAGTGACCAATATCGGTAACCCACGGCAATCGGTAATAGATAAGAACAATAACAGTTTCATGCTGGCTTGTCGTGAGATAGCTACCAACACATGCTGTGTGTTCCCAGAACATTCAAGGTTCCACATAGGAAACACAGAAGTTGGTTATCAACAGCAAACAACAATCTCTCCAGTGACCAAAATCGGTAAAACCACGGCGATCGGTAATAGATGAGAACAATAACAGTTTCATACTGGCTTGTCGAGGTAGAGAGAGCTACCAGCACATGTCGTGTGTTCCCAGAACATTCAAGGTTCCACATAGGAAACACAGAAGTTGGCCATCAACAGCAAACAACAATCTCTCCAGTGACCAATATCGGTAACCCACGGCGATCGGTAATAGATAAGAACAATAACAGTTTCATACTGGCTTGTCGAGGTAGAGAGAGCTACCAGCACATGTCGTGTGTTCCCAGAACATTCAAGGTTCCACATAGGAAACACAGAAGTTGGTTATCAACAGCAAACAACAATCTCTCCAGTGACCAATATCGGTAACCCACGGCAATCGGTAATAGATAAGAACAATAACAGTTTCATGCTGGCTTGTCGTGAGATAGCTACCAACACATGCTGTGTGTTCCCAGAACATTCAAGGTTCCACATAGGAAACACAGAAGTTGGTTATCAACAGCAAACAACAATCTCTCCAGTGACCAATATCGGTAACCCACGGCAATCGGTAATAGATAAGAACAATAACAGTTTCATGCTGGCTTGTCGTGAGATAGCTACCAACACATGCTGTGTGTTCCCAGAACATTCAAGGTTCCACATAGGAAACACAGAAGTTGGTTATCAACAGCAAACAACAATCTCTCCAGTGACCAAAATCGGTAAAACCACGGCGATCGGTAATAGATGAGAACAATAACAGTTTCATACTGGCTTGTCGAGGTAGAGAGAGCTACCAGCACATGTCGTGTGTTCCCAGAACATTCAAGGTTCCACATAGGAAACACAGAAGTTGGCCATCAACAGCAAACAACAATCTCTCCAGTGACCAATATCGGTAACCCACGGCGATCGGTAATAGATAAGAACAATAACAGTTTCATACTGGCTTGTCGAGGTAGAGAGAGCTACCAGCACATGTCGTGTGTTCCCAGAACATTCAAGGTTCCACATAGGAAACACAGAAGTTGGTTATCAACAGCAAACAACAATCTCTCCAGTGACCAATATCGGTAACCCACGGCAATCGGTAATAGATAAGAACAATAACAGTTTCAGGCTGGCTTGTCTAGAGAGCTACCAGCACATGCCATGTGTTCCCAGAACATTCAAGGTTCCACATAGGAAACACAGAAGTTGGCTATCAACAGCAAACAACAATCTCTCCAGTGACCAATATCGGTAAACCACGGCGATCGGCGATAGATGAATACAATAACAGTTTCGTACTGGCTTGTCTAGAGAGCTACCAGCACATGCTGTGTTCCCAGAACATTCAAGGTTCCACATAGGAAACAGAAGTTGGTTATCAACAGCAGGCAACAATCCCTCCATTGACCAATATCGGTAACCCACGGCGATCGGTATTAGATGAGAACAATAGCAGTTTCAGACTGGCTTGTCGAGAGATAGCTACCAACACATGCTGTGTGTTCCTAGAACATTCAAGGTTCCACATAACCGCGTACCGAGAATACAAAAAAAAACGGCAGCGCAATATTATCGCCTTTTGAAACAATCTCAAATACAATGGTAACTATGTTGTCATCAACGAAACAATTCCTCAGAATTTCATTACCTTGTAAAGGAAAGAAACCAATAATACCATCAACTAGCTGATAGCCATTTCTACGAATGAATTTAGAACCAGTCCTAAACTTTCCTTAAACAATCAATTATATAGTGTCAACATAGCACATTGTTATTCTCTCCCTATCTTCATTTAAATCTCCTGATTATAAATTAAAATAATACAACACGGATTTTTCTGGAGATGAGTTTCGTTTTTATTAATGTAATCTCAGGCTTTCGGGCATCTTTGCCCTTCTATACAAGTACATAAAACGAATAATAATAAACGCTGTTATTTAATGAAAAAAGGTATCTCCTTATCGTGCAACTGAAAGTTGCTGATGGCTTGCGCCATCTATCGGAATAAATATCAACTATTCTCGTTGAATTTTAATTATTCCAGAATTGGCCAAATACCCATTCTTGATTAATCAAGAAAAGCTAACCACGGACGCGTTTCGGGCTGTTGGCCCTCATCAGCGTGGTGCAAGCTGTACCTCAACGACCAAAAAACAGGTCATTCAGGCATCCTGAAAAATCATGAAACGGGTAGTTAAGGCCAGAATTGCGTGAGACCGCGACACAATGTGAAAAAATAGTACAAATTTATATATTGTACTGGGATAAGGTGCATAAATTATGAAAAAAGGAATCAGAGCATTAGATGCCTTTTTTCATAATTTATGCACCTTATCGCATTACAATATCACACTTGTACTATTTTTTAACACTGTTATTTAAGTCGGAAAAAAAAGACACTGTCATAGTTTCGACTCCGGGATAGAATGATGACAAGAATCACTTGTGGACAAAGCTTAAAGTTTTTGATATCGCCGGTCATCTGTTTTTGAAGGAGACAGAGGCAATTTTGTTTACACTTGGTTATGTCGTGTGTCTTCTATAAAGGTCACTGTAATATCTTTCATTTTATATTATCTGAATCCCGATATACATGCTAAAAGGTAAAACTGCCTTAAGTTTTGTCCATGAGTGTAGTTATCTCGTGTGTCTTCAATAAAGGTCACTGTAATATCTTTCATAGTTATTGTCTGAATCCCGATATACATGCTAAAAGGTACAACTTCCTTAAGTTTTGTCCATGAGTGTAGTTATCTCGTGTGTCTTCAATAAAGGTCACTGTAATATCTTTTAAAGTTATTGTCTGAATCCCGATATACATGCTGAAAGGTACATCTTCCTTTTGTCCACGAATGTACTCATAAACCATATGACATATACACTTGAGAGTGTTGTACTGAACCAGTCACATCTCATACAAAAATCTACAACAAATAGCTTTAAATAAATGTTGGTTTATTTGATTGTTTGTTTGTTCTGTATCATGTATTCATATCAACAGTATATGAAACAAAAAATACCACGATATAGAGTTAATTAATCATTGTAGTGACATTGTTGTTTATTTTTAAAGCGGATCACAATCTACAATAGCCCAGAATAACGGAATGAAAAAGCCTATTCCAGAATATGTGGGTAGGAGTTTGGTAGTGAAGAGAATGTAGATGGTAGTGAAGAGAATGTAGATGGAAGTGAAGAGAATGTAGATGGTAGTGAAGAGAATGTAGATGGAAGTGAAGAGAATGTAGATGGTAGTGAAGGGGATGTAGATGGTAGTGAAGGGGATGTAGATGGTAGTGAAGGGGATGTAGATGGTAGTGAAGAGAATGTAGATGGTAGTGAAGAGAATGTAGATGGTAGTGAAGGGGATGTAGATGGTAGTGAAGGGGATGTAGATGGTAGTGAAGGGGATGTAGATGGTAGTGAAGGGGATGTAGATGGTAGTGAAGGGAATGTATATGGTAGTGAAGGGAATGTAGATGGTAGTGAAGAGAATGTAGATGGTAGTGGAGCGAGCAATAAGGGAAGATAGACGAAGAGAGAGCACCACCCATTGTAAAGAGACCGTCACGAGCTCACGCTCCCTCCAAACAGGTTCCTACCATCGCTGAATGTCGGCGGAACCCCTTCCTTTCTACGCGGATAAACACGGAACTTTATTGTGCTCCGACAATTTCCGCGATCTCGGGCAAAGAGGAGAATTGTTTCAAATATGTCTCCCGCCATCCGCAAACACGGGGATTGATTGTCCCAACAAATTCAGCGATCGGCAAATACGGGGGTTGATTGTTCCAATGATTACAGCAATCGGGAAACACGGGGATTGATTGTTCCAACTATATCAGAGATCGGGAAACACGGGGATTGATTGTCCCAACAATTTCAGAGATCGGGAAACACGGGGATTGATTGTTCCAACAATTACAGAGATCGGGAAACACGGGGATTGATTGTTCCAACTATATCAGAGATCGGGAAACACGGGGATTGATTGTTACAACAATTTCAGAGATCGGCAAACACGGGGATTTATTGTCCCAACAATTTCAGAGATCGGCAAACACGGGGATTGATTGTCCCAACAATTTCAGAGATCGGCAAACACGGGGATTGATTGTTCCAACAATTACAGAGATCGGGAAACACGGGGATTGATTGTCCCAACAATTTCAGAGATCGGGAAACACGGGGATTGATTGTTCCAACAATTACAGAGATCGGGAAACACGGGGATTGATTGTTCCAACAATTTCAGAGATCGGGAAACACGGGGATTGATTGTTCCAACAATTACAGAGATCGGGAAACACGGGGATTGATTGTTCCAACTATATCAGAGATCGGGAAACACGGGGATTGATTGTTACAACAATTTCAGAGATCGGCAAACACGGGGATTTATTGTCCCAACAATTTCAGAGATCGGCAAACACGGGGATTGATTGTCCCAACAATTTCAGAGATCGGGAAACACGGGGATTGATTGTTCCAACAATTACAGAGATCGGCAAACACGGGGATTGATTGTCCCAACAATTTCAGAGATCGGCAAATACGGGGATTGATTGTTCCAACTATATCAGAGATCGGCAAACACGGGGATTGATTGTTACAATAATTTCAGAGATCGGCAAACACGGGGGTTGATTGTTACAACAATTTCAGAGGTCGGCAAACACGGGGGTTGATTGTTACAACAATTTCAGAGGTCGGCAAACACATGGATTGATTGTTACAACAATTCCAGAGATCGGCAAACACATGAATTGATAGTTACAACAATTTCAGAGATCGGCAAACACGGGGGTTGATTGTTACAACAATTTCAGAGGTCGGCAAACACGGGGGTTGATTGTTACAACAATTTCAGAGATAGACAAACACGGGGATTGATTGTTACAACAATTTCAGAGATAGGCAAACACGGGGATTGATTGTTACAACAATTTCAGAGATCGGCAAACACGGGGGTTGATTGTTACAACAATTTCAGAGGTCGGCAAACACGGGGGTTGATTGTTACAACAATTTCAGAGGTCGGCAAACACATGGATTGATTGTTTCAACAATTCCAGAGATCGGCAAACACATGAATTGATAGTTACAACAATTTCAGAGATCGGCAAACACGGGGGTTGATTGTTCCAACAATATCAGAGATCGGCAAACACGGGGATTGATTGTTCCAGCAAAATAAGAGATCGGGAAACACGGGGGTTGATTGTTCCAACAATATCAGAGATCGGCAAACACGGGGATTGATTGTTCCAACAATTCCAGAGATCGGCAAACACGGGGATTGATTGTTCCAGCAAAATAAGAGATCTGGAAACACGGGGGTTGATTGTTCCAACAATATCAGAGATCGGCAAACACGGGGATTGATTGTTCCAGCAAAATAAGAGATCTGGAAACACGGGGGTTGATTGTTCCAACAATATCAGAGATCGGCAAACACGGGGATTGATTGTTCCAGCAAAATAAGAGATCGGGAAACACGGGGGTTGATTGTTCCAACAATATCAGAGATCGGCAAACACGGGGATTGATTGTTCCAACATTAACAGAGATCGGCAAACACGGGGATTGATTGTTCCAGCAAAATAAGAGATCGGGAAACACGGGGGTTGATTGTTCCAACAATATCAGAGATCGGCAAACACGGGGATTGATTGTTCCAGCAAAATAAGAGATCGGGAAACACGGGGGTTGATTGTTCCAACAATATCAGAGATCGGCAAACACGGGGATTGATTGTTCCAGCAAAATAAGAGATCGGGAAACACGGGGGTTGATTGTTCCAACAATATCAGAGATCGGCAAACACGGGGATTGATTGTTCCAGCAAAATAAGAGATCGGGAAACACGGGGGTTGATTGTTCCAACAATATCAGAGATCGGCAAACACGGGGATTGATTGTTCCAGCAAAATAAGAGATCGGGAAACACGGGGGTTGATTGTTCCAACAATATCAGAGATCGGCAAACACGGGGATTGATTGTTCCAACATTAACAGAGATCGGCAAACACGGGGATTGATTGTTCCAGCAAAATAAGAGATCGGGAAACACGGGGGTTGATTGTTCCAACAATTACAGAGATCGGCAAACACGCGGATTGATTGTCCCAACAATATCAGAGATCGGCAAATACTGGGATTGAATGTTATAACAATTACAGCGATCGGAAAATCCAGGAATTTATTTGTCAATACACAGAGTGCAATGAAGCGTGTTCCTAATTATACAATGCATCAATCTATCCTTTCCTCTTCCTTTCTCCAAGTATATCCTCATTCATTGTCAAATATCAGATTTAATATTAAACTTTTGTATAGGGCTCTCTTATTTTGAGGCTTCTTTTCTGTGGTTTTTAACATTTGCTAGGCTATTAAACTAAGTTACATTTAAATAGAGATGACGTCTCCTAACACCTCTCGAACCACTCCCAAGGCTGACTATTCTGACGCTCTCCCGCCATGGATTCCTGCAAGAAGAAGAAGAAAGCCAACAAGCCCTCTTAACTCTCGGTTGACATCGCGGCTCTTGTTGAAGAAGACAACATGGTCTTCTCCCGTCACTACCAAATCCTGCAATCCCAAGATTCAAGCTATAAAGAGAAACTTCGCAGGATGAAAGGATATATCATTCACGGTCAAGCTCTACGGGCTCAGCCAAATCTCTACTCTTTCTGCGTTTCTACAATGGTAAACTATAAGAATTATATATGTTTCACACGAACAACGTATTTGGCCTTAAATATACGTTTCTTGATTTATAAGGAAGCCTCTTGGATCCTTTTTTTGGTCCTTGAGGTACGGTCTGCACCACGCTAATGAGAGCCAACAGCCCGTCGTCGTTGGCTTTTCTTGATTTATCAAGAAAATAGGTTAGCCAAACGGAATTTAGCCACGGAACAAACTAAATCAACGTTTAGTTGATTTTTGTTCCACTAGATGGCGCTCTGCGATCTAAAATATTCATGTGAGGGATCAGGATATGCCTTTCATTGTTTTTAATATGTGCCATTACCATTATATTCTACTGGAATGATAAACAAAATGCCGCATATATGCCAATATACAGTATTTTCGGCTACATGAACTCAGTAGAATTTAGTTTAAATATATACGGATAAAAGATTACACGAGGAGCTTCTTTTTAGATTTATTGCGAGCTTTCGAACCTTACGGTTCTTCTACAGGCATGGATAGCATGAATATACTAAGGTTAGTATATTCATGCTATCCGTGCCTGTAGAAGAACCGAAAGGTTCGAAAGCTCGCAATAAATCTAAAAAGAAGCTCCTCATGTGATCTTTTATCTGTATATATTTAAATATACAGTATATACACCAATATAGAGTTACCTCTCCCTTAAAAAAAATATATTAAAACAATATTATCTCCCAGCACAGAACGTAAAAATGGCGATAAAGTCTATATACCATAACACCAGCTTTGGCAACTTCAGACAAACCTGTATACAATGGTTTCTGACTATGGCCCTTATCACGACATGGGGCAGTTTCGATTTTTGAACACCGTAAGGGAGGAGTTATGAAACCGGTCGAATTTGCTAAAGAGGTTTTTAAAGCTGTGCAGTGGCACATTCCTATATCATCAACAGCACGTTGTTACATTCACAGACAAACACAAAGGAAGTGGGAAGTCTTTGATGTCGCCGTTCGTCTGCTTTTTTTTTTTTTATGAAGACAGAGGCAATTTTGTTCACACTTGGTTATCCCGTGTGCTTTCAATAAAGGTCACTGTAATATCTTTCATAGTTATTGTCTGAATCCCGATATACATGCTAAAAGGTACAACTTCCTTAAGTTTTGTCCATGAGTGTAGTTATCTCGTGTGTCTTCAATAAAGGTCACTGTAATATCTTTCAGAGTTATTGTCTCAATCCCGCTATACATGCTAAAAGGTACAACTTCCTTAAGTTTTGTCCATGAGTGTAGTTATCTCGTGTGTCTTCAATAAAGGTCACTGTAATATATTTCAGAGTTATTGTCTGAATCTCGATATACATGCTAAAAGGCATAACTTCCTTAAGTTTTATCCATGAGTGTAGTTATCTCGTGTGTCTTCAATAAAGGTCACTGTAATATATTTCAGAGTTATTGTCTGAATCCCGATATACATGCTGAAAGTTACAACTTCCTTAAGTTTTGTCCATGAGTGTAGTTATCTCGTGCGTCTTCAATAAAGGTCACTGTAATATCTTTCAGAGTTATTGTCTGAATCCCGATATACATGGTAAAAGGTACAACTTCCTTAAGTTTTGTCTACGAGTGTATATGATATATATGAATACCATATTCATATACGATATATATGTATACCATTCTCCCACAACACATATATACGCACTTTAGTTGTCCTTCTTTCCTAAGCCCCTCAGTCTCGATCCCACCACCATGAGAAGGAATACCAAACACTTGATGTTTGTACAGGTCCGGTGAACCATGCTTTGACATATTAGAATAGCGGCGAGGAAACTATAAACAAAGAGACAGACAGACTGTGATCTCGTAACCCCAGCGCTCCGATCGGTCAAGTGGTAAAAGCAACAAAGACGCTCTTATTTTACATCTCCCGTGAAGACAATCGCTGCTCCACCAGGTCAAGTCCTTTTGTCCATCCTGTCTGTCAAATCTCCGTTCCTTGTCGCCATTTACGTCGAACGAAAGACCTTGGACGTCTCATTGTCTCTTTTGGACATGGAAATGGCCATGTTCTCAGGCTATAACAGTATTTACCAGTTGCAAACAAGACACGCTATATCCAATCTGGATAATTGCGCGTGAAACTATTTACAATAATTGTAGTAGAGTAGGTAACAGAATTGTCAAAAAGAAAATAAACAATTAAGAAAAGGAGCATTGAATAAACATATACATTAAACAAATAAGCAACAACATAAGCAGATAGAAGAAATCGCAAGGTAGTTATTTACAATATGTTAAGCAATGATGGAAGTTGATTTAATGAAGATATCTGTAATAAGGCTATAACAGAACCTTGCTGCGGGGAAATATCGTAACGTGCATCACTCAATTTTTTTTAAATACTATTTCTAAGATTCCACCCTTCAGTGTAGCATAAAAAAGCAGAATGATCCAATACAGTATTAAAGCTCTAAAGAAGTGGTCTGGTAGATTAAAATTGACGAAACCGCTGGGAGGGTTCACCACTAATGAGCCAAGCCCTCCCAATATTTTTTCATCGCAGTAAGGACAGTAGAAGTTTGATTTATTTGTGAAAAGAAACATTCGCGTCTTAATGTCTTTATTCGTTATATATATATATTTTAATATAATCTATTGCTGTATGATGATTCACAGAAACTTCTGGTCCCCTCTTTGCTTTTATAAATCAATTTACTCTGCTGGGTCAAAGCAGTATTGCAGGAGATGAACTGGTGGACAAGGCGGCAAAAGCTCCAAGCACATTCTAACCTGCCACTATGTTTTACCATCCTCCCAAAGAGTGTCGCGCGCGGTAAAAAAGAACAGATAGCCCATAAAATGTGGACAGACATCCAAGATGGTTCCACCAGAAATCTACGAATATTTGCTGCTACCCCGAGACTACGGCTCTCAATGCTTCCAATATATCATACATGGATTTACCTCGACGACAATTCTGACTGGTCACATCCAGGCAGACTTTGTAAAGGTATTGAAAGAAGAACTTGCCCCCATTGCCAAGATGAAGACCTAATAGTTAACCACCTCCTCTTCATCTGCCCAACTTTCCAATATATAGGTATATATAACGAATGAAGACATTAAGACGCGAATGTTTCTTTTCACAAATAAATCAAACTTCTACTGTCCGTAGGTCTAAGGGTTTTCTTTTACCAATATTTATTTATGGATTGCTCTATTTTCAAAACATATATGTACGTTATATATTGTCAAGTAGAAAATTGTGAGAGAAAACCCTCAGACACAGGGCAACTTATTTA
This sequence comes from Cordylochernes scorpioides, assembly GCA_030710605.1. NCBI lineage: Eukaryota > Metazoa > Arthropoda > Arachnida > Pseudoscorpiones > Chernetidae > Cordylochernes > Cordylochernes scorpioides. The sequence continues at coordinate 87,893,925 of CP092873.1, read as the reverse complement.
ATGAGAAAAAACAAACTTATAAAATACACGAGAGGTAATGAGGGAAGTTTGTAGTATAACACAAAATATAGATATTAACATGCTTGTTTTTCTTAAATAAACATATGTGTATTAATTAAAAAGGCATAGATTGGATCAAAATATCATTTATTTTACCAATATTTCAGTTGGCTGAACGTCTTGATAAAGGTTGGCGTTCAGCCAACTGAAATATTGGTAAAATAAATGATATTTTGATCCAATTTTAATTAAAGATTTATTTATGGATTGCTCTATTTTAAAACATGTGTGTATGTATGAAGGCATGCTCGATGAATGTCTTAGAGATCCGAATGTGGGTATTTAACAAGGGATACGGCCATCTCGGACGTTTTGTTCCAGATGGTCTATTAGGGTGAACAATGGACGGATGGACATCATCGTGGATTCCGTTTCTTCTTCCTTTTCTGAACCCACTACGACAATTTCTTTATCACGTTCGGTTAGCTTTTTACCTTCGAAATTGAGGATGTACAGGATGTCCTTAAAATCAGCGTCGTGTTTGGACTTGTTTTCTAGGAGCCTCTCTTTCTCTCCAGTATTCATTTCAGAGCTTTATATTGCCACGTGGAAATTTAGGAAAGATCAACTTCGGGATGAGACAGCAATTTATTTCAGGCAAGAACAAACTATGAATGATAAACAAAAGCAATGAGGGAAGTTTACAGAGTAGCAAAATATAATACTTTGCTACAATATTTACAAAAATATAATAACAATATATATGTAAAGGTCGCCTTTCCGCGGTCAAAAATAGATGCTGAAACAAACGCCATCTATTGATCGTTTCGGCAAACTAGCGTATCGATGACAAAACCACAACACCAGCCTTGACAAATTGAGAAGCGTCCACCTCAGTGTCTATTTTGACGGTTGAGGCGACCTTTATTTTTATAGATCAATATCCTCCCGCGGCAAACGTTCCATACAGTAAATGGTATAATGTTTCATTAGATTCTAAGGCTTCGCAAAAACGAATGTTGAAGAAGAGTAGTGAGGAGAACGTAGCATTCTAAGAGAGATATTATAGATTTTTGGTGAGAGAAATGGAGATGTTCCTAACGACATATCAGAGAACAGAAAATCCCTCATTTTAGAAAATTGCAAACTAACGAAGACACGTATAGTTGATGTTCTGCGCTCCAGAAACCTGCCTCTATACTCTCTGTAGATAGGCCATGAGATCCATCACAAAATATTACTTAAAGGAGGTATTAAAGACACCAGGTATCAATTGGACATACTACATGTGAGGACTAAGCGAAGAGAGAAACCAAGATGTCACCAGACTATGGACTAGCGGACTCAAGTTCGGTGACAAAGCTACAATATCAGCTTTGGAAAACTGAGAAGCGTCTAAATGGAGACCCTGTTGTGGCTTTGTCACTGACCTGAGTCCGCGAGACGGTCAATAGATGGCGTTTAGTTTTAGAGTTTGACGGGAGAGGCGACCTTTATTTTTTATAGATCAATTTTCTCCCAGAAAATTTCCAAATATACATATAACATTGCAGTAAGGACAGTAGAAAATCGTTTTAATTAAAAATAAACGTATAATCGCTATAAATAGTTAACATTTTCGATAAGAGATGGCGCTGTAATACATCATGTCTAAAGAATGGTGTATAGTGTCCCTATTTTATTAACACCTTATCTAAAAGATGGTTCAAACAAAGAGTTCAGCTAGTTCTATCAATCCTGTTCAAATGGTCATTTTATCATCATTAAGTAATGTCCACTGTATGTGTGTGTGGAGATATGTAAAATGGAAGATTAAAACAAAACAAAGTGTGAGGAAAACTTAAAAAAAAAAAAAAAAAAAAAACGAACTTTTTTTAATGTTCCAACCTTGGGGGAAAACCGAAATAGTTATGGAAGACGAGTTCCTCAAATGATTGTCGAATTAAAGAGGGTAAAAAAACGACTGCAAACAAAGACATGGAGGCTAAAATACACACGCTTTTGTAAACGAAAGAATAAAAAAAACAATAGTTTTTTTTTAATTCTTAAAATTGAAGAGATAGGCGAGAGGACTCGCCAGCAATGCGTTCGAAGATATCGTTCACGAAGGAGTTCATGATGACCTTGCTGGAGATTCCAGTGTCTGGGTGGACCATCACCTTGTAGATGGAGAAGCTCTGCTTTCCTTTCTTCTTGCGCTTCTTCTTGTCGGTGGTGTGCACAGCTTTCTGTGCCAGCCTTCTTGATGGCTTTTCCAGATGCAATGAGCGGTTTTTACTATATTTTTTACTGTTCGAAGTATCTTTAAGAACTATGAATGCCAACCAGGCAGCCTCTATCTTTACTAGAATAGTTTTCTAGTTCTTCTTCATTACACTCGGCGTGAAACTGAGGAGTGAAGACCTTGTCTGGAGGAGAACTCTCTCAAGGTGGGGAAACCTTCCTTGCTGAAGACATTTGTACACATACACAACTATATATAATAATATTTGGAAATACGTAAAATGGCCTGTGTGGGAATACAAGGGAAGATAGCCAGGTTAACAAACAACCCCCTTGGTAAAGAAGTATCACGACTTCATTCTCCCCTAGGGGACTTATCTTACTTAAAGCGGGTTATAAGCGGCTAGACGGGATGATCAAGGGACAGTTCTCACCGAGGTGGTCTAGACGCCAGTTGTTCTAAGGGTTGTTCTTCTATCATTCCTCCCCGATCTATTTCCTCACGGGACCTCTGGATCCTGTGTGTCCTTACCACCCATCACTCAACAACCACGACTGCTTCTAACCAACATGCCACACTGCATTCATCCAACAACATAAACATAAACTACATTACTACATATATATATATTCCCCTACATTTTATATACCATTTATTTACTATTTTATTATATTTTTTCCACCTTTGTAACAATTGATTAGAAGAATCAATAAAATTGTCGAATTGTTTCCTCATTACACTCTCAACTAATATTATTTGATGATTGAAAAAAAAACAAGATTCTACAGTCCCGAGGTCCCAAATACAAATGTAAGAATGTCAACTGATTAAGTTTAGGTACATCACAGTGGGTAATATAGAGAGATTTCAATGGACCTCTAGAAATACACTTTTTAAAGGTAAAATGTTGGTTATATCTTGGCGAATAACTTAAATAATAACTGCATTTTTAAATTTTACTTTCATGGATAATACTTAAGGAAGTTTTACCTTTTAGGGTACAATAAAAATAGGCTACATCGCTCTCTTCACCACTACAACAAGACATTTGCATACTCATTTAGCATAATCACACGCAGTAAATGTTTTTTACCCGCCATTAATAAAAAAAATCATTAATATACATTTAAAAATAAATAACAAAAAATATCTACGATATGCAAAAAGAAGTAAATGACCAAAAAAACATTCTAACGGTAAACGAAATAATTTCCCAATTACAGCGAAACAATTAAGAAAAAATTTGAAGAAAAAAAAATGCAGAAGATTAATTTACTCTCTTAAAAAAAAAGGAAGTGGAAATGGTATTGGGCAACCCTGAAATTAACCCTAATGAAACCATGGCGGCAAACAATGGCGGGAAGGTCGACGCTATAAACCCATCAAAACCTATCTTTGTCTGGCGTGGGGTTTCGAAAGAGAGAGAGAAAAAAATGGAGGGAAACTAGGCACGCAAAAAGTGGAAGTAAAATAAGAGAGAAAGAAAGGCTGACAAACCGTTGAACTCGAGCAGGGCAAACATCCAGGCGTTCGACAACCTCAATGTCACGTGATACGTCATTATGTCGGTAGTCGTCTGCTACGGCTTTGTTTTTTTGGCGGGAAAACTCAGAAATTGTGTCTGCGGCAGAGTTAAAGTTTTTAACGGGAAGTATTACTCGGAAATATTGTATGAAAAATATTTAGCTTGTGAACAGAAAAACGCAGTTGTAGTCTGTGTGTGGTGGGAAAAATCAGAAATTGTTTTTGGCGCGAAAAGAAGGAATAAATCTGCCGTGATTCCGTTTTTGGCGGAAAAACAATAATAATCTGCCGAAGAGTTCCGCTTTTGATTAAAAAAAAAAATAGTGGTAATATAGCGTAGGAGTTCTATTTTTGGCGGGAAACCAAAAATAATCTGCTGCAGAGTTCTGTTTTGGCGGGAAAACACAAAGATCGTATGGTTTCATTCTTTGGTTATGTTTATGGTGGGAAAACAAGAATTTGCGACGTTAACCCGGTATTCTTACACAAACACAAATGAATCAATGACACAAATTTGGAATGTAAAGAAAAAAAGTAAAACAACACGAAAAACACACACATACATAAGCCTTTATTAGGGAATTGCCCCATACATATTCTCCAAATTGGTTAAGGTAATAATCATCTTATGCTATTTACATAGAAATTGAACTGGCTTTACTCTTCGTGTCAAAGTCATTCACTTGTTGACTGGTCCTTACATAATGATGATCTAAAAAATATATAGTAAGCTAATGCCTTAGATGTGTTTGCTGATACTTTTGAAAGCAATACGTAGGGAGAAATAATATAATATGTAAATATGTAAACTATATTAGTATGTCAATCATCCTACCATGTGTAATGATGATAAAACCGTTACTACCGTCACGTTGAATTTTACATTCACACAACAAACATCGGATCTCTATATATATTTTAGTATCTTTAGACATTTTTCCAAATAAAAGGAAGGGGAAAAATATTCTATAAAATTTAATTTTCGAAAGAAAAAAGGTAAAGAATATATAAGTTAGAAAGAAAATGTGCTAATCAAGTCAGCGAGGTCAATGGACCAGAGCTATTGTTCTGGTATGGAAAGGTGTCTGTCTCCCCATTGTATGGTGATGTGGAAGTTCTATTGATGTCTTTCCAAGGTTTTTCTACAGATGTACAGAGATGGACTTCTATTGATGAGTGATGATTCATAAGTGCCAATTTGACAGGGGGATTCTACTACACATAGGGACGTTCTGGATTTCCTTTAAAACATTTTATTGATGAGAGATTCCTAGGTTGATTCTCTCTACTGAGATACAGAGATTCTCTATTAATCAAACGTTCTATTGATGAGGGATTCCCAGGTATATTCACACCCACAATAGATATTATGTGGGATATTCTATTGATGAGAGATTCCTAGGTTGATTCTACTTAGGTACAGAGATGGACGTTCTATTGATGAAAGATTCCTAGGTTGATTCTCTCTACTGAGATACAGAGATTCTCTATTAATCAAACGTTCTATTGATGAGGGATTCCCAGGTATATTCACACACAATAGATATTATGTGGGATATTCTTTTGATGAGAGATTCCTAGGTTGATTCTACTTAGGTACAGAGATGGACGTTCTATTGATGAAAGATTCCTAGGTTGATTCTCTCTACTGAGATACAGAGATTCTCTATTAATCAAACGTCCACAATTGATGAGGTATTCCCGGGTATATTCAATAGATATTATATGGGATATTCTATTGATGAGAGATTCCTAGGTTGATTCTACTGAGATACAGAGATGGACGTTCTATTGATGAAAGATTCCTAGGTTGATTCTCTCTACTGAGATACAGAGATTCTCTATTAATCAAACGTTCTATTGATGAGGTAGTCCCGGGTATATTCAATAGATATTATATGGAATATTCTATTGATGAGAGATTCCTTGGGTGATTTTCTCTACTGAGATACAGATTAGATGGAAAACATTTTATTGACAACACAAGTAAAATGGTAGGAGAGAAAAAATGCCATTCTAAGTCACGGAAGGATGCTCTATTGATGAGCGGTCAGTGACTTTCTTTAGTGAAGAGATATTCTATTGAAGAGGTGGATTTCTAAGTTTCTACTACAGTAACTCAGAAAGACATTGATGAAGAATTCCTAAGTTTATTCCACAAAGGAACGTGATCGCTTTTGATCGTGTTGTGTGATTTCGGAGAAATATGGGAAATGCCATAAACCAATATAATACTGATAAAATAACTAAGGATTTATTGATTAAAACCCAACGCTAACTAACGTTCCACAAATAGTTTATAGTTTTCAATTTAGTAATGATATAATTGGGATATTTCATTGATTTTTCTCAATAAGTTGCATAGAGGAATTTGCATTTCTAGAAGGCGTTCAAACCCACCAACATGTCATTGTCACACCATATACCACTATAGAAAACTATACTCCTTTTTTATGCCAAACGGAATAAGAGGGGGGGAGGTAACATATTTTTCTGGAGAACTGCTGGAATTGTGTGTTCCTAATTATTTGGAGTTAATATCTGAAACAGGCGCTTATCTCAAGTACACATTTTACAGTCCATAATAACCGTAGTGGGTATTTTAGCGACTGTTTTATTTGGCTACAGTGACCTTTATTGAAGACACGTGATAACCAAGTGTGAACAAAATTGCCTATGGCTCCTTAGAAAAAAAAACAGACATCAAAGACTTTTCACTTCCTTAAGTTTTGTCCATGAGTGTCTTAAAAAAAAATTATCATTCAATTAATATATATACAGTAGAACCACCCTTTAGCGGACACCTCTCTACAAAGAACAGTTTTCATTTTCAAAATGACCATTTTTACTATTTAGCAACTCTCCGGTTAGAGGACACCTCTCCATAAAGGACACTTTGGCTCTGCAATTAGGTATCCTTTACAGGGAGGTTCTACTGTATATAATCTCTTATATAACAAATTTTTAAAAATATTTTCATTTTATATGTTTGTGTAACCATTATTTTCTCTCTACCACTTTGGGGAGGCTAATAAATACCTCATGATATCATTGATTGTCAAAAGTATCCCCAAGAAACCAACAAAGTACTACTACAAGAGTATGGAATCCAGATAGAAGGAACATCACCATTGTAGATGGGGGGAGGAGATGTGGAACAAGCATGTTATGAAATCCCTCACGTGCGCAATAAATACCTCATGATATCATTGATTGTCAAAAGTATCCCCAAGAAACCAACAAAGTACTACTACAAGAGTATGGAATCCAGATAGAAGGAACATCACCATTGTAGATGGGGGGAGGAGATGTGGAACAAGCATGTTATGAAATCCCTCACGTGCGCAATAAATACCTCATGATATCATTGATTGTCAAAAGTATCCCCAAGAAACCAACAAAGTACGACAAGAGTATGGAATCCAGATAGAAGGAACATCACCATTGTAGATGGGGGGAGGAGATGTGGAACAAGCATGTTATGAAATCCCCTACGTGCGCAATAAATACCTCATGATATCATTGATTGTCAAAAGTATCCCCAAGAAACCAACAAAGTACGACAAGAGTATGGAATCCAGATAGAAGGAACATCACCATTGTAGATGGGGGGGAGGAGATGTGGAACAAGCATGTTATGAAATCCCCTACGTGCGCAATAAATGCCTCATGATATCATTGATTGTCAAAAGTATCCCCAAGAAACCAACAAAGTACGACAAGAGTATGGAATCCAGATAGAAGGAACATCACCATTGTAGATGGGGGGGGGGGGGGGGGGGGGAGATGTGGAACAAGCATGTTATGAAATCCCCTACGTGCGCAATAAATACCTCATGATATCATTGATTGTCAAAAGTATCCCCAAGAAACCAACAAAGTACGACAAGAGTATGGAATTCAGATAGAAGGAACATCACCATTGTAGATGGGGGGGAGGAGATGTGGAACAAGCATGTTATGAAATCCCCCACGTGTGCAATAAATGCCTCATGATATCATTGATTGTCAAAAGTATCCCCAAGAAACCAACAAAGTACGACAAGAGTATGGAATCCAGATAGAAGGAACATCACCATTGTAGATGGGGGGGAGGAGATGTGGAACAAGCATGTTATGAAATCCCCCACGTGTGCAATAAATACCTCATGTTATCATTGATTGTCAAAAGTATCCCCAAGAAACCAACAAAGTACGACAAGAGTATGGAATTCAGATAGAAGGAACATCATCATTATAGATGGGGGGAGGAGATGTGGAACAAGCATGTTATGAAATCCCTCACGTGTGCAATAAATGCCTCATGATATCATTGATTGTCAAAAGTATCCCCAAGAAACCAACAAAGTACGACAAGAGTATGGGAATCCAGATAGAAGGAACATCACCATTGTAGATGGGGGGAGATGTGGAACAAGCATGTTATGAAATCCCCCACGTGCGCAATAAATACCTCATGATATCATTGATTGTCAAAAGTATCCCCAAGAAACCAACAAAGTACGACAAGAGTATGGGAATCCAGATAGAAGGAACATCACCATTGTAGATGGGGGGAGATGTGGAACAAGCATGTTATGAAATCCCCCACGTGCGCAATAAATGCCTCATGATATCATTGATTGTCAAAAGTATCCCCAAGAAACCAACAAAGTACGACAAGAGTATGGAATCCAGATAGAAGGAACATCACCATTGTAGATGGGGGGAGGAGATGTGGAACAAGCATGTTATGAAATCCCCCACGTGTGCAATAAATGCCTCATGATATCATTGATTGTCAAAAGTATCCCCAAGAAACCAACAAAGTACGACAAGAGTATGGAATCCAGATAGAAGGAACATCACAATTGCAGATGGGGGGATATGTGGAACAAGAATGTTATGAAATCCCCCACGTGCGCAATAAATGCCTCATGATATCATTGATTGTCAAAAGTATCCCCAAGAAACCAACAAAGTACGACAAGAGTATGGAATCCAGATAGAAGGAACATCACCATTGTAGATGGGGGGAGGAGATGTGGAACAAGCATGTTATGAAATCCCCCACGTGTGCAATAAATGCCTCATGATATCATTGATTGTCAAAAGTATCCCCAAGAAACCAACAAAGTACGACAAGAGTATGGAATCCAGATAGAAGGAACATCACCATTGTAGATGGGGGGAGGAGATGTGGAACAAGCATGTTATGAAATCCCCCACGTGCGCAATAAATGCCTCATGATATCATTGATTGTCAAAAGTATCCCCAAGAAACCAACAAAGTACGACAAGAGTATGGAATCCAGATAGAAGGAACATCACCATTGTAGATGGGGGGATATGTGGAACAAGAATGTTATGAAATCCCCCACGTGCGCAATAAATGCCTCATGATATCATTGATTGTCAAAAGTATCCCCAAGAAACCAACAAAGTACGACAAGAGTATGGAATCCAGATAGAAGGAACATCACCATTGTAGATGGGGGGGAGATGTGGAACAAGAATGTTATGAAATCCCTCACGTGCGCAATAAATGCCGAGATTACAATACCTACCTACCTACCGAGAGGTAAAGGAACTTCTCATTGTGTTGTCAACATTATTCACATATTGCTGACATCTTATGTGACAGATAACACCAACTTTCCCTCTCAGACTGAATTATTTACTTTGGTAGATGACCTTGTGTTGCATAACACTGCGTCACTAAATTACATATCCCCCCCCCCCCCTTTTTTTTTTTCAATGAGAAATGTAAACATGTTAAGCTCGATAGTTCTTTCATTTCAATTCACCAATCTTATTACAATGATAAAAATCAAAATTTACATTTTAAACTAGTCAGTTTTCCAGTCAGTCAGTAAAGACTGAAAGAGTAATATACACTGTCGACACTCACGACCTGGGATCGAATCTTGCCATTGGATACTTTGTTTCTAAAGAAAATTTGCTTTAACGGCTCCATATTCTTGCAGAAGTCCAACCACACCAGTGAGTGCAAGTTCCTGGTTTCAAAATACAACAACAAAAAGCCTTTATTTAGGGTCACTGGCCCTATACAGGATTCACCAGAGGTATGCATAAGAACAAAGCAGTGAGACAAAGGAAACAACGATATAGACAGAAGAAAAAGGAAAAAAAAAAAAACAAGAAAGAGAAAGAGGGAAGCCAGAAAAACAACACAAAAAGAGTAGCAGTAAGAAAGTGAGGAGTGAGCTGGTTTCAAAATAACTTTATTAGGTACTGCTCAAAAAGAGCAACACATCTTATGTTATTTACAATGAAAAATATAAACAGGTTCTAATAGAAAAACGTGTCCAATGCGGGATTCAATCTTGGTTCATGTCTGTCGGGAATCGAAGGTTTTACCCACTCATCCACGGACTTCTGTTATAGTGAGTGAATGCAAGTAACCAAACGAGAAACTGGCACACTTATAAATGAAATAGTTGAACTGCTTTTTACATGTGTTGCAATGTGAATGCCACTTAGATGTCGAATCACCAGAGCATCTTCTGTTAACTTGCCCTCTTGACTAATCAAATTGTATGCAAATATACTTTGAAACATTACCAAATTGTCTTAGTGTATATACTCTATCTTATGAGAACTTTGTTAAGTTTAGAACTATTTGTACAATAATTTACAAAACACTACTAATCCATCGTGTAAATAATTAATCATATATATGTAAATAATACTAGCACAGCACAATAGTCCTTTGGACTTCGGACATAAATAAATAAATGTGTTGCAATTAGGGCCACCAATCCCGGGATCCCGGAGCCAAATAATGATCCCGAAATCCCGGGATTCTGCTCGAAAAATCCCGGGATTACTGGTTTGTGCATGAAAACCCGCGCAAAAATATATTTTTTCTTATCTAGCATTTTGGTAATCAAACAGATGATGAGATAGCACACTTTTGACGTTTTGTTTATACAGCTGCATTGCAGAGGAGCTGCAAGCACAATCTCATTATCTCAGCAAAGATCTGCAAAATCTTTTCAAAAGAGAATTTTAGAAGAGCGATGCAATAAAACATCTTTAGTCCTCCAATATCTGCACAATACGCAAGCACAGTTAGAAAAAAAGAAGATGGTCAAAGACTTTAGCGTGAAATTGCTTTTGCGTCTTAAACCGTTACAGGAACAAATGGCCGAAGTAAGAATTCAGGCTGATAATTCGCAACTTCCTCGGAGTTTACAAGAACCCCATGAGCCATCACAATCGAATGACCATCTTACAATTGAGCGCCGATTGCAAGAAGCTATTGAGGCTGCCTCTTCAACTTCAATTGCAACACCTACACCAGACTCCGCATCCTACTCAACTATGATTAACCACGAACTTAATATTGCTGCTCAGTCAGGCAAACTAGGACCCCATTTAGAGAGTGTGTATCAATACTTGCTGACAATTCCGCCAACGTCTGTGGAATCGGAAAGAGTCTTCTCCTCCTCTGGATACCTATGCAATAAGATACGTTCTAGTTTGCATGATGACACTCTTGACAAATTATCTTTCCTACGCTCAAATCTTTTTCGAAATTGAATTTTCATCCTTAAAATAAAGTATTTCATGGTTTTTAAAACGGTGCTGTCTTTTTTCTAAACATTAATACATAGTTGGACAAAATGCAATAATGATTACATTTTCTATAATCACAATTGCAAATAATCATGATTAGATTTGCTATAATTACAATTACAAGTAATTTTAATCACAATTGCTATCATTATATATAGAATTACGAGTAATTATGTTTACATTCTAATGCAAAATTAATTTTATTTTGCAAAGTAATGCATTGCAAAGTAATCGTAATTACAAGGTAATGTATTACTTTGAATGGATTACTGCCCAACACTACATTAAGAGATGTGGTCTAAGAGTTCCAAGAACAGTAATTTTTTTCCAGATGTGTATACAGTAATTGACAGATAATTTCAAACTAACCCAAAAGCAATGATTTAGTTCATAAGCAGGCGCAAAATATATGGCTTTCAGGTTGTTTTCATCGAAGTAAGTGCCACGTCATTGGCACTATATAAAAGAAATAAATAAAAATATAACGAACGAAACGATATACCTCTTGGCGTAGAAACACGAAAATGTTTTTCAATCCCGGGATATCCCGGGATCCCGGGATTGAGAAAAAAGCAATCCCGAATCCCGGGATTGAAAATATGTACCGGGATTGGAAGCCCTAGTTGCAATTATAGAGTTAAAATCAGTCGCTAACTACCCACCATGATTTTCATGGCCACGTGTACATTAGAGATTTGTACTAGCTACGAGGCATGTTGGATGTGAACTCAGAGAGAGTGGCCCGAGGAGTCGAGGGGGTCTGATATATTATCGTGTCAAAGATGAACTGCTGGTAATCCGACTATGTTTTTCAGACCGACGGTGTAATCGGAGACCTTTCTCCTGTCTGGCGCCGGCTGGCTCTCTATCTAATTTTATTGTTTCGTTTTGGTATTACATGATGGTCAAACTGGCGAGTTGGATTGTGTCCATAATTTTGTTGGTTACAATATAGCTATATTACACACATATGGGGATATAAGGTATATATTGAAATATATTGCTACGGACATAATAATACTTGGTTGAAGAAAAATTTGTGGAGAAATCATTCAGAAAAGTCAAGCAATATTCGACACTAGAGTCTTATTTTTATAAATTTAAATAATTTTATCTATCGAAAAAATGTGAAATAATTAATTTTTGGCAATGTTTTTTTCTCTTTTAACATATACAAGTATTTCATATATACTTGTATTCCATCAAATATTATCTCTACAGAGATCTTACTACAATGATAAAAGTTATTTTATATAAGCCCTCTCATTCAATAACCTGTACCGCTCATAAAGATCAACCTAGTTTATGTTATTTACAATGAAACAGATTCTTCACAAAAAAAGGTGTCCAATGCGGATTCGATCCCAGTTCATGGCTGTCGGAAACCGACGTCCTATACCGCCAACAATAAACTGTTTTTTTTTAAATTTTATTTGATATGTTAAAGAAACACTTTGCCATTGATCTCTGAATCTTGATCTCTTGATCTTGATCACTGAAATGATCCCTTAAAAATTTTTGAAGCCTGCGGTGCTTTAGCTATGCTTGGTGCTGCCTTGGTTCCCTCATAAACGGCGCTCTCGCCCTCTTCTCCCCCGGGGTGCCCACTTGCCCTTCCGGCGCCTCTCCAGCCCTCTCCTTGGCCCTCCACTGCGGCGGGCGCTTGGTGACTCTCAAAGATGTTGTGCCTTAAAATGCTTATCCGAAAGCATGTAGAAGGCGGATTAATTGTTAATAAGAAACACTTTGCCTTGTCACACACTAAGTCTTTGTTAAAAAAATTGATATAAACGAGATAATAGAATATATATAGTGATGTGGAAATAAAACTTCCACACACACATCCAAATATCTTTCCTGTCTCTTATACTCAATGAAGTGTCTTCAACGGTCAAAAAGAAGGTCAACAATAAGTAGTGGGAGGGTTCACCACTGATGAGCCAGGCCCTCCCATTAATCTTTCCATTGCAGTAAGTAAGGACAGTAGAAATTGTTTAATTTTCAAAAGAATCATACGCGTCTATAATAGTTTCGAATATTCATAACAGATGGCGCGCTGATGCATCAATAATAAGTGATGGAATCATCAGTATGAAAATTCCTATTAATCCATCTAAAAACGTCGGTTTCAGCCGTAGGGGAAAATTCCATAGGGAGGATCACCTGTCTTTCACCAATGTTTGACATACGTTCACAGATGTCACAATGGGAGATATGGGACAACGCTATCTTATAGATTGCTGTTACAAGCGAGGTCTAGGTTAGTTCAGAGGCTTATGTTATTTAGAAACATGTAAACAAGTGCTCCATGGTGACTTTTTTTGGCTTATCCCTAGTACACGTGGTACAGGCCATGATAATCATGGTGAGTAGAAGTAGGCGACTGCTTTTACTGTAAGTGCATCACATGTCTACACATGTGAAAAGCAGTTCGACTTTTGTACTTACAAATCTGCCAGAGCCCCGTTTGGTTACTTGCACTCGCTGGTTGGGTTGGACTTTTGGAAGAATCGGGACTATTGGAACTTTTTATTTTATTTTAATCAGAAAAAAAGTGCCCAATGCGGTAATCGAACCCGGGTCGTAGCGGTCGAAAACCAACAGTTTAGACCATCCTTCTACCGACCTCCTGGTATTTATTCCGACAGATGGCGTAGGCTATCAGCGACTTTCAGTTGCATGATAAGGAGATGCCTTTAAAAAAAATATTATCTACCTTATCCCAGTGCAATTTCACATAGATAGAAGGCATCTCCTGACCATATTTGTAAGCATAATATATATTTATAATTAGAGCTTATGTCCATAGTTCATCTAAAATACCCATTCAAAGAGTCTAGCATCAGTATCATTATAAAAGAAAGTTCCAAAAATGCAATAGAAGACTTCAGCGCCGTAATGAAGAATCGGTGACGATAAAGCAGAAGGTATCAACCAGGTAGGATGACACACACACAGATGACATTAATAGGACCGTCCCCTATTTAAAAAAAAAAAAACTGGGCTCAGCTGGCCCAGCTGATAGTACCCTGTAAGGGCTCCTAATCCAGGTATACAGAATGAGCAGCGTTTGTACTCCATGTTAGGGGCAGCTGCACATGGCGTATGTTCCTCATGTCAGAGGCGGCCATTTCTTTTGGAGCTAAGTCGGTCTGCCACTGAGTAATGCTCCCAGTCTTAATGACAAAGGCAGATGCATTCTACTTCACCCAGTCATGATGGTTGTCAAACAGACACCATGAAGGGGACAACTTGATACCCTAATATGATTGAGTGGAGATAAGAAAGAAGAAGATGTATTGAATGGGGGTCGGTGGAAGGATGGTCTAAACCATTGGTTTTCAACTACTACAAACCTAGGTCGAATACCACATTGGGCACTTTTTTTCTAATAAAAACAATGGTTGCCTGTAAAGTCGGTTTTACGGGCGAAGATTTTACGTGACAACGGTAGAATATTTATTGATATGAATATATTTAAATTGCACAATAGGAACAAGGAATTGAATGAAAATAAGAATTGCACAAATTTTAACTATAGAAATATATTTTGTTTACTAAAACATTGTACATGTAAACTTAAACTTAACTAATTCCTATTTGAGTGATTTTGTTGAGGATAGGACGATGATAGGAGAAATATGAAATGAAAGGAAGTGTTTCTGCTGTAATGTGTCTTGCGAAAGTCAAGTCGATAGTTGTTCCTTTTAACGTAGTTGACTTAGAAACGTTTGATACGCAATCAAGATTATACGTATTTTTCATGAAATTAAGAAACGAGTTGTCAGGCTTTACGTTTTTGTTAGAATCACCACACAGAAGAATCGGTATACTAGAATCAACTTGCACGAACGGTGGCACGTACTGGCTGTTGTGAATGTACGGACCGAGTCCTTGCCATAGTAACATTCCAATATCCTGCATACTAGCTCCTGGATGAATATATACAGCACCGAGTATAAACTTGAAGCTAGTATTAGCGGCGAAGAGCAAGTAACTTCAGTCATGCACATGTCACCCTTGGTTTTAATGACACGAGTTACGTCTGTAATCGCAACTTGGAACACTTCCGCCGTAGATGTCGATGATAATTTACGATAGATCGCCACTCCACCAGCCGCGTTGGTATTTGAAATTCAAAACACTTATTCAGATCGAAGGTTCAATTTTTGCTAAATAAATTTGAAATTAAATTAAATTTGTAATTGTAAATGATGAAGTTGCATGCGCCGATTCAATGCGCCTAATTCTCTAGCGCTGCGCGCGCAACACTCTCGTTCGGTGACTCATCGTAACGTTACCGGGCGTTACACTTTTTCATAAGTGACTCCCAGCCGCAACCTAATTTAAGACGTTGTCACGTCAATAACCTTGGTTGGCCGGGATCTATTCGTGCAGTGTACTTTACTGTAGAAAGTGTAGAGCTCTCATCCTTTCTACACTACAGAGATCTTAGTGTAAATTTATAAATGGCTTCCATTTGTGTCCCCTCGTTTCTTTCACATGTCCAACCCCCACCAGCGAATGTGCAAGTAAGTAAGAACTCCACCTTTGCCGGTCCCAAGCCCGGATGAAAAAGGAGGAGGGGGAGCAGTAACAAGCTCGCTAAAAACCTGGGCTCAGCTGGCCCGGCTGATAGTACCCTGTAAGGGCTCCCAGGGATACAGGATGAGCAGTGTTTGTACTCCATGTTAGGAGCGGCTGCACATGGCGTCTGTTCCTCATGTCAGAGGCGGCCATTTCTTTTGGAACTAAGTCAGTGGCTTGCTACTGAGTAGTGCTCCCAGTCTTAATGACAAAGGCAGACACATTCTACTTCACCCAGTCATGATGGTTGTCAAACGAACACCATCAAGGGTCACAACTTGATATCCTAATATGATTGAGTGGAGATAAGAAGAAGAAGTAAGTAACCAAATAGGATAAACTGGTATAACCTTATAAGTTTTTAAAAAGTAAAAATATAAAATTTAGGTAAAAAGTTTCTTTTAATTTTGGTTTTGCAAGCTTCCGAGCAGCGTTGCCCGGGTCATTCGGCAAATACCTTATAAGCGAAAAAGACGAACTGCTTTCTACACGCATTTCATTGCGTTTACATTTTTGTTTCTGAATTACGTTTCCATTTGTGGTAACGAAACATGAAAAAAAAAAAAGTTCGAATTTTTTCAAATTATTATTATCTCTAGTACACGTTGTACAAGCCATGATAATAATGGTGAGTAGAAGTTAGCGAATACTTTTACTGTAAGTGCACCACATGTCTACATATGAAAAGCAGTTCGACTTTTGCAATTACAAATGTGCCAGAGCCCCGTTTAGTTACTTGCACTCGTTGGTGGGGTTGAACTTTTGCAAGAATTGTAGACCATTGAAGCGTTATTGTCTGAATCCCGATATACATGCTAAAAGGTACAACTTCCTTAAGTTTTTGTCCATGAGTGTAGTTATCTCGTGTGTCTTCAATAAAGGTCACTGTAATATCTTTCAGAGTTATTGTCTAAATCCCGATATACATGTTAAAAGGTACAACTTCCTTAAGTTTTTGTCCATGAGTGTAGTTATCTCGTGTCTTCAATAAAGGTCACTGTAATATATTTCAGAGTTATTGTCTGAACCCGATATACATGCTAAAAGGTATAACTTCCTTAAGTTTTGTCCATGAGTTTTCCATATAATTAAACTATTGTTCCAACTTTTACAAGTTTTATTGTATGTGTAAATATCTTTATTTACGGGAGAGGTTGCTAACCAAAATGGATGATTTTTGAGCCCCTGTTGTGTGTTTCCAATACATTTTGTCCATGAGAGTGTATACCACGTTATATAAAAGATAATGTCCTTACAATTATCAATTTGAGAAACGAGCATTCTCTATGAAGACTCCCTCCTTGTCTGGAGGAGAACTCTCTCGAGGTAGGGAAACCTTCCTTGCTGAAGAAATTTGTACACATACACAACTATATATATTCCCCTACATTTTATCTACCCTTTATTTGCTATTTTATTATATACTAGCGGATGTACCCGGCTTCGCCCAGGTTTTTCTCGAGGGAATGTTTGTAGTCTAGTAATAAGAAAATAAACTACACCTAAAAACTATCAGAGAAAAGAGAAACCACGGAAGGTGAACAGAAAAATGCTTACAATGGATGTTATGTTTACGATATCAAGTTAAATAAAAACAAAGATAAAATTTGCATATGTTGGTCACTATAAATTTGTATATTTGTTAGGCGAAATTAGAAACATGATAAAACAATTGGGTATTTAAAAACAAATGTAGAAATAAAAGTTGAAGTATAATAAACAATGTTAAAGATTAGTTTTAATTATTAATCAAGATTGTGTGTGAATATGTGAAAAAGATGTAATATCGTTGTTGTTTTCTTGGCCGACTGTTTTACATATGGTGTTATCTTAAAATTGCTTGTTTTGAATATTTTTTAGATTGAGATTATTAGCTAGTATGTAAAAAAATTAACTCTGTTGAAATTTAATTTTGTATTTATATATAAATAAAATTAACTCTGTTGATTTTTTTGTATTTAATCGATAACAGCGAAGTTATGCATGTTAATGTTAGGAAATATATTTTGATGTTAAGCAAAACCTGCTCCATCTCGTTTTACATAAATGTTGAAAATTTGGTTGAATTTGATGCATTGTAACGAAAGTTTTTAGTGATGTCCACTTATGAAATTTCCATTTTATTAATATAGATTTTTTCCATCTTTGGAACAATTGATTATAAGAATCAATAAAATTGTTTAAATTGTCTATAAAGGGAACAGAGAATAGAAGAACAAAGAAAGAGAGGGGGGAGGATTCAGTCAATACCAATGCTCTCATCAAAATGAAAGAAAGGTCAACGCCATCGTTCCACCAACCTTCCGTTACTGGAAACAAAGCCTAGCAACCCTGATAAACTCTGTGATATCATTTATTCAGCAGGAAACAACCAGGTGTGGCCGCACTTTTCTCTATGATTAAAAAAAGAAGAAAGAAATAGAAGAATTGCGAGTTATATATTATAATATCTACTCTGTGAGATATTGATAAGAAAAAAGAAATCCTGCGTAAAATTTCCTTTACTTGAAACACACTAAAACATTTTCCCCTACAAATTACTCTTTTATAATGACAACATTTTAAAAAATTGAGCATATTTAATTTTTTAAGGAGACAGAGGCTGTTCACATTTTGTTATCTCGTGTCTTCAATAAAGGTCACTGTAATATCTTTCAGAGTTATTGTCTGAATCCCGATATACATGCTAAAAAGGTACAACTTCCTTAAGTTTTGTCCATGAGTATAGTTATCTCGTGTGTCTTCAATAAAGGTCACTGTAATATCTTTCAGAGTTATTTTCCTGATACTTAATATTACGAATAAAAAGGGGGGGGGGGGGGGGATTACAATGTTGTCTCCCTCTCTTTCTAAAGCTGTTGATACACTCATGGACAAAACTTAAGGAAGTGGAAGGTCTTTGATATCGTCGTTCGTCTGTATTCTTTAAGGAGACAGAGGCTGTTCACACTTGGTTATCTCGTGTATCTTCAATAAAGGTCACTGTGATGTCTTTCAGAGTTATTGTCTCAATCTCGATATACATGTTAAAAGGTACAACTTCCTTAAGTTTTGTCCATGAGTGTAGTTATCTCGTGTATCTTCAATAAAGGTCACTGTGATATCTTTCAGAGTTATTGTCTCAATCCCGATATACATGTTAAAAGGTACAACTTCCTTAAGTTTTGTCCATGAGTGTAGTTATCTCGTGTATCTTCAATAAAGGTCACTGTAATATCTTTCAGAGTTATTGTCAGAATCCCGATATACATGCTGAAAGGTACAACTTACTCAAGATTTTGTCTATATGTGTATTTAAAAAATAAAAGTAGCGTTATAAACATTATTTCTAATTCTCAGTGATAGATGGCGGTATAAATTGATATATCGCATTAAGTTGATATAAGGAGGGTTGTTTCATTTGTGAAAGATAAAAAAAAAGGTACAACTTTATTTTTGTCCATGAGTGTAACACCAACTCGATCTATACAAGGAAAGGTCACTTTCCCACGTCTAAATAAGACGTCAAAACCAAACGCCAGCAATTGATCCTTACTGCAAACAATTAGAATCAGGTCGGTAACAAAGCAACAACACCAGATTTGACAAACTCAGAACGCTCACCTGGAGATCATGGGTTTGGACTATGGCCCTCGTCAGTTTAGGGAAGACTTTGATTTCATAGAACCACAAGGGATTCACGAAATCTTCAACATTTTAGCTAGCAAAAAGAGGATAGGCCAATTCTATGGCTAAAATATTGATGGGAATTTTGCCGGGTGGATTTATTAGTTGTTAAGAATGCTATCCTTGGAATTCTCTTTCAACAGCAATATACTATTACTAGCCGAATGACCCGGGCAACGCCCGGGGTTTACCCGATTAAATGCTTTTATTAAAATACTATTCGTTACAATTATAAATTGTCATGTATAATATATAAATGAGTTTTAAATATTGTAAAAAAAAAATGCATCGGCCGGGAATCGAACCCGGGGCGCCCGCGTGGCAGGCGAGCATTCTACCACTGAACCAAAAGCAAACGGTGACAGAAGTGTCTCGCGCATTGGCGGCACCAAATGATGGGGGGGGGGGGGCAAAGGTGGCGTGATCGTAGCCGACCAATAGGAGGGCGCCAGCAAACCGTGACAGAGGCCATGACGCTCGTAACTGTATATAGAATGTTGAGTAAAATTAATCAGGCCTCCAGGGAAAAGTGTCTTTTCAAAACGTTTTTATTCTCTAGCCAATCTTTGAAATTTCATGGATAGAATATTAATGTAGTGGCTTCATCGAGTTTGCATATATGGCCAGTTGTGAATGTGGCACGAGACGACCAGAGCTGGTTAGAAAGAAACAAACGTAATATGCAAATTAACTCGTCATTTCGATTAATTTGCATATTCTCTAGTTAGTTAGTTTTTTACTCCTTCCAGACCGAATATCCAATATAATGTCAAAGTGTCACAATCAGAGAAGTTAAATATATTGTGGAAACGTATATATAAGGAACAAACAAACAGACTTTTAATTTATATAGAACATCTGGAGACAAATAACATAGCTCTATTGACATCCCGTCAAAATATAGGCAAAAGAACATCTGAAGAGGAAAAACTAAAGACGTAAAAAAGTCGAAAGACTTAGAATAAAAACACGGGGGACAAAAGACAAACGTTTATCGTATAAAAAAAAAAACAACAACAAAAAAGACAAAAATAAGTTGGTATTCATCATCGCGATCATCATCTTGTTCCGCGCGCCAGGATGGGGGGGGGGGGGAGTGGAGCGTGCGCTATATATATGTATATAGGGGGGCAGGGGTCTATTAGTGTACTTCCCCCCTTTCTCTCACGTGGGACAGCAGAAATCTCATTTTTAGTTCTCTTTTTTTAGATGGGGGAGAAAGAAAGAAAGGAAGGGATTGCGTGCATCATTCCTGGAGTATTACATTACACCATAATACCCCCCACATATATTTACATACCACCCGGCTCAGCCAACTTGGCCATGTCCTCCATTAAGGTTGTCACAACCCACGATTGAGAGATTTTTAACTCCGCCTTTGCCAGTCCCAAGCCCGGATGAAAAAGGAGGAGGGGGAGCAGTTACAAGCTCGCTAAAAAACCTAGGCTCAGCTGGCCCGGCTGATAGTACCCTGTAAGGGCTCCTAATCCAGGGATACAGGATGAGCAGTGTTTGTACTCCATGTTAGGAGCACTGCAAATGGCGTCTGTTCCTCATGTCAGAGGCGGCCATTTCTTTTGGAGCTAAGTCGGTCTGCCACTGAGTAGTGCTCCCAGTCTTAATGTCAAAGGCAGACGCATTCTACTTCACCCAGTCATGATGGTTGTCAAACAGACACCATCAAGGGTCACAACTTGATACCCTAATATGATTGAGTGGAGATGAGAAAAAGACGATTGAGAGAACAAGTATGTCTACAAATATGAGGAGAAAGTCCAGTCTGGCCATCTAAGAACAATGAGTGAATTCGGACTAGGGTCAGTCCAGGGAAGGACTTGTTTTGATAGAACCACAAGGGATTCATAAAATCTTCAACAAAGAGGAGTTTAGCGCTGCCAAAGCTGCAGAGTTTGGTGGAGAATCGCCAACGGGTCTCCAGCGACACCAAGCTGTATTGACAAGATGTCAATAAAATTATGTTAATTGTCATTGTCTAAGGACAATGACTTTCCAGAGCGGTTGTCTGATTTCCCCACTACGTGTCAAGTGCAACGTGAAACTTATAACGACATCGTTGACTGTATTGGTTGTTAACAGGAGTGGGAATACGACTGAGAGAGGCATCATGGATATTCTCCTAAGAAAAGATAGAAGTTCTTGATTTTCAGCATTGACCTTCCAGAATTGTTGCAAAGGCTTTCTAACTAAGTACCAAGTGCAACTTCAAAACTTCAATCCCTAACCACACCATCGACTGCTTCAGGTGAACAGGAATTAGCTGGAGCTGAGCAGAGGCAACCAGCATCAAGTATGTTCTCCTAGGAAGACAGCAGTTCTTGATTTCCTGAATCGACCTTCTAGAGTTGTTGTAAGTCACTATGTATCAAGTGCAACTCCTAACCACACCATTGGCTGCATCAGGTGAACAGGAATGGATTGGAGCAGAGCAGAGGCAACCAGCATCAAGTATGTTCTCCTAGGAAGACAGCAGTTCTTGATTTCCTGAATCGACCTTCTAGAGTTGTTGTAAGGCACTATGTACCAAGTGCAACTCCTAACCACACCATTGTCTGCATCGGGTGTGAACAGGAATGGATTGGAGCAGAGCAGAGCAGAGGCAACCAGCATCAATTATGTCCAACCAAGTGGACAGTAATCCTTGATTACCAGACATATATATCTGGTCTCATCTAAGGGGACCTTCTAGAGTGGGTTTCCCAATATGTTAAACACACTACATTGGTTCATCCATCGATGAGCTCTACCAATGAAAAGTAATGAGGATTGAGTGAAGATAATCAAGAAGAAGAGAATCCCTCCAATGTGACATTACCATTTTTTTTATTGAGGTAAAAAAATTCATTTATATATTGTTGTTGTTAAAGTGATGAAACACAAATCACCAGGTACATCGAAAGGGGGAAAGAATGAAGAACCACTGAGGAAGATCGAATTTGAAGTAGCTAGGTAGAAGAAATCATCAAACTGAAGGAACATCAAGAGGATTGGTCAATGGGTCGTGTATTGAATCAAGGGGGAAAATGAAAGGGGGGAGGAGATGAAGCCTCGTGTTTGTGATTGGCCAACAGAGCTGATAAACAAGCACGGTGTAGGAAGTGTGTTATTGGTTGGCCGTGACACATGGGTTTACACGGCTATTATTTACAATTGGCCTTCAATGTTTAACTCTTTGAAAATCGAGTTTTGGTGAAAGTGATGTGTCCTGGTATATCGTTCTCAGACAAAGAGAATATTGTGGTTTGAATGAAACTTGCATTAATAACTCTGGTATATTAATTTGACATTATATCATCAACACCCATTTAAAAAAAAAAGATAAATTAATATATCGTGTTGTCTTTTATAATTAAAAATGGGTGCATGTAGTCGAGGCCCATTAGCTCAGTTGGTTAGAGCGTCGTGCTAATAACGCGAAGGTCGTGGGTTCGATCCCCCATGGGCCATTTTTTTTTTTTTTTTAATAACTAAAATGAACGACATTTGAAAATTATCCCGCATGTGTTTCTTTTGAACGAAAAATCGAAATTCATTTTAAGGAGAAATAACGATTATTTCTAACCTTGAACCTCGTTCAAAAGAAACACATGCGGGATAATTTTCAAATGTCGTTCTACAATCATAAGCCGCATTATATTGTATTATAAATAACCAAAATAAAAAGAAATATTAAACGATGCATTAAGAGATCACCTGAACGCTCCCCACAAATACTTATGAATTCTCACTATGGCCCACCAGTTTCATTAAGTCAATTAAAGATGGGTACGTTAGTTTTCTCGACCGCCATGACCCAGGTTCGATTTCCGCATTGGGCACTTTTTTTCTGATAAAAAAAAAAAAAAAATGCTCCAATGGCCCTCGATTCTTGCAAAAGTCCAACCCCACCAGCTCGTGCAAGTAACCAAACGGGTCTCTGGCATATTTGTAAGTGCAAAAGTCTAACTGCTTTTCATGCGGTGCACTTACAGTAAAAGCAGTCGCTAATTACCTACCATGATTATCATGGCCTGTACCACGTGTGCTAGGGATAAGCAAAAAAAAAGATAGGAACTTAGAGAGCGGTTTAGCTCCATGGCCTGGATGATTACACCCTGGCCATCCTGGAGTATACCAAGATACACATCTATAAGTACTTCCTCGGCGTGGAACTGAGGAGTGAAGACCTTGTCTGGAGGAGGACTCTCTCAATGTGAGGAAGTCTTCCTTGCTGAAGATATTTGTATATATACAGCTGTATATATTTCCCTACATTTTTAATTATCCCTTTACTATATATTACCCCTTTATCATAATGTTTTCTGTTAAACGACATTTAAAAATTATATTGTACAAGCGGATGTACCCGGCTTCGCCCGAGGTTTTACCCGAGTAAAGGTTTGTCTAACGAACATTTGTTAAAACAATTCTCTATAAACTTATTTAAAAATATATATATTTTGATAATTTGAAACTCGTAAATTTGAATCTCTCGATAAAGTGAACATTTTCCCCGGTCCCTGTGTGCCGTGTCATCCTGAATTTTGTCTTTCCTAATTTTCTACATTACAAAATCATCGTTTTATCTAGTGAACATTTTTTCCCGGTCCCTTGAAAAATACTGGATAAGTTGAATAAAATCAATATTAATTGGTTCCCTCGGTAATTGGAAGTTAAAGGAATAGTATCTTCGCCTTGAATTGTATCATTATTCTTGTCTCAAATAAATTGCCGTGTCATCCTGAGATAATCTTACTTTTGATAAATAATCTTTAAGATAATAAACTTAGTGATAATAAAACTTATAGATAAAAAAACTTGTTATCATCGTCGCAAGGTGGCGCTGCTTGCGAGTTAAATCTACAAATCTGCAAATAACTAAGGATATTCAAGATATTCAAGAAATTATTTTTCAAAAACCTTCCCGGGGATATACCTAATAATATCCCAAATTTTTACGGCGATTGGATGTATGGTTTTTGAATCTATAGAGTACAGACAGACAGAAAGACAGACAGACAGATATTCAATTTTATATATATATATATATATATAGATTATAATGTTTTCTGTTTAAATCC
>CP092873.1:87776122-87869165 GCA_030710605.1 Cordylochernes scorpioides | reverse complement strand
ATTCTCTTCACTACCAAACTCCTACCCACATATTCTGGAATAGGCTTTTTCATTCAGTTATTCTGGGCTATTGTAGATTGTGATCCGCTTTAAAAATAAACAACAATGTCACCTTGAAATTATATGTATGTACCTCTACAGACCTATAAGCCTATGTCCATAGTTCACTAAACACCCCTAAGCTGCCTTCCATAGAAAATGCAGGGTATATAACAAAACCAGTCCAATACAATAGTAGAGCGGTCTAGAGATTAATTTGGCGAAACCGCTGAGAGGGTTCACTACTGATGAGCCAAGCCCTCTCATTCAATAACTCATATCATTGCAGTAAGGTCTGTAGAGATAATATTTGATGATATTTAAAAGAAACGCATTGCCAGTAAATTTATTTGTGTAAGATTTTAATGTCACTACAATGATTAATTAACCATATCGTGGTATTTTTTGTTTCATATGCTGTTGATATGAATACATGATACAGAACAAACAATCACTCGAATAAACCCACATTTATTTAAAGCGATTTGTTGTAGATTTTTGTATTAGATGTGACTGGCTCAGTATAATACTCTCAAGTGTATATGTCATGGTTTATGAGTACATTCGTGGACAAAATTTAAGGAAGTTTCACCCTTCAGCATGTATAACGGGATTCAGATAATATAACATGAAAGATATTACAGTGACCTTTATTGAAGAAACACGAGATAACTACACTCATGGACAAAACTTAAGGAAGTTGTACCTTTCAGCATGTATATCGGGATTCAGATAATATAACATGAAAGATATTACAGTGACCTTTATTGAAGACACACGAGATAACTACACTCATGGACAAAACTTAAGGAAGTTGTACCTTTCAGCATGTATATCGGGATTCAGATAATATAACATGAAAGATATTACAGTGACCTTTATTGAAGAAACACGAGATAACTACACTCATGGACAAAACTTAAGGAAGTTGTACCTTTTAGCATGTATATCGGGATTCAGACAATAACTCTGAAAGATATTACAGTGACCTTTATTGAAGACATACGAGATAACTACACTCATGGACAAAACTTAAGGAAGTTGTACCTTTCAGCATGTATATCGGGATTCAGACAATAACTCTAAAAGATATTATAGTGACCTTTATTGAAGACACACGAGATAACTACACTCATGGACAAAACTTAAGGAAGTTGTACCTTTTAGCATGTATATCGGGATTCAGACAATAACTATGAAAGATATTACAGTGACCTTTATTGAAGACACACGAGATAACTACACTCATGGACAAAACTTAAGGCAGTTTTACCTTTTAGCATGTATATCGGGATTCAGATAATATAACATGAAAGATATTACAGTGACCTTTATAGAAGGCACACGACATAACCAAGTGTAAACAAAATTGCCTCTGTCTCCTTCAAAAACAGATGACCGGCGATATCAAAAACTTTAAGCTTTGTCCACAAGTGCATTGTAATGCTGATAAGAATGGATTCTTGTCATCATTCTATCCCGGAGTCGAAACTATGACAGTGTCTTTTTTTTCCGACTTAAATAACAGTGTTAAAAAATAGTACAAGTGTGATATTGTAATGCGATAAGGTGCATAAATTATGAAAAAAGACATCTAATGCTCTGATTCCTTTTTTCATAATTTATGCACCTTATCCCAGTACAATATATAAATTTGTACTATTTTTTCACATTGTGTCGCGGTCTCACGCAATTCTGGCCTTAACTACCCGTTTCATGATTTTTCAGGATGCCTGAATGACCTGTTTTTTGGTCGTTGAGGTACAGCTTGCACCACGCTGATGAGGGCCAACAGCCCGAAACGCGTCCGTGGTTAGCTTTTCTTGATTAATCAAGAATGGGTATTTGGCCAATTCTGGAATAATTAAAATTCAACGAGAATAGTTTATATTTATTCCGATAGATGGCGCAAGCCATCAGCAACTTTCAGTTGCACGATAAGGAGATACCTTTTTTCATTAAATAACAGCGTTTATTATTATTCGTTTTATGTACTTGTATAGAAGGGCAAAGATGCCCGAAAGCCTGAGATTACATTAATAAAAACGAAACTCATCTCCAGAAAAATCCGTTGTATTATTTTAATGTATAATCAGGAGATTTAAATGAAGATAGGGAGAGAATAACAATATGCTATGTTGACACTATATAATTGATTGTTTAAGGAAAGTTTAGGACTGGTTCTAAATTCATTCGTAGAAATGGCTATCAGCTAGTTTATGGTATTATTGGTTTCTTTCCTTTTACAAGGTAATGAAATTCTGAGGAATTGTTTCGTTGATGACAACATAGTTACCATTGTATTTGAGATTGTTTCAAAAGGCGATAATATTGCGCTGCCGTTTTTTTGTATTCTCGGTACGCGGTTATGTGGAACCTTGAATGTTCTGGGAACACACAGCATGTTCTGGTAGCTCTCTCAACAAGCCAGCCTGAAACTGTTATTGTTCTCATCTATCGCCGATTGCCGTGGTTTACCGATATTGGTCAATGGAGGGATTGTTGTTTGCTGTTGTTGCTATATGGAACCTTGAATGTTCTGGGAACACAGCATGTTCTGGTAGCTATCTCTCGACAAGCCAGTATGAAACTGCTATTGTTCTCATCTATTACCGATCGCCGTGGTTTAACGATATTGGTCAATGGAGGGATTGTTGCCTGCTGTTGATAACCAACTTCTGTTTCCTATGTGGAACCTTGAATGTTCTGGGAACACAGCATGTTCTGGTAGCTCTCTCAACAAGCCAGTACGAAACTGTTATTGTATTCATCTATCGCCGATCGCCGTGGTTTACCGATATTGGTCACTGGAGAGATTGTTGTTTGCTGTTGATAGCCAACTTCTGTGTTTCCTATGTGGAACCTTGAATGTTCTGGGAACACACGACATGTTCTCGTAGATCTCTCGACAAGCCATTATGAAACTGTTATTGTTCTCATCTATTACCAATCGCCGTGGGTTATTGGTATACTGGTATATTGGTCACTGGAGGGATTGTTGCCTGCTGTTTGTTGTTGATAACCAACTTCTGTGACTCCTATGACATTGTTGTCTAGTTCTTAAAAAAAAAAAAAAAAAAAAACGATCTTCTTCTTTAACCAGGTGTCTGGTTTTTTAAGTTCACATATTGATGGAGGAATGATGATATAAACTGTCGATTTTTTCGACATCTACGATTCGAGATCAAATCCGGCATTTGGCACTTTTTTTTTTTTCTACTTCGATTGCCCCCAATTCTAGCACAAGACCAGTGAGTACATGTGTGCACTTAGGGTTAAAGGCCTTGACTATCCATTATGATTATTATTACCTGTACTATGTGTACTTATGTTTTTTTTTTTTCTGTAACAGCAATAATCCATTCTCAAAGCTCTTCTATTACAGTAGAATCTCCATAATAAGGACTCTCTCTTTCTTCAGAAAATAACTCTCTCTACAAAAGACAATTTTCATTACCGAAAATACCATTTTGACTCTATAACAACTCTCTAGTAAAAGGACACCTCTCCCTAATAAAATACACTCATGGACAAAACTTAAGAAAAGTGTACCTTTTAGCATGTACAGTTAAACCTGTCTATAGCGCCCCCTTTTGGGACTCACCAAAATAGGGTGCTATAGACAGGTCACTTTTAATGTAAATCGCATCGTACGTACTACCGTACGTAATCAGGCGCTATAGAGAGGAAGGCGCTATTTAGAGGGGGCGCTATAGACAGGTTTAACTGTATATCGAGATTAAAACAAAATCTCTGAAAATATTTGATACACAGTGACCTTTATAGAACACACACGAGATAACCAGTGTGAATGAAATAGCCTCTGTCTCCTTAAAAAAAATGGATCTGTAACTATATGCTGCGCTATAGAGAGATATTGAGTATTGTACCCAAACTGATGACACACCAGAACTGATCCATTCCAAGCTAAAGATGGAAATTTTGCCTAGAGGAAATTGATCTTTAAAAATAAAATTCGCCTCTCCCAGCAAAGGAAGATTTCATCTGATCCCTTGTGTATCTCATGAATTAAAGCCCGCACTAGACTGACGAGGGCCATTAGCCCGAAACCATGGTCTCTAGGTGGACGCTTTTCAGTTTGCCAAAGCTGGGGTCGTGGCTTTGTCACCGACCTAAGTCCGCTAGTTTGCGGTTATAGTCAATAGATGGTGCTCAGTTTTAGTGTCTATCTTGCCAGTAGAGGTGACCATTATGTTTATAGATCCATTCCAAGCTGCTGTATGAAACCTGTCCACAGGAACTAAGAGATGTGTGGTGCAGAGAGGAGGGCTACCTGGTGCTACAGGAAGATCAAGCTCCCAGTCAGCAATCAGCTTCATCATCCCAAGGCAGCACCAAACCTGTGGTGTATGGAGAACTGGTCATCCTAGGCTACAATGGCTGTCTGCCCCAGGGAGAACGTGGCCGTCGCCGCAGCAAGTACACACTGACCGCCAGGGAATGGCCCAATGGCATCAAGAAGTCCCGGCATTATGTCGTAGACACGCCATCTACCAGCAAGGTAGCTCTTTCTACCTTAGCCTGTGGTACTCTAACCTCTTTAATTCAACACATGTCATGGGATAGAGGTGATTCTTGTAGAATTAAAGTCTTCTGTTGTATTAGAGTAGGATTAAAGTAGTCAGTAAGGTATCTCCAACAGCCTGTGGTACTCTAACCACTTTAATTCAACACATGTCATGGGATAGAGGTGATTCTTGTAGAATTGAAGTCTTATGTTGTATTAGAGTAGGATTAAAGTAGTCAGTAAGGTATCTCCAACAGCCTGTGGTACTCTAACCACTTTAATTCAACACATGTCATGGGATAGAGGTGATTCTTGTAGAATTGAAGTCTTATGTTGTATTAGAGTAGGATTAAAGTAGTCAGTAAGGTAGTTCTTTCTACCATAGCCTGTGGTACTCTAACCTCTTTAATTCAACACATGTCATGGGATAGAGGTGATTCTTGTAGAATTAAAGTCTTCTGTTGTATTAGAGTAGGATTAAAGTAGTCAGTAAGGTAGTTCTTTCTACCATAGCCTGTGGTACTCTAACCTCTTTAATTCAACACATGTCATGGGATAGAGGTGATTCTTGTAGAATTAAAGTCTTCTGTTGTATTAGAGTAGGATTAAAGTAGTCAGTAAGGTAGCTCCAACAGCCTGTGGTACTCTAACCTCTTTAATTCAACACATGTCATGGGATAGAGGTGATTCTTGTAGAATTAAAGTCTTCTGTTGTATTAGAGTAGGATTAAAGTAGTCAGTAAGGTAGCTCCAACAGCCTGTGGTACTCTAACCTCTTTAATTCAACACATGTCATGGGATAGAGGTGATTCTTGTGGAATTAAAGTCTTATGTTGTATTAGAGTAGGATTAAAATAGCCAGTAAGGTAGCTCCCACAGCCTGTGTACTCTAACCTATTTAATTCAACACATGTCATGGGATAGAGGTGATTCTTGTAGAATTAAAGTCTTCTGTTGTATTAGAGTAGGATTAAAGTAGTCAGTAAGGTAGCTCCAACAGCCTGTGGTACTCTAACCTCTTTAATTCAACACATGTCATGGGATAGAGGTGATTCTTGTAGAATTGAAGTCTTATGTTGTATTAGAGTAGGATTAAAGTAGTCAGTAAGGTAGTTCTTTCTACCATAGCCTGTGGTACTCTAACCTCTTTAATTCAACACATGTCATGGGATAGAGGTGATTCTTGTAGAATTAAAGTCTTCTGTTGTATTAGAGTAGGATTAAAGTAGTCAGTAAGGTAGTTCTTTCTACCATAGCCTGTGGTACTCTAACCTCTTTAATTCAACACATGTCATGGGATAGAGGTGATTCTTGTAGAATTAAAGTCTTCTGTTGTATTAGAGTAGGATTAAAGTAGTCAGTAAGGTAGCTCTTCCTCCCATAGCCTGTGGTACTCTAACCTCTTTAATTCAACACATGCCATAGGATAGAGGTGATTCTTGTAGAATTGAAGTCTTATGTTGTATTAGAGTAGGATTAAAGTAGTCAGTAAGGTAGCTCTTCCTCCCATAGCCTGTGGTACTCTAACCTCTTTAATTCAACACATGTCATAGGATAGAGGTGATTCTTGTAGAATTGAAGTCTTATGTTGTATTAGAGTAGGATTAAAATAGTCAGTAAGGTAGCTCCAACAGCCTGTGGTACTCTAACCTCTTTAATTCAACACATGTCATGGGATAGAGGTGATTCTTGTAGAATTAAAGTCTTCTGTTGTATTAGAGTAGGATTAAAGTAGTCAGTAAGGTAGCTCTTCCTCCCATAGCCTGTGGTACTCTAACCTCTTTAATTCAACACATGCCATAGGATAGAGGTGATTCTTGTAGAATTGAAGTCTTATGTTGTATTAGAGTAGGATTAAAGTAGTCAGTAAGGTAGCTCTTCCTCCCATAGCCTGTGGTACTCTAACCTCTTTAATTCAACACATGTCATAGGATAGAGGTGATTCTTGTAGAATTGAAGTCTTATGTTGTATTAGAGTAGGATTAAAATAGTCAGTAAGGTAGCTCCCATAGCCTGTGGTACTCTAACCTCTTTAATTCAACACATGTCATGGGATAGAGGTGATTCTTGTAGAATTGAAGTCTTATGTTGTATTAGAGTAGGATTAAAGTAGTCAGTAAGGTAGCTCTTCCTCCCATAGCCTGTGGTACTCTAACCTCTTTAATTCAACACATGCCATAGGATAGAGGTGATTCTTGTAGAATTGAAGTCTTATGTTGTATTAGAGTAGGATTAAAGTAGTCAGTAAGGTAGCTCTTCCTCCCATAGCCTGTGGTACTCTAACCTCTTTAATTCAACACATGTCATAGGATAGAGGTGATTCTTGTAGAATTGAAGTCTTATGTTGTATTAGAGTAGGATTAAAATAGTCAGTAAGGTAGCTCCCATAGCCTGTGGTACTCTAACCTCTTTAATTCAACACATGTCATGGGATAGAGGTGATTCTTGTAGAATTGAAGTCTTATGTTGTATTAGAGTAGGATTAAAGTAGTCAGTAAGGTAGCTCCCATAGCCTGTGGTACTCTAACCTCTTTAATTCAACACATGTCATGGGATAGAGGTGATTCTTGTAGAATTGAAGTCTTATGTTGTATTAGAGTAGGATTAAAGTAGTCAGTAAGGTAGCTCCAACAGCCTGTGGTACTCTAACCTCTTTAATTCAACACATGTCATGGGATAGAGGTGATTCTTGTAGAATTAAAGTCTTATGTTGTATTAGAGTAGGATTAAAGTAGTCAGTAAGGTAGCTCCCACAGCTTGTGTATTTGGAAGATAGAGGCTGTCTGCCCTGCATTCATATTTCTTTTTTAAAAATAGACACTTCGGCCAGTTAAAGTTTTATTTTCTCTACGTTTCAACAAAAATCTTTGTCAAGAGAAATCTTCTTTCTTATCTCCACTCAATCATATTAAGGGGGTCGGTGGAAGGGTGGTTAAACCGTTTGGTTTTCGACCACTAGGACCCGGGTTCGATTCCCGCATTGGGCACTTTTTTCTGTTAAAAAAAAAAAATGCTCCAATGGCCCCCGATTCTTGCAAAAGTCCAACCCCACCAGCGAGTGCAAGTAACCAAACGGGGCTCTGGTACATTTGTAAGTGCAAAGTCAAACTGCTTTTCACATGTGTAGACATGTGGTGCGCTTACAGTAAAAGCAGTCGCTAACTACCCACCATGATTCATGATTATCGTGGCCTGTACCACATGTACTAGGGATAAGCAAAAATATATATTGTTGCACTGGGCTGCGGTTTGGCAGATCCTTCAGTCTTGAGTCTCTCCTCGGACGTGTCTTGCATCTTTCCAGAACGTGTCTCAACCATTCTACAAGGTTAAACCAGTCAATAATAAGACAACTATAAATTTAGGTAGCACCTAGAATATCTCTTTATTCATCACATCAAAGTTTAAAGCATGTGGGGTATTTAGTGTATCAAAATACAAATGTTTTATAGTACATAATATTTTATAGTAATAATCTGTTTTATAAAAATAAATAAATGTATCATTTAAAATTTAAATATATTAAAAATATATAATATTATAAATAATTTTAAAAATACGTGCATTAATCATGATGCAACAATATATTAAGGTATCAAGCTTGAGACTTTTGATGGTGTCTGTTGGGGATGAGTAGAGCTCATCAATGGATGAATCAATACAGTCAATGATGTGTTTTGGGGTTGCAGGTTGACACTTAGTACATAGTGGGGAAACTTTGCAACCATTCTGGAAAGTCATTGTCCGTAGATGACCAGACTTAAGTCTGGAAATCAAAGGCTGTTGTTCTCATGGGAGGACAGAACCGGTGCTTGTCCTTCCTGCTCTGTACCAGTCATGTGCAGAATTAGATTTCCATTCCTGCAGTCATGATGGTTAGGAGAAATAAAAATAAAGCATTTGGCAAGGCGTTAAAAATTGTTTAGCTGTACTTTAACCTCTTTAATTCAACACATGTCATGGGATAGAGGAGATTCCTGTGGAATTGAAGTCTTATGTGTTTTATTATAGTAAAATTAAGGTAGATACTTTTTGATGGGGATTTGTAAAATGGCTACCTTATAGTAAGTTAATTATAAGGCAATAACAGCCATCTATACATAAGAAATTAAAGCACAAATGTTTCTTTTACACATAAAACAAACTTCTCGATATAAACATTTATAAGTAATTCTACTGTCCTAAAAGCTTATATCCATTGTTTACTTAAATACCATTTCTAAGATTCCACCCTTCAGTGTAGCATATATAAGCAGAATGATCCAATACAGTATTAGAGCTCTGAGAAGCGGTCTCTGGTAGATTAAATTGGTGACACCAAGAATGACGCATGCAAGAGAAATAAATTGTTGGTGGTGAAGAGTTTCTGTACTACAGTAGGACTTCCATGAGAGGACATTCTCCAGTAAGAGAACACTTCTCTCTAAAGGACATTTTCGTTCTGCAACTAGGTATCCTTTACGGGGAGGTTTTACTGTATAGTCAGCCAATTTCTCTCATTTAAAGAAGTGATAGAACGATTCTATTTTCATTTAAACTAACTTCGTCTACTATTTAGCAACTCTCCAGTAAGAGAACACTTCTCTCTAAAGGACATTTTCGTTCTGCAACTAGGTATCCTTTACGGGGAGGTTTTACTGTATAGTCAGCCAATTTCTCTCATTTAAATAAGTGATAGAACGATTCTATTTTCATTTAAACTAACTTCGTCTACTATTTAGCAACTCTCCTGTAAGAGGACACCTCTCTGTAAAGGATACTTTTGCTCTACATTTAGATATCCTTTACAAATAGGTTCTGCTGTATAACATATTTGTTCAGGCTTTCAACCCTGCTTGAACTTCTACAAATATTTATTACTTGTATATATACTTATATACTTTTAGAACCTCTCTGTAAAGGACAAAACCTAATTACAGAGCCAAAGTGTCCTTTAGGGAGAGGTGTCCTCTCACAGAAAAGTTACTAATAAGTAAAAATGGTAATTTTACAAATGAAAACTGTCCTTTATAGAAAGAGGTGTCCTCTAGCGCGAGTGTCCTCTCATGGAAGTTCTACTGTACTTTTAGAAGAATAAGTTTGAAAAAGCTTGTATGTAAATATGATATATTAACTGGCACAATTTGGATTATAGATTATAAACACAAGGTAATAAGATCAAATCCAAATAAATAAATAGTGTGTGACATTTTGGTAACAGGGTTGTTACCATCTTCAGACAAAAGTACTGAGGTACTGAAACGTCACACACTATTTATTTACTGTTGTTATAAACCATGTGGTTAAAATAGATGGGACTTCCAACTTGGAATACTTTAGAATTATGATGTTAAACCAATAATAAGGCACAATTTTGGATTTCATTCAGTACTTTTGTCTGAAGATGGTAACAACGCTGTTACGGAAATGTCACACACTATTTATTTATTTGGATTTGGTCTTATTACCTTGAGAAGTATCTACTGATAAAGTGTGTTACACACTATTTATTTGGATTTGGTCATTATTACCTTGTATTTAGAAGTATCTACTGTACTTTATAATCTTCTTTCTGTCTATAAGAGTAATTCAGAGTGCCACGTTGTGTTTCAGGCTGTCCAGAATGCCAATATCCATTCCATATCCTACACCCTCTCCCGCAACCAGGCTGTTATTGTGGAGTACGAGCATGACCCTGAGACAGACCTCTTCCAGGTAACTAAACCCCACCTCCTTTATATTTACATATAAGCTCTTCGGTAGTTATGCAAACACAGATGTCGCCAATATGTAACTTGGATGAGTGTAAGTCAAGATTTCCACATATCATCTCTAATTACTACTCTTTTGCATTTATATATATGCATATTAAAAATAAAAAAGGCATATCCTGACCAGGAACACATGTGCTTTTTAGAAGGCAGAGCGCCATCTGGTGGAACAGAAATCAACTAAACATTGATTTAGCCTGTTCCCTGATATTTGGCCAACAGTTTGGCCTTAAATACCCATTTCTTGGTTTCTCAAGAAGCCTCTGGGACCAAAAATATTTTTGGTCGCAGTGGTACAACCTACTCCACGCTGACGAGCGCCAACAGCATGAAACACATTCTTGGATGGCTTTTCTTGATTTATCAAGAAATTGAATTGGCCAAATATCAGGGAACAGGCTAAATCAATGTTTAGTTGATTTCTTTTCTACCAGATGGCGTTCTGCCTTCTAAAAAGCACATGTGCTCCTGGCCAGGATATGCCTTTTTTATTTTTAATATCAACACGTGACCTTTTTATTTTTTCTATTGTTTTTTCACATACAAGGTATGTCCCATAAGTTCCCGGACTGGGTCCATAAAAAAATAAATAAATGAAAAATGTAAATGAATTTGACTGTTTATTATAGAAAAAATATCTGGCAACACGGTGGTACCAATATCGAGGCTGTATATGCGCGCGCGCCAAAGTTATTCTAATTTATTTAAAGGTTACACCTTGCGCTGCGGCGATTTTACGATGGAACAAAAATTGAAGCAGAGGATTTGCATAGAATTTTGTGTGAAACTTCAAATATCAGCAACCGACACTTTTGAAATGCTTAATAAAGCATTCCCCAATAACGCCCCAAAGAGGACAACTGTTTTTGAATGGCATTCTAGATTTAAAGCTGGCAGAATTTCCATTGAAGATGATCCTCGTCAAGGACGCCCAACATTTCAAAGGACTGATGAAAATGTGCAAAAATCACCGATTTGATAAAAGAAAATCCTCAAACCACTTTGCTGGAGCTAGAGCAAGACACAGGCATCTCTAAAACAACAATTGGAAGGATCGTAACCGAAGATTTGAGGCTCAAAAAGACTCCTGCAAAATTCATCCCAAGATTCCTCACTAATGAGCAAAAACTGTGTCGGCTTGCAACCTGTGAGGACATGCTGGAAATGAAAAGAACGGATCCGGAATGGAAAGACAAGATAATCACAGGCGACGAGACATGGGTCTATGGCTATGACCCTGAAACCAAGTGTTAATCTGCCGAATGGAGAGGTCAGGGTGAGCCTAGACCCAAAAAATCCAGGATATTGAAATTCAGAAACAAGGTGTTGCTGGTCGCTTTTTTGGATAACAAGGGTATTGTTCATCACGAGTATCTTCCTGCAGGCCAGACAGTTATTAAGGAAATGTATTTGAGCATTCTTCGCCGTCTAAGGGAAGCGATTCGAAAAAAAAGGCCAGAAAAATGGACTAATGGTGACTGGATCCTACACCATGACAATGCCCGCCCTCACACAGCGCACTTGGTGACGAGTTTTTTGGCGAAAAACGGGACAGAAATCCTACCTCAACCACCCTATTCCCCAGACATCGCACCAAATGACTTTTTCCTGTTCCCCAAACTCAAAGCAGTTCTAAAAGGAAGACATTTTGACACCAGGGAAGACATAATAGAAAAATCGCTGCTGGCATTGAAGAGCATTCCAAAAGAGGCCTATAAAAACTGTTTCGACAATTGGGAGAAACGATGGCGCTGGTGCGTTGAAGCAAGGGGGGATTACTTTGAAAAGTTTTAATAAAAAAATTTTAAAAAAATCTTACCTTTTTTTTTATGGACCCAGTCCGGGAACTTATGGGACATACCTTGTATATGCATATATTGAACTAATGTAAAATGTAAATACAAATGAAAAAAATATGACACTTTATGTTTAATGGTCATGTTTGCACAATTGTGTTTAAATACAACTCACACAAAGACATACTTTTTTTTTTTCACCTGATCAGTGTAATTATGCAAATTCTTGATTTCTCAGGAAGCTTCTGGGACCAAATTTTTGGTTGTTGAGATACAGCCTGCGCCACACACACTGACAAGGGCCAACACCCTGAAATGCATTCGTGGTTGACTTTTCTTGATTAATCAAGAAAATGGGTTGGCCAAATATCATAGAAAAAGCCTAAGTTGATGTTTTGTTGATTGTTGTTCCACTAGATGGCGCTCTGCCTTCTGAAATACTCATGTGAGCAGTCAGGATTATGCCTTTTTTTTTGTATCTGAAATATTGGTAATACCCTTTACAATTCAATATGTTGCAATATAGTACACTGTGGCCTGTGATTGCAAAACGACACTTTCCGTTCATCATTACTCTTCATAATTCATCCTTTCATACCTCATCCAAAAAGGTTAGAAATAGTCAATATTTCACCTTGAAATAAAATTTTGATTTTTCATTGAAAAGAAACTCATGCGGTGTAACTTCAA
Organism: Cordylochernes scorpioides; assembly: GCA_030710605.1. NCBI lineage: Eukaryota > Metazoa > Arthropoda > Arachnida > Pseudoscorpiones > Chernetidae > Cordylochernes > Cordylochernes scorpioides. The sequence goes on along the minus strand of CP092873.1, from coordinate 87,856,362 downwards.
GTGTCGTTTTACAATTCAATATGTGCTCTTCATTATTATTTATATACAGTAGAACCTCCCTTTAGCAGACACCCTGCCAGCAGACACCTCTCCACAAAGGACTGTTTTCATTTTTGCAAAAATTACCATGTTTACAATTTAGCAACTCTCTGGTAAGAGGACACCTCTCCCTAAAGGACACTTTGGCTCTGTAATTAGGTGTCCTTTACAGGGAGGTAGTTCTACTGTATATATATTTGACCAATATAAGGAGTTATCTTAACCTATGGATTGCAGTTATTCCTTGTTCCAAAATCACTTTATTAGGTACCGCTCAAAAAGAGCAACTTAGCTTATGATATTTGCAACAATGAATAATATTTTTGAAAATAGAGCAATCCATTGATAAATCTTTAATTAAAAAGGCATATATTGGATCAAAATATAATTTATTTACCAATATTTACCACAACTGAACGCCAACCTTTATCAAGGTGTTATAACATTTTAAAGTGTGTCAACAACAAACTCAGCGCCACATAACGTCAACAGCATTAAGTTTTTAAAAATATTCTGTTATATTCAATGGGAAGAAAAAAATTTTTCAATGTTTTAAAAAAACTTAATGCTGTTGACGTTATGTGGCGCTGAGTTTTTTGTTGACACACTTTAAAATGTTATAACACCTTGATAAAGGTTGGCGTTCAGCCAACTGAAATATTGTTAAAATAAATGATATTTTGATCCAATATATGCCTTTTTAATTAAATGAATAATATATGAGAAGGTTATTCACATATTAAAACAAAGTCTCCAATGTGGGATCAGATCCCGGTTCATGGCTGTCAGGAATTGTGGGTTTCACCCACTCATCCACCGACTCTCTCATGGATTGCCCTCTATATTCTCTTCTCAATATATACAGGTAAACCTGTCTATAGCGCCCCCTCTTGGGACTCACCAAAATAGGGTGCTATAGAGAGGTCACTTTTAATGTAAATCTCGCAGCGTACTATGTATTTAAAATTGGGCGCTATAGAGAAGGAGGTGCTATTTAGAGGGGGCGTTATAGACAGGTTTAACTGTACTTGTTTAATCCAGTAAAGTGTTATTTTGTTCTTTCTCCAACTTCTAAAAACACAAGGTTTTTTTTTTTTCAATACAAATGTGTTATAAGTTTATCGATGTAAAAGGTAAATGAAGGTATACTGAAGTTATATCTCCTAAGACTACGTGAATGTATGTAAATGAATTATGCAAATTGCTTGTTGCCCTCATCACCCAAGAGACTACTTAACCCTAATGAGAGACATTAGTAATTGCGAAAGAGGGATAAAACAAACTCCAAATAATTTATTTACTGTCATTATACCTTTGGCCATCTTACCTTGTTGTTCCCCTTGTGTAAAAATTATACAAATTCCATGAATTCATGCTCTTCGAGCTGTTTTATGATAAGCAGCAGCCTCTCCCAAAGGTCCTGTTTAGTACATCTAATGTAAACCAAAATGTGTTCTGGAGCTGCAGGTGCCAAGCTACATTTTGGGAAAGTGGGGAAGATGCACTGTGCACTTTAGAATGCAGAAAATTGCATAGATTTGTTTATAAGCCCATTCTTTTTATAGACAAGTCTCTCTATGACAACATCACTTCAAACATGCGGATTTTTCTAAATCTACTGTGCCACTCATCAAAATAGTACAATAAAATGTTTCATATATGTTCATGGAAAAAAACTTAAGGAAGTGGAAAGTCTCTGATGTTGCCAATTTTTTTTGAAGGAAACATAGGAAATTTTGTTCACACTTGGTTATCTCGTGTGTCTTCAATATAGGTCACTGTAATATGAACACAAGATAATAAGACCAAATCCAAATAAATAAATAGTGTGTGATGTTTCGGTAACAGCGTTGTTACCATCTTCAGACAAAAGTGCTTAATCACACTATTTATTTAGATTTGGTCTTATTACCTTCTGTTTATAAACTATAATCCAAATTGTGCCTTATCGTCACTGTAATTTCACCCTCCATACATCATCCATTCATATATAGACCATCACTCTTCATATATTCAACCTTTTCATACGTCATCCAAAAGTTAGAAATATTAAATTATTTCTCTTTGAAATTAAAAATGATTTTCATAAATATAAAAAGAAACTTATGCGGTTAAACTGGTTGCATAGCTTTATAATTATACGCCGCAGTCATTTATAAGTATTATTAGTCAGTTTAAATATCTTTCAGAGTTTACTGTCTGAAATTCTATATAAATGCTAAAAGGTGCCTCAAAATAAAAGTTTTAACCAATCAATAGGCCCCATTACAGTAGTCTCCCATGAGAAACCATGGCCAAAGCCCAGTCTGTTCTGGAGGAGGTAACTTATCAGAGATTCAATCATATTAGACCAAGTTATGAGAAGTCTTTCAACCAAAACCATCTCTAATGAGAAACAACTTCCAGGAGGGACCATGAACAGTACTGTACTGTATTTGATAATATGGCTCTGGTAAGTTTTGACAGAAGTCCCCTATAGGCCACAAAGAGATAAGTAGACTGTTGTTCATAGTCAATTCTTCATATTTATTCAATTATGTAAATTCATGTATCCTGTTTCTTACTTTGCTTCTTGGATCCTGCAGTCGAGTCTTTTGTAAGACTTTGGGTCTTAATGGGGGCTTTTGTTGTTATGTTGTATATATGTATGTATATATCATACTTACATAATCTTTCTTCTTCTGTATATTCCCCACTTTCACAGGCCTATCTCTCTTGTAATCTCGGGGAGAATCCTCTATAAGACCAGTGTGTCTTAATAAAGGCTTTTGTGTGTGTGTATCCTGTATTTACATATATTCCTCTTTTAAAATTCTATTGCCTATTTCCATTGCCTTGTTTTAGTTTAGCTGAAGAAGGGATTGCCCGAAATCTCTTCCTTTAATCAAGTAAATAAAAAGTGTTGCAGTAATTTTTGTTGTAATTTGTTGCAATCCTGTGATAAAAAAGACTTGTTCACCAAGGGGCTGTATGTAGATTGGGAGATCCCCAGAGAGTTCCATAGACTTCGTGGTACTGGACACACTGCCAGTGGACCAGCGAACTCTGGAGGTGGAACGCAACCTGAAACAGAGCACCATCTCGCGCTTCGCATGCCGTCTGCTGATTGAGAGGGACTCCATCCACCATGCTACCACCATCTACGCAGCTGGCTTTGATGCCTCCAAGAATATCTTCCTGGGGGTAAGTTACTGAGGTAGTTGTTTGATCAATCATATTGCCACATAGAATAATCTGTAGCAAGGCCTACTGGGGGGATTCTTTGTAATGTTACATCAGCTCTCTCACACACACACCTAACACAAGGTAATATAAGAACAAATAAATGAATAGTGTGTGACGTTTTGGTAACAACATTGTTACCATGATAAAGTACAATTTTTAAAAAAATAATTTTAAAAATCATTTTATGAATACCCACTCTGATATTGTTTAGCCATAAATCAGTATCCAGTTGTATAGTCTTGTTTCTGTAACAATATTCTTTGAGACTCAGTGTAGAAGTGGTATAAGCTGCTGGTTTCCAATGACCCTTGGATCAAATCCCATATTGGGCCCCCCCCCCCTTTTTTTTTTCTTAAGAAAAAAAATGCTCACAAGTGTCCTGTGATTCTTGAAAAAGTTCAATCCCACCAGTAGTAAGTGCAAGTAAACAAACAGGGCTCTGGCATACTGGTAAATGAGAAAGTTAAACTTCTCTCTATATCTGTAGAGATGTGATAATGCACAATTTGGATTATTCTATATACAGTTACGAGCGTCATGCGTCATGTCTTCATCTCTGTCACCGTTTGCTTTTTTTTTGGAATGGCGCTCTCCTATTGGTTGGCTACGATCACGCCACCACTACGCGAGACACTTTGTTTTTGACTTTGCCCCCCCCCCCCCCCCCCCACTCGCTTTTTGTAACTATTGTGTTGGAGCGGGTCGCTCCTTAAATAAATGCATATATTAGTTAATAACTAAATGGAATCCTCTCTTTCTTTTTCCCAGTAAGAGCCCGGGTCATTTGGCTAGTAGATTATAAACACGGCGCTCTCCTATTGGTTGGCTACGATCACGCCACCACTACGTGAGACACTTTGTTTTTGACTTTGCCCCCCCCACTCGCTTTTTGGTTTTTGTAACTATTGTGTTGGAGCGGGTCGCTCCTTAAATAAATGCATATATTAGTTAATAACTAAATGGAATCCTCTCTTTCTTTTTCCCAGTAAGAGCCTGGGTCATTTGGCTAGTAGATTATAAACACATGGTAATATAACCAAATCCAAATAAATAAACACACTATTTATTTATTTGGATTTGATCTTATTACCTTGTGTCTAGAGATGTGATGATACACTTACAGTAAAAGAAGTAGGCAACTTCTATCCACCATGATTATCATGGCCTGTACCCTATGTTCTACTCTAGAGATAATAAATAATAATATTCTTTATTTGATTAGATGTTCTCCAAGTGACTTTTTGGTTGTTTTAATAGATGCCTTGTTTTAATTGTCTTTGTGTATACATTCTCTCCTCCATCTTAAATTTCAAGGGAATTATTTTTGTTTTTAATGTTTTGAATTTGAGTTATACAGTAGAACCTCCCTGTAAAGGACAACACCTAATTGCAGAGCTAAAGTGTCCTTTAGAGAGAGATGTCCTCTAGTGCGAGTTTCTTCTCATTGAGCTTCTATTGTATTATTCATGTTTTTTTTAATTATCCCAAGTACATGTGATACAGGCCATGATAATCATGGTGGGTAGTTAACGACTTCTTTTACTGCAAGTACACCACATGTCTACACATATGAAAAGCAGTTCGACTTTGGCATTTACAATTGTACCAGAGCCCTGTTTGGTTACTTGCATTCACTGGTGGGGTTGGACTTTTATCGGTAGGGCCATTGGAGCATTTTTTTTTTTTATTAGAAAAAAAGTGTCAAGTGCAGGTTTCGATCCTGGGTTGTAACGGTCGAAAACCAATGGTTTAGACCACCCTTCCACCGACCCCCTATTGATGTATTGAGTGTGCAGGAGAAGGCCACCAAATGGCTGAAGGACAGTGAGATGGACGGCCTCACCACCAACGGAGTCCTTATCATGCACCCCACAGATGGGCCAGAGGGAGACCTGCGGCCTGGGATGTGGCATGAGGTGTCCGTGGGTGGTGCCATCTATACACTGAGGGAGTCCCGCTCCGCTGCCAAGTGTGGCTTGCTAGTGAGTCCTGTCACAATGTGCTTCTTTTTGGAAGGAAATATTTACCATTCTTATTGATAACCTGATAAGGCACAATTTGGATTATATTACATACAGTTACGAGCGTCATGCGTGGCCTCTGTCACAGTTTGCTTTTTTTTGGAATGGCGCCCTCCTATTGGTTGGCTACGATCACGCCACCTTTGCCACCCCCCCCCCCCCCCCATTTCTGTAACTATTGTGTTGGAGCGGGTCGCTCCTTAAATAAATGCATATATTAGTTAATAACCAAATGGAATCCTCTCTTTCTTTTTCCCAGTAAGAGACGCCTACGGAAGCCAACAGTACATAGACAGATAAAGCACATAGGCTATAGTTATTAACTAATATATGCATTTATTTAAGGCGCCAATTTATAATTGTAACAAATAGTATTTGAATCAAAACATTCAATCGGGTAAAACACGGGCGTTGCCCGGGTCATTCGGCTAGTAGATTATAAACCCAAGGTAATAAGACCATATCCAAATAAATAAATATTGACAATTGAAACAAATTTTATTGACTTCTTGTCAATAATTTACATTAAAAATTGAAATAATGGATAAACTAAAATATAGATTATCATGCGGGGGATGTGCCCCGGCGAGTGAGCCCTCTTTCCCAGGCGATAAGCGGGTCCTCCGGTCAGCCCAACCTGTACAAAGTACTGGTAGATGATGGATTTGGCCGATGCCAAGATGGCCAGGTCATCACTGTTACCTAAACATCACACATTATTTATTTATTTGGATTCGGTCTTATTACCTTGTGCTTATTGATACCCCCTTATCTGTCAGGTTGTTGTTGTTAGTGCCCATCAAATTGACTTTTGGTGACACAACAACAACAACAACAAAAAAGCCTTTATTTAGGGTCACTGACCCTATACAGGATTCACCAGAGGTATGCATAAGAACAAAGCAGTGAGACAAAGGAAATAACGATATATACAGAGTAAAAAGAGAAAAAAAAAAACAAGAAAAGGAAAAAAAATAATAAGAAGAAGAAAGAGGGAAGCAAGAAATCAACACAAAAAGAGTAGCAGTAAGAAAGTGAGGAGTGAGTATCACTTGGCCTTCTTCTGAGATATGGACTTGTGGAAACCATAAAACGCCGTAGCAATATACTTATTCTGGGTCATATTGTCAATTATTGATGGAAGTGAAGCACAGAGTTGCCCAGTTTTGGTTTGGTGACACTACAGACAAATATTCTCCAGATAGAATTTTTTTTTTTTTAAATCTCCACTCAATCATATTAGGGTACTGAGTGAAGTAGAATGCATCTGCCTTTGTCATTAAAACTGGGAGCACTACTCAGTGGCAGGCCGACTTAGCTCCAAAATAAATGGCCGCCTCTGACATGAGGAACAGACACCATGTGCAGCTGCTCCTAACATGGAGTACAAACGCTGCTCATCCTGTATCCCTGGAGCCCTTACAGGGTACTATCAGCCGGGCCAGCTGAGCCCAGGTTTTTTAGTGAGCTTGTTACTGCTCCCCCTCCTCCTTTTTCATCCGGGCTTGGAACCGGCAAAGGCGGAAGAATTTTGTCAGGAGGATATTGATCTCTACAAAAATAAATGTGACACCTTCAAAGTACTCGTACTGCAATTCCTCTTCAGATGTGGTGATGGTGTCACTTATCCCAAGACTTGACCAATTCCCCTTTCAAATATACTCTCTGTCAATAAGTGAAAAACCTCTCTCTGTAAATGACACCTAAATGAAGAACAAAAGTTTCCATTATGGACAGGTGTCTTCTTACCAGAGAGTTGCTAAATAGTAAAAATGGTCATTTTGGCAATGAAAGCAGTTCTTTGTAGAGAGATGACTTCTAGCAGGAGTGTCCTCTCATGAAGGTTCTAATGTAGTTTAAAAAAAAAAAAAAAGCTTTTTTCAAATAGGGTTTGAATTAAGTTTATTATGGTATGTATAGACAGAAAACAATATCCCATTATGTGATCACCTTGGTAAAATCAGAAATATTTAAAACCTCACATAATCCAACCTCTGATAAGAGACCCCCCTCCAGAAGAGACCAGAAATAACAATGTTTTTTAAGTGTTGTAGTGTACCATGGGAGTGTACCAGAGTCATGACATTGTGTGTCTATGTGACAGAATGAAGAAGAATGCAATGTCCTCCAAGACTTCTCCCTCATAGATCTCTGCGGAGCCACCCTGATGTGGAGGACCAACAATGTCATGGTAACCTTCTTCCACACCTCTCTCTCTCTGGTAATAAAAATGCTATCCTCCTGTACACCATATGGACTTGGGGTCAGTATACTGATGGATAAAACTTAAGGAAGTTGTACCTTTCAGTATGTATATCGGGATTCAGATAATAATGCTGAAAGATATTACAGTGACCTTTATTGAAGACACACGAGATAACTACACTCATGGATAAAACTTAAGGAAGTTGTACCTTTCAGCATGCATATCAGGATTCAGACAATAACTCTGAAAGATATTACAGTGACCTTTATTGAAGACACACGAGATAACTACACTCATGGATAAAACTTAAGGAAGTTGTACCTTTCAGCATGCATATCAGGATTCAGACAATAACTCTGAAAGATATTACAGTGACCTTTATTGAAGACACACGAGATAACTACACTCATGGACAAAACTTAAGGAAGTTGTACCTTTCAGCATGTATATCGGGATTCAGATAATAATGCTGAAAGATATTACAGTGACCTTTATTGAAGACACACGAGATAACTACACTCATGGATAAAACTTAAGGAAGTTGTACCTTTCAGCATGCATATCAGGATTCAGACAATAACTCTGAAAGATATTACAGTGACCTTTATTGAAGACACACGAGATAACTACACTCATGGATAAAACTTAAGGAAGTTGTACCTTTCAGCATGCATATCGGGATTCAGACAATAACTCTGAAAGATATTACAGTGACCTTTATTGAAGACACATGAGATAAATACATTCATGGACAAAACTTAAGGAAGTTGTACATTTTAGCATGCATATCAGGATTCAGACAATAACTCTGAAAGATATTACAGTGACCTTTATTGAAGACACACGAGATAACTACACTCATGGACAAAACTTAAGGAAGTTGTACCTTTTAGCATGTATATCAGCAATCAGACAATAACTCTGAAAGATATTACAGTGACCTTTATTGAAGACACACGAGATAACTACACTCATGGACAAAACTTAAGAAAGTTGTAACTTTCAGCATGTATATCGGGATTCAGACAATAACTCTGAAATATATTACAGTGACCTTTATTGAAGACACGAGATAACCAAGTGTGAACAAAATTGCCTCTGTCTTTTTCAAAAAAAATATACGACTGGTGACATCAAAAATATTTAACTTCCTCAAGTTTTGTCCATGGGTGTATACCAGAGACTACCAGAAAAGATGCAGCCTTGTGTTTTTACCACATACTGTGACGTTTGCTGGAAAGTTGAAACCTTGTGTGTTGCACAGACCCTCCAACATATAGAAGAACAGATCGGACAGCTCAACGCCATGCGGCCTCAGTGTCCTGTGGGCCTCAACACACTGGTCATCTCACGGCGCGGGGGCAACACACCGGAGAGCAAGCAGCCCTATGTCTACCTCAGCTGTGGCCATGTACAAGGATCCCATGCTTGGGGGATGGACAAGGAGAAGAGACCCTGTCCTATCTGTCTGAAGGTCTCTCTCTCTCTTCTTGATTGTGTGCTACTTACATAATAGGAAATTTATATAACGTGCCATCTATATATAACCAATGAAAACATTAAGACTCGAGCGTTTATTTTCACAAATAAATCAAACTTCTACTGTCCTTACTACTAGTGGTTTGGTAGATTAAATTGGAAAAAGGAGGAGGGGGAGCAGTAACAAGCTCACTATAAAACCTGGGTTCAGCTGGCCCGGCTGATAGTACCCTGTAAGGGCTCCTAATCCAGGGATACAGGATGAGCAGCGTTTGTACTCCATGTTAGGAGTGGCTGTACATGGCGTCTGTTCCTCATGTCAGAGATGGCCATTTCTTTTGGAGCTAAGTCAGCATGCCACTGAGTAGTGCTCCCAGTCTTAATGACAAAGGCAGATGCATTCTACTTCACCCAGTGTGGAGATAAGAAAGAAGAAGAAGAAACCGCTGATGAGCCAAACCCTCCCAATATTTTTTTCATCACATTCAGGACAGTAGAAGTTTGTTTTATTTGTGGAAAGAAACACTCATGTCCTAATGATTTAATTTGTTATAATAAGAAATATAAACTATGATGTGTAGGATTCTTTTTGAACTAAAACCATTTTCTATACTTCCCTTACTGCAACGATAAAAATAATCAGTGGTGAACCCTCCCAGTGGTGATGAGTGAGGCTTTCCTATTATTTTATTTTATCATTGCAGATTGATAAGGCACATTTATCATTGCAGTAAGGGGATAGTAGAATTTTTTTTCAATTCAAAAAGAATCATATGCATCAAAAATGTTTATATTTCTTATAACAGATTACTTATATAATGTTGCTGTTGTTTCTTATCCCCTTGTGTAAAGATTACACAAATTCCATGAGTCCATGCTCCTCGAGCTGTTTGATGATAAGCAACAGCCTCTCCCACTTAATATTCTTCTACAATAAAAGGCCATTCAGGGGTTTGAACCCTGGATCTTTGGTTTGCAAGAACAAAGCCTTACCACTTGGCCCAACGGCCTAGTTTTGCCGACCTCTCCCAAAAGCCCTGTTATCAACACATATATCTTCTTCCTATTGCCAAGGTTAAGAGAAACACTGGGATTATAGAATGAAGATTTTTCAAAAAGAAGACAAGTCTTGCACATCAGTGAGTGCAAGTAACTGTATAGGGCTCTGGTAAAATGTGTAGTCAACATGCTTTCTCCACGTGTTTGTTTGCTTATCTCTAGTACACGTGGTACAGGTCATGATAATCATGGTGGGTAGAAGAAGACGACTGCTCTTTTACTGTAAGTGCACCACATGTTTTTCCAATGTGAAAAGCAGTTCGACTTTGCACTTACAAATGTGCCAGAGCCCCGTTTGGTTACTTGCTCTCGCTGGTGGGGTTGGATATTTGCAAGAATCGGGGACCATTGGAGCAAATTTTTTTTTTTTTTTTTTTTTTTTTTTTTTTAATTAAGAAAAAATTGCCCAATGCAGGAATCTAACCCGGGTCGTAGCGGTCGAAAACCAACGGTTTAGTCCATCCTTCCACAGACCCCCTCCTTTCTCCACGTGTAGATATGTAGTGTTGGATTATGTAAAGGGAAGTCACTTAACTAACCCTTAATGTTTAGCATGGCCTTCACTACATTAAAAAAAAAGGAGACAATAAATCAAGCTTAAATGATAGCAAGAATCAATGCAAGAAATCTCTCCAACCGTTAAAAACTAGAAAGCAACATCGAAATCTATCCTCTCCCCATCTTGTCTAAAATGTAACACAAGATATCCCAGAATATAACTTGTGTTACGATACTTGTGTACGAACACACTTCTTCTTTCTTATCTCCACTCAATCATATTAGGGTATCAAGTTGTGACCCTTGATGGTGTCTGTTTGACAACCATCATAACTGGGTGAAGTAGAATGCATCTGCCTTTGTCATTAAGACTGGGAGCACTACTCAGTGGCAGGCCACTGACTTAGCTCCAAAAGAAATGGCCGCCTCTGACATGTGGAACAGACGCCATGTGCAGCCGCTCCTAACATGGAATACAAACGCTGCTCATCTTGTATCCCTGGAGCCCTTACAGGGTACTATCAGCCGGGCCAGCTGAGCCCAGGTTTTTTACCGAACTTGTTACTGCTCCCCCTCCTCCTTTTCCATCCGGGCTTGGGACCGGCAAAGGCGGAGTTAAATGTTAGGAACACCTTTGGTACACAGTTGTATACAAACACCGTTGATAACCAAAAACATGCTATTATGGAAGTTGTATTACATTTTTCATTTCATTTATTTAGATTTAGTCAACAACAACAAAAGCCTTTATTTAGGGCATTCCGCCCCATACAGGATTCGCTGTATTTACACGTCAACAAGAGGAGAGGGAAGAGGAAACATTTACAACAAAATAAAGTTTGTCTCACATTCAGTTACCTATTTACAGATAGTTCATCCTCCAGTATCCTTTGCCCTGCATTCTTTCTCATGCGCCCAGCTTCTGTGCAGAACTTAAAGTATCTAACAATCAGTAATTCATCATTCAGAGCTGAAAAGAGAAGTTGACATATGCGATGGTATCTAAATTGACCAGAGTTAGGGCTTGGGAAAATTTCAGTACGTTTTTCTGTTAAGAGAGGGCATTGGAAGAAATAGTGAACCAAATTATCATCCATGAGATCCTTACAAAGTAAATAGTTTCGGCCATTTTCTTTCCAGAAGTCTTTTCTTTCTTCCCTGAAAAATTGCCATAAAATTCTTTTTTCTTTTTATATATTATTTTTAATATTTGAATCTTTCACACAACCACAAAATAAGATTCTTGTACTAAGTTGTGCTAGCTAACAACACTCTATTTGTTTTCCTATGATGGTATCCAGGAAGGTCCTGTGGTCAAGTTGGAAGTGGGCATGGAGCCTGCCTTCTACCTGGACTACGGAACCCCCAACTATGCCTTTGATCCTTGCGGTCACATGACTACTTTTAAAACAGTTCGGTAAGTACACACACCACTGTCCTCTAGCTCATGTAACAGCAATAAATATATAAAGTGTTCAATAGACCTGGAATGAAAGATATGGAGAAGACATTATGGTGGGTTGGAGCAGGAGTGATATAAACCATCAATTTTCAAAAGGATGCAAATTTACTTATCAAAATTCTAAATTATTTTAAAGGCGTAAGATTCTTTTTTTAAATAAACAATTTCTACTGCCTTTACTGCAATGGAAAAATTAATGGGAGGACCCCTGGCTCATCAGATGGCGCGCTAGAGTGCATCATATTATAAATTTACTTATAACATACACTCCAAGAACTCATGGACAAAACTTAAGGAAGTACAAAGTCTTTGATGTCACCAATTATCTATCTATCTATATATTTTTTTAAGAGGCAGAGGTAATTTTGTTTTACAATTGGTTATCTCGAATGTCTTCAATAAAGGTTACTGTAATATCTTTCAGAGTTATTGTCCTGATTTTAGGAGACAGAGGTAATTTTGTTTTACAATTGGTTATCTCGAATGTCTTCAATAAAGGTCACTGTAATATCTTTCAGAGTTATTGTCCTGATTTTAGGAGACAGAGGTAATTTTGTTTTATAATTGGTTATCTCGAATGTCTTCAATAAAGGTTACTGTAATATCTTTCAGAGTTATTGTCCTGATATGCTAAAAGGTAAAACTTTCTTAAGTATATATTGTCTATGAGTGTATACAGTTGGGGTGTGATGATAAAGAGTGTGGCCTAGATTTGTCTCTTAAAGGATTACTTTAGCCAGGGATAAAAAAGAAATGTTTGAACTGTCCTTACTGAAGTGAAAAAATTAGACGTAATTTGTTTATTTTTCTACAGGTAATATTCGTTATACACTTATGTAATTTGTTTATCTTAGAAGCATATGTCTGTAGTTTGCCTAAATACCATAGACAAGATTCCATCCTTCCCAAGTTTCACCTTATAGGCATAAAATCATCCAATATACAATACTAGCCGAATGACCCGGGCAACGCCCGTGTTTTACCCGATTGAATGTTTTGATTCAAATACTATTTGTTACAATTATAAATTGTGGTCATGTGGCCTAGTGGTCATGGCATCTGCCCGGTAAGCGGAAGGTCGTGGGTTTGATTCCCATCCCTTGACACTTTTTTTATTTTATCCATTCTGACCAAAATCTATCCGTGAACTTCACGCAGACAGAATAAGGCAATTATATATACAATATTAGAGCTCTCAAAAGTTGATGGTAGATTAGATTGGAGAAACCACTGGGAGGGTTCCCCATTGATGAACCAAGCCCTCCCAATATTTTTAATCTCAATAAGGACATTAAAAAGTTTATTTTAATTCAAAATTTCCAAAAAAGTCATGCTTATCAGTTTTATTTCCTCTATTATGTTATTAATGCTGTTACCAAAATGTCACCAATATAGTGTGTCTATAGTCTCTTTTTATCAATTCATTCAAAGCATTACAAAAGTAGCATTAGGAATTCTATGCAATTAAATCATTTGAAAGGTTATACAGTAGAAACTTCTCTGTAAAGAACAACACTAAGTTGAAGAGCTAAAGTATCCTTTAGGGAGAGAGGTTTCCTCTTACTGAATAATTTATAAATAGTAAAAATTATAATTTTGACAATGAAAACTGTCCTTTGTAAAGAGGTATCCTCTAGCTATAGTATCCTCTCATGGAGGTTCTACTGTATAGGCAAATTTAACCTCAATATAACAGAAGAAAATGGCTTCAATTTTGGAGAAGGCTAAATATCATCTGGAATATATATATACAGTAGAACCTCAATGAGAGGACACCCCGCTAGTGGACACCTCACAGTGGACAGTTTTCATTTTCAAAATTACCATTTTTACAATTTAGCAACTCTCCGGTAAGGGTACACCTCTCTCCCTAAAGGACACCTAATTGTAAGCCAAAGTGTCCTTTTACCAGAGAGTTGATAAATAATAAAAAGGGTAATTGAGGCAATGAAAAAAAAAAACCTCCTTTGTAGAAAGGTGTCCTCTTGAAGGAGTGTCCTCTCATGGAGGTTCTACTGTATTGGGAATATAAATAAGTAATGCTCTTGTATGAATTTGTATTAAGTTGTGTGTGTCTTCTAACTTTTCTGAATCTCTCTAATCCAAACACTGTACATAATCCCCATGTAACTGTTATCCCGCCGTAGGTTCTGGTCTTCAGTCAAGATACCCCATGGACTCAAGGGTTTCCATGCCATGTGCCCCTTCTGCGCGACCCTTCTCAAAAGGAAGGGTTATGTTAGGCTTATCTTCCAAGATAACTTAGACTGATGTTGACACTTTCCTTCCCCCTCTTTTTTCCTGCAGATGGCTTACCTGTGGCTATGAGTGCTGTATCCTCTTGTGGCCATTTGAGTCAATCATTTCATGTCTCAAAGAATGGATTTCTAATTAATTATTTGTTTAGTAATTGTAAGTTTTTTTCTCCCTTGGTATATAGTCAAATCATTTTGTTTGTTTGTTTGTTTTTGATCATATCAATAATGAAGTTTTGTTATTTATGGTCTTCATTAGTTTTTTGTTTTTTGGAAATAGTTTTCATTGTTATTTGCATATTTCCTAGTTGTTGCATCTATCAATATGGATTTTATATCTGCATATTTACATCTTTTTTTTTTTTTTTAATCAAATTTCTCCTTTATCCTCTTTCTTTCTTTTACTGAAAGTGTTGGGAGGAACATTTAACTCTCTACTTAATTGGGACTTAGATTTGTTTCAATTATTAAGTATCTTTTTTAAAATTATTTTTAAATGTGAACTGGTGACACCTATCCACCTAGTAAAATCTTCTAAACATATATAAAACATTTTGGTTATCACATTATAGTAGAACTAACTACCATTCTCTAAAGGACAACACCTAGTTACAGAGCCAAAGTTTCCTTTACCCCATTGATTTTTAAAACCATGGTTTAGAGGATTGGAACTGGTCTGCTGGTCATTTTAACTGGACACCTCAGTGATTTTTTTTACACCTGTCTGCATTTTTAAAAATAATTTTATAAAGATTAAATAAATTTTGTATACCATATTTTTTGTTAATTTTAGGATTTACCTAATAATAAGGATTAGACTTTTGTTTCATTTCTTTATAATTCCCCAGTTTTTTTTTTTTGTTAAATATTTTTTTTTATCGATTTTACCGGTCAAAGGGCCAAAAAAATTTAAAAGTTGCAAAATACTATGTTAAAGATTGATGTTTTCTTACCAGAGAGGAACGAATTGGTAAAAATGATCATTTTGGTGCTGAAAACTGTCCTTTGTAGAGAGGTGTCTGCTCTAACAAGAGTGTCCTCTCATGAAGGTTGTTCTACTGTAGTTAGCATTAAATGATGTTTTTCCCCAGTTAGAGAAAGTGTTTTCCCAACGAATGAGAGTTAAATGTTTATGTACCTTCCTCATTTTCTCTCTCTCTATTTGCATATCCTAATAATTCTTTATTTTTAACTTTTTAAACACATTTCACTTCTTTTAATTATTATTATGTTACAATCACTTTTTAGGGATTTTTTTTACAGAATAAGACATAAAACATTTAAAATATAGATTTTAAACTATATACAGTTAAACCTGTCTATAGCGCCTTCCTCTCTATTGAAAAATATATTTTTCAAAAACTAAATAAACAAACCTAAAGAAAATCTCTATTTTATTAATAGTACGCTGAATTTGAAAGAAAAAGCAAAGGACTAAGTAATTTTTTTCTCTGTGTAAATACGATTTTTTTTTCTGAAGGAATTAAAAAAAAGTGTGTGTGTTGATTATAATTGAATAGTTTTGTGACCTTTTTTTAATTTTTGACTAATTTTGTGCCAATTTTGTATAGGATACTGGCCAGTTTACTATTGATTAAGACAATGGTATCTCAACTATTATATATATTTCTTTATATATCAATTCTCTCTTTCTGTGCTTCTATTGTATTATATTCTATATATATATATAGACTTTGACCTTTTTTTTTAAAGGACAATAAATCTTTGTACAGGTTTTAAATATGTTTTTTTTTTTATCATTATTATAAACAAGAGTTTTGAAGTTTTGTAACTTCAAGTGTCGTTTTACAAACAAGAGTTTTGTTTATATAATTATTTATTATTGATGAAAAATTTTTTTTTTTCAATTTGCTTTGCAAGATACTATTTTGCACACGCTCTATTGGAAAATATGCAATTTAATATATAAGTATTATAAATTTATGAGTAAACTAAGAACTTTTCTATTATTACAGTAGAACCCCACTGTAAAGGACAATACCTAATTGCAGAGCTAAAGTGTCTTTTAAGGAGAGGTGTCCTTTTACAGAGAGTTACTAAATGGTAAAAATGGTGATTTTGACAATTAAAACTGTCCTTTGTAGAGAGGTGTCCTCTAGCTGGAGTGTCCTCTTGTGGAGGTTCTACTGTAATTTTATTTTATTTATTTTTTGGTCTCTCCAATCTAGACAAAGTCATAAGAAATTTTGATACCTATTTTTTTTTTTTTTTTTATATATTCAAAAAGCTTTTAATTTAATTATAGTAGAACTTTGCTGTTATGAGCAATACCTAGTTACACAGAGCCAATGTGTTCTTTAGGGAGAGATGTCTTACCGGAGAGTTGGTAATTAGTAAAAATGATTTTGGTGATGAAAACTGTCCTTTGTAGAGAGTTGCTGATTGGAGAAGTGCAAATTGGTATAAATGGGGTAATTTTGACAATGGAAACAGTCCTTTGTATAGAGAGGTGTCTTCTCTAGAATAAGTGTCTTCTAATGGAGGTTGTTCTACTGTATTCACTTAATTTGTTTCCTTTACTTAGTTGCATATGTGGTGAGGAATATAGATAGGTTTAGTTAGTGGATAGCTATTTCTTTAAAATTCAAGTTGGATCCCTCTCACACAGTCCCAATTTCTCGAGTGTAGGTGATGTGACTAAGTAACATAAAATGATGTTTTAAACAACATTTGTTGTGATGGTTGGAAGTTTGTTTGTGGTAAACGTACAGCTACACATCAACCAATATTTAATTCCTGACATTTCAATGTAAACTCCCCTCAGCGGAATGATTATTTCTGAATCCTATCTTCTACTTATATACATACACAATTCTATAAAATATATGTAAAATGTCACGTATTTGCATATATCGAGAAATAAATAATAGGGTTAATAATCACAAGGTAATAAGACCAAAAATCCAAAATTTGTCATTTATGTCTCATTAATGGCTTTATTATATGTTATTCTTTTAATTTTCACATTTAAAGAAATTTTTAAAATGTTTCATAATGTCAAAAGGTTTCCCAAAAAAATTTACAATAGATATCGAAGTAACAAAGATAATTTGCAAAAGGTTCAATTTGGAATAAAGTAAGAACTTCTCTGTAAAGGACAACACCTAGTTTCAGAGACAAAGTGTCCTTTAAAGAGAGGTGTCCTCTTACTGGAGAGAAGCTACAGTAGAACCTCTCTGTAAAGGACAACACCTAGTTTCAGAACCGAAGTATCCTTTTGAGAGAGGTGTCTTCACTTACTGGAAAGCAACTTATTGGATAAAAATGGTAATTTCTTGGCAATGAAAATTGTCCTTTGTAGAGAGGTGTCTCTAGCGGGAGTGTCCTCTCATGGAGGTTGTTCTACTCTATTGACTAATAAATAAAACATTTAAAATTCAGCAAGAGGATGAAATATTCAAATGTAATATATAAAATTTACTCTCCCTTCTAATAAATAAATTTTAAGAACAAATAAATCAAAGAAATACTGATTAACACTTACTCGCATTAAAAAAATGCATTGTTTTGATAGGTGTTAACAAACATAGTTGTTAAAAAGAAAAGAGATGTCTTTGTTACATAACCAATTTTTAATTGTTGAGGTAGAAAAATCAGAAGATTGTTGGTTGTTCATTGTTTGAGAGAATGTTGTCAAGTTGATACCATGTCAACTCATCTGATAGGAAATCAAATCTTATTTACATATATTGTCAAATTTTTAGGATATACAGCTATGTTTTTTTTTTTTTTTTAATCAAATTGTTGTCACAAAACTATAATCAAAATAAGTTCAATTAGTTTGGATGGCTTTTCTATATATACAACAACAAAAGACTTTATTAAGGACAATCATCCCATACAGGATTCTCCCAGATACAGAAGTAAACATAGCAGTTATCTATAGAAAGTTGAGAATAACATCAATCTTTCCTCAAGTGAGTTGCTCTTCTGTGTTACACCTTTTGACTGTGCTGTTCTCCAGAATTTATGAAAAGCCAATGCAGTTTATCTATATACAGTTAAACCTGTCTATAGCGCCTCCCTCTCTATAACGCCCGATTTTTAAATACATAGTACGATGCCATTCACATTAAAAGTGACCTGTCTATAGCACCCCCCTCCTTATAACACCCTATTTTAAATATGTAGTACGATGCGATTTACATTAAAAGTCACCTGTCTATAGCACCCTATTTTAAATATGTAGTACAATGCGATTTACATTAAAAGTGACCTGTCTATAGCACCCTATTTTGGTGAGTCCCAAGAGGGGGCGCTATAGACAGGTTTAACTGTATATATAAACTCATTCTGAAATTAGGAAAAAAAGAGCCATGATTATTTTTTAATATAAATAACGATCTAGTTAAACCTGATACACTAAATGCTAGCTAATTTGTCCAGATACATAAGATCTAACAAATTGATATAATTGACATGAAGTTTTTGATGAAATATAGGGGAGAAGGTTATATCTACTTGAGTAACTATAAGTCTGTTATAACAAGAATGTTATACAGTAGTTTGCCTTGAGAGACACCATAGCCATCATGGTTAAATACAGCCCCTCCTGGAGGTAAGTCTCTTATCAGAAACTGTCTTGTTTGACAGACCCCTCGTGTCATAGCCTGACATGATGGAGTCTGATAGACACCATCTCCAGGAGACACCAGGTTTGGAGCCATATTTTTAGGCTATGGTCTCTCATGGAATACTTTACTGTGTTGTTGTTGTTTCTTATCCCCTTGTGCAAAGGTTACACAAATTCCATGAGTCCACTGAGTTTACTGTAATTACTATGATGATTTTAATCAATGTGTAGAATGCAATCATTTTTATCTCACGATTTACCATAACAGTTCCATATATATATAAATGTCACCTCTCCCTTTAAAATTTTTGACAGATTTATAGATCAATATCCTCTCTTTGCAAAATTCTTATCTAGTTCCATATATAGACGATTCTTTCTATGTTTAAAATTTTATAGAGAAAATAAAAACTATTTTAATCTATTAAACGATAAGAACTCTTAAAAATTTGGTTAAACGAATAAGCATAAAAAGACAAGAGGAGCTTCTTTTAAAATTTATTGTGCAAGCTTTCGGACTATACGTCCTTCTACAGGCAAGGATAGCTGTAAAACTAACCTAAACTAAAAAAAAAAAAGGTTAGTTTTACAGCTATCCTTGCCTGTAGAAGGACGTATAATCCGAAAGCTTGCACAATAAATTTTAAAAGAAGCTCCTCTTGTCTTTTTATGCTTATTTATTTTAATCTATCTTCATCATCTGTACAAAAAGCTTATTGTTGTATAGGTATCTCTAACAAATTGATGCAATAATTCCAGCCTTGACAAAGAATCTATTTGTAGTTTATTGACAGTTGTAATCCTATAAATTATTGTTTGAAGAAAGTGTCACGAAAGAAGTTTATTCAAGTTGAGAAAGTCCTCACCTAGTATTTAAGTCCCTCATCAGTTCCCATTACTTCAAATTTTACAAGATCCAACTTTGTATTTTGTCATTTTTTATCACAGAATTTGTATCATTTCAATGACAATCATTATAAGGCTTATATAGTTCTTTATTATCAATTTTGAAGGGAGAGGTGCTTTTTTTAAGGATTGCTTTTTCTCTACTAGTAATATTTGAAAATTGTTGTTATTTTAACAGATAGGAAGTTTCCTCAATTATAAAATGCTAGATAATAGATTAATTATATCAATGAGACGTAACAAGTTCCATTCTCTTCCCAAAGGACAATCTGCATATGTTCATTACTTGGGACATAGGTTAACAGGGAGAAGCTGCACATGGCATCTGTTCCTCATGTCAGATGTGGCCATTTCTTTTGGAGCTAAGTCGGCCTGCCACTGAGTAGTGCTTCCAATCTTAATGATTCTACTTCACCCAGTCATGATGGTTGTTAAACAGACACCATCAAGGGTCACAACTTGATATGATTGAGTGGAGCTAAGAAAGAAGAAGAAGTTAACTTTGTCCATCCTTCTTTCTTTATTTCTTTGATCGGCTCAATATTTTTGTTTCTTGAATGCCAGAAGAGTATAGCTTTGAGAATTCTTTCTATTCGCCAAGTTTTCCACCCTATCTCTGCATATAGACAGGCCTCATGAAGTTTATTGTAAATTGTTTCTGTGTTATATATGCAGAGGTTAGAATATGGTTGTGTTATCAGCAAAGAGATGATAATCATGGTGAGTAGAAGTTTTACTGCAAGTACACCATATGTCTACACATGTTAGAAGAACATTTGACTTTTACACTTACAAATAGGTCAGAGCCTTGTATCCAAATGTTAAGACAATCTTGATCCGTGACTGAGACATCTGTAACAATGATCTTACAAACTAGAACACTTTTTTATTTGGTCTTATTACCTTATTTGTTATAAAATATCAAAAAATACCTTATGTGTTTCTAATCCATGATCCAAATTGTAGCTTATCACTGTTTTCTATTTAATTTGGCTATGAGAGTAGATATTATAGAAGGGTGGTGTGATTGGGGGGTCAATTAATTTTTTTTAAAATACATTCTTCTTATAGTGTGTGATTTACATGCAGTTATGTGGTGAGCTAACTTTGTCTTCATTTTACACATAGTCAGGTTGTCCTCTTCTAAATTTAAGAGGTTTTTTTTTCTATAAGAAGAGAGTACAATAGAACCTTTAGGATAACACCTAATTTCATAATTTTCTTTTAGAGAGCGGTGTCCTCTTACTGAAGAGTTGGTAATTAGTAAACATTGTAATTTTGGTGATTAAAACTGTCTCCTTGTGTAGAGAGATGTCCTCTCATAGAGGATCCCATCATTACATCCCATCTAAAGTAATTTTTCTTAATTATCCCTAGTACATGTGGCCATGATAATCATGGTGGCTTTTACTGTAAGTACACCCTATGTCTACACATGTTAGAAGAACATTTCAACTTTTTACACTTACAAATAGGTCAGAACCTTGTTTGGTTACTTGCACTCGCTGGTGAGATTGAACTTTTTAATAATCAAGGGCCATTGGGGCATTTTTATTATTTAAAAAAAGTAGCAATGAACAGGATTTGATATTCAGGGTTGTAGCAGTGAAAAACCAATGGTTTAGACGTATCATCCACTGACACTAAAGTATTAAAATAAAGAAAGGAGAGAGAGACTTGTACCAGTTGTAGAGAATGATGTCTTGGCCACAGCATTGTTACCATCATCACAGTAAGTATTAAAATAAAGAAAGGAGAGAGAGACTTGTACCAGTTGTAGAGAATGATGTCTTGGCCACAGCATTGTTACCATCATCACAGTAAGTATTAAAATAAAGAAAGGAGAGAGAGACTTGTACCAGTTGTAGAGAATGATGTCTTGGCCACAGCATTGTTACCATCATCACAGTAAGTATTAAAATAAAGAAAGGAGAGAGAGACTTGTACCAGTTGTAGAGAATGATGTCTTGGCCACAGCATTGTTACCATCATCACAGTAAGTATTAAAATAAAGAAAGGAGAGAGAGACTTGTACCAGTTGTAGAGAATGATGTCTTGGCCACAGCATTGTTACCATCATCACAGTAAGTATTAAAATAAAGAAAGGAGAGAGAGACTTGTACCAGTTGTAGAGAATGATGTCTTGGCCACAGCATTGTTACCATCATCACAGTAAGTATTAAAATAAAGAAAGGAGAGAGAGACTTGTACCAGTTGTAGAGAATGATGTCTTGGCCACAGCATTGTTACCATCATCACAGTAAGTATTAAAATAAAGAAAGGAGAGAGAGACTTGTACCAGTTGTAGAGAATGATGTCTTGGCCACAGCATTGTTACCATCATCACAGTAAACTATCTGATGATGGTAACAATGCTGTTACCATCGAAGTACATTTTTTGGAACTGGTTCACTTGGTTAGAAAGCTCTCTCTTGGAACTAACTTAAGTTCAGGAGATGCCAATTCTCAACCTACAACCCCAAAACATATTATTGACTGTATTGACTCATCCATTGATGAGCTCTACTCATCCCCAACAGACACCATCAACAAGCTTTACAAGCTTGATACCTTAGTGTGATTGAGTGTAGATAAGAAGGAAGAAGAGTAGAGGAGATTGTCTAAAAAATGATTGGCTAATTAAGTTGAGAGATTAGAATAAAATGAATGACTTTAAAACACACCACAATATAAAGTATTCTTTTTTTGTGTGTGTATGTAATTGATTTAAATTTTGGTGCTCTATCATTTTCATCTTTATCATTTACTATCCTCCCATCTTGACCTACTTCAGACATATGATGTTGTTGTTGTTTCTTATCCCCTTGTGTAAAGATTACACAAATTCTACGAATTCATGCTCTTCAAGCTGTTTTATGATAAGCAGCGGCCTCTTCCAAAGGTCCTGTTTAGTACATCTAATGCAAGCCCCCAAAAATAATTGTAGTATCTTGTATAATTAAGCAACCCCAATCATACAATAATATATTAAGTTATATATTCACCTTTCAAATTGCTAGATTGTTTTAGCATTGGCTAACATGAGAGACATCAAGGTGGATGATTATAGGTATCTGAATACAGAGTTTACATTGATAAATCATAATAATGATAACAAATGGATTAGAAAAGACATTGATGTAAGGAAATATTGAAGTAAGAGAGGAAGACATGCAATAAGCTAGCTAGAAGGAGTCAAAGAAAACTACTGGAAAGTCACTAAATGAGAGTGATGGTCACTAAACAGATCATTTAGAGAATATTTGTCTATAGACTCAACAAAAAGTCAAATTGGACTAACAACAACAAACAATTCTATCACATGTTTATCCTCTTTCTTATTTTTGTGTTTCACTTCTCTCTCTTATTGTGTATTACTTAAGGTTAACTTTTTTTCTAGATAAAATATGTTAAAAACGGAGACATCTCTAATGGAAATAAATATATTGGTGTAAATAATGACAAGTATGTAAATATGTCCCTTCTTCTTACATATAACACTTTAATACATTCGATTCCTATTTTAAAACTTACTGCATGTGAGAAAACTGGTTTCTTTGAAAACAACCATTTACAAAAATTTAAAATTAAGAGAAAAAAATTAATAAATCATCCAGATATTCTGGATTTTCTTTTTAATCAAGAATCGACTGTAGAATTTGCATATTTCAACGTGTGCACATGTAGTTCATATTATATGGCGCTATAAATGTTTAGGTGTGCTCCCACCATGTCTACAAGTTATGTATCACTCACTACATTTTGCTCTCCCACCCTCATTCACTGGCTTTGTTATAGCAAGTTGTTGTTACACGAGTGCACAGAGATTGTTGTTACCTCTCCTCTAGTTGTTGTATATTTGCATATATACCATGTACCACATATATATATATATATATACAGTAAAACTGCTATATAAAGGTACTTTTTATTTATTACTATATTATTTATATGGTTATATAACCCGAGGGTTTTCCTGGAGAATACAGAAGTCACCAACTACCCAGGATTAATACTATTTCACTTAACACATATAAAGATAACTAGAATATCAATGGAGTTTACTTGGTCAAAAACAAAATTTTTAAAAATCACTGATTTTTATATCAATGATCTTTTAAATTTCAAAATAAAAAGGTGCATATTTAATATTTGAATTTCTTTTAAGTAAACTATTTGTTGGATAATATTTTTCAGCGTAATTTGTTTTAGTCATTGTAAAACTAATGTTTTGTTTTGTTTTATACCAAGTCTGATTGATTACAGTGATGGTCAACGGTCAAATTTTTTTGAAAAAAATGTTTTGCTTTTATTTAAAGAGAGAGCAGTTTTCTTTTCTTGTACCCTTTCTTTCTTTCTTTTGATATAAAAAAAATGTAATTTTCAAATGTGTTTTTTTTTTTTAATATTTTTTAAATATAAGAATTGATTAACTTCTCTTAGTAATCTATTTTACACCCTATTACAGCTATCATCTTTATTATTCTCTATTAAAATCCTTTATAAAAATGGCAAAACCACTGGGAGGGTTCACCACTAATGAGGAGCCATACCCTCCTTCTTTAGATATTTAATCATGGCAGGATAAAAGCTGTAGAAATGATTTTAATTATATATATTATAAAAAAAAAAAGAAATTTCTGTTGTATTTTGGAATTATTAGATTGATATATTGAATTATCATTTGTTGTTTGATTTTGGTATACACACACATGAGTATGTTACGATTCTGCAGTCGTGGGAATAATAAAATAGTTTTGATCAGAGATTTCTTTAATTGAACCCATGGAATATATATGAAAACATAAATTGATTAAAATACTGCCTGACTTAAGGCGAGTAGAACAAGGAAAAACAAAAGAATATTTACATAATGTACAAAAGTTTTGAGCCAGCCATCGGGAAACAACAACAATGAGTTTTTATAGGGGAAGTGTTACCTCTGGCAGTTGATTTAACAGAGTATTTGGATCTATGAAATATAATTTTAAATAGAATAATATTTTAATATAACATATATATAATTTTTTTTAAAGTAGCATTAATATAAAATATAAAGCAATACCATCTATATATTGGAAATAAAAATATGAAAAGCATGAATGTTCCTCTTTTACACCTAATAAAATATAAAAATATGAAATATTTTGTCATCACAGTAAGAAAATTAGAAATTTGTTTTATCTGTAAAAAAAAAAAAGAAATGTTCGTGTCTTAATGTTTTTATTTCCTAATGATAAAATATGTTTATAATTTTTATCAATAGATGGCACTAATTTAATGATATTTTAAAAGTCCTTTATGCTTGAAGTGTTACTATATATATATATATAAATACAGTAGAACCTCCCTGTAAAGGACAACACCTAATTACAAAGCCAAAGTTATCTTTAGAGAGAGGTGTCCTCTTACCGGAGAGTTGCTAAATTGTAAAAATGGTCATTTTGGAAATGAAAACTGTCCTTTGTAGAGAGGTGTCTGCTAGGAGGGTGTCCGATAAAGGGAGGTTCTACTATATTTTTTAAAATTGCCTTAAAAAATATCTTGAGTGCTTAAATATTCCTGCCTATTCTATTTTTTTACACCCTAGTTTCTTCTCTATTTCATATACCTATTGCTTTTTCTTTGAATTATTCTTTTTTCTTTTAAATGGGCACAAAAAAAATATATTTATGACACCCAAAAACCTTTTGAATTACTTTTTTTTTAACTATCGATTTTTTAATTTTATATATATTTCATCATCCTAATTTAAAATATATTTATTATCTTTTTATATATCTCTTCTCTTTACTTGTATTCATGTAAAAATATAAAAATTGAAAAAAAAAAACTGTAATATAAGTTATTTTTTAAAATTTATTTTAGAAATAAATAAAAAAAATCACTTTGAAAAAAAATGTTATTGTGTTTTTATTATTTTATAATTTCTACACCTTACACTGGGTGGTGAAACCTGGGATAATCACACTCCATATCCAAATAAATGAATTTTCAAATATTTTGATAAGTTACAATTTGGATTATAGATTTGAAACATAAGGTAACAAGACCACATCCAAATGATAAGGTACAATTTGGATTATAAATTAGAAACATAAGGTAACAAGACCACATCCAAATGATAAGGTACAATTTGGATTATAGATTAGAAACATAAGGTAACAAGACCACATCCAAATGATAAGGTACAATTTGGATTATAGAATAGAAACATAAGGTAACAAGACCACATCCAAATGATAAGATACAATTTGGATTATAGATTAGAAACATAAGGTAACAAGACCACATCCAAATGATAAGTTACAATTTGGATTATAGATTTGAAACATAAGGTAACAAGACCACATCCAAATGATAAGGTACAATTTGGATTATAGATTAGAAACATAAGGTAACAAGACCACATCCAAATGATAAGGTACAATTTGGATTATAGATTAGAAACATAAGGTAACAAGACCACATCCAAATGATAAGGTACAATTTGGATTATAGATTAGAAACATAAGGTAACAAGACCACATCCAAATGATAAGGTACAATTTGGATTATAGATTAGAAACATAAGGTAACAAGACCACATCCAAATGATAAGTTACAATTTGGATTATAGATTAGAAACATAAGGTAACAAGACCACATCCAAATGATAAGGTACAATTTGGATTATAGATTAGAAACATAAGGTAACAAGACCACATCCAAATGATAAGGTACAATTTGGATTATAGATTAGAAACATAAGGTAACAAGACCACATCCAAATGATAAGGTACAATTTGGATTATAGATTAGAAACATAAGGTAACAAGACCACATCCAAATGATAAGGAACAATTTGGATTATAGATTAGAAACATAAGGTAACAAGACCACATCCAAATGATAAGTTACAATTTGGATTATAGATTAGAAACATAAGGTAACAAGACCACATCCAAATGATAAGGTACAATTTGGATTATAGATTAGAAACATAAGGTAACAAGACCACATCCAAATGATAAGGTACAATTTGGATTATAGATTAGAAACATAAGGTAACAAGACCACATCCAAATGATAAGGTACAATTTGGATTATAGATTAGAAACATAAGGTAACAAGACCACATCCAAATGATAAGGTACAATTTGGATTATAGATTAGAAACATAAGGTAACAAGACCACATCCAAATGATAAGGTACAATTTGGATTATAGATTAGAAACATAAGGTAACAAGACCACATCCAAATGATAAGGTACAATTTGGATTATAGATTAGAAACATAAGGTAACAAGACCACATCCAAATGATAAGGTACAATTTGGATTATAGATTAGAAACATAAGGTAACAAGACCACATCCAAATGATAAGGTACAATTTGGATTATAGATTAGGAACATAAGGTAACAAGACCACATCCAAATGATAAGGTACAATTTGGATTATAGATTTGAAACATAAGGTAACAAGACCACATCCAAATGATAAGGTACAATTTGGATTATAGATTAGAAACATAAGGTAACAAGACCACATCCAAATGATAAGGTACAATTTGTATTATAGATTAGAAACATAAGGTAACAAGACCACATCCAAATGATAAGGTACAATTTGTATTATAGATTAGAAACATAAGGTAACAAGACCACATCCAAATGATAAGGTACAATTTGGATTATAGATTAAAAACATAAGGTTCCACATCCAAATGATAAGGTACAATTTGGATTATAGAATAGAAACATAAGGTAACAAGACCACATCCAAATGATAAGGTATGATTTGGATTATTCTATATACAGTTACGAGCGTCATGCGTTCTTAATAATTCTTCATCTCTGTCACCGTTTGCTTTTTTTTTGGAATGGCGCTCTCCTATTGGTTGGCTACGATCACGCCACCTTTGCCTCCTGCTGTTTTGTTCAGGGCAATCCTGTATGAGAATATGATGTTACGGGCTATTAACAAAAGTGTATGATTTTTGAGGGCAAAAATGAATGTAGCAAGCAGACAAGCCGCAATGCACTATAGCAAAGTACCAAAGTGCTGCATGTCATCAAGGTTGTTCGAAAAAGGTTAGATTCCCCAGGCCAGAGAAGATAAATGACAGGTGTTAATTAAATAAGAATATTAGATAAATCGGGAATAATTCAACAAGTGCTGGGAAAAATATATTTTCTTTTTGTGAAATTAAAAAGTTTTAGGTAAAAAAATTGTTAATAAGAAAAAACTTGGATATATATATATATTTAAAAAATTGAAATTGAGGTCTTATATCAAGGATTAGTAGTGAGGGTACCAGTACTAAGACAACCAACCACAAAAGTACACTAAAGATTGCATAAGAGCGTTCAAATGGATCGCTGCGTAAGTCAATTTCCCGATCAGCCCGCGCCGTCGAATCTTCAAACCATTTGCCTCTGTCGTGAGGTTACAGAGACAGCGTCAGGGGCGATAACATACACAAGGCAGGTCGCGAAACCGATCTTAAACTGCGGCACATGCCAGAGTTGCGTCTACGAGCGGCCGCTAATGACGGTGTTAACCATGAGGTGAGGAGTCCGAGTCACTCGGGTGATCGATCGGATGTATAGGGGACGGCATTAATAAATGGCTTTGGGGGCATATGAAATTTGTCAAAATTATTTTCCTGATGACACATCACTAACTTCTTTGGAGAGGTTAAGAAGGGATTAGAGATAGCCCTTTTACACTCATGGACAAAACTTAAGGAAGTGGAAAGTCTTTAATATCGCCGGTCGCCTATATATATTTATTTTTAAGAAGACAATTTTGTTCACACTTGGTTATCTCGTGTCTTCAATAAAGATTAGTGTATCAAATATCTTTCAAAGTTATTGTGCTGAAAGGCACAACTTCCTTAAGTTTTGTCCATGAGTATAATATATGTCCTGCCCCCGTTCATTCCTAGATACCCAGCTAGTTGGCGACTTTCGCACACTCCAGGTTACATCAAGTGAGATATTGAATTGTTGTCCTTTTACCCAAGAGATTCCTAGATAGATTAGCTCTCATCCTCATTATTAGAGGGATCCATCAATGTTTATTTGGAAGAGAAAACTAAAGTGTGTTCAACTTCTGTCAACAAGCTTGATCCTTCCACGTCACATCAGCAGGATACAGCTACTAGACCGCTGGAAGAGCGGCGACAAGGTGGACTGTGACATTTTCCAGAATGGCCAGTATATGCTCTGTAGCTCGGACTCCCAGATTCTGGTTGAGAAGAGAGGAGAGAAGGCGCTTCATAGCTTACTCTATCCACCCGATGGACGATACAACTCCGTGAGATTCAAGGATTGTAGTTCCAGTTGTCAGCCGCTATGGTTCAGCCACAGCGAGGTCCGTAGAATCCTGGAAATAGCCGGTATGGATCAATCCGTTGAGAAATCCTCTTATCTCCTCGGGATTGACTATGATAGCACCGCGTTATGGGCTCGTCAGCTCCAGCCATTCAAGAAAGCCCAGAAAGAAGATATCTGTAAGCATGTCAACGGTGCCTTTCTTGAAATCAGACCAATTTTCTTCCTCTGTAGTCCTGGAAAACCTGTCTCTTTCGGTAAATTGTTTGCTATCTTGAAATGGCACCAGGAAAATATGTTCTGTTCTCATTGTGGCACTCAACTCATTCGAAATGATTCGGGTTCAAAGAGAATCTGTACGGCTTGTAAGATCAACGTGTATCCCAAGTGTTCTACTTCTGTCTTGTCTGTTGTGACTGACGAGGTTAGAAAGCAGTGTCTGGTGGTCCGCGGTCCCAAGTATCCACAGGGGATGTACACGGGAGTTGCAGGATTTCTTGAAGTCGGGGAGACCCTGGAGGAAGCTGTAGTCCGAGAGATTGGGGAGGAAGTAGGTCTGGAAGTAGAGAACCTCACCTTCGTCTGTTCCCAGCACTGGCCGCTGACTCTCCCGTCTCTCTGTTCAGGATTCATGGCGACCGTCAAGTCCGGCGGAAATGTCAAAATGTGTCCGCTTGAGATTGAGGACCACCGTTGGCTGGATCCATACGAGGTGGGGAAGGCGCTCGAAGTGTCCGGGAAGAACCCAGGGAGGTGGTTTGATCTCCAGCACACAGCGGCCATCTGGCTTCCTCCCCAGCCAACTCTAGCCAACCAACTCTTCCACCACTGGCTGGACAAGATCGCAGCCAGATGGGAGGACATATGACAATACGCAGCACACACTATCTCTATCGTTATTTTAATTACAGTACACATTTGACCATGCTAATAATTGAGGGTTTATTACTGCTTTTACCCATCTGGGACTTCGCACCTGTTAGGATTGACCTTTCTTTTTGCAAGAGAACCAGAGAGAGTGTGTTAATAATTGTAATCTAAAAGAGACACGGGACACTTGTATATGCAAAAGTTGCACTTCGTATTTATAAACCTTTGCACTTAAAAGTGTATCAGAGCTCTTCTAGGTAGCAAACAATGATTCACTGGGAAAGAGAGGGTTTGATCCTACCAGGCAGGTCTCCGGGTGACAAATAAGGGACAACCATCAGATAGGATGGCAATATCTAATAAGAGAATAGCCCTGGCGGACAAACAGCCATCGACAGAGTGTGGTGGACTAGCCTGTTTTAGAGATAGACCTATAAAATACCCAAAAACTCGGGAACAATACTAGGTGAATTGTAAAAAAAAAAAAAAAACTATATGAAGCCATTAAAAGTAAGTAATACCAACCAATAAGCTACTTTTTAATCCATGTCAGCAGGGTCGGAAGTGATTTTCATGTTTGGAGCAACTTCAACAGGAGCCAAGTCGGACTGCCACAGTATAGGCTTCAGATTATTTGAATCAACGGCAGAGCTACATTTACCCATCAAGATGACAACAGCCATCGCCTTCCTAAAGATTCCTAGCTCCGCGATAACAAAGAAGAAGACACATTGATAGGGTTGTTGGAGTGGCGCAAGAACAGTTGAAGGCCAATTGAGGCAATTACTATTTTCCTCCAAATTACTTCATTAAGGATTCCATATCAAAGTTCTGATTGCAACTGTATAGGTGACTACCGTGACTTTGTTTAAATTACTTGAATATTTCACATTTTGATCATGCTATGATCGTCTTGCTATAATCACTCTTGATATATTTTTTAAATTCTTCAATTTCACAAAAACGCTACTGAAGAAGGTAGTTAGAGACAGACCAAAGAAGATCAACTTTATATAAATTATAAGGTAACACAAGACCAAATCTAAATAATTTATCTATATGTGGTATTTCTCTGTAAAATTTTTTTGTGTGTTGATGTTACCATCTTCAGAGAAAAGTCCTGTATAAAACTAAAAACTCTGTTTGAAGAAGGTAATGATACAGTTTCCATAACGCCACTTATAAAAAAAAATACCTTAATTGGGCACCTCTCCCATCAAAATATACGCTAAAAGCTATGCGCCGTCTATCAACTGTCTTTACAAACTAGCAGAATCAGATAATAGAAAGCCACCTCATGATAATGAAACAAAGAGTTACTGATGGGCAAACCACCGGCCATGCCAGTCCTTGATTGGACAACAAAGTCTCTGACGTCACCATCAGCATATAATCTGGCTTCCTTCTGAGCCCAAGGTATGGAGCCATTACAGACAACAGCAGCAGACACCGAATGCCATATATATTTCTAGTCTACCTAGGCATATTTCCCATTTGCTCCATTTGCTACTTTTAAATATTCTCGCAGAATAATTTGCGGGGGCCAATCATGTGACGTCAGCGCTTCTATTTTGAGATACAGTGGTACCTCGACATACGAGTTTAATCCGTTCCGCAACCTTGCTCGTATCTTGAATTACTCGTATCTCGAAGCAAATTTCCCCATACAAAACAATTGAACTACCATTAATCCGTTCCAACCTCCAAAATGTCACCCCAGTTATTTTTGTTACGTGGTTTTAAATAATAAAAACGTATTTATAAATATCAAATATTTATTGCACAAAAACAAAAAAGAGAATGTAAAGAAATAAATTAGATATCCTCACTGGTCTTTGCCTTTTTCGCTACATTTTTCTCGCTTTCACCTGTAGGCCGTTTAGAAAAAAAACATGTCCAAGGAGGTTTGTTTCTTCCTCCCTCTCAGAATGTTCCGGAAATGAGTTAGGCAAGTGTCATTAAAAAGGTCAGATGCACGACCTGTTGCAACTTTTTCTGGGTGTTTGTGCTCTCCGTCACTTCAAAGGCCCTTAGCCGGCGTTACACTCTTTATACAAAAGTTGAAAAGACCTGAGAACAAGACTGAAGTCCAAAGATTCTTAGGTATGGTAACGTACCTTGGCAAATTCATTCCTAATCTTTCTGACAAGACTGCACCTCTAAGGAAATTGATAAGCAACAAGAGTGAATGGAAATTTGGAGGCGAAGAAAATGATTGTTTTGAAAAACTCAAGGATATGGTTTCGAATGCTCCAATATTGACATTTTTTGACCCAACCAAGCCAATCACCATTTCATCTGATGCAAGCCAATATGGTATTGGTACAGTGCTCATGCAAGGGGGACATGCAATTGAGTATGCGTCCTTCAGCCTGAATGCAACTCAAAGAAAATACGCACAGATAGAGAAAGAACTTTTGGCTATAGTCTTTGGATGTGAACGCTTCCAGTACTATATTTGGGGAAATGATGTTATTGTGGAAACTGACCACAAACCTCTCCTGAGTATTGTTAAGAAACCTTTAGAAAAGCTTTCCCCAAGACTGCAAAGAATGGTCTTACGTCTCATGAGATTTCAAATATCTTTGAAGTTTACACCAGGGAAAAACATGTTTGTAGCTGACCATCTGTCTAGAGATCCATTAAAAGATGAGGTGGACACAAGCTATTTAGAAGGTCAAACTGAATCAGTGCACATGTTGTTGGTTACCACAGATGAAAAAATAAAGAGACTACAAAAAGAAACTCATGAGGACCACACCTTGATACAACTAATAGAGTATGCGAAGAATGGATGGCCGAAATATAAAACTAAGGTCTGTGATGAAGCAAAACCCTACTGGCAATTTCAAGATGAAATTCATGTGAGTGACGGAATTGTTTACAAAGGAAATTGCATCTTGGTGCCATCGACTCTTCGAAAAGAAATCCTGCAGGTTGTTCATTCATCACACCAGGGCATAGCAGCTTCCAAAGAAAAAGCAAGATCAGCATTTTACTGGCCAGGCATGATAACACAAGTAGAAAATGAAGTGGAAAAGTGCAGAACATGTCAGGAACATTCAAGAAAGAATCCTGAGGAGTCAAGAATAGCTCATGAAATCCCTGAATTTCCATGGGAAAAAATTGCTGTAGATTTCATGGAGGTGAGTGGAACCAGTTCCATCTTGGTTGTCGATTACCACTCAAAGTTTGTTGAAATCCGGAAATTATCAAGCAAAAGAGAAACCGAAACCATCATGCAGTTGAAAACCATTTTCAG
The DNA here is from genome assembly GCA_030710605.1 of Cordylochernes scorpioides. Lineage (NCBI taxonomy): Eukaryota > Metazoa > Arthropoda > Arachnida > Pseudoscorpiones > Chernetidae > Cordylochernes > Cordylochernes scorpioides. Next base: position 87,823,166 of record CP092873.1, on the reverse strand, counting down.
GACTCATGGAATTCCAAGAACTCTAGTTTCGGATAATGGACCCCCTTTTAACTCTACTGGATTCAAAAATTTTGCTCAGAAATATGAATTCAAACACCAAACCTCCAGTCCCAAATATCCAAGATCTAATGGACAAGTTGAGAGGACAATTCAAACCATCAAAGGACTGATAATTAAAGCTGTGAAGTCAGGAAGAGATCCCAATCTGGCTTTGATGGAGTTCAACAACACACCTAAGTATGACTTGCCATCTCCGACCCAAATGCTTATGGGAAGATCTGTGAGAACTCTTTCGACATACACCCGACAACAGTTGAAACCACTGTTTGACACAACAAAGAATTACCAAAAATTGAGAGACCATCAACAAAAGTATGCAGGAAGTCCAAAGAGAATTTTGAGACCTTTGGAAGTAGGAGACAACATCATGTTGCAGGAAAGGCATAGAAAATGGGTTCCGGCAACAGTGACCGCAAAGCATGAAACTCCACGCTCATATATGGTGAAAACACCAAGTGGGTCTGAATACCGCAGGAACAGGTCTCACCTTAGACCGAGAAAGTTCAGTGTAGAAGATTCTGCCCCAACAAGTCAAAGTCCAAGCATTCCTGGATCTCAAGCAGGGACAGCCATGGATGACAACATACAAGATCACGGAAGACCCACTTCCGAAAACAGAAGAGCATATGATCCAAGGGAGGACATTGCCAAGAAAGGTGAAGAATCATCTACTTCTCCTAGTGTGCGAACCCGCAGTGGTAGAACAGTGAGAAAACCTTTGCGTTATAGAGACTAGGAGAACTGCAATCCTTTTTTTTATTTTTGTTTAAAGGAAACATGTTATGATTGATCCGGCAACACTGCCGACTCGACTTGTAAACACTCTTAGATATATAACCACGTTAGAATAAATAGATGTTAATAAATAAAGACTTAGTTCAGTTGCATTCTGCGTGATCAAATAGGCACAAAGACAACATAAACAACAACGGCCATACTGCCTCGACAAGTCAACAACTCGAACACCTTGCTCATGTTTTTCTATAATTTAACGTTTTAATTCAATACTCATCATCTTTTTCTTAGCACTTGACTTTTTACAAACTTTCTTCCGATCCATGGTTATAAAAATAAATGAACTAAAACTGTAAATGTAAACGCAACACAAAACGCGAACACAAAACACAACTTATCACAGCGGAAGCACGCTGCTAACTGATCGTGATGGCGCGACTGCGTGTTACTACCTGTTGTGTTTTAACTTTAAAAGCACACAAAAATATAATAAACTTGAATTTGTTTATTCAAGTCTCAAAAAACAAAGCTTTGCATATAGAACAAATAATAATGAAGAAGAAGAAAGAAACATTTTAGGAAAAGCAAAAACAAAACAAAAGTACTAGTCAAAAAGAAACATTTAAAATCACAGATTAATATCTTCAACACTACCGAACCGAACTCGTATCTCGAATTTCGCTCGTAACTAAAAGCAAAAAATCACTTGCTCGTCGGCTCGTATCTCGAAAAACTCGTATGTTGGGGCGCTCGTATGTCGAGGTACCACTGTATTTTAAAGAAGGTTTTAAAAAAGTTTGCTTGTGAAAATAGATGTTTTATTGAATGACTACCCATTCTGATCACATTCATAATCTAGATACGAAACAAACATAAATAGACACGAAGCCAACCAACCTCCCATGACATACATGCCAACAATATTGTGTCACATGTAAAAATTTGACAATTTATAATATATATTCAGTTAACCCAGGCTCCTGGAACCACGTATAGAAATCTCCAACTACCCGGGTTGTCCTTCAAACCAAAGTCTTCTTTGTTTTATCTACAATGCAAGCGGAAGCCCAATTCATAAGGTAGCACCAAACAGGTTTATATCTTGGGATATTTTACAGGGAGGCTTTGTTCCGTGTTTCTTAGGAGGGTGGCCGATAGGAATCTTTGGTATTCAACGGTTGGACATGTAAAAAGGAGCAGGTCTACGGTTTGATCTTCACTTTGACAATGAGAACAGATTGGATCTTCTTTCGATATCTTTGCGTAGTCTGCCTGGACGTAAGGATGACAAGGAGCCAATGTATCTTGATCACTTATTTATAAGGCAAAACGTTGAAACGTTGAGAAAATACAACACTCTAACTGGCCGAAGTGTCTATTTTTTTACAGAAATATGAATTCCGGCCAGGCAACCTCTATCTTCAGGATATATATAAGAAATGAAATCATTTTAGTACGATTGTTTCTTTTATACCCAAAACAAACTTTTCTACTATCCTTACTGCGAGGAAAAATGTATATTGGGAAGACTTGGCTCATCAGTGATGAACCTTTATATATAAGCAGAATCGTCCAATACAGTATTAGAGCTCTAAAAGAAGCGGTCTGGTAGATTAAATTGGCGAAACCGCTGGAAAGATTCACCACTAGGGCCTCCAATCCCGGTACATATTTTCAATCCCGGGATTGCTTTTTTCTCAATCCCGGGATCCCGGGATTGAAAAACATTTTCGTCTTTCTACGCCAAGAGGTATATCGTTTCGTTCGTTATATTTTTAATTTTTTTCTTTTATATAGTACCAATGACGTGGCACTTACTTCGATGAAAACAACCTGAAAGCCATATATTTTGCGCCTGCTTATGAACTAAATCATTGCTTTTGGGTTACAGTTTGAAATTATCTGTCAATTACTGTACACACATCTGGAAAAAATTACTGTTCTTGGAACTCTTAGACCACATCTCTTAATGCAGTGTTGGGCAGTAATCCATTCAAACTAATACATTACCTTGTAATTACGATTACTTTGCAATGCACTACTCTGCAAAAAAAATAATTGCATTAGAATGTAAACATAATTACTCGTAATTCTATATATAATGATAGCAATTGTGATTAAAATTAGTTGTAATTGTAATTATAGCAAATGTAATCATGATTATTTGCAATTGTGATTATAGAAAATGTAATCATTATTTCATTTTGCCCAACTATGTATTAATGTTTAGAAAGAAGACAGCACCGTTTTAAAAACCATGAAATACTTTATTTTAAGGATAAAAATTCAATTTCGAGAAAGATTTGAACGTAGGAAAGATAATTTGTCAAGAGTGTCATCATGCAAACTAGAACGTATCTTATTGCATAGGTATCCAGAGGAGGAGGAGAAGACTTTTTCCGATTCCACAGACGTTGGAGGAATTGTCAGCAAGTATTGATACACACTCTCTAAATGGGGTCCTCGTTTGCCTGACTGAGCAGCAATATTAAGTTCGTGGTTAATCATAGTTGAGTAGGATGCGGAGTCTGGTGTAGGTATTGCAATTGAAGTTGAAGAGGCAGCCTCAATAGCTTCTTGCAATCGGCGCTCAATTGTAAGATGGTCATTCGATTGTGATGGCTCATGGCGTTCTTGTAAACTCCGAGGAAGTTGCGAATTATCATCCTGAATTTTTTTTTTCTTACTTCGGCCATTTGTTCATGTAACGGTTTAAAACGCAAAAGCAATTTCACGCTAAACTCTTTGACCATCTTCTTTTTCTCTAACTGTGCTTGCGGATTGTGCAGATTTGGAGGACTAAAGATGTTTTATTGCATCGCTCTTCTAAAATTCTCTTTTGAAAAGATTTTTTGCAGATCTTTGCTGAGAGAATGAGATTGTGCTTGCAGCTCCTCTAGAAGAAACTTTACTGTTGCTTCTGCAGTCAAAAGCGTAGCGTCGCGTCTACAGATAGCCGCCACAGCTGCCCGAAATGGTTTCAGTGCAGAAATTACTTGCGTCATGATATCAAAATCTTCATCAGTTAGACGGACATTTGCTTTCACATCTATTAGCGCCTTCTGAATCGCTGACTTCACACTGAGAAGTCTCTCCAACATGTTCAATAAACTATCCCAGCGCGTTCTGCAGTCGAGAATGAGACACATACTGGTGGAAATGCGATTATCTTGCCGCATGTAGTTCAGTAAGATCTCGTTCTTCAGCGGCGATCGTTTGAACAATTTCACAACCACACGAGCTTTTTTCGTCACTTCATTTATATTTTTCTTTGAAAATACTGGAGATTGTGGATAAATTGCTTCAGGGAATGAGGGATGTGCTACCTCTAGGCTAACGTTAAATGGAGAAGTGTCCTCATTGTCATCCTCGGAAAGGTCAGATTCTGCTTCATTTACTGTTGCGGAAACGAATTCAGGAACAACCCTCTATTTTTTCTTAGCATAAAGTACATCCATCACAGCCAGATGGAGACCATGCGCGTAGCAGAGCTGTTGCAGTGGACCAATAAGGTGACCCAATTTTACCATCATTGCGCACCCATCAGTTGTAACACACACAATATCAGTTTCGAAGTCGATTCCGAACTCCAAGAGCTTAGCGCCAATGACATATTTGCATTGCTCAGAGGAAAATACTTCAGATATTCGAGTCAAGCCAAGATTCCACACCTTGGTACGGCTATGAATATTAATGTTCAGGTAACGCTTGCTCATGCGCATACTCTCATTCTAGAGGCTGCCATTTTGGAAAGATCTTGCAGAATAACCCTTCGTTATTAGAAGTGCATGAAAATAATTTCAAATCTCTCAGAAAAAAAGAAAAGACCCGAAATGCAGCTGTATAAACAAAACGTCAAAAGTGTGCTATCTCATCATCTGTTTGATTACCAAAATGCTAGATAAGAAAAATATATTTTTGCGCTGGTTTTCATGCACAAACCAGTAATCCCGGGATTTTTCGAGCAGAATCCCGGGATTTCGGGATCATTATTTGGCTCCGGGATCCCGGGATTGGAGGCCCTATTCACCACTGATATATGAGCCAAGCCTTCCCAAATATATATTATTTCATCGCAATAAGGACAGTAGAGGTTTGTTTTGTGTCTAAAAGAAACATTTGTGATAAAAATGATTCCATTTCTTACAACTTATTTACGTCAGAGATCTGAGAGCCAATCAGAGAGAAAGATGCTGAGTAACAAAATGTTGTAATCTGTTTTATCTTGAAATTCTGGCCGGTATTCATTGTTTTTGAATAAGAGACACTTCGGCCAGAAGACTTTGATTTTTCGATAAAATCTTAGTCTTTGGTTAGTTAGATATTTTGTTCAATATTTACTTATGACTTGTGTTTTCTGTATGCTGTGTTAAATTTGAAAGGCCATGTGAGAACAACCTAATACCTCAAACATTTTTTAACCTTTCCATAAAGTTTATTTTTATTTTTTCCCTGGCCTTCACCTGTTTTTATTTTTTTCGACAAAAATCTTCTATCTGAAGAGATAGCAATTTTTTGTCGAAACGTCGAAAAAGTAAAAATTCTACTGGCCGAAGTAATCTGTTTTAGTCAATTTTAACTTGTCCCGCCACAATATAGATGATCTCCAAAAAGCGTGCACATATCAGAACCTTGTGGCGGAATGGCTGACGTATCTGCTAACTACAAATCAAAAGATTCCAGATTCGTATCCCGGCAGGCAATTATCCATCTCAGCAATGCCATTTAATGTCACAGTGCTATTTAGTCCTCGCTAGAACATGTGCCGTTCTGATAGATCCGACAATCCCATTGAGAACAGTGGACAGAGGTCTCTGGATTAGCCTGCTGATTTGCTAATCGTAATCTAGCGATAGGTGTTTATAAGCCATTATGTGAGGTTAGTTTAGGTAAGTATATAGGGTATTTTTAGCTAAGATATCTAAATTTCAATTAGGAGTTACGATGCACTAGCGCGCCATCTGTTATCAAATTACAAAACTATTTTAGAGGCGTAATATTCTTTTTAAAATAAAACAATCTCTACTGTCCTTACTGCAATGGAAAAATTAATTTTTCCATTGCAGTAAGGACAGTAGAGATTGTTTTATTTTAAAAAGAATATTACGCCTCTAAAATAGTTTTGTAATAGGAGTTAGGTTAGTTTTTAAATTAGAATAAGTTAGGATAGGTCAGTTAGGTTAAATAGGCTAGATTGGTTGGTATAGGTTAGAATAGGTTCGTTTGGCTGAGATAAGTTAGTTTAGGTTATTATGAGTTATTTTTAGCTAGGTTAGGTTAATTTCAGTTAGGATAGGCTAGTTTAAAATTGGTTTAGGTTCAGGATAGGGGTTGGTTTAGGTTAGGATAGGTTTAGGTTCGGTTCATGTTAGGGTTATCAAATCAGGGACCTAATTCCGAGACCTCCCGGATAGAAGAGTCATACTCGGTTCTGGTAGACTGTCTTTGATGAGGGAACAGATTAGGTAGTTCCCCGTGATGACATAGGATCACCGATCAAGGATTCAAATTCGATGAAATGGTAACATTTCTTTTGTTCTTTCATTGGAATTCTTCATAGATCAATATCTTGATAGAGAAGGGACACTATCACATCTATATTTCCTTCTGATGTATATAATAAATTATCTTCACATCGTCATTTTATTTCATGAGTTCTTGATGGTAAAAATGATCATAGAGGGGGGTAGAATTGGACAATATCAGTACGTGGCTCCAGGAGTTCCATCAAGATAGCGAGAGAGAGAGAGGAAACAAACGTTGCTAGGTCAGTGTAACTGAAATTTCATATTACAAAATTAATAAATATGTAAACGACTAAAATTGTATACTTTACTAAATTTGTAAAAAATATATATCGGAGTGAATTGTAAAAAAAAATCGCTATTTTTCAAAATTAGCCTTTAAAAAAAATACCAAAAAAAATCGGCCTTTAATCTCCCAAATATGATGTAAAATTCATACTTTAATGAAACTTTAAAGAGGAAAAGAAAAAAGGTTCAAAAATTCTCATTCCGTCAAGAATTTTAAGGCATTTGGATGGATCTTCGAGATGAAAGAATCATCATCATCACCAGCAACATCATCTGAGGCAGAAGAGGAAGTGGGAGAATGTCGGCTGAGGAACAAGAACGACAATCCAGAAAGGTTTAAACTAATTAAGAACAAACTGACCAACCATCCAAGTACGTCTGAAAAATTCTCCGAAGACGAGGAAAATTGTCCGAGATGCTTGCTATGTAAGACCCAAGGAACAGAGAGTTCTCACCATGATCCCACAGATAGCAAAGATACCAGATACAGTAGCGTAGTATCCATCATCCTCAGGGAACATAACCATCAGGATGATGAGGACCTTGAGAGTCAAGGGGACAATCCTGAGGACAGAGAGAAAGACAAACTCCTCACTGAGGACCAATTCCTCAATATCGCCACCATTAACCCTCTGGCCACCAAACTGGAAAACGGGATCAGAACACTCTTGGAGAGTTTGGGGATCGAGGAATATGCTACTTCGGTCGAACTGGTCGAAGTCAAAAACGAAGAAGCATTTCAGAGCGAGACATCCCACCCGGCAGCTGAGAAAGCCTCTCTCCTCAAGCCTAACCTGATGCCCTTCCAGACGAAGATCTACGAGAATGCCGAGAACTACTGCGAGGAGCTGGACCACTCCAAGTTCTACAACAAGGCCACTCAGACCGTCGGCAAATACCTGGGCTTCGTCGTGGAGGACGAGGAAGACCTGAACGACTCCCTCTTCTTTCTTCGATACGAGGAAACACCCTTCAAGTTCCACCACAAGGACGACAGGCGCTGCCACATCACTGTTAGCCACGGGACCCAGAAGTCCTTGGAGTCTCCGAAACATTTCACGGAAGCCCGTAGGAGCCCTATAGCCTGCAAGCCTTCCTCCATAGACGACGTGCCAATCAATGACCTCGTTGGAGAAATCAATAACATCCTCAAAGGATCCAAACTGCCCTTTTCTTCAGATTCTCAAGCCCGGCACTATGTGCTCCCATTCATCCAGCACAAGGCAGCCAGACTAACGAGTGACAAACAGATCCACTCCTGCAAGAATGACAGTGAGGCGTACTATGTTTCCCTCATTCTGGATCGGATTAATAAGGTTTATAATTCCGGGAAATTCTCCGCCCTGGACACCGATCCCTCCAACAACTCCAGCACCTTCATCGAGGACAGCTCTGCGCATTCTAGCATCCATCGTCCGATCCTTCTAAAATCCACGGTGTCCATGGAACATCTGGAGACTGTTGACAACCTGGACGTTGACTATACCACTGCATCCTCCAGCTACGAGTCCAGCGAATCACCTGTTCAAAGCGACAAAACCAGCATCTACGAGGAGAGTGTCTACAGAGCGCCTAAATTAGCTCACACCGTATTCTGCCAACCGAGGAGCATCCCTAGCGACCAGGTCGGACAACATGAAGACCTTGCCTGCGAGTGCATGGGCCCACCAACAACTGACTACTGGAATCCAGGTACCCACCAGTATACCATGGCCGACAGTACCATATCTCCTGAAACCTCGACCTTCAGCCTCAAGGTCCCTCAGCACCAACCTTGCAGCGTCCACACCAGTGAAGAAAGTCAGAACGCTAGTGATGCTGCCACCTCTTCAGAATCCGTTGGCCAATCGAAGTCTCCTGAACAGGAACCATCGATGGAATGCCTGGAAGTACCCGAGCTAACGGAGGAATCCCTGAATGCCTCCACCCCTTCGGAGGAGGAAGAAGAAGAGACGAGTATAGATGGTTCCTCACAGAAAGAGAGCCTACCCAAAGAAAGTAATGTAAGTACACCGTACACTACTGCCCATCCTACAACCTCAGAAGAGGACGAGGATATCAACATTGAAGACCTCTGTTCTCATTATTGCGGTAGGTCATACAAGCCCAATGTGGAATCGTCCAACGTCACTACTCCACCGTCTCAACCAGATACCATCCAGGCGGAAGCCGAGGAGGAAGAAGAACATGGAACATGGGGTAACCTATTCAAACAGATTTTAAGGAGAATATCTCCGCAGGAAAGCGCAACAGCCCCTTCTCAAGAAATACCTCAGGATCAAAAACAAATAAAAGAAGAAGACTCTGAGATTAAGGTATTAATAGAGGAAATGATGGTATGGGTGGTAAACCTATCACCAGTCAGCCGGGAAGTCGAGGATAACTTACCTTTTCGCTGTGGTGCATCTCGCCTACGACTGAGCAGCAACAACCTCAGCCGTCAAGGCTCAGCTAAAGACATCACGAAGCAGCAACAACAGCTGCAGCACGATTCCGGGGACCAATTCAGCAACAGACCCCCATCTCTTGATATTGAAAACACAAACGCTGAAGTATCAACTAACAACCTCTTCCTTTTACGTTCCGTTAAGAAATTAAAGGCAAGGAAGAATACAACTGGAAAGCAGAAAAAATCGAATCAAAATGAGTTATTTGTAGTGGTGACCCAGAAACAATCGACACAGAAAGAAGAAGGGCAGAGTAGCAGTTCCAAACAAACACCAACCAATGAAACCAAAGATGTTTTCTACCCCATCCCTCACACTCATCCTTTTAAAACGGACCAAGGGATAGTTGATCTCCGGCTGCAGTCCACTGAAGAATTTGCCATCCACTACCACTCCCTGAGTAAACCAGAGAGCCATTTCACCAAGTACTACTCGCCCGTTGAATCAGGCGATGAGGAGAATGAAGGCAGTGAGGACAGTCGGAAACCTAAGAGCCACCGGAACAACCTCCACACCACAGCTACACAGAGCAGGTTGTCAGGTACAGACATCAGTTCCTCCATTAACGAAACCCTAGAAGAAATCATCCATAGGAGGCACGGCAACAACGCAACCTCCAAATGTCAAAGCGGACAAGAAGACTTCCTCTATGTGTCTGTTATCAGTCCTGGCACGGAGGAGACCTTCCAGCTGAACGCAGGGACGTCAGAGATCTCCATAGAGACGGACAGAATAGGGCAGATGATCGAGCTGAGGAGTATCCTAGATGGCCCTGACGTACGCCACGCCACCGAGGTGGTCATCCATCCACAGGATTCCAATGGCAAGATGGTGGTGGTACGTCTAGAAGGCCATTCTTCCCATCCCTTGGACATCAAGACCATGTTCCAGCCGGCTGAAGAGGAAACCACTTCCGAATGAGCCAATCACTCTTCTCACATTTCATATTGATTAATAAATGGAGAGGGGGGCAGTCATTTCTCTGAACATCAAAATTACCACAATTTGGAGGGGTTGTTGGTTGTTCAAGGAGTGGTATAAACTGTTGATTTTAGACTGCCACGAGATCGAATCGCGAACTTTTTTTTTTCTAAAAAAAAAAAAAAAAACTGCTTCAATGGTTCTTGCAAAAGTTCCACTCCACCTATGAGTGTGTATAAGTAACCAAACCAGACCTCTGGTACATTTGTAAGTGCAAAAGTCGAACAGCTTTATACATATGTAGCTATGTGGTGCACTTATACAGTAAAACCAGTTGCTAACTACCCTCCATGATTATCATAGTCTGTACTTGGGATAAGTACCACTAGAGATAAAAGCTTTTACTCCTTCTTGAAAGATCAATGGACATAGGTGACCCGATTTCAATCAGGCTAATGGCACGGACTCCTTCCTATTCAGTTGGAATTTCTATTTGATACCAGGAGTGAATAAATTGGTCACTTTGTCAGTTGCTTGATCAGATAGTTAGGCTTACATATAAAACTTTGCACATACCAATCCTTTTATTGGAAACTTGAACGATTTATGACACATATATTTATTCTTGTTGTTGTTGTTTCTTATCCCCTTGTGTAAAGATTACACGAATTCCATGAGTCCATGCTCCTCGAGCTGTTTTATGATGAGCAGCGACCTCTCCCAAAGGTCCTGTTTAGTGCATCTAATGCAAGCCAAAATGTGTTCTGGAGCTGCAGGTGCCAAGCTGCATTTTGGGCAAGTGGGGTAGATTTTGTTATTATTTTCTATCTTCAATGGCTTGAGATGGCCTGTTCTAAATCTTGTTAGTGTTGTTTGATGCTGTCTATTTCTGATGTTCAGAGCTCCTCCTGGGTTCACTCCACTGTATCAACTGTGCCTTCTCTAAGGCTGGAGGAAGAGAAACTGAGGCAGCTTATCTGGGTCGACAGAACTGAGAACGATTTGGGCATTGCGCCTGAGGAGCTTGAATGGGCGAAGGACCCAGATAAGGACGTGAACTGGGAGCCAAGATGGAGGAGGTCAGAGGGCTCACCGTCTGGTAAAGAAATGGAGATATTCACAGACGGAAGCAAGTATGATAAGAGAACGGGGGCCGGCATCGCCATTTTCAGTGATGGATCGGTAGTGGGCCGACAAACACTGAAACTAAGGCACGATGATCTGGTGTATTCAGCAGAACTGGTCGCGATCAGAGAGGCTCTGATCTGGTGTAGGAGAGACTGTCTGTCTCCCAAGGCAATCTACTCGGATTGCATGTCCGCCCTCATCTCCATTTGCTTGGAGAAGGGACAGATGGCGCATGAAGTAGCGGATCTGCTAGGTGAAATGGATAGGCCCCCCAAATTGTACTGGGTCAAGGGGCACTCTCTAATTGAGGGCAATGAATTGGCTGATAAACTGGCAAAAGAGGGATGCTGGTCTGGAAGGGATGTGGTGACCCCAATTCTAAAGAAAGAGGTTTTCATGCGTATCCGGGCGCATATTAATGAATTATGGAAAGAGATGGGTGGAAGCAATAAACGGTCGGGAAGCCTTTAAATGGATTAGAGTTCCAAAAAGGAACGGTCGAATCCTCTCACACAAACTGAACAGGATGATTACGGGACACGGCCCGTTTCCTATTAGTTTGGCGCGGTTTGGTATTAAAGCGGACGACAAATGCGTATGTGGGAGCCCTGGGGCAAACGCCAAACACTATAATGGACTGCCCAAGGGTCCCAAGAGGGGAGGAGGAGAGTAGAAGAGTTAAAGGAGCAATTGAACTGGAGCTCCTGAAATCCCACTGGAAGTTATTGGAAAGAGCTCACGATGTCGCTAGTGAGCTCTTCCTCAACTGTTAGATGCCACAGTTGACTACAGTGGATAGTTTGCCGATGATCTGGTGGAGAGTGCTAGTAAGGCTGAAAGGAGAGAGTGTGTTAGCTGATGACCTAGTGGAGTACTGGTAAGGCTGAAAGGATGGGGTTTAGAAACTCTTGGGTCTTCGCTCTGTGTGTGCGCCATTAGGAGCGTCCTTGCCGTGCGCGCCATGGAAAACCAAGGGGTACACACAGTAGTACCACCTTCCCGCCTCCGCGTGGTGTCCCCGCGTCAACCTCGGAACCTCAGAGGTCCTGATTCGACGGCAGATTCAGGAGTACTGTGACCAAAGGGTACGAGGGCCAAAGGGGGGGGGGGGGGAGTCCTATTGGAGCGTAGGACGGATTAGACGAAGTCTGAACGGGAGGGCTAGGACAGCAACCTTACCATGAACTCTCGGAGACGCCTGTGGGTTGACTGGTCGCGCCCACGTAGCCAGACCCTAATGGCGGGCGCGAGGGGCCAAACAATGGCTGCTCGGTGCATGGAGAATGCACCTTTCCTACGGCACGGTGGCTATATGGCAGCAATGGGTGCATGCTACGCATGCAGGCTTATGGACCTTCGAGGTCTGGGTAGCCATTACTGCTCCAGGAATGTATCAACTGTGCGTGGGAAAAGAAGAATGCCCACCCCTCACTCACCCTTGAGGATAGGGGAGTGGAGAGGCGACTCTGCGTGTTCGTCCTTGCGTCGGGGTGCCACTGGCTGATGGCCAGTGAAGCTGGCCATCTGCCCTTGGTTGGCTGACGCGAGGCGCACGTGTCTTGAAACTCTTGGGTCTTCGCTCTGTGTGTGCGCCATTGGGAGCGTCCTTGCCGTGCGCGCCATGAAAAACCAACGGGTGCACACAGCAGTACCACCCTCCCGCCTTCGCGTTGGTTCCCCGCGTAAACCTCAGAGGTCCTTGATTCGTCGGCAGATTCAGGGAGTACTGTGAAAAAAGGGTTCGAGGGCCAAAGGGGGGAGTCCTATTGGAGCGTAGGACGGGTTTAACTAAGTCCGAACGGGAGGGCTCGGTCAGCAACCTTGCCATGAACTCTCGGAGACGACTGTGGGTTTGATTGGTCGACCCCATGGAGCCAGACCATAATGGCGGGCGCGAGGGGCCAAACAATGACCGCTCGGTGCATGGAGAATGCATCATTCCTTTTGGTTAGGTGACCTAGATACAGCAATGGGTATGCTATCGCATGCCGGTTTATGAACTGAAAGGTCTGGGTGGCCACTGCTCCAAGGATGTATCAACTGTGCTTAGGTGGGATCCTCCAGTTCTTGTGTATTTTTGTTTTGGCTAATGTTTCTATTTCTTTAAAAGTAAGTTTATTTTTCTGTGGCAAGGGTTCTTTTGTGCTTTTTTCGCTAGCACATCAAGAGCTTCCTTGCCTTCAATGCCAACGTGTGAGGGTATCCATTGAAGGTGAATTTTTGTGGTTTTTGGAGATAACCAATTATGTTCCTGCTTACTTTGTCTCTAAGTTCCCCTGTGTGACTCAAGTGTTGTATGGCACTTCTACTATCAGTAAGAATCCAGATATCTTGATAATTAGTATTTCTGATGGATTTTAAGGCTTCATAGATGGCTATAAGTTCTAATCTGAAGACTGAGCAAAAATCTGGGTTTCTTCTGTTCATTTTCTCAATGCCATTTGTGGTTTTGATGAGACAGCCACTGCCAGTGTGTCCTAGCTCGTCTCTGCTACCATCGGTATAAATAGTTATTGCATTTTTAGGAATGTTATTAATTATTTCTAATGATAATTGTTTTAAGTATTCTGGATTTTGGCATTGTTTGTTGGTGGGTTCATTTAAAGAGGCATTAAAAATAACATTTTGTAGTGGTTCACATGGAGAAATTTTTTTCTGCTAAATATAATTTTTTTCTACTTTATATTTTAAAAATCCATTTCTTTTGGCCAGGTGGAGAGGGCCTTCTTTTTTTAGTCTTAGATTGGATTCCCAATTAAGTATGTAATTGGAAGTTCTGTGTTTGTTTCCATAACTCTTGATTTTGTTTATATATTTTGGCAGATTGTAGCTTCTTCTATCCTTTAAGGGCATAATGTCTGCCTCGTAAAGTACAATATCGTTAGGGCAGGTATTTCGAAGACCTGTAATAATTCTAGCTGCACTTAGTTGTATCCTTTCCAGTGTTTTTAGATTTGTTTCAGATGCTGTACCATAGATTTGATATCCATATTCCAGGATAGGTCTAATTAGAGATGTGTAAGTTAATTTTAGTGTTGTTGCATTGGCTCCCCACTCTCTTCCTGAAATATATTTCAGGATTTTTAGTCGGTCTCTTCCTTTTCTAATAACTTCTTCAATGTGTTTCCTGGAGTTAATTTCTGGATCCAGGGTGTAGCCAAGATATTTAGGATGTTTATTATATTGCAATTGTTGTTCTTTCAGAATAATTTTTGGCCTTATTTTGTATAGTTTCTTATCAGTAGTAAAAAGACAGGTTTCAGATTTTTGGGGAAATTCTAATTTATGTTTATTAGCAAATTTTTCTAGGTGGAGAAGAGTCTTGTTCAAATCCCTTTCAGCTTTTTTCCAGTTAGTGTTGCTGCTCCATAGAATAATGTCATCAGCAAAAAGTCCAATATTGGTTTTATGTGAATTTTTTTCTTCTATGCCTGCAATAAATAGGGTGAAGAGAGTTGGGCTAAGGACTGATCCTTGTGATAATCCTTGGTACAATTTGAAGGTTTTAGATAGAGTGCCATTATATTTGACCCTGATGTATCTATTTTTAAGGAAATCATTTATCCAAGTGATAGCTTTTCCATCAATTTTGAAATGCTTGTATAATTTTGTAATTAACTTGTTTTTCCATACTCTTTATCAAAAGCTTGTGTAAGGTCTAAAAAAGCAGCTATTGTGTGGTTAGTTGGTTTTCTGTTTTGTGCATCTTTTACCTTTTGTGTGAAAAATAAGAGTTGGTCTATTGTCCCATGTCCTTTCCTAAATCCATATTATTCTTCTGGTAAGAGATTTCTTGTGTTGAGGTGGTAGGTAAGTCGTCTGAGTATAATTTTTCCATTAATTTGCAGCAAATACTTGTGAGGGAGATAGGTCGGTAGTTTTTTGGGTCATCAGCAGATTTGTCAAGTTTTTGAATAGGAATTATTGTTGCAGTTTTCAGTCTTGAGGCAATTTTCCAGGAGTTATTGAAAATATCAAGAAGTCTTTCTTTGCCATTTTTGCCCAAGTTTGATATCATTTGGTCATGGATTCCATCTGGCCCAGGAGTGATTTATGACACATATATTTCTTTTTCTACTGCTATTACTCAAAATGATAACAATTTTAGGAGGGCCTGGAAGAATATAGTTTTCTACTGCCCTTACAAAAATTATAGGAGTTCTTGGCTTATCAGTGGCAAACCCTCCCTGCAGTTTTGCCAGTTTAATTTACCATATAGCTCTACTATTGTATATATATTGGTCTATTTTGTTTTTATACCAGTACTAAAGATGAACTCTTGGAGAAGGTTTTTTTTTTTTAAACTATGGACTAAGCTTTGAGAAAACAGTAGAAATGCATATATGACGTTTTTATGGGGAGGTCAACAAAAAATGCACTATTTCTTTCACATTTGACAATTTTCTTTAGCTCGGCTACACCCAGAAGCTTCAATTATTTTTCTTTCTTCTTTTCTGAGAGTCCAGCCTTCACATCCATAATTTTTTTTTTTATTATCCCTAGTACACGTGGTACAGGCCATGATAATCATGGTGGGTAGTTAGCAACTGCTTTTACTGCAAGTGCACCACATGTCTACACATGTGAAAAGCAGTTTGACTTTGCACTTACAAATGTGCCAGAGCCCCATTCGGTTACTTGCACTCGCTGGTGGGGTTGGACTTTTGCAAGAATCGGGGGCCATTGGAGCATTTTTTTTTTTTTTTAAATCAGAAAAAAGTGTCCAATGCGGGAATCAAACCCGGGTCGTAGTGATCGAAAACCAAACGGTTTAACCAGCCTTCCACCGACCCCCATACATCCATAAGTAAAAACAGGGAATACCAATGTCTCTACAATTCTCTTCTTCATCTTCAATGAAATGCTTTTAGATTTCATAAACTTGTTCAATTTCATCATTGCATTCCTTCCTAGCGCTATTGTTCTTTTTTCCTTCCTCTAAGCAACCTTCCATCTTATGAATCCTGCTGGATACTAAGAATATGTACTAATCAACAGCATCAACATTTTTTTGTTAAATTTCAAAGCTTCAGAGTAGAAACACAAGGTAAAAAGACCAAATTCAAATAAATAAATAATGTTACATTTCGGTAACAACGCTGTTACCGAAATATCCCACACTATTTATTTATTTGGTCTTATCACCTTATGTTTTAATATATAATCCAAATTGTACCAAATCATATACAGTAGAACTACCTCTCTGTAAAGGACACCTAATTGCAGAGCCAAAGTGTCCTTTAGGGAGAGGTATCCTCTTACCGGAGAGTTGCTAAATAGTAAAAACAGTAATTTTGCTAATGAGAGCTGTCATTTGTGGAAAGGTGTCTGCTAGCGTGGTGTCCACTAAAGGAAGGTTTTACTGTATTATCAGTAGTTTTGCTGATATTCATTTTTTTCTTCTCTAACTTCCACCTATGGTTACAGGATTTAAAACAGCCCAATATCACATCAGGGAAGATTGATTAGGAAAAAACGTTAAAAAAAAAAAAAACACTATAAATATAGTTCATATCTCCCCAATATATTTTACTAGCCGAATGACCCGGGCAACGTCCGTGTTTTACCCGATTGAATGTTTTGATTCAAATACTATTTGTTACAATTATAAATTGGCGCCTTAAATAAATGCATATTTTAGTTAATAACTATAGCCTATGTGCTTTATCTGTCTATGTACTGTTGGCTTCCGTAGGCGTCTCTTACAAGGAAAAAGAAAGAGAGGATTCCATTTGGTTATTAACTAATATATGCATTTATTTAAGGAGCGACCCGCTCCAACACAATAGTTACAAAAATGGGGGGGGGCAAAGGTGGCGTGATCGTAGCCGACCAATAGGAGGGCGCCATTCCAAAAAAAAAAAGCAAACGGTGACAGAGAGAGAGATGATTGATTAGGAGATGAGGAAAGACGCTCGTAACTGTATATAGAATGTTATTATTCATAAAGAATGTTTGAAATGCATTTAATACACCACACATCTCTTGACATTCACTAAGAACTAAGATCAAATCCTCAAATAAATAAATAGTGTGTGATGTTTCAATAACAGCATTGTTGCCTTCATCAGACAAAAAACTTTTGTCTGATGATGGTAACAGCGTTGTTACAGAAATGTCACACACTTCAGGCAAAGCAGTGACATTGATTAGAAGAGAGCTATTTTATTAGCCTTCCAATAATGCATACAAGTGTTTTTCTGGGAACCAGGTAAAACTGGTAGAAAAAATGGCGCTCAACTTTTAAAAACTGTGATGGGTTAACCCCCATCGCAGGTTAGTTGAGCTTTGGAATTAGATATTAAATTTGAAATTCCATTGGTCGTGGAAGAAATCTGCTTGAAACCATAATTAAAAATTGTTTATAACCATGATTTTTAACATAAAATCTTGGCACAAAATTCAACAGGAAGCACCTAATCTATTGTGTAGATATGAATTGAATATCTTTTCCATTCTAAACACTTTTAGCAATTGTTGTCTTTGCAAAAATTATTTCCATTTATCCCCCCTCAGGCTTTTATCACATAATAAATGTACAATTTGGGTTAGAAACATAAGGTAACCAGACTTTAAAAATCCTGAGTTCAACTGACCCGGTTGATAGACCTCACCAAGGCTCCCTCTCCAGGGATACGGAGGAGCTGTGTCTGTACTCATGTTAGAGTCGGCAGCAAAGGCTTCCATGTTAGGAATGGCCTCAAACTACAGGCAAAGTCAGACTTTACCCAAAGTGTGCTTCAATCATGGTACCATGATCAACGAGAGCTGCACCCCTATACCCCATCCCATGAGATCATGAACTCATGGAATTTGTGTAATCTTTACACAAGGGGATAAGAAACAACAACACAATTTGGATTAGAAACATAAGGAAACAAGACTATATCTATATTAATGAAATGTTTTGGGAACAGAGAGAGAGTGTTGTTACTGAAACATCCAAACACTTCATTAGTCTTATTACCTTATGTTTCTATAATGTGAACCAAAACAAACCTTTCTTCTTTAACATGGGTTCATAAAAATATTAACATCTTATATTTTTAATTCAGCGCACACCAAATCATCCTGATGATGGAATTATAATTTTTAAGTTACAAGAAGCAATTACAGAAAAACATCACTAAAGCAAGCCCAATTGGGACTGACTTTGGAGCCAATATAGCCATTGTTCACTACGTCAAGGGTTATATATTCAGGAATTGATTAAAGTTCATTCTAAAGGGGAAGATTCATTATACCCGAGAAGTAAAGTTTTACTGTACAATAGGACCTCCCTGTAAAGGACAACACCCATTTACAGAGCCAAATTGTGCTTTAAAGAATGGTATCCTCTCTCTTACTGGAGAGCAGGTAAATATGGATGGAAACTGTCCTTTATATAAAGGTGTCCTGTCATGTTCTACTGTGATATTCAATGGGACCCATCTTCTCATACAACTTGGGTATGGAGAGGATAGAAATGGATTCTCCTCTATTGTTGTGTAGAGAGACAGTGGTCAGCTATTGGCCAATTTGGATAACTAGTTGACCGACTGTATTCATAAAGTTAATATAAATATTCTTAATTTCATTGTCTAAAAATAAGCAGAGTCATCACTGATTATAGTATTCATTATATCATCATAGATAGGTAAATAGGAGAGCTTATCCCTAGTACATGTGGTACAGGCCATGATAATCATGGTGGGTAGTTAGCGACTGCTTTTTACTGTAAGTGCACCACATGTCTACACATGTGAAAAGCAGTTCGACTTTGCACTTACAAATGTGCCAGAGCCCCGTTTGGTTACTTGCACTCGCTGGTGGGGTTGGACTTTTGCAAGAATTGGGGGCCATTGGAGCATTTTTTTTTTTTAATCAGAAAAAAAAGTGTCCAATGCGGGAATCGAACCCGGGTCGTAGTGGTCGAAAACCAAACAGTTTAACCAGCCTTCCACCGACCCCCGCATAGTAGAGTTTAAAAAGACTATGCATTTTGATACGAGAACAATAAAATCTTTAATATAGGACCCACGAGCAAACAATTCCTTCTCTTCACATAAAAACTTAACACCGACCATTGATGATCATGTAGAGATTTCCCCCTTTCTTCATTCAGACCATCTTCTAAAACATCTATCAGCAAGTAGTTAGTTCTATATAGTGTGGTATGTGTCTGAGCCCCAATTGTTCCAACAATAATCTGTTAAAGATGGAATTATCCAATGTTTATTTCCTTTCTCAACAGGGGCAACAAATTTCTACAATTAATGAAGTTCTTTAAGAAGAAGAGCTCTGTGTTCAAAGCACACACACACACACAATTTCCAAAATTTCAACAGAAGCATTTCGCTGGTTTAACTCCATCATCATCATCATCATTTTTTTTATTATCCCTAGTACACGTGGTACAGGCCATGATAATCATAGTGGGCAGTTAGCGACTGCTTTTTCTAAGTGCACCACATGTCTACATATGTTTAAAGCAGTTCGACTTTTGCACTTACAAATGTGCCAGAGCCCCGTTTTGGTTAATTATACTGGCTGGTGAGGTTGGACTTTTGCAAGAATTGGGGGCCATTGAAGTATTTTTTTTTTTTTTAATTAGAAAAAAAAAAGTGCCCAATGCGGGATTCAATCCCGGGTCGTAGTGGTTGAAAACCAATGGAATGGTCCTTCCACCGACCCCCTATCATTATCAATAAACAACAAGAATAATTGTGGCTCATCCCATACACAGAATAAACAATACAATAGTTGCAGCAACCAGGTGGATCCAATTGGTGAAATTACTGGGAAGGTTCACCACTGAAGAGATGACCCAAGCCTTTTTCTTCTCTCACTTCACCAATTGTAGAAGTATGTCCTATATATAGAGTAGGGCCAACCTGTCTCTAGAGGACACCACTTAGTTACAGAACCAAAGTGTTCCTCTTAGGGTGACCTCTTATGGAGGTTCAACCTTATTAAACCCCAGATAAATCAACACACAGAGTGAGCTATTTACTTACCAGGCTTCATAATGTCATTGGGTTGATGGCCAGATATTATGGAACTAACCAATATCAACCTTTGTCTGGTTTATATTTTGTTCCGCTAGATGGGGCTCTGTCATCTAAAATGATTACGCGGTCAGGAGATATGCCTTTTTTTTTATAATAGCAAAACCTGACCCTTTTCTATATAATGTTTTTCTTCTTATAAAACAAGGTAATAACCAAATCAAATAAATAGTGTGTGATGTTTCGGTAACAGCGTTGTTACCATCTTCAGACAAAAGTACTGAATGAGAAATTTTACCACACAGCACGTTTTAAATAGTTAAACTAGTAAATTATTTAAAATAGTAACTTTTGTCTGAAGATGGTAACAACGCTGTTACCGAAACGTCACACACTATTTATTTATTTGGTCTTATTACCTTGTTTTATAATCTATAATCCAAATTGTGCCTTATCAATTTTTTTTTCTTGAAAAAATATTATATTCACAATGAAAAGGTACAATTTGATACAAATAAATTATTAGTGTGTGATTTTTCGAGTAACAGCATTGTTACTGAAACGTAACACACTATTAACACAAGGTAATAAGACCAAATCCAAATAAATAAATAGTGTGTGACATTTTGGTAACAACGCTGTTACCGAAATGTCACACACTATTTATTTGGTCTTATTACCTTGTGTTTATAATCCAAATTGTGCCTTATCAATGTCACACACTATTAAATTATTTGGATTTTGAATCTTATTATCTTGCAAATATATTTACAAATTTTGGTATTGAAATTTCCTTGAATGCTTCTGTTTAGACAAGGGCATTTTTAAGGCATTCTCTTTCAAAGGGAATAATTCCATAGTGTATATATTTAACTTTGTTCATATACAGTAGAACATACTCTATGACACTCATGCTAGAGGACACCTCTCTACAAAGGACAGTTTTCATTTGAAAAATTACCATTTTAACTATTTAGTAACTCTCCGGTAAAAGGACATCTCTCCCCTAAAGGACACTTTTGCCCTGCAATTAGGTGTTGTCCTTTACATGGAGGTTCTTCTGTATATTGAAATAAAAATAGACTTTAGGAGAAACAAAGTTAAAGGAAAAAAGTAGATAAGGACTATATATTAAGGTTTACCAAAAGGTTTCTTACTTTTTTAGTAACAAAATGTATTATTTTTGAATTATATTAAAATATATATCTTTTTTGAAACTTTAAAATAAAGTCTTTATTTACTTTCTTTACTTCTTAATTCATTTTTCTCTTTCAATATATTTTATTGTTGTTGTTTCTTATCCCCTTGTGTAAAGATTACACAAATTCCATGAGTTCATGCTCCTCCAGCTGTTTTATGATAAGCAGCGTCCTCTCCCAAAGGTCCTGTTTAGTACATCTAATGTAAGCCAAAATGTGTTCTGGAGCTGCAGGTACCAAGCTACATTTTGGGCAAGTGGGATAAATTTTGTTATTATTTTCTATCTTCAATAATACTTCAATATATATTATATATAACATTTTCAACTCGGTATCAATTTAATATAAAACTTTCCTAGATCACACACAGTATTAAAAAAAATATTTTTATATATAATCTTTTCTTCGAAAGATTGGTAGCTCCAAAGTTTGCCCCCCTTTTTTTCTATTTTAAAAGAAACAATGTGCTAGGCCTTTCAATTAGTTTTAGTTACGTCCTTGCACAAATCAAATTTTTATAGAATTTTAGCATATATTTAACTATATATAGATTGTGTGGTTATATCATCACTCTAATTTTCACCATACTTCTCTATCTGAAAAAATTGTTTTTTTTTTTGTTTCTTATCCCCTTGGGTAAAGTTTGCACAAATTCCGTGAGTCCATGATCCTTGAGCTGTTTGATGATTAGCAGCAGCCTCTCTCAAAGGTCCTGTTTAGTACATATAATGCAAGCCAAATTGTGTTCTGGAGCTGCAGGTGCCAAGCTACATTTTAGGCAAGTGGGGTAGATTTGGTTATTATTTTCTATCTTCACAATGGCTTGTTCTAAATCTTGTTTGGTGCTGGCTATTAAAAAAAATTGTAAATACAGTAGAACCTCTCTTCGAAGGACCACACCTAGTTGCAAAGAGAGACAAGCATCCATTAGGAAGAGATGCCCTCTTAATTTGCGAGTTTCTAATTGGTAAACAGGGTAAATTTGGTTATGTGAACTGTCCTTTGTAGAGAGGTATCCTCTAAAGAGTGTCCTCTCATGGAGGTTGTTCTACTGTAGGAAAGACTACTGTTGACAGCAAATACCTGGGATTGAATCCTACCTTGGACACTTTTCTTTCTAAAAAAAAAAATTTCTTCAAGGGTATCTGAGTCTTGCTAAAATTCAACCCCACCATTGAGTACAAGTAAATAAACATGTAATACTTGTAAGTACAAAATTCAAGCTGCTATCTACATATGCACAGACATGAGGTGCACATTTACAGTAAAAGAATACTTCAGGATTGAAAGAGGTGATGAAAAACTTGGCCAGAACAGGATGAAAGGACTTTCAATAACAATGCTATCCTTTAATTCAGAGCTGACAGACTATCTAAAGATGACACTTTTTTTTTTCTCCAAATTTCAAAAAACATCAAATTTGCATACGAAGAGTACAAAGTGAATTAGTAATCAAAATTCCAATATAAAAGAGATATGGAACACAACATGTGTATATATAAAAGAAATCAAACACACACACACCAAACATTTATATATATATATAAAAAAAGGAGAACACATTTATTGTATATAGTATTGCGAATGTAATATATTTTAAATATGTATATATGTATGTATGTAAATATAACCGTTGTTGGGGAGGGAGGACTGGAGATTCAGAAAGGAGAAAGAAGGGAGGGAGGGAGGAAAGAAAAATGCGCATTTATATTATATATATATGGGAGAAAGATAATGATTTTTTTTTTAATAATAAAATAATAATAATAAAATAGCCATTTATATAAATGTTGATAAAAAAATAATAATAATAAAAAATGTGAATACAAAAATTGATAATAAATGATGATTTAAAAAAAAAAAGAGAAGAGAGAACCATCCCTAAAGAAAATAAGTAGATTAAAAAATTTTAAAAAGAGAGAGAGAGAGATAGAATGCTAAAGAAATCCATTCATATAACTTAAGCTCCACATCCATACTCCACGCACACATACAAGTTGGAAGAGCTACGTCAGGAAGGAAGGAAGGAGAGGAACAATGGCCTAAGAACCCCATTCAAAACCTACAAGTCCCTGGGGGTCTAACTGCTGCCCTGAAGACTGTACTGGGGAGGGGAGAATAGCTTCCAGGTTGTCCAGGTCAGCGGCTTCCATATCCATGTTGTCCAGGTTGTCGAAGGAGGGGCTCCCCAAGTCAAGGCCCTGCATGGGGCTGATGGGTATCTGGTGGTCGTACCCTGCGCAACAGCCCCGCCGCAGCGCGAGGGTTAGAGGGCGGGAGGTGGAGGGGGTTGAGGGGAAAGGACACCTTACCACCGGTGATCCCCAGAGAGAGAGAGCAAGCAAAGACAGAGAAAAAGGCAGAGGTTAGAGAGAGGTGGGAAGCAGCAAGGGAGAACCTACCGTGGGTGGGGTACATGCCGTGGTGGGAGGGCGGACCCCCGCCTGCTGACTGGAACAGAGGATCTCCGAAGTGTTCCTCAGTGCCCAGGACATTCATGTCTAGGTCAGGAGGCTGGGCATACTTGACCAGTTGGTCTCCATTTTATTCCAGAGTGTACTTATAATACAGCAGCCATATATACTATGTTACATTTCTAGAAAATGACCAATAGCTAGTATCAGCCCTCATCAGCATGGCTGAATGTTGAATCATGCCATTTTAACTAATGAAGAAGTACCAGGCCAAATATGCACAGCCACATTTAGTTGTACCAGTTAGGAGGTGTCCTTTTCTGTAATTAAGATATGCTGTGAGATTTTCTCCTCCAGTACTTTTGAATAAAGATGGCAACAACAACACTCTCACCAAAACATCACCTAGAACATGCTTAGCTACTTTCTTCTATTGTAGGATTAAAACTCTTAAAATCACGATCAACTTTCTTCTATCTATAGTCCAAATTGTACCAGGGTACAGTAGAACTATCTCTCTGTAAATGACAACACCTAATTGCAGTGTCAAAGTGTCCTTTAGAGAAGAGGTGTCCTCTTACAAGAGTTTCCAAACAGTAAAAATGGTAATTTTGGTGATAAAAACTATCCTTTGTGTTCTAATAGCTTGTTTACTTACAGCTTCACTCCAAGTCCCCACGTCATTCTGGAACAGGGAGTTGTTCAGCTCCATGGAGAGCCTCTTCTTGTAGTCCTGGGACTTGTCATCTGACATGCGGAAGAGAACAGCAGCTGCATAGGTTCCTGGCACAACACCATACCTTGCCGTGGAGAACTTTTCTTCTATGGCATGCCTTCCTTGTTGAGGAATCCAAGTTAAATACCAAGTTTTCCTTTGGATGTATTTATATAGATAGATTAGTCCAGAAGGTGCATGCAGGCAATATTATAGCAGTAAACTGTTTGATGGCCAATTCCATCATAGGAAAGACAGCATGCTTTATTTAGAAAGAAGAAAATTCAAAATTGAGCTGAACGTGTTCATCTACAAGCTATAATAATTCTGCTTCTCTCTCCTCTATGTAGCAGAACTGAATGGTGTTACCTACTCATTGCATGTATTAATCCTTCATTATATTTCTATCTCTTTTTCCATCTTTAAAATTCTACCTCTACTTGTAAATTAGCCCACCCCAAATTGTGACAGAAAACTTCAAGCACTCTTAAACCCAATAGAAATGTGTGTTGGTATGATCCATCCATTTTTCAACCATTCAAATTTACCGAAAGAGATGAACTGTCAGATCCCTAGAATACAGATTTTCAAAGAAACTTAATATCACTATATGATTTTTATAAATACAACACCTTGAAAAATTTTCAAGTACAAATGACACATGATAATGCTTTATTTTTGGTCAGTTTGCCTGTTGAATGTGGAGCTAAGGCAATGGAAAAACCAATTATTTATTATTTTTTTTGCTTATCCCTAGTACACGTGGTACAGGCCATGATAATCATGGTGGGTAGTTAGCGACTGTTTTACTGTAAGCGCACCACATGTCTACACATGTGAAAAGCAGTTCGACTTTGCACTTACAAATGTGCCAGAGCCCCGTTTGGTTACTTGCACTCGTTGGTGGGGTTGGACTTTGGCAAGAATCGGGGGGCCATTGGAGCATTTTTTTTTTTAACAGAAAAAAGTGTCCTATGCGGGAAACGAACCCGGGTCGTAGTGGTCGAAAACCAAACGGTTTAACCAGCCTTCCACTGACCCCTCATATCACTATATGATTTCTATAAATACAACACCTTGAAATTTTTCAAGTACAAATAAGATGATAATGCTTTGTTTGGTCAGTTTGCCCGTTTGAATGTGGAGCTAAGGCAATGGAAAAACCAATTCTTGACACCTAGTGTGATCAAAGAATTGTCAGGATCAAATGGATAGATAGAGCAATAACAAACAAAGAATGGAGACTAAAGCCTCTAAATGAAGTTTGGAGGAAACTGTCTATTGACCCTACTGGAAGGATTGGTTCAATAAGTGGAATTTGAAGGAACTAGAAGATGGCTGATATAGGAGACCGGTATACCACGTGATAATAAAATCAAATTGTACCATAGGACTCACTCTTGAACAATTCTCTTATTGGAAAAACCTCCCATAAACAACCTAGTACCCACCTCTTGTCAAATCAAACATTGAATTTCAGGAAAGACCATAAAAACAAAGTTTTGGGGCTGATAGAAGGAGGAATGTTTTTGGTGTAGTTTGGGAACTAGGAGGATCATCCTAGACCAGGGATTGGCAAACTTTTGAGTCAGAAGAGTCAAAATTACAACTTACAAATTTTAAAAGTTTTTAAAGAGCCACAGCATTTTTCTTGCCAACAATAAACAGTACTCGCATAAATAATATTTGTGTATGGAACTAAAGAGCCGCGGATTCACATCCATAGATCCACATGTGGCTCACGAGCCCCAGTTTGCCAACTCCTGTCCGTTGTCAGGATAGCATCTCAATCTTGGACAGGCCTATGTGTAGAGGTGAAATTGGGTTAATAAAAGTTGCATATACTCC
Organism: Cordylochernes scorpioides; assembly: GCA_030710605.1. Lineage (NCBI taxonomy): Eukaryota > Metazoa > Arthropoda > Arachnida > Pseudoscorpiones > Chernetidae > Cordylochernes > Cordylochernes scorpioides. The sequence goes on along the minus strand of CP092873.1, from coordinate 87,796,899 downwards.
TAGTCAAGGCTATTTTTAATTGAAATGGTCATCTATCCAATTAATATGCCTTTCTTCCTTCACCAAGATGATTGATCTACAGCCATTGTCTGGTGGTAAGACTTGATTGTTTCATTCATTGAGGAATTTGTGGGAAAAGCTGGTTACCTTCCACATCATCCATTAACCTACTAATCACCTGCTTGTTTCCAGCTTCAGGGGCAGGGCTTCCATATTAGGTCTAGGGCACCCTCCACAAGGTTCCATTTCTGGGAGACCTTAGAGTGTGACATTTTCTACACTTCTCCTGTAACTTTGTAGGGCTATCCCATGCTTTATCCATTGTAGTAAGTGGACAGAATTATCTTCTAGAACCTGTGGAAGTAACTATATAGATGGAACTGACAAATCCACTGGGTGACGGTATTCCTACCACCAGTAAAAAACCATACTTAATCCTAATACAAGTTGTGGCTGATAACAAAAGATATGATAAGGATCAACAATTGGAAAAGAAGAAGCAAGAAACAAACAAAAAAAATGAAACAAGCTGGAAAACTTGGGTTGGACAACCCAGTGGGTTACCTGCATCATTCATGTCATCTATAGAAGCCGGGGAGAACGGCTCACTCCATCCTTCCTGCTTCTGAGGGAAACCCGAGTTGGAAAACTGTTGCCGGCTTTGGTAGCCATTCCGAGGTGGATCATTCGTGTAGGATGCGGGGGAGTTAGGGAAGGGGGAAGGAGCTATAACGCAAGGGGAAGTTAGACGGGGACACTTTGGAAATACAACGCAAACTCTGGAAAGTGGAAAAATGGAATTCAAATATAGCCACAAATTCCAAGACTAAACTGTTGACATCAAGACAACTAGAATGGATCATGAATAGAGGGATACCAGAGAATTATAAAATTGTTAAAGTGTCATGAAGGCTTGGAAGTACTCAAAAATTCCACACAAACAAGGTTCATTCAAAAATTATTGAGACAATTTTTTAAAAAACATTTATTGAAGCTAATTAAATTTAAAATCCTTTTTTTCAAGGCTTGGCACATTTTGAAATTTCGAGTACCATTTTCAAAAAATATATTTGAATGCAATAAAGAAAGCTTACCATAAAACATTGGTAAGCATTTTGAACATTGGGTTGGCAATTTACAAAGTTTAAAAACCAGAACTTTCATGTTTGCTCGCTTTTCATCATTTGAGCAGCCAATTGTTGCGAAGAATTTTTAGGACGTCAGCACTTGGGGGATGTACGCACTCAACCCATATGGCAGAATCACGGCACTGATACTTTCAACTCCTTATAGGGATTTTTATGGTGAAAATTTCAGAGAATTTTCATTTATTGATTTTAAAAATTGTGCTTTTGTTACTTTTTGAATGGACCTTGTATGTTGAAAGGTTGTCAGAACTACTCTCTAAAATTCAAAATATAAAATTGTAAAAGGTGTGATCATTGAGTAGGGGGAGACAAGGCTCTCTATTTAAAGTATAAAGAGGTAAAAGTACCCAATATATATAAACATCAATCTTAAACACAAGGTAATAAGACCAAATCCAAAAAAATACACGGTGTGTGACGTTTTGGTAACAACGTTGTTACCGAAACATCACACACCATTTATTTATTTGGTCTTATTACCTTGTGTTTATAATCTATAATCCAAATTGTGCATTATCATTAAGCATTAATCTTCTTAATCTTGGCTTTTAAATAATATGTTATTTGACCCTGGCCCGAGAGAGAGCACATGTGATTATTTAATAAAGCAAATATTGGCAGAAAGATGTAAAAAAAAAAATCTTAAAATATGGATATTTTTATGGAATCACTTTGTTTGAAACTCTGTAAATTAGTTCTTTATATATATATATATATAAATTATATTTTTAAAAAAATTATGGAAATCAATCTTATTGTAGATTTTCAATGGGTAGGTCAACTTTGAAAATGGAACGATGACAATCCCTCAATCTGGTGGTAGTCAACTGTGCATCATCAGAAAATATCAAACAAATCGGAAGCTTTTGGCAAGAAAATGCTAGAAAGACAATCCGGGAGGGGTAAGCACCACAATTGGAGATATCGTACGGGTGGGTGCAATCAATAATAAGAGAATATGGCTTGAATAGCAGCTCGGTTCATCCCTAAATTTGTCTTTCTATTTGTGAAAATCTTATGGAAAGCTACCAGAATAACCCAGACATTTGGGGGGTTATGTGTATGACTCGAGGACAAAATGGCAGTATAGTGAACAAGAACAATCAAGAAGAACAAAATCAAAACTTTGTTGATTACTTTTTTTCCAATTTTAGATGAATTCAACTTTGAATTCCTTTCGTGTGATCGAAAACCAGAACTTTCATGTTTGCTCGCTTTTCATCATTTGAGCAGCCAATTGTTGCGAAGAATTTTTAGGACGTCAGCACTTGGGGGATGTACGCACTCAACCCATATGGCAGAATCACGGCACTGATACTTTCAACTCCTTATAGGGATTTTTATGGTGAAAATTTCAGAGAATTTTCATTTATTGATTTTAAAAATTGTGCTTTTGTTACTTTTTGAATGGACCTTGTATGTTGAAAGGTTGTCAGAACTACTCTCTAAAATTCAAAATATAAAATTGTAAAAGGTGTGATCATTGAGTAGGGGGAGACAAGGCTCTCTATTTAAAGTATAAAGAGGTAAAAGTACCCAATATATATAAACATCAATCTTAAACACAAGGTAATAAGACCAAATCCAAGAGATTTAGTTCGTTCAACGAACAGGTCCAGAACGACAGCCAGTTCTTAGCCTCATTAAAATTTTTATCTCAAGCTAGATAATTTAGAGCATTAAGACCTTTCCCGCACATGCGGAAAAAAACTTTCTAGAATATTTGTACCAAAAATCGGCCAATTAACTCAACGTTGATTGACAGATTAATATCACGTGACAGTAAACAGCCAGTCAGAGTCAACCCATTTTTGCCATAATCAGCCAATCGCAGCGTGATTTGCTCAATATCTTCATTATTTATATATAAATAGCGCGTTATTGTTTTATATTAATTTATACCTAACTTAACCTTATTGTTTGCGGAAGAGCATTGCTGGATGCAAATATTTATATGTAATTCTACTCTCCTAAAAGTTTATGTCCATAGTTTGGTATTTACCATTTCTAAGATTCCACCATTCAGTGTTGCATATAAAATCAGATTAATACAATACAGTATTAGAACTCTAAAGAAGTGGTCTGGTAGATTAAAAATTGGCGAAACCGCTGGGAGGGTTCACCACTGATGAGACAAGCCCTCCCAATTTTTTTTTTTTTCGTCGCAGTAAGGACAATAGAAGTTTGATTTATTTATTAAAAAAAAAAAACATTCGCACATCAATATATTCATTCTTTATATTAAATATATTGTTACGCGCTGCTGTGTCAAGGATGGTTAAATGAGCATGTAGGATTGGTAAGGATCTCTGTTAAACTCCTATTTATTTACCTTCGTGTATTATGGAGAACAAGTAGCATACAGAGAGTCATCTAATAGACGCCATAAACAATATGGAGGACGATTTCACTCCTCGTCAGCTGGGCTTCATCCTCATTGGTCCGTCCCCCCCCCCCCCCCCTCAGCTATTATTGGGGTGAACACATGTGGCCGAACTGACCCTGATTGCCACCACCGCTAGTTACCGAACCTTCTTTCGGGTATCTTCGTTACAATATATATCAATGATGGCGGTTTCTTATAGGAGTGCAGGTCTCTAGAAACGTTCTATCTAGAAGAAGATAAGTGATCACCTCTTCTAAAATATCGGAGAATACCAATAAAATATTTATTCCAATATTCATCATTGCTGAATTTTACATATCGATTGCTTTATATTTCTCAATGACCTCGCGGGTGCCCTCCGGGAACTACATCCATCTTCCATATGTAATATACATTTAATCGTGTAAACCCGGGCGTTGCCCGGGTCATTCGTCTACAAATTCGCAGTAGTTCACTAATTCAAACCAAAATATCCATACATAGGTAAAAGAATACGTGGGAAGACTGACATTTATTAATGCAGTGATTATAATCAATGATTACAATGAAGGGCTATATTTTCTATATATATATAAATCACTTTCAAATATTAACGTAACGTTCCATTCTCAATCCCGTTGGGCTTTAGATCGGCTAAAACATTTTTATCTTTATTTGTGAATATTAATTTTACTGTACTGAATAGTTTAGTATAATGTTAATTCAGCTTATTACAATTTAGCCACTGCAACGCGTGGCAGGGTTCGCTGTGTAGTATACTATCAGGACGATTTCTGGCGAATTATTTTAGAATAATATTTATAGCAATAATTAGCAATAAATAGCAAATATTAACGTAACGTTCCATTCTCAATCCCGTTGGGCTTTAGATCGGCTAAAACATTTTTATCTTTATTTGTGAATATTAATTTTACTTTACTGAATAGTTTAGTATAATGTTAATTCAACTTATTACAATTTAGCCACTGCAACGCGTGGCAGGGTTCGCTGTGTAGTATACTATCAGGACGATTTCTGGCGAATTATTTTAGAATAATATTTATAGCAATAAATATAGCGAAATTAAGACGTAGTGATTATATTCTGTGTTTGTGCATATATAAATATTTTACAGAAAATGTGAGAACTTTCTATTAGAATATCTAGAAAAGAAAAAACAATACATATAAACGAGTTCACTGACATTTATTAATGCAGTGATTATAATCAATGATTATAATGAAGGGCTATATTATCTATATATATAAAAATCACTTTCAAATTTTAGCGTAACTTTCCATTCTCAATCCCGTTGGGCTTTCGATCTGCTAAAACATTTTTATCTTTATAAGTGAATATTGACTTTACTGTACTGAATAGTTTAGTATAATGTTAATGTAACATATTACAATTTAGCCACAGCAAGGCGTGGCCGGGTCCGCTAGGCCGGGTTCGCAAAGTTGAATTCCTTGGAGGTTTAAAAATAACCCAATGTATGCATTTATAGCTATTCTTTTGAGGTTTAAGTGAAGCAATTACACTCCAAAGGAAGGGTAAAAATTGAATCCTGTTACACAATAATGTTTGACCTCATAAGGACCCTTTTTTGTTGATCAATATCAGACAAAGAATGGAACTTTCTCATCCTTCCTATTCCCCTGAAATCTCTGCCTCTTCCACCTAGATGAAATCTTTCTTGAAAGAAATTTTGATGATGGGAAGTGCAATTATAGAAAAATTTAAACACAAGGTAATAAGACCAAATCCAAATGAATAAATAGTGTGTGACGTTTCAGTAACAGCATTGTTACCATCTTCAGACAAAAGTACTGAACCATTTTCTGAAGATGGTAACAACGCTGTTACCTTAAACATCACACATTATGTATTCATTTGGATTTGGTCTTATTACCTTGTGTTTATAATATATAATCCAAATTGTGCCTTATTATAGAAAAATTTAAAAGCTATGCATGAAAATGTAATTGTTATAAGCTTGATCAGATGGGAAAATTGTCGATATTTAGGGCAAGGTTTCTACTTTAAAGAATACTAGTTATTATATATGATTTAAATACTTTCAATAACCTCCTTATTTTCTTTTACTCAATAATCACACCTTGTATATATACTAAAAAATATCAAAATTGTAGAAGGTGAGGAAAAAGGTTTCAACTGGCTGATACAAAAGTGGCTCAACAAGAGGAAAGCAAACTTTGGTTGGACAACCCAGTGGGTTACCTGTATTCACACTAGCTGGGGAGTACGGCTCTCTCCATCCATCCCGACCTGAGTTGGAAAACTGTTGCCGGCTTTCGTTCCGAGGGGGAGGAGATGTGATACTGTAGGGGGAGTTAGGGAAGGGGGAGTCTATAACGCAAGGTGACAGTGGAAGTTAGAGGAAATACAACAGCCATCAACTGTGGAAAGTGGAATTCACAAATAGAGCAACAAAATGATTAATTCAAGATTAAACACATACAAATCTTCCAACCTAAATCTGAGACAATGAAACCTAATGGAGATTGTTTAAACGACTTGAGGAATAAACAACAACAAGCTTCCAACCTGTGGGAAAGTCAAGACAACTTGAATGGATCAGAATAGAGGGACTCCATCACCTACCAGAGAGTTACAAAATTGTCACAAAGTCTGTCACCAAGAAGTCACAATGAAGAAACCAGCGACTGGATTGGATGTGACAAGAGGACCACAAAATTAAGACAGACCTACCAATATGGGCCATCAGTAGAGTTGGCAGTTATCAATGTAAAGGATAAGTTAGTTTCTACTGACCCCAGTTTACACAGAGACATGCTTTTATTGAGTTCTACCCCAGCAGATGGCAGAGCCACATATGACTGCTGCTTATATGAGCACGGCTCTCTCCATCCATCCCGAGGCATACCTGAGTTGGAAAACTGTAGCCGGCTTTCGTTCCGAGGGGGAGGTGATGTGATAGTGTAGGGGGAGTTAGGGAAGGGGGAGTCTATAACGCAAGGTGACAGTGGAAGTTAGATGGTGGACACTTTGGATAAATACAACAGCCATCAACTGTGGAAAGTGGAACAATGGAATTCACAAATAGAGCAACAAAATGATTAATTCAAGATCAAACACATACAAAGCTTCCAACCTAAAGCTGATACAATGAGACCTAATGGAGATTGTTTAAACGACTTGAGGAATAAACAACAACAAGCTTCCAACCTGTGGGAAAGTCAAGACAACTTGAATGGATCAGAATAGAGGGACTCCATCACCTACCAGAGAGTTACAAAATTGTCACAAAGTCTGTCACCAAGAAGTCACAATGAAGAAACCAGCGACTGGATTGGATGTGACAAGAGGACCACAAAATTAGGACAGACCTACCAATATGGGCCATCAGTAGAGTTGGCAGTCATCAATGTAAAGGATAAGTTAGTTTCTACTGACCCCAGTTTACACAGAGACATGCTTTTATTGAGTTCTACCCCAGCAGATGGCAGAGCCACATATGACTGCTGCTTATATGAGCACGGCTCTCTCCATCCATCCCGAGGCATACCTGAGTTGCAAAACTGTTGCCGGCTTTCGTTCCGAAGGGGAGGAGATGTGCTATAGTAGGGGGAGTTAGGGAAGGGGGAGTCTATAACGCAAGGTGACAGTGGAAGTTAGATGGTGGACACTTTGGATAGGGGAAATACAACAGCCATCAACTGTGGAAAGTGGAATTCACAAATAGAGCAACAAAATGATTAATTCAAGATTAAACACATACAAATCTTCCAACCTAAATCTGAGACAATGAAACCTAATGGAGATTGTTTAAACGACTTGAGGAATAAACAACAACAAGCTTCCAACCTGTGGGAAAGTCAAGACAACTTGAATGGATCAGAATAGAGGGACTCCATCACCTACCAGAGAGTTACAAAATTGTCACAAAGTCTGTCACCAAGAAGTCACAATGAAGAAACCAGCGACTGGATTGGATGTGACAAGAGGACCACAAAATTAGGACAGACCTACCTATATGGGCCATCAGTAGAGTTGGCAGTTATCAATGTAAAGGATAAGTTAGTTTCTACTGACCCCAGTTTACACAGAGACATACTTTTATTGAGTTCTACCCCAGCAGATGGCAAAACCACATATGACTGCTGCTCTACACCACTTGAAGAGAAGATGGAAAAATAACAAAACCAGGCTCCTATAGCTCCACACTCCTATTCTTGCTTTATAAGTGGATGTAAATTTGAATCTTTAAAATATATATACAGTTAAACCTGTCTATAGCGCCCCCTCTTGGGACTCACCAAAATAGGGTGCTATAGACAGGTCACTTTTAATATAAATCGCATTGTACTACGTATTTAAAATTGGGCGCTATTTAGAGAGGGCGCTATAGACAGGTTTACCTGTATTATATTTGTGCATATAAATCAATATCTCTTTCCTCTACTTTTTATTAAAAGTCTCCCACACAGGGGAATCTCAGGCTAAAATAGGTGAACAAAGGCTGTGGGTGGTTTTAAGAAGTTTAGATTTTCAATTTCAAACAAAAGAGGTTGAGGAAAGAGACTGATATCCTATATATGCTCCCTCAAAATACACCAATGTGTGAGTTGATAATATTGGAAATCACGGTGGAGAGCCTGGCAATCCGCAGATGTCAAGTTACACTTGAGGAGCAGGGACGGACTTACCCACTGCATCACTGCGGCAGTGTATCAGCTGGGTCAGAGGTCCGGTTCCTCCCTCAGTTTCTATCATGTCTGCTCCTTCCTTGTCATTGGCCAGCTCACAGAGCACACCGGCCGCCACACGCTGGATGTTCTCAATGCCACTGTAGAGAAGCTGCACACACACACCCCACCTTTAGAACCCAAACTCTACCACAATTATCACACCAAATTTCACCTAATAACTAGGATCTCTCATGTAAAAATCATTTTCTGGTTAGAAGTTTGTCAGAGAAGGCGATACAATTACATAAACCAATTCTCAACCTCTTTCAGAGAAAAAGCACAAAACACATTTTCAGAAATGGCATACCCAAGTTGAAGCTAGAATTCCAGAAGACTTTCCCCCGAGGAAGGTTTTTTTTTTTTGCTTATCTCTAGTACACGTGTGGTACAGGCCATGATAATCATGGTGGGTAGAGTAGGCGACTGCTTTTACTGTAAGTGCACCACATGTCTACACATGTGAAAAGCAGTTCGACTTTGCACTTACAAATGTGCAGAGCCCCGTTTGTTTACTTGCACTCGCTGGTGAGGTTGGACTTTTGCAAGATTCGGGGGCCATTGGGGAATTTTTTTTTTAACAGAAAAAAGTGCCCAATGCGGGAATCGAACCCGGGTTGTAGCGGTCGAAAACCAATGGTCTATACCATCCTTCCACTGACCCACGAGTCAAGATAAAGAGGTTGAAAGTTAGCTATGCAAATGTAGAACTCTCTTCAATAAAATCCCAACCAACAAAATTATTCTGAGAGCCTCTTGGAGAACATTTGAGCCATGTACCACAAGTTTGCCATGAGACTATGGACCCTACTACTAGAATGTCTCCCTTTATGCAAAAAGGGTTTTGATCAAAGATAAATTGTCGTCCATCTTAATGTTTGTCTTCCCTCATTTTACCCATGGGACTATACAGTGGGATATCATTAAAACATTCTCTGGTTATAACCCTAATTTTTCATCCCAATTGTTTTAACCATGGCTATGGTAACATGAAATCTTGATCCCAAGTAATGTTGTTATAAAGACTGTATACTTTATTAAGAGAAAGGCATCTCCTGATTGTGCAGCTAAAAGTTGGCTTATGTGTCAGAATAAATAATAGGGGTCAACAGCCTGAAATGCGTACGTGGTTAGCTTTTCATGATTAATCAAGAAAGGTTATTTGGCCAATTCTGGAATAATCAATGATTAGTTGATATTGTGGCGAAGAAATAATTTATATTTTTTTATAAACACAAGGTAATAAGACCAAATCCAAATAAATATCACACTAATTTGGAACACACTATTTATTTATTTGGATTTAGTCTTATTACCTTGTGTTTATTAATCTATAATTCAAATTGTGCCTATATATATTTTATTATGCAATTTAATTATTGAATGAAAATACTTAAAACAGATTTATTACTTTATATTTGTAAAATCATTTAGTTACCTAGCTTGCTTACTCAATATTCTCTAGCTGTAGATATGTAGTTGGGTTAATAATTGTCGACTAGTCGCCGTGACGTCATCAATAAATACTTTCACATCTTCAGATATACAAAGACTTGATTTCTACACTACAATATTTATTCTGAAAGATGGCACAAACCATCAGCAACTTTTAGTTACACAATCCGGAGATGCCTTTCTCTAAATGTATCCACCTGATCCCATTACAATTTCACTTTTAACTATTTTATCACATTGTAAACTTTTTTTGTTTTGAAAATAGAGCAATCCATATTTAATTCATTAGATAATAAAAAAAGGCATATATTGGATTTAATAAAAGATTTATTCACTATGCGGCGCTGAGTTTGTGTATACAAAGATGTAATGCCTCGATAAAGGTTGGCGTTCGGCCAGCCGAAATATTGGCAAAATAAATCTTTTATTAAATCCAATATATGCCTTTTTTATTATCTAATTGTAAACTTTATGTTGCTTTATTTTTCCAAATTCCCCAAGTATTTGAGCTGAACACAATTGTAAAATGACAAGACACTGAATGTGAGTAAACTTGCACTTCATATTGGGAGGGTTCTTTCCAACATGTTTGATAATTTATGACATATATAGAATGTTTTGAAAATAGAGCAATCCATAAATAAATCTTTAATTAAAAAGTCATATATTGGATCAAAAAATCACATTTATTTTACCAATATTTCAGTTGGCTGAATGCTAACCTTGACCCTAAAGGTAAACCTAAAGGTTGGCATTCAGCCAACTGAAATATTGGTCAAATAAATTATTTTTTGATCCAATTAATTTTTAATTAAATAGAGAATGTAATACAACGATATTTCAGCACTCTGAGCTGGAATTACTACAATTAACAATATATAGGAGCTGACAATGTGATGGTTAGACTACGGCCACACTGACCTGGACAAAGATGCCGATGACCCCCAGTCCGCGTATAATGGCCCTGTTGTGCATCTCCCGTGCCAGGATGTGCAAGGCTCCCCACAGTGCCCTCCACTATCTCCTCCATCTTCACCCCGTCCGTGTAGGTGGGGGCAGCGGCCGCAGCAGGGTTCTGTGCTGCAACCTGCGTGTCCTGATAGGCCTTCTTCAGCAGCTGCACCAGGGTGGGGATGGCTCCGTGCTCCCGCAGTGGAGCGTGGTTAGCAGGGCAGAGAGCCAGGTTGCGGATGAGACCGATCACTGCCTTTACCAGGGGCCAGCGGCTGGGAGGATGCAGTAGTTTCACTATCACCTGCACCACCACCACCCCTGAGTTGCCAACATGTTACCCCTACCAGCTTCCATGCAACACCAAGTCTCACAATAGAAAGTTGAAAGAAGAGATTTACCATAGTGGCTAGTGCTCAACAAGTGGTTGCACAGATATATTCATTATTCCAGGATTGAAGATTTTGACAAATTACAAAAAATTATAGGATGCAGCAACTTTTTCAGCATCTCTCTCTCTCTCTCCATTACCTTGTTTATAAGTTTAAGTTAGCTGAAGAAGAGCCTGCCCAAAAGCTTTCTTTAATTGATGTAAATAAAAAGAGTGTTGTGGCATCAAAGATATGTTGGGAGAATTGAAATGGACAAGTTGTTGAGCAGCCAGCTGAGTAGGCCAACAAACCTCACCTGTAATCCATAGTGTACTCGCACGGAGTTCTGGGCATTATCCGCCTTGGGGTGGCGTGAGGTGAGGTGGCGGAGGGCACAGACTGCCGGCTCCGTGATCTCCTCCCGCTCCCCAGCCTGGATGACCACTCTGACGAGGGCCTCAATGCCGCCGTGGCTGCACACGGCCACCTTATTCACCTGGTTGTTGCAGGTGAGGTTGCTGAGGATGCCAGCGGCGCAGGTCACCACGTTGATGTCAGGGCTGCTCAGGAGGTTGACCAGGTTCTGCAGGAGGGGCTCCACATTCTCCAGCCGGGTGGCGGCGTCTGACAGGTTGCGCAGGGTCCAGAGGCAGTTGAGCACCAGGCGCTGGCTGGGGTTGGTGAGGTGCAGGGACAGGGCCTGCATGCCCCCGGATTCCACGATGGAGGGCTTGTTGCTGGAGCAGACTGACAGCACCTTCAGGACCCGGGACGTGGTCCACAGCAGCTTCTCATACGTGTAGCCCTGCATGATGCGCACCAGCTCTGCCGGAGCTCCGCTGGCCAGGATGATCAGCTAGCAACACCACAGCACTTCTGTTCAACACCCCTAAATAAAGGAGAAAACTAAGATAATTTCCAAAGTAATATCCATACCCCTGTTTTATCAGGAAGGCAAGATTGCCATTTTCGTGGTTGAGAGAATCAATATGAGAGGACACTACTGTATTACACATGAAAGCTTGCACAATTCTTTTTACAAACTGGATGAGTTCCACAACCTGAGACCACCGGACTGTAAATATTGTGGATGGATATACCACTTTTAGAATCTTTTGAATTTTAACCATGGTTTTTGTACAGTTAAGTGTAAAAATGATATAAAGAAATCAGGTCAGAAAGACTTACCTTACTCTCCTGGTTGCCATAAGCCAGGATCTGGAGACAGTCGGTGACAATGGCCAGGAACTTGACGTTGTTCCTCACCAGGAGAGCTACCATCTTCTGCAGACCGCCGGCAAGCCGAACGGCCATCTTGGATCCTTCTTGGTGGAGCAGCAGGTTGTGGAGGGTGGTGATGGCGTAGAACACCACAGACTCCACGGGGGAACTGAGCAGCTTCACCAGGGCGTTGATGCCCCTGGACTTGAAGATGGCCAGCAGGCCCTGGCGGTGGTGAGAGAGGTTGTGGAGGGTGGCGGCGGCGCAGCGGGTGGTCTCCAGGTCCGAGGAGTTGGTCATGGTGTGCACCAGGGCCGCTACCATCTGGTGGGAGTTCATGAGGGCATGGCGGGAGGCCTCCTTCTTGGAGAGCTGGTGCACCATCATGGAGGCCTGGCTCACCACCACCTGGTCCTCGTCATTCAGCAGCTTGATCAGCTCGGGGATGGCGCGAGTGGCCAGGTCAGCATCGTCCTGGTAGTTGATGAGATTCACCACTGCGTGCTTCAGCATCTGCGAGGGTTCTGCCAGACGCTGAACTGCTGTGGGGTTAGAGGTGTCAAACTGGGTGGAGGGGATCTCCATGCCCTCGTCCAGGGTCTCCGGGAACATGGCAGCTCGTACCCGCTGGGAGCGGGTCTGGGTCAGTTGCTGGTTCATCTCTGTGCACACGATGAGCGTCACACACCATGGAATCCTTGTTCAGCCAGTACTTACCATCCACCTGGTCCTCAGTGAAGGCCGGAGTGAAGCCAGCATTCTGGTCCCATTCGAATACATGCTCGTTGTCCAGCTCGTCCTCTTTCCCGCAGAGAGAGGTCGGCTACGACCAACATTGGCTCAGTCCTTAGCTGCTTTAGATAGCATAAAGTTACTATGCACTTCCAAATGTCATCTTAAAATGCGCTAGTAGAAAATTGGCAAGAGAGTTAAAACACTATTATAAAACAATTTGCACAAATCTATTATTGCTAATAAATTTAAACAATTTGTATTTGAAGAGAAAAGAGATACTCCACATTTCATACTTGTTCTCCTATATTTTGTATATAAACATCTCTGCCATGCTTCTGTCTTATTCTTTTTTCCAAATATCTTTTAATGAAAGGCTATTTCAGCAATTGTCCCATCCCAAGAAGGATGTGATCTAAGGCTGGGAGTATACCTGGGTGTTGGTGGCGGAGTGGATGCCAGAGTCCTGTCCGGGTCCCAAGTAGCTGCTCTGCTGCCACATCAGAGTCTGCTCCTTAGGATTGACCATGGGCATGTCTGAGGGGTTGAAGTTGCCGTGGGCCACTGGACAGACAACCATTCTTCAATCTATGGGGGAGGAAAAGAAGCGAAGACTTTTCAGAAAGTATTTGTTAATATTCATTACCTCAATATTTCCCTATTAAAAAAAAATTCTAATTAGATACAATTTGAATTATAGAGATTTGGAACATAAGGGGTAACAAGACCAAATCCTAAATCAATGAAAATTGTGTGACCTTCTGAATGATGTAACAGAATTGTCACATACAATTTATTGATTTGGGATTTGCTACCTCATATTTTTTAATAATTCCCTTGTGTGTGTGAGGGTTCCTACAAAAGAGAATCATCAAATGAAGGTACAAATTTACACTCGTAGGCAAAACTTAAGGAAGTGGAAAGTCGGTGATGTCACCAGCTATCTATTTTCTATGAAGGAGACAGAGGCAATTTTATTCATACCTTGGTTATCTCGTGTGACTTCAATAAAGATCACTGTATCAAATACCTTTCCTAGTTATTATCTGAATTCCAATAAACATGCTAAAAGATACAAATCCCTTAAGTTCTGTCCATGAGTGTATATGCACTGCTTCAAAATGACATTTGCTGCATCCACTAGGGTTCCAAGTATGATTAGGGCAGCAATCCTACATTTAAATGTATTAGATAATAAAAAGGCATATATTGGATTTAATAAAAGATTTATTTTGCTAATATTTCGGCTGGCTGATATAAATCTTTATAAAATAAATCTTTTATTAAATCCAATATATGCCTTTTTATTATCTAAGGAATTAAATATGGATTGCTCTATTTTCAAAACGATTGAAATGTATGCTCCTGCATTGTGCTCGCATAACACCATTCAACACTTATTCAACCGTTTTTCAAATCCTCTCCCCCATCAACTATTTGCTTTAATAGACTACGGCCGTGATAAAAAATAATGCTGATCCCTAGGGGGATTGAATGAAAGAAGTGTAGAATGTACTCCAGGGGGCAGCAAGGTGAGACTTACTGGGATGGCCTCCAGGGGCGGGGGATGGATGATGGTAGTTCATCCTGCCACAAACACAAGCCATTAGGGCGGTGCCCAAGGACAGGCACTCCACTGAAGGCCAAACACAATGTCCTGAGATTTCTTGAAGAAAACTCAAGCGTTTCTACACATGGTATGATACAGTTAGGCTTTGCTATAACAACACTACTTAGTACACTAGTACTTTTTGTCTGATGATGGTAACAATGCTGTTACCGAAACGTCACACACTATTAAATTAGGTCTTATTACTGATAAGGTACAATTTGGATTATAAAACAAGGTAATAAGACCAAATCCAAATAAATAAATAGTGTGTGACGTTTCGGTAACAGCGTTGTTACCATCTTCAGACAAAAGTACTGAATGGTAATTCAGTAAATTCAGTACTTTTGTCTGAAGATGGTAACAATGCTGTTACCAAAATGTCACACACTATTTATTTATTTGGATTTGGTCTTATTACCTTGTTTTAGGTCTTATTTTCTTGTGTCTATGTTCGGAATTTGTAAAACACCACAGTGATGACATAGTTTTGCTTTCTTTTGATGGAGAGGTAAGCTTTCTTTTTTATAGATAGCCTTCTGGAAAATTCTCCACTAAAATATTGTAGCAAAGCAATTTATATTATTAACAGATCATCAATTTTAATATATTTACATTCTGCTACTCTGTAAACATCCCTCATTGCTTCTCCTATATTTTACTAATTTGTTCTTGACTTAAATAAATTGCTGTGTCAATCCTAAAGATTGTCATGATAATGCACAATTTGGATTATAGATTATAAACACAAGGTGATAAGACCAAATCCAAATAAATAAATAATGTGTGACGTTTCGGTAACACTGTTATTATCTTCAGACAAAAGTAGATTCAGTACTTTTGTCTGAAGATGGTAACAACACTGTTACCGAAACGTCACACACTATTTATTTATTTGGTCTTATTACCTTGTGCCTAAAGATTGTCCTTCCTCGTTGATAAGGCACAATTTGGAATGTAGATTATAAACACAAGGTAATAAGAAATAATAAGTAATAAGTTTTAATTCTAACAATAATATTCTGTGTTTCTCAGATAAATATCTTCTTCTTATCTGTTATCTTGTTTACACACTTGATAATAGGAACTATTTAAAAACATGCTGTGGTAAAATTTCTCATTCAGTACTTTTTGTCTGAAGATGGTAACAACACTGTTACCGAAACGTCACACACTATTTATTTATTTGGATTTGGTCTTATTACCTTGTGCCTAAAGATTGTCTTTCTCATTATCTACATGACAATAATTTGGCCTATCTACATTTCCAGGTCTCTTTGGCAAATTCTGGAGATTTATTGAAACCCCTGTGGATCTTGTGAAATCAAAGCTTGCCTCAACGAGAACCTGAAATCATGGTCTCAAGGTAGGCATTCGAAATTTGCCAAAGTTGGTGTTGTGTCACTGACCTGGGTCTGCAGAGATGTTGATAATTGAAGCATTGTTTTAGCATCTATTTTGACAGGAGAGGTGACATTTTGTTTGATATAAATAAATGTCTTTTAAATTATGGGATTAATATTTTGAAATACAAGGTGTAATAAGACCAAATCCAAATAAATAAAATAGTGTATGACGTTTTGGTAACAACGCTGTTACCATCATCAGACAAAAGTACTGAATTTGGATTTGGTCTTATTACCTTGTGTTTCTAATCTATAATACATTAGATTTGGTCTTATTACCTTGTGTTTCTAATCTATAATCTAATGGATTTGGTCTTATTACCTTGTGTTTCTAACCTACAATCCATATTGTGCCTCAGGATAAATATTTAAGAAGTAAATACCAAGTTCTACACAATCAGAATTGAGGCAGAGGGCAGCTGTAGCTATCAAGTTTGTAAACAGATAAGGAGAGGTCCTAATTGATCTCTCCAAACATGCCATCTCTGAAGATTAGATACACTTGACATCTATATATATCTCTTGGTAGGCTCTTGTTTACGGAAGAAATAAGGCACCAAGGTGGTTTAAGAAACATCTTCTTTCTTATCTCCACTCAGTCATATTAGGGTATCAAGTTGTGACCCTTGATGGTGTCTGTTTGACAACCATCATGACTGGGTGAAGTAGAATGCTTTTGTCATTAAGACTGAGAGCACTACTCAGTGGCAGGCTGACTTAGCTCCAAAAGAAATGGCCGCCTCTGACATGAGGAACAGACGCCATGTGCAGCTTCTCCTAACATGGATTACAAACACTGCTCATCCTGTGTCCCTGGATTAGGATCCCTTACAGGGTACTATCAGCCGGGCCAGCTGAGCCCAGGTTTTTTAGCGAGCTTGTAACTGCTCCCCCTCTTCCTTTTTCATCCGGGCTAGAAACATGAGGGCAGTAAGATTGTACTTCCCACCTACCTAAAATAACTGATTCTCTAGATATCATTGAAGGAGAGTGGAAAAAACACATTTGGCACGTCTCTATCCTCTTCCTATTCATCTTCATCTCAATTATCAACAACAACATAAAACTTTATTAAGACAGTCTTATACAGATTCTCTGAGTAGAAGTGTAGGGTACATGCATGAGTAACAGTGAAAAAACAATATCTCAATTATAGGGGGCTACAAGACCAAATAAATTAGTAATGTGTGAAAGTAACAGCGTTGTTACCATCATCAAACAAAAGAATAAATAACACAAGGTGTATTAAGACCAAATACAAATAAATAGTGTGTGTCGTTTTGGTAACAACGTTGTTACCGACACGTCGCACACTATTAATTTATTTGGATTTGGTCTTAATATCTTATGTTTATTGATAATTATCAATACATAGTTTAAAAACATAAGGTAGCAAGACCAAATAAATGGTGTGTGATGTTTCAGTAACAGTGCTGTTACCATCATCAGGCAAAATTAGTGAATGAGTAGTGTAATGTAATAAAGTTTCCTCCAAATTGTACCTAATTGATACTTAGCTTCTTCATCAAAAGAATCAAATTTCTCCCCAATTATAAGGTTGTCCCAAAAGTTGGTAAACACTTGCTACATAAATCATGTTTATGAACTTTTGGAACAACCTTGTATTATGAGGTATGTGTGATTTAGCCCCCTCTATATAAGGCACAATTTGGATTATAGACTACAAGAAAATAAGACAAAATAAAGCAAGGTAACAACGCTGTTACCGAAATGTCACACACTATTTATTTATTTATTTGGATTTGGTCTTATTACCTAGTTTTATAATCTATAATCCAAATTGTGCCTTATCTAAGACTAAATAAATGAAGTGTGTGACGTTTCAGTAACAGCATTGTTGCCATCATCAGACAAAAGACTATAATTATTCTTTAGATAAGGCACAATTTGGATTACAGATTATAAACACATGGTAATAAGACTAAATCTCCAAATAAATAGTGTGTGATGTTTCAGTAACAACGTTGTTACCAAAACGTCACAGTATTTATTTAGATTGGGTCTTATTACACCTTGTATTCATTTATTCTTTTGTTTGATGATGGTAACAACGCTGTCACACATTACTAATTTCATTGTTGATAAAACACAATTTGGATTATAGATTGTTATAAAAGAAAATAAGACCTAATCCAAATAATTTATTAGTGTGGGACGTTTCGGGCAACAACATTGTCACCATCATCAGACAAAAGAATAAATGAGAAAAAAGTAACAGTACTATTTTAAGAACTTGCTGTGGTGTTTTTTCTCATTTATTCTTTTGTCTGATGATGGTGACAATGTTGTTGTTGAAACGTCACACACTAATAAATTATTTGGATTAGGTCTTATTTTCTTGTATCTATAATCCAAATTGTGTTATGACATTTTTGATAGACTTCAATGGACCTAAGAAGTTATTCTTCCTATGAGCTGAAGAAAATGAATTTACCATTTATTCTTTTGTTTGATGATGTTAACAATGCTGTTACCAAAATGTCACACACTAGGTCTTATTTTCTTTTATTATAATTCATTTGGTCTTATTTGACCCCCTATATAGAATAAAATCTGAAGCATTGATGCGCTCAGTAAAATTGACCACCCTCTCTAAATAGTGAGAAGTTACAAACAATAAAATGAAAGAGATCCTGAGATATGGGAGTCTGACCACGCCTCCATTCTTAAAATAGAACTGAAGCAGCCGTTTCTGCTAATGTATAAGACATTCTAACTACAAGTTAATAAGACCAAAATACAAATAAATAATGTGACGTTTCGGTAACAGTGTTGTTACCATCTTCAGACAAAAGTACTGAATTGTTGAATAATGAAATAAAATAATAATAATAAATTAATTTAAAAAATACTGAATCATTCAGTACTCTTTTGTCTAAAGATGGTAACAATGCTGTTACCGAAACATCACACACTATTTATTTATTTGGATTTAGTCTTATTACTTTGTGTTTATAATCTATAATCCAAAATGTGCCTTATCATAGTTTCAAAAGAAATATTCACATTGATAAGCTGACTATTTGGAATTTAGATACAAGAAAATAAGACCTAATCCAAATAAATTAATAGTCTGACGTTTCAGGAACAGCGTTGAATGTATTTTATTCTTTTGTCTGATGATGGTGACAATGTTGTTACAGAAACGTCACACACTTAATTTATTTGGATTAGGTAATATTTTCTTATATCTATAATCCAAATTGTACTTTATCATATATGTAATTTTTTTAAATTATCAACACACAAATCAAGTTCTCAAGTTTAATCGAATCAAAAATATTTTATTTTGGCAACAATAATGATATCAAAAATTTTGTTTCAGCTTAGTTAAAATTTGATGGAAAAAAAAATTAGATAGAATAAATTAAAGCATTTCAAAAACTACAACTCATTAAAGCAGTATAATTAAACTTTATTTATCAATATTTCAATAACTTTAAAAGTTCAATTACAAATGCAGTAAAACAAAATATGTATATTTAAAAAAAATACTCTGACCAATTTTATTATGCATATATATATAGTTTAATCTGTTATCGATATTTAAAAAATAAATTATTATGGACGAGTCTATTTTCTTAGTTTTATTCTAGGTTTTTTTCGCCCCTTTTGATCCTTTGGGAAGAATAATGGTTAAAGAGAAAATTCAAACTCATAAAATATTAATGATTAATATGAAAAATCATCGATACAAAAATGCAAAAATATATATTGTTTTAACTTACATCAATTATTTAGTTTTTAGATTAGAATCCTCTAACTCATTTGGGATGCTTTTACTGAAAAGCTTTCTAGCTAATGATTTACCTTTTGATAGGCCAAGCTTACGCCAAAGTTATTGATGTATAATTATTTGAAATATAGATCTTTCAATTTATTATGAGACTATCCAAACAATATGAAATGAATCGATTTTCAATATAGGAGTGCAAAGCAATCAAAATATTTTACAAATTACTCACCTGTCATTCGCAAAAAAATGTTTATGGTTCGAGTTGCGAAAATGGCGTCCCCAAGAAGTGGTGCTGGTTCAACAAAACATTATGAGGTCAACGCAACCTAAGTTAAAAAGTAAAAAAAATGAAAAGTATTCATTAATAATTTTAAAAAGTTAATTTAGTTTCAAATATATAGTATTTTGTTCATATTTTTACTTCCAAAATTCGTGGCATACTTTTTTTTAGTAAATGGCGCTATAAAGATAATCCAGGTTCCCAAGTTGGTCGAAAATAGATATAGTCTTAAATTATTTTACTATTATATGCTCAATAATTCACGGCATTATATATTAATACAGACAAGCCAAATATAGAATTGCAAACATCTTGCTTATAGTAAATATTTACTTTAGAGGAATATTTTTGTAAAGAAGAAATATTTCCATATTATAGTTAGTGTACTTATTTCTTATGTTGAATATTTTAATTAAAGCCACTTTTCAAAAACACTGCATTAGATAATAAACGCCCTAGATTTAACAACTTCCTTCACTATCAGATAAATTCACGTTGAAGATATCATTAACATTAAAAAAAAAAGTTTATTGCCCTTTTGACAACCCGCTATCGCAGTTTTAAAAAAATGTGGAAATCTTATTAGTTATCGACAAAAAATCGATTAATAAGCTTTCCACCTTTTTTGACAGTGGGTCACCAAATCGTCAAAAGAAGATAAACTTTTATAAAATGGCTGATTAAGTCCTCAACTTGAATGAATCAAAATCCAACTTAGCAAATGTGGTATTCTCTATATTCACTATCATAAA